>CM038147.1:218664684-219356915 GCA_021437245.1 Aegilops speltoides
CAGCCGACAACTGCTTCCGGAGACCGAAAACGTCCGACGATTAAACCGACTATATTGCGGTTGTAGGTTTAACGGTTGGGCTATCAATGGACTCGAATGCGATGAAACTTGGCAGCGGTCTGTCTACACTATAATAAGACCGCACGACAAGTTGCAACCCATTCCGAGAACATTTTTATGCCACTTATAAAATAATATTTCGGAGGTGCAGCGCGCTGCGTGCAGGTGTCTCTCGACTCGAACGACAACGGAGAGAACCGGGGAACCGAACGGATGCAAGTTTTGAAAAACATGCAGATGAAATGCAGATGGTGACATGGTGAAATGCAACACGCAAGCAATGACATGGCAACAACGGCGAATAACTGGCGGACACCTGGCGCATCGGATCCGGGGCGTTACATCGCCCCTCTTACTTAATGGCTGAATACTCCAGCCGTTCTAGCACCGCGTCAGATAGATCCCAGTGAGGTCGTTTGCTGACATGGCCCTCAATTTAGAGTATATATGGGCGACTTCTTGTCGCTCTTCTTTAGAAAGCCAACCAGGAAAAGCTTCGGTTGCGTTAAGTCGCTCCATTCTGTAACCCGACAATGGGTTTTCACCAGTAGGAGCAGTTTTCTTGCAATAGAACCAGGTTCTATTCCATCCTTTTGGATGACTCGGCAGTTTAGCTTCTGGAAAATGGCAGTTCTTCCGCCTCTGAACAGACACCCCACCAATCTCTATGCTAGGACCATCTGCAAATTTGGTCTGGTGGTTGATATAGAAAAACTCCTTGGAGAGAGGGACAATCGCCACTGTCTGAAGATAAACCTCGCAGAAGACTTGGAATTGACACATATTGGTCATAAAGTTGGGACCAATATCTTGAGGGTGGAGGTTGAAAAAGTTAAGGAAATCCCAAAAGAATTTTAAGCCCCTATGAAGATGATCAGCAAACACAATGACTTCTCCTTCTTTGGGTTGGGGGGTGCTCTCTTCCTCAGGCGCCCGCCAGCCGACTACTTCTTGAGCCGGAAGAAGACCCTGCCCCACAAGGTCAACAAGCACTAGGGTGGAAACTTGGGATTGGACCCAGCTGCAAGCCTTATCAGTTTTGGCCCTGTCAGTCTTGGCCATGATGAGTCGCCTAAAGGGTTTAAACTGTGGGAAAAGTATGAATGGCGGGTCATTTTATGAACAATAAGTCGCTAGTTGGTTTACACAATGAGCTGGCAAAATAACGAGGTTACTATGACTGTGGGGCGACTCAACATATTTGTTCCATTATTAATGAGTCGCCAAGATACTCAAATATTGAGCCGGCTAGATAAGGGGCAACTATGATTATCAAAATTAGGTGAGTTACAAAAGGTGATAATAAGCCGGCAAAGCATAAGGCGACTCATCCTACTCAAAGGACTTTTGGTTTTCAACTAAGTGTTGACAGAAACAAGTTTCTGTTGGAACGTTTGCCACTACAAATCTACAAAATGGTTCATAAAGGAAAATATTCACTAAACCTAAGGTGGATAGTGGAAGCATCAACTAGTCTATTCATAGGATTTAACAAAGATATGAAGTGTCGAGAGGAAAAAATGGTGTTGCTATCACTAATGGAGAATTTCTATGAGGGGGTCGTTTGAATCTAGATCTAAATAGCAGGCAATGGTGGTATGAACCGAATAAAGTCGATGAACTACGACGAGATACTAAGAACGGTGAAGCATTGCCACATATCTAAAGGAAGAAATGAGTCATACCTGGATGCGGCAAACGACTCCAGGATGATCTCGAGCAGCTTTGACGGTGGCACACGCGAAGAAGGGGATGCGGTTGACGTCTCCAGAGGACTCACAGTTGCACGGTGGCCGAGCTCCGGTTGTGGGAGACCAAGGCGCAAGGAATAAGGAGTAGGGGAACGACACAGTAAAAAGTGGAGGCCGAGCCCCTATGGCTGTCTTTACAAGGTAAAGAGAAGGGGAAGAGGTAGGCGGAAAATAAAGGAGGCACAGTAATTTTTCGAGTAAGGGACGCCTCGATTTTTGGGCCTGACAAATATACATAAAAGATTCATTGTGATGTCACACTTGAGCTCCTGAAATTCTGGAAGATGACGTCACTATTCAAAAGAGATAGAAAATGTTAAGTTTGGAAGTATCATAAGCCGAAACTAATGACCTGGCCACGATGTAGATTCAAAAGGGGAAAATGACCCGGAATTTTTATCAGTCTGAAGATCAACATGGATGAATCCAAGTCAATCTGGGGGCTAATGTTGGGGATATAACCCCACGGTATGACCCGCCCATTCAGGGTTGGGTTATCCAGTGGCGGCCTAAAAGAATAAGACTGGACTGCGGCTATCCAGACCTCAAGGCCCATGGGGACGACTCATAGAGTGGGCCGGCTAATGGCCTAGTGTCTGAGGCGGCGGCTTACCAAAGGGTTTCGTAATTCCCTTACTTGGAAACAGGACAAGTAGGAAACAGATTAGGGCACGGTTTGTAGCACGGCCCGGATTCTGTT
Source organism: Aegilops speltoides (assembly GCA_021437245.1). NCBI lineage: Eukaryota > Viridiplantae > Streptophyta > Magnoliopsida > Poales > Poaceae > Aegilops > Aegilops speltoides. The sequence goes on from CM038147.1 coordinate 218,667,196, forward strand.
GTAAGCCCAGGGCCTAGACCTGTATATAAAGGGGAGGTCCTGAGGCACAAAGACTAAGTTACAATCCCTCGAGTACTAGGTTAGCTAAGTCGCACCCTTGTAATCGAGATCATCATCATCAATATCAATCAAGCAGGAAGTAGGCTATTACCTTCATCGAGAGGGGCCGAACCTGGGTAAACCCTTGTCTTTCGGTTCCGATCAACCCCATTCAAGCTACTACCTCGCGGCGATGGCCTCACGACTAAGTCCTTTCACGACGACATCTGCCGTGACAAAACCATGACATTCTTCATTGAGGAGATCACCTCAGTATTGATGCTCAAGGGAGTTGTGCACACGAGGGCCCCGATGACCTTGGACAACGACACCAGGATCCGGAGCTCCCCCGGATCTGGAGGAGCACACCGAGAACCACTTGGAAGCGTTGGATTTGCCCATCGTCGCCGCCAGTGGTGGAGATTTGCGCGTTTGGAAAAGGACATGTGGCGGCTTGGTGGTGTAGGGCTTGCATCCGCAATCGGGCGACTTAAATAGCCGGGGCAGGCGGATTGGCGTTGCTTCAATGTGGGCAGCGACCGAAGTAGGCTTCTCAGTCACCGCGCTGGGATGAATGTCGTGTCGACTAGCCAACATGAATGTGGGTAAGCGGTCACCTAGTCACGTCCGCTCTGACCGGCGTGAATGCAGGGCAGAGGGTTCCAGAGCGAAGAAAGAGAGAGGAGTTTTAGGTGGGTCGATGTTGTTAGAGTCCAACGTGACGGACGTCTGCAAACCTTTCCTTGCGGGTTTGGGAGAGGACAAGTGGCGGCTTGGTGGTGCAGAGCTTGCGTCCACGGTCGGGCGACTTAAATAGCCGGGCAGGCGGATTAGCGCTGCTTCAATGCGGGCAGCGACCGGTCATAGTTTCAAATAGCGAATATAGCATCCACTATTGCGTCCGCAATAGCACTAGTGCAATAGCGTCCGCTACTGCTCAAATTAAATGCCATTACTTTTTGTTAATGATATAGAGATATACACAATAATCTAGTGTTTTTACAAATCCGCTACGCGGACATAGCGCCCGCAATATCGCCCGCTATCCGCATTCCGCTACATGGACCCCAATCCGCTACCAGCCCGCTATCCGCTATTTAAAACCACACCGGAGTAGCCTTCTCAATCGCTGCGCCGGGGTGAATGTCGTGTCGATCAGCAGACATGAATGTGGGTAAGCGGCCGCCCAGTCACGTCCCCTCTGGCCGGCATGAATGTAGGGCGGAGGGTTCTAGAGCGGAGAAAGAGAAAGGAGTTTCAGGTGGGTCCATGTTGTCGGAGTCCAACGTGACAGGCGTCCGCAAACCTTCCCTAGTTTGACGTCAGTTTAGTGAGATTTCGAACGTTCAGACCAGTTAAGACAAATTTGTTGGCCGTCATTGGATAGAAAAATGTCCGGATCCTTTCTGTTCGAAACATTTGCGGGGCGATTTGACAGGCGGAAAAAAGATTGACAGGCGAGACACTCCCCCATGCCTTTCGGCTTTCTTTTGGTGCAGCCGCGTGGGTCCGGGTGGCCCGTTCAAAGATTCCTAGGCCCGCCGTGCATGACAGACGGATATGCTTGATGATGCTACCAGTAGCTGACAGCTGCTCGTACTAGTACCAGATGACAGCAATACTGTATCACTTGGTAGTACCGAGTCCCGACCCATTCCTGATATGCTGCAACATTCATTTGGATTTATGAGAGTACATCGTATTTTCCGGAGGGAGGATTACGACCGATCCTTTGGCATGAAAGATGGTCTCACCCATGAGGTTAAGGGCCATTCTTGTTTCTAACGAAACATATGACTAGATTTTGTCATGAGTCCGACAACAAACCCCTGCTTGTTGGGAACAAAAAAGATGGAGCCAACAAATGAGGGAGGAGATAGATGGTTTATTTTGATCCCCTGGTGTGCAGGAACTGAGAAAGCGAGTGGCATCCCGTTCGTGTCACCGTCACTCCTAACGCGATGGCCATGGTCTCCGTAAGATTATTAAACTTTGCAATCAATGTTTCTCAAACGCAGACGACTCTGCAAGTTAAGGCAAAGACAAAAACACGATGCCCTTTCAGTAGGTACACAGCCTCCTGTAGAACACACTTGCATACGTACAGGTGCATCTGTAGGGAGTCAACGGTGCTGGCTTGTCAACCTTCTCCTCCTGCAACCTCATCATTTCATGCCTTGGATTGATTGATTGATTGATTGGCTCGCAGATCAAAGGTCACCACCACCAAATGCAAAATCAGTCATCTCCCGCTCTGCTCTTTTCCTTCTTCACCACCAAGGCTTTGGGCTCGCACGTAACTTTGTGTCACTTTTCATGTCTAGGTTATCTATGTGTAGGAGTAGTACCCCCATGATACGGAGCTGCTAAAAATCAGTCGACTGAGACTTCGCGAAGTCTCAGTCGACGCCTCAACCTTTGGATCGTTGTTGCTTTAAGATTCACGCAGCGCTGTGTCTTTGTCTCAGTTCGGCCCATTAAAGCGTGAGTCTGGCCTGTTTTCCTGTCTGTTTCGTTGTTTGGTCTGGATTCCTTGTCGTGGTGGTGCGAAGATGACAGGGGTTTGTCTGTGGACTGGGCTGGTGTTTAGCCCTTTTTCGTTGTTTGCCTTTTATTCTTTTTCTTTCTTTTGTAAACTTTTACAATTGGAGAGAGAGAAGGGGAAGCTGTCACCATTACTGTATGTGACTTAGGGAGGGGAAGAGGTCCTGCCACATACACTCCTCTCTCAGTACTCTCTTTGTAGTATGGGTGTTTCTCCTTGTGTGCAAGTGGCCATCCTTTTTTACTTGAAAAAAAGTCTGATTTTTTGCTGTTGCCTAATCAATGTGTTTATTCCACTTCTATTTTTATTTATTTTTATTCATAATTTTATGTATCTTCTAACATATTATTTATCATTTGCTTCTTTATTATTGTTTTTGCTGTTAACTTTTCTATTTGTCCAGTTGCACTATCTTTTTCAATGTGCAACGTGAGTTAAGCAAATTTCTAGTAAGACATTTTTTTAAATTTTTTTCGTATTATGTGATGTATTTTTTTTAATATTTTAGCGTACCATTTGCACATTTCTAGTGACACGATTGCTGCAATTATTTTCTTCGTTGTTTTTTTTTGTCGTTGTTTTGGGCCGTTTTTAGGTCAGCAATTATTTTCACCAGTTTTCTACTTAATCATTAGCTATTGTATTAAATATGTATGTGTGGTGTGTATTATTCAGCATGTATGTATGGAGGAGTTCAAAAACACTGGGTAACTCAGCAACCTTTTTCCATTTTTCATTTTTTGGGCCTTGTGTTTCTTATTAGTTTTTGTCACGATACCATCCTCTTTTTATTAACTTTTGTTTGGTGTGTGTTAAAAAAAGTTGGTTGTGCCATGCAATGAAAGGGGTTATTTACATGACGGGAGAGGGAGGGGGAGGTAGTTGTATGTTCGATACTAGGCTTTTGCAACTGCAAGTGTCTTCCTAGATGGCAATTGCTTGCCTCCCTCCCGACTGCAACTGGCTTGGGTTTTTGTCGGAGGGCGAAGGAAGAGGGGAGGGCAGTTACATGTCCGACACTAGGCTTGCAATTGCAAGTGTCACACTGTAATTGCATGCCTACAGACCCTACTGCAGTCGACCTTTTTTGGTGGGCAACAGGAGGGGGTAGTTGCATGTCCAACACTAGGGTTGCAATTGCAAGTGTTGTCCTCGGCTGCACTTGCATGCCTACACACGCAACTACAACCGAAACTTTTTTTGGTCGGTGGGCGACGAGAAAGGAGGGCGGGCAATTGCATGCCCAACACTAGGCTTGCAATTGCAAGTGTTGTCCTCGGCTGCAATTGCATGCCTACACACTCGGTTGCAACTGATCTTTTGCTTTGTCGATGGTCAGTGGGAGATGGGGGGGGGGCAGGTGCATGTCTAGCATTAAACATGCAGCTCCAAGTGTCGCCTTGTGAGCAATTGCATGTCAACACACATGATTGCAACTGACGTTTTTGTTTTGTTGGTGGGCAAAGGGATAGGGGGAGAGCGGTTGCATGCCCGACACTAGGCTTGCAACTACAAGTGTCGTCCTTCACTACAACTGCACATCTCTCCTTCCTACTGTAATTGGCGTTGTGTTTTTGTCGGAGCCTGGCAGACGAGTAGGGGGGCAGTGGCATGCACGGAAGTAGGCTTGCAACTGCAAGTGTCTCCCTCCACTGCAATTTGCATGCCTCCCTCCCGATTGCAAATGGCCTTCTATTTTTTGGAGGGCGATGGGAGAGGGGAGCGAAGTTGCAAGTCTGGCGATAGGCTTGCAACTGTAAGTGTCGCACTCGACTGTAACTGCATGCCTACACACCCAATTGCGACTAACCTTGTTGTTTTGTTGGTGGGCAACATGAGAGATGGTAGTTGCATGTCTGACACTAGGGTTGCAACTGCAAGTGTCGCCCTAGACTGCAATTGCATGCCTACATGCCCAACTGCAACCAACCTTTTTTTGGTCGGTGGGTGGCAAGAAAGGGGGAGGGTAGTTGCATGCTCAACACTAGGCTTGCAACTGCAAGTGTCACCCTCAACTGCAACTGCATGCCTACATACCCGATTGTAACTGATCTTTTGCGTTGTCGATGGTAGACGCGGGGGAAGGGGGTTGTAGGTCTGGCACTAGGCCTGCAACTACAAGTGTCGCCATGTCTACAATTGCATGTCGACACACCTGACTACGATTGACATTTTCTTTTTGTTGGTGGACAGCGGGAGAGGGGGGCAGTTGCATGCCCAACACTAAGCTTGCAACTGCAAGTGTCGTCCTCGTCTGCAATTACATGTCTTCCTCCCGACTGCAACTCACCTTGTGTTTTTGTTGGAGGTCGATGGGAGAGGAAGGGGTAGTTGCATGCTCAGCACTAGGCTTGCAACTACAAGTGTGGCCCTCGACTGCATACGCAACTCCAAGTGTCGTCCTAGATCACAACTACACGATGTAACATGAAACACAACTATAAAGGGTACAAACGCCTGCAGCTAGCCGCTCCCTACACTTTTTTTTAAATACACATTAAACATTTTTAATATATTTTTTACATTTTTAAAATATATGGCAGTTTTTTAAAATATTATTGAACAATTTACAATTACACAATGAATTTCTTAATATAGAATAAAAAATTAAAATACGAAAACACTTTTTTCTAAAATATCACGACAAATGTAAATGAGTGCTTCAAGAAAAAACACAAACAAAAGAAAAAAGAAAAGGAAAAAAGCAAAAACAAACAAAAAACTAGACGCACGAAATCATACAAAGACCTTACGATACACTAGTGGTGCGCTTCAAGAAGAAGTAGCGCCCAGAAAAATCACAAGACAATAAAAAATCGGTGGCCAAAAGCACTTGTCATGTACATTTTTGTCTCTATCATGGGCCCATACTTTTTTGTTCAACACCCTTTTCCCTGTGTGTATAAAACAAACAAACAAGGAAATATCCGTGTCCAAATACACAAACAAAGAAAACAAATAAACAAGAGGGAACAAGAAAAACCTAGAAATCAGGCTGATACAGCCCATCAGACGCCAAGTCAAGAAATGGGCCTAATCTACTTTAGATGATGTCAGCTGAGTGAGACTTTGCGAAATCTAAGTCGACTGAGACCTAGACAGACCCCCCATGATATAGTGAAGCCACAGTACTTTCGCTTTTTGTTCTCTTCATTATGTAAGCAGGCTATCTATGTGTAGCTAGGATACCCCGGAGAGTTTGAGCAGAAAACGATACCTGGTACAGACAAAGAGTAGGAAGAAACGATAGTAAACAGTGCCCATCACCACATACAGTTTGGGCCAAAACATGCAACAAAGCTTTATACGTCCTATATACCGGAAGCAAACGCTAATACTCCCTCCAGTCCATATTATTTGTCACTCAAATGAATGTATCTGAATGTTTGAATGACAAGTACTAATATGGATTGGAGGGAGGGAGGGAGTATGAGATTTAATAATAAAAAGGAGAAGACACGGCCCCATTGCACATTTTGAGTCAAACCTAGAAACGACTATGGAAAACATGAAACCCAAGCAACATGAATAAAAGTGAAGTGACTGAAACATAAAACTCAAGGAACATAATTCGCGAGCAAGAAAGGCATGAAAGCTAATTCTGTAGCACTGTGTCGGTGTACTAAAGTAGGGGTACCTTAGTACCCCGAACTTGTGCACGGGCAGTCGCAGCACCCCACGGCGAGGCTTGCCGGGCGCCCGCCAAGGCCCTCCACCGTTGCTTATTACTGCCATTCAAGAACAAAGTACTAACCAAGAAAACGAAGGCCCCGACAAGAAGAGCTTGCCGGGAAGGCCAACCAAGGCATCACCAGAAGACTTGCCGCAACACCTCGCGTCCCGGCAAGACCCGACGGCCGGCAAGCTTGCCGACAACAAGAGAAGGGTCATGCAAGGCACTTGCAGCGCAAGGCTGCCACCCAAACTCCAAACAAGACTCACGACGTGTCATCACAAGGCCATCCCAAGGGCACGTGGCGAGGCACTACGCAGCCCATGCGGGCGAGGTGGCAAACGGAGTCGACAGAGGCGCCATCGTGGCAACCGTAGTTCACCTAACGGTCGCTTTTTTATCACATGCACTCAGACGGGCATTAAATGCCCTTGTCCCCGCCGCCGGAGTTAGGTAGGGGCATCACTGCATCGTTGTACCAACCTGCGATTTTACCTTTCTACCCCTCTTCAGACGCCGCCACTGTGGGTGCCCCTTCAGACTATAAAAGGGAGGCCCATGCGCGCGAGAAGGGGTTCGATCCATTCGATACCAGGACACCACCATACGCCGCACGCCGAGCAAGATCAAATAACAAACACAAAGCAGCGAGGGGTATTATCTCCGGAGAGCCCCAAGCCGGGTAAAATTTGCCCGTCTCCCCTGGCTCGACCTCGATCTGCTCACAGACGCCCTCCGCCCTTGCCGGACTAGAAGGGCCCCGAAGCCCCATAGGTGCTCGAGGCCACGAGATACGCCGACATCTTTGGCGCGCCCGTAGGGGGGCCGAGGTCGTGAGTATCCGATCCGGTCTCCACGCTTACATCAACGCTATCGCCAACATGCCACCGAAGAAGAAGCCTTCGAGGTGGCCGCCCGTTTACATCATCCCACCACCACCGCCGAGCAAGTAGGCGGTGGGTGGACGCCGGCGGAGGAGCGGGCGCCGACGGTGGAACGCTACCGTCACCAGATCCAAGAACAAGGCCCATAAGCGCCGGGCGACGGTGCAGACGCCGCACCTTCCCAGAGGTGCAAGGTCATCAGCGCCGGTGCTCCTAGCACCGTGCTTGCATTCGAGCAAGGCCAAGCTGGTGGGTCGCGGGGCGCTCGAGGTTAGCGCAGCACGCCAAAGATGTTTGGCGCGAGTGGGGTACGGCCGCCGGACGAGGTGTTGCTCCTCCCAATCCAGCTTGGGAGTCCGAGCACATCCCGCCTCGCGCCGCTCGTGCCGCCACCCAAGACAGCGGAGGAAGCGCCGCCCGAGCCCACTGCTTAGACTACCTCCGCGCCGCACAAGATCGACGATCGAGGATGACCATTTACAGCCTCATCGGCTTCGCTTAACGGCCACAAACCCCGCGATCGAAGCGTGTCGAGGTTCCCGCAGGCGCCAGCGCAAGCCGACGCCGACAAGACCGCTGGGGTGCCACCTCCGCACTCCCAACCCCAAAGGCCAAGATCGCCACCACGCCGGACCAACCTCGACGCCGACTCCACCGTCGTCGGACCCGCGGACTCGCCGGATCAGCGCCACGCTCTCCGTGAACGGCAACACGAAGACGCCGCGACTTTTCGCATCGAGCGCCCGAGAGAAGCGCGACGTCAATCGACCGGTAGCTGGGCCCGCCGTCGACATGCACGCACCGGAGAACCAGCGACTTGTCAGACGCGCAGGTTGCCCTGCGCTCACCCGTGAGTTGCGGCAAGTCCATGGCCCAAAACCAAGAACTTCAAGCCGACGTGTTCGAGAAGTACGACGGCAGGATACACCCGCCGGAGTTCCTTAGCATCTACACCATCGTGGTGCAGGCTGCGGAGGACGCGACGAGAAGATCCTCGCCAACTACTTCCTACGGTACTCAAGCCTAACGCCGATCTTGGCTTATGCACTTGCCGGACGGCTCCATCTCTTCGCGGGCGACTGTGTCATCGGTTTGTCGGCGCCTTCACGGGTGGCCACAAGCCTCATGGCTAGGAGAGTGACCTCCACTTGCTCGCCCGTATGAAGGGGAGCCCTCGCAAGTATATACAAAGATTCAGCCAGTGCGGCGCAACATCCCGTGACGCCCACCCCGCCGCGTTATTAGCGCGTTTCATCGAACTCTGCGAATCGCAGGATGAGGGAGGAGATGGCGATGTGCAAAATCAGAGATGTCACGAGCTCTCGCCCGCCGACAAGTGTGCACGGGCCGAGGAGGGAGGAAAATCCCGGAGAGGTTGCCGGAGCGTATGATCTCGACAGTGAGGATGCCGCCCGCAAGGAAGAACCGGAGGCGGAACAATAGGAAGAGAAAGGCTAAGGATGTACTAGCTGTTGAGCATTCCGAACGGAGGCGGCTCCGACAAGGCCAAGACCGACGACTCAAATGAGGCTGTGGTAGCCGCCGACAAGCGTGACGGCTCCCGAAGCGGTATTGCAAGATCCACCGCACCAAGGGACATGATCTCCAAACCTGCAAGAAAGTGGAGCAGATGGCGGAGCTACAAAAAGCCGAATACGAGCGCCGCGATAAGGAGAGAGCCCAGGGAGGTGGCGGAGGATCCGGCAAGAAGCTTCCCGCCCGGGGAGGGCACCGCGGCAAGGCCAAGGCGCGGCAAGGAGACAGGCCTCCCCGCGGCCGCGACAAAGACGAAGATGAAGATGAGGATGATGAGATGGAGAAAGATGAGACTGATGACCAGGAGTTTCAGAAGGCAACAGAGGTGTTGTGTATCGACGGCGGCGCCTCTTCGCACACCTCGCACCGCCAACTCAAGCAATGGGTGCGAAGCGAATGCCGCGAGCCGTCCGTCGAGGCGCGCAAGCCTCCGGTGGTCCAAGACGCCCATCGCCTTCGACGTTGAGGACCACCCGATCGCGTTCTCGCGGTCGGTGCTTGCCGATGTTGGTTTCACCAACAATCCGCAACCTCAAGGTCACGAAGATGCTGGTTGACGGCGGGCCGGCCTGAACCTGATTTCCTCCGCAGACTCAAGAAGCTCCAGATCCTCGACAATGAAGCTTGAAGAGACCGCACCTTTCAAGGGATAAATCCGGAAGAGCCAGCCCAAGGAAAGATCACATTGCCGCTGACGCTCGGCAATAATCGAACTTCAAGATCGAGAGAGTCACGCTCGACGTGGCTGATATCCCATTACCCTACAATGGAATACTCGGCCGACCAGCCGCCAAATTCATGGCGGCCTCTCACTACGCTGCATAATGTGCTCAAGATGCCCGCCCGATGAGTGTCATTTCATCCAAGGCGACAAGAGGGATGCACTCATCTGCGCCGACAAGATCTACCGGAAGCAGCAGCCGCAGCAGAGCGCGAGCCACTTGCACCAAGCTCCCCTGGGAAGAAGAAAGCCAAGTCCGCAAGAATAGCTCGATGCTCACTCCGCAAGCGCACCTCCCGGAGTGCTTCGCCGCCGTCGAGGACGCACCATCGAGCTCCACCGCAAGTGCAAGAAGGCAAAGGCAGACCAACCAAAGACTAAGCCCGCAAGAACGGCTCGTGTTCGCCCGGCAAGCCCGCCTCTCCGAGTGCCGCTCTTTGCCGAGGACGCGCCATCGAGCTCTGCCCGCCAGTAAGGCAAAGAAAGTTGCCAAGCTTCGAACTTTTGAGTTGTGCTCTCTGAAAGTCCATACCTTGTATGTAGGACCTGCGCAGAGGGGTCGAATCGTGGTTAGGTTGCGCCGTTGATCCGTTTCGAGTCCGCTCGACGATAAAAAGTACACCGCAACCGGCCCGACGAGTTCTTCCCACCAGAGGCAACACCGCCAGCGGGCTGCTGATGTCCTGCACTCAGCAAGTGTGTTTGCGCCGGGGGGGTTCCTCGAAAGCGTGAGGATGAGAACATACAAGGGGGGGATCGGGGAAGAAGCACAGCCTCGACGGATTGCTGAAGACGGAAAAGCTAAGTCACCCGAGCTTTTGTACAGAGCACTTCTTAGTCCTATGCTTTTTCTTATGTTATGTTCTCGTATGCTCGTCCTTTGTACGAAAAACTCAGGCGCGAGGAACCAACTCGCGTTAAGTTAAGCGCCTTGCTTTGTTTCCGAGTCCGCTCAACGATACAAGTGCACCGCAATCGCCCGAGAAGGTTTCTTGCCGGAAACAACACCGCCAAATGGTCTTGATGTCCCGTACTCGAGCAAGTGTGTTAGCGCCGCAAGTTCCTAGAAGCGTGGGGTAAAAAACGTACAAAGGATATAACGGCAGAGGACGAGGCGTAGCAAGCCTTGCCATGGGGCGCCCTTCAGATGAGAAACTTGTGCGCGAGGAACTAACTCATGGTGAGTTGCGCCCTTGATTTGTTTTCGAGTCCGCTCAACAATTCAAGTGCCCCGCAAATCGACCCGAGAAGGTTTCTTGCCGAAACAACACCGCCAATGGCTGATGTTCCGCGACTCAGCAAGTGTGTTAGCACCGCAAGTTCCTAAAAGCGAGAGTGTAAACATACGAAGGGCAAAGCATGGCATCGCGTACAGAGTCGCACCATGAAAGAATAGCTTATTACAGTATTGCCTCGGTTATTTTCATGGCTATAATCACAAGACAAGGAGAAGCGGAGGAGGGCTGGCCGCTGGGTTCGCAAGCAGCTTCATTGGGGCTGCAAGTGCCAAAGTTCTTCATGACGGGCGGGGCCCCGGAGGCCGCAAGGCCGGCGACATAAGGGCAAAGAAGGCGACCGGCACTGGTCTTGGCGGAGCCAGAGTTGCGGAGGCTGCGAAGGCCAAGATTCCTCCCCGACAAGCTAAGGTTGCCGGGGGGCTGTGGAGTCAGATAAGTTTTTCATCCCTCGTCATGCATCCTCTTGTGGACCGGGGAAGGCAGGGCCGCGTCCTTGAACAAGCGTGTCTTGTAAAACCCGTGCGCGGAGGAGCCGAGTCGCAGCCAAGTTGCGCCCTTGGTTTGTTTCCGAGTCCGCTCAACAATACAAGCGCCGCCAGAATCGGCCCGACAAGGTTGCTTGCGGAAGCAACACCGCCAGCTGGGTGCTGATGTCCCGTTTCTCAGCAAGTGTGTTCGCCTGCAAGTCCCTAGAAGCGAGGGGTGGGAACGCACAAGGCATGTAATCAAGTAAAGGACTTAGTCCGCAAGCTTCCCTCTTTTCATTAAAAACATCCCAGCTTTAGTACAAGTCCATAGAGGATGAAAAACATGATAGAGAGGATTACAGATTTTAAATACAGCTAAGGCCCAAGGCTTACAAATTGAAAGATAAGATGCCCGTAATCCCTCTCCTGTTTCTCTGCTCAGAGGTAGGTCAGGAGGCCCCGCAAGAGAAGCTTGCCGGGAGGGCAAAGGGCGCCTAGGAGAGCTACGGCGCCAGAAGACACCAAGAGAACTTCCCGGGCCGCCAGAGCTTGGCGGAGACGGAGGCGCCGGAGGCGAGCTTGAAGACGGGCGGCGGACGCCAAGACGCTGCCGAGGGCACCTCGCCTCATACTCGACTTGACGGCCTCGCCGCCACCCCTCTTCCTTCTTCCGCAGCCTCCCTCGCCACCGCCCAAGGAGACGGCCCCGGAGTTGAAGGCCGGGCGACCGGATGATGGGGTCGCCGGTGGCGCGTGAGGCGGCGTCCGACGCCTAGTCGGACCCGCCATCCTCGTCGTCGCTTGCTCTCCCTCCTCGCTACTCGCCGAGGAGGGCCTTCGCTATCGGAGGAGCTGTCCACACAAGATCTCGCCCGGTGCCGGAGTCCCAAGACCTTGACGGCGAGAAGGTCGCCTCCATTAACTTAAAATGGAGGGTAAACCCTGCCGCAAGCTGTGGATGCGCGAACGCCTTCCACCTCGATCGAAGTACATCACGCCGGGCCGGGATACGACGCCACTCGAAAGTGCCGCCGATCCCGCAGCCCCTCATGCGCAACTCCAACATCTCGGCGGATCCGGTTCCATCGCGCCATGAACGGGCCGGCAATGGGAGGCGGCGACAAGGTGCTCGACGCAGCTTGACGAAGAACTCCTGTGGTCGCCCCGTGTGGACCGCCGAGAAAGGAGCCGCCGGCGAGACGGGGTGGCGATCACCCGCCGCCTCCCCGAAGCGCCCGACCACGCCCACGACTCGTCCTCGCCTCGCCCCTCCCTCTTCCCTCACGGCCGGCTCCGCCAGCAGCGCTGGATAGGAGAGGCGCGCTGCTCGAGGCAACCTCGCCGCCACCGCTGAAGACCAGATTCCTCCTCCATGGCGATGGGGAAGAGAAGCGGAGTTAAAGACGAAGGAAGAAGAGGAAGTGCGAGACTATTGTGCTCCCCTTCCGCCCTTTTTAAAGGGCGAGGGGGGCTCACCGCCTGGCCACCCAATCGGGAGAGCAAGGAGGGCGAGGAGCGGGCCGACTCGCCATCTTCGCTGTGACGGCTCGGTCTCCCACCTTCGCCGCCACGACCCCCACGCATGGGAGCAGCGTGGCGAAAAGCGGAGCCGAGCGACGGGTGAAAGGACTCGCCTCGCACCGTGATCACGGGGTGGATGCCTTAAAGATCGCGACGCGCCACCCACGCCTTCCCACGACGCCGCAATCGACGCGCGTCTGCTGCGGAGGGCGCTGTGGACACGGAGCCCGATCTTGTCGCGGACCAGAGCCACGCATGCCCGCAGATTTGTTTTGGGCTGGCCCAACAACGCCAAGACTGTATGGCCCAGCCCGGGGCTCTGTCGGTGTACTAAAGTAGGGGTACCTTAGTACCCGAACTTGTGCACGGGCAATCGTAGCACCTCAGGGGCGAGGCTTGCCGGGCGCCCGCCAAGGCCTCCACCGCTCCTTATTACTACCATTCAAGAACAAAGTACTAACCAAGAAAGCGAAGGCCCCTAAGAAGAGCTTGCCGGAAGGCCAACCAAGGCATCACCGTAAGACTTGCCGCAACACCTCGCGGCGTCCGGTAAGACCCGGCCGGCAAGCTTGCTTAAGACAACAAGAGAAGGGTCATGGCAAGGCACTTGCCGCAAGGCTGCCACCAAACTCCAACAAGACTCAATGACGTGTCATCACAAGGCCATCCCAAGGGCACGTGGCGAGGCACTACGCAGCCATGCGGAGCGAGGTGGCAAACGGAGTCGACAGAGGCGCCATCGTGGCAACCGTAGTTCACCTAACGGTCGCTTTTTACATTGTTAGCGACCAGACGGGCATTTAATGCCCTTGTCCCTGCCGTCGAGTTAGGTAGGGCACTTTGTTGTCGCTTGTACCAACTCGCGATTTTACCTTTCTACCCCTCTTCAGACGCTGCCACTGTGGGTGCCCCTTCAGACTATAAAAGGGAGGCCCATGCGACGAGAAGGGGTTCGATCCATTCGATACCCAGACACCACCATACGCCGCACGCCGAGCAAGATCAAATAACAAACACAAAGCAGCAGAGGGGTATTATCTCCGGAGAGCCCCGGCCGGGTAAAATTCCCGCCTGCCTCCCTGGCCGACCTCGATCTGCTCTCACAAGACGCCTCCGCCTCCTTGCCGACTAGAAGGGCCCCAAGGTTCTATAGGTGCTCGAGGCCACAGAGATACGCCCCGACACACTGGTAGAGATTTTTTTTTTGAAACAATGGTAAAAGATTTGCCCCATATATTAAATAAGAGGAGAAAGAGTTTGAATGAATTACAACATCCCCAGGGAACAAAATCAACTACTCTCGCGGCATCATTGACCCCAAATTTTTTGCTCCTGCGGCCACCCAAAGCACCACATTCTTCTTGAGATTATCTAGGAGAACCATCGGCAGCGCGTTCTTTTGACAGAAGACGTGAACATTTCGCTCATTCCAGATGGTTCAGGAGGCAAGCATGACAAGGGAGGCCATGACCTTCCTATTTGGCACGGAATTGTCGAAGAGGTGCCAGGAAGAGGTGTCAAGGTGATCAAGCTGCAGCCATGCCTTGATCATGCCCCAAACTCTGACCATGAACCTACACTTGAAGAGAAGGTGGTCGACGGACTCTTGCACCTGCTTGCAAAGATATCACCAATTCTAGAAATGTCCATCGTGTAGAAACAAACATGAAAACTAGCGATTTCATGGTCAAGATGACATGCCTTCCTATGTACACCTTCTGTTCCCAAATATAAGACGTTCTGGGAGTTCAATTTAAACTGCCAAAATGTCTTATATTTAGAAACAGAGAGGTAGTACATGCTAATGAGATAATGGACAGCACCCAGGCATCAACCTGGAGCATGTCCCAATTCAATGAGTTATGAACAAAAGAAACTGATTGCTGAGATGAAGCATTACGATGCAGAGGAGTAAATAATTCAAGGAAAAACAAGAACCACGATTAGTCACGATATCCAGAGGTCTTCTCAACAGTCAACCACAATGTTAAATCGTTGTGCTAGAGCACACTTACAACAAGGAAAACTTCGAATTTGAGGGCAGTGACAAGTAAAGCATGCTATGATTACGCCCCAAGAACACACAAGTTCCCTCTTGTAAGGCCGCCTTTGGCAGCATGCAGGAGCAACACAACTACACGGTTCTAGACAACGTTTTCTCAACCTGAATTCATGGGAAAAATCAACCTTGGTGTTTCATCAGCCAGAGATCACTTTGGGTAGAGAATATCATAGTGACCAGGCCGGTAGAGCAGAGTAATGTAAGGTTTCTCCTCAGCCGGATTTAATCCCATTGCAGCATCACCTTCAGAGGAATTGGTTGCAGGGATGAAATCATGGTGGTTCACACTTAGATTGCCTGTGTCACAAGAGCTTCGGTCTAGGTACATCACGCGGATTGGCACCCCTAACGCATCTGACAGAGCAATAATGTGCACATGGTCGCTTTCCTCGCCCATTGGCTCCACAGAAGACTTGCAAAACTGCAATGCGATTTACAAATCAGGGTCAGTCCCTCGACTGCATATCTATGGACAGCAGACAACTTAACTGAAGTTTAATTAAAACATGTAGGATAGCACCACACAAACACAGGTGAATACATTATCTCTTGTCCTAACATGGCTAAAACCATGGAATAGGAAAAGATAGGATAATACATTATGGGAAGTTAAATTCTACAGGAATTCAAATGATGGCACAAAATAGAAGTTGTTCGGCTGCACCACAGGATAAGAACATGAACTTTCACGAAAGGTTAGGTGTTTGCCATAGTTGTCTTATAAACAAAGGGAAAAGTCTTTTGGAACTGGATGCAAAATAGTCCATAGGAAAAATTCTGATGGTTACCAATCCTCCAAATCAAAAGGCTCCATATGAAATATTCATAAGGAATAAAATCCTCCGAAATTCCTCATCACAGAGGCCTATCCCTCGAAGAATAGTCCACTGCTTACAGAGCTGCTAATCTATCCTACTCACATGATATCTAGTGTTAGCTTTGTGTAATAATTCTAAAGGAAACTGGCCCTGTACTCCTGTAGGAATACTGCCTACGAACACAAACCAAGGCACCATACCTAACTAATGGTTAAAAACCCATACTAAATGGCATACTATAATCTCACCAGTCAACCTGTTTAGAAGCATTTAAGGCTGGGGCATGGAGTGAAACTATTGCAAGAACACTCTTGATTTCCACAATTCACATGCAATGCAAAACAACAACTCCCAATCAAATAGACTTACACGACAAACAGGACAGTGCATTACATGTTGACAAGGGGTATATACATGACTACTGGTACAATGTCTATGTTCCCACGACCCAGTGTTGCATACAAGAACAAAGCAAAGAAGCTAACCTGAGCCACGGTCGAATTTGTCAAGCCAGAAATAAATGGTTCAAAGAACTCAGCCCTCCTTTGAATTTCACCAGAGGTAACAAACCTAAAGAACATGACAACTAAAGAAGACACAATAAGAAAATAGTGTTATCATAGTCAAGAAAGATACATCATAAATATCTGATTGTACAAACCATAATCAGAAGTCGTTTGATCCCTGGTTCTTTCTAGAAGTTCTTCAGGCCTAAGGATACAAGAAAACAAAACAGATTCACCACAAAAGCAAAACTCTGATAATGGCCATGCCATACAATGTGAACAGTTAAAAAATGCCTCTTCCAACAACACTTATTTCCTTTTGTTCATATGAGATTATGCCTTAAGGAGACAAACACAACTATAGAATATTTACCCAATAGAAGTTTCATGCCCCTGCAGAACATTTTGCAGCTCCTCAATGAACATCTGAGGATAACAATGGAGAAAAATATTCAGCAAGGACTAAGGAGGCAAATTATGAGTCCAGGGAGTATTTAACAAAACAATAATTCTATTTTTCATATACAGATTAATCGGCAAGGCTCAAGTTCTTCGATATGAGCATCTCTACTTACCCATCATTTTCAACCAATGCATATCATATACCAACAGAGCTCCCAACAAAACCATAAAACATAGTAAAGACCATTTCGCTGGGCACAATGCATGGCATTCAGAAAGACAGTGTATAATATTTAGTTATTAACAACTAAGAATACTGTATATATCTCAGCGGACTTTACTCATAAAGAGCAACAAACCAATGCATTCATCAAGGGATTGAAGAAAAGGTGTGCAGTATGCTTACTTAGATCAACAGTTGTGACAGTTAACAGTGCACAGGAGTTACAGACAGGCATTTACTTTATTTTTCATTACAGAAAAAAACCCGCAAGTTCCTGATTACCAACGAGTCATCTAGCAAATTCCCCAGAGACGCGTAGAAGGAATTGCAAACAAGTGCACATAGACAGAAGGGGCACATCTAAAAGCTATTCAAGTGAGGAAGATCAGATGGAGTGGAGCAAAAAGTGATACAGAATGGGGCAACTAAGGAGAGATGCAAAAAGCAAACATTGCATAGACTTACAGAGAAGAAGTCTTCAAAAGTGAATTCAATGTATCCAAGACCCGAAAGTGTCTTCTTGCACTGTTCAATGTTTTTTAGGATGCGCTCAACCTCAGCTCTATCTTGTGTCTCAAGGATATGTTCCTAGCAGCAAACCAAACAATCGTCAAATTATGAATAGATGTACTTTGAGTGAAAACCAACACCACAAATACTACCAGGTAGGAGAACATAAAGCTTCGATAAAAGCAGTTTCCATCTCCTCGTGTTCGTCTTAAAGCATCATATTGTTCACCAAGCAACTGCAGGTTAAGCAAGAAAACTTATGGAACAAACTGAAGCACCATAAAAATGACACACTGGATGAAGAAAAATAATACAGTTATCATGTATCAGAACAAGCAAACGAACAACAACCTTTATTTTCTCCTGTAAGATGGGGCTGCCAGACTGGAACTCTGCTGCTAAGGCGGAGAGAGGTTCCTGCAAGATTCAGAAGATGCCAGTCAGATAAACAAGTTGATAAGATACAACAGTAATTAATATGGAAGGCAAAATAAAAGCAGCAGAACAAAATCAACACCATAAATATACAGATAACCATAACAGTACGTTAAATAGCATTTGAATTCACAAGTACCGCCAAATGCACTTGAGATATCCAACTAGTTGACCGAAATGAAGAGAATAAGATGTTATTTCATTTGACATGAAAACTGCGTGGATGTCGCTCCACAACATCTCATACGGCTTTCTGTCATGTCACTTTTGAACTTTAAACTTCAAGCATAACAGCACATATTAGAGAAACCCTGGCATAGACTAGCTCAACTTCTGAGATAAATTTCAGTACAATAAAATAGAAACAAATTTTGTTCTCCAGTTTCAGTGCCGAGTTGCCCCTAACTTTTCATATGCTATTCCTAGGTTGACAAGCTGGAACAAACTCGTTTAGTATGTTATCTATTGTATGCGCACCAGACGATTAAACAAAGAGCTCGGGCAGCCCATGATAAACCCTTGATCCTACAACAGAACTGAATTGTTCCCCGTGTATCCAAATTCCAATCCCACATGCTACCTTAGCCATTTCAAACGACAATTGGCCAACGAAACTAAATTCCAGGACAATAGTTACCAGAACCAACATTCGCATACTGCTGGACCAATAGGATCGAATCAACAAAAGGTCTCGGCCAAAAATGGGCACCAGAGTGGCAACACCAAGTGTGATGATCCCGGCCAATTATACCACGAGGATGAACAAACGACAGACCTATAGCGACGTAGAGTGAGAGTGAGAGAGGAGTGGAGATGCCTCACCTTGTTACCGATGTACGGCACCTGGGGTCCCTCGGGCTTGGGGTCGGGGTCGGGGTCGCCGCAGCAGGCGTGGTAGTAGTCCCCGCCCATGGAGAGCTCCACCGACACGGTCTCCGGGCTCAACCGGTGCGAGTTAGGGTCAGGCCCGGCCCCATCGCTTCCTCCCCCCTCGACGGGCGGCGGGGGGGCCGGCGGGGGCGCGTCGCCCATGGCCGCGTCCTCGGGGGCCGGTGCCGCGGCGCCGGTGTCGCCGCCGTCCGCCGCCTTGCGCTTGCGGGCGCTCGCGTCGGCCGCCTCCCGCGCCAGCTTCGCGTCTGGGTGGGTGTCAGGTTGTGGGTGTGGGCTCCGGACGGAGTTCGAGACGACGGCTTCGATTCGGGCGGAGGAGACCTTCGCTTTTGTGGCAGTCGGAGATCTCGCCGCAGGCGGAAAAAAAGGTATGTGCGTGTCGTTTTGCAGATAAGCCCTTCGCGTCATCCACCTTCATGATGTACTTCGTGACCCTGACATGTGGGGCTGACGCAGCGGGCCTGCGTTCCATTTTCAGGAAGTTAACGCTGTTTCTGTTGGACCACCACCCTACTCCATTTCCACACGCCACCTCTCGATCTGGATAACCATCCATGACAGGTGGTCCCTGATTTACAGGTGGGACCCGCATTCTGACGGACATGTCCTTCCGTGCTCGCGGTGACGCCGCCGGCGATCAGATCCGGTGCTTCGCGTAGGTAGCGCCGTCGCGCGGCTGTCATGTGGTCGACCGCGACGTCGTGGTGGGCCCACCACCACATACGCCTCCTTCTCCCGGCCCTCTTCCTCGCCGCCGCCCTCTTCTTCTTCCTCGCCTCTCCGCGCTCATCCCCATCCTTCGTCGCCCTACCAGCCTCCAGGTACGCGCCCCGCCCCGACCTGGCATACCAGCTTCTTCTGGACCCTTCCTGGAAGTTACAGATCCCCCGCATTGGGTTTTCCCGCAGGGAGCATTCGCCGTCGGGGTCGCGGCTCATATGGGAGCAGCGGCGTTTGGCGGAGTGGCGGCCGTGCGAGTGGTGGCAGACGGCAATGCCCGGTGAGGCCTTGTGTGCTTCGTGGTTTTCGGTCAGAGTTTAGGATTAGCTTGAGTTGTGGTGATGATTGGTTTCTATCCCCGCTCTCCTTCAGCAGCTCCGTCGACGAGGAATGGCTACATCAGGATAGATTGCTACGGCGGCCTCAACCAGCTGCGGCGCGATGTATGTTAAACTTGGTTTATCCTCCTTGTAATGGAGTAAGACTTCCTTTTCTTATGTAGTGTTAAACTTGGATCATTTGGCCATGCACTGGATGCACAAGGGACAAGTATAGGCTCGTGGAGTCAATAATGGGATCATATGAAGCTTAGGTCGCATTGTATAGAATGTTGTGCAGTGGTGTGCGTTGTCGATTGGCTTTGTTACGAGCTCCTCGGTTGTAATTATGCTGGCCTCTGGTGCAATTGTTCTGCAGCTGTGCGATGGAATTGCGGTTGCGCGTCTTCTGAACGCCACAATGGTTCTGCCCAAGTTTGAGGTTGCTGCATACTGGAACGAGTCTAGGTACTGGAGTCACTTGGGGGGAAACGAAGGCTTCTATTGTTGTTGCTATTTAGTGCACTTCTGTTCAAACTAATCATGTGCTTATCGGAATGCTTTGTCAGTGGTTTTGCAGACGTGTTTGATGTTGATCACTTCATTGAGCAAACTAGAGGTTATGTGGAGGTGGTCAAGGATATGCCCGAGGAGATCTCGTTGAAAGAGCCATTTAAGGTCGATTGCCGAAAACGGAAAGGACATTTTGATTATGTAGAAACAGTTCTTCCAGCTCTTTTACAACATCGATATATTTCTCTGACACCTGCCATGAGCCAAAGAAAAGATAGGTATTGCCCAATTATCTAGTTGATACCTGAAATCTGCTTTCCATTTTCATACTGTCCATTTTTTTTCCAAGCTATTTTGTTCATTGTTCACGTCAAATGTCTCGAATTGTATCTGCTGCTGAGGATCTTAGCATAATGTGAAGGATGGATATATAATAATAAGGCTGGCAATGAAGTTCTCCACTGCTAGAATTCTTGTGTCTTTGGGCACGTATGTCTACCTGTAACTTAAAGTATATAGATTGCAGTAATCATTTCAAAAAAAAAAAATATCGCAGTAGTAGGAGTTCCTTGTACTATGAAGCAGATTCCATGAGACATAGTATAATCAAGCAGTGTAGAAAATCATATGCATTAGCCAAATTTATGTTTGTTTAGATGTCTGATATAACCATGCAATTATTTCCCTGTGTTTATCTTTTTGTTGCTCAGTGCAAATATTGGGAGTGAATATGTTAATCAACCTTTGAATTTGACATGCTACCTTGATATCCAAAACTGTACAGTCTCATATAAAAGTTATCTTCAAAGCTTTATAGCCCTCCCCCCTTTCCCTTTGCACTCATCTTGAGCTCACATAACTGGAATAAATACACCGACACACTATATTCTCGCGTGATAACTTTGTTTAATTAAGATGGCAATTTGTGCAATGCAAGACAACAACAAAGACGTGCCCTGATTTGTTGGTTACATGACTAAATTACTAACTCCAACAACACCAACAACAAAGCCTTTTCCGCAACCAACTCATGGTTCTGGCACATGGATAGCTAGCTTCCACGCACCCCCATGGCTAGTTGTTTCGTGAAATTCCAGTCCTTCAGATCTCTCTTTACGGACTCCTCCCATGTCAACTTTGGTCTACCCCGACCTTTCTTGATATAATCAGCACGCTTTAGCCATTCGCTATGCACTGGCCTGCACTGAATATGCCCAAACCATCTCAGATGATGCTGGACAAGCTTCTCTTCAATTGGTGCTACCCCAACTCTATCCCTTATATCATTATTTCAGATTTGATCCTTCATTGTGCGGCCACACATCCATCTCAACATGCACCTCTCCGCTACACCTTACTGTTGAACATGTCGCCTTCACACTCTTTACCAACTCCAACAACTTCAAATTACCTAAACCTGATTTGTTGTCTGCTTTGTGATACGATGACCTACTGATAAATTTGTGCTAGGTTCTGTTATAATGATTGTCATCAGTCCAAGAATATTGTATAATCCACAAGATGTAGATTTGGGGAGAATAAAGTCATTAAGATAACTAGTAGTATGAACTTAGTTAGTGTTACTCTATAGTTAGCTCTTTGCAATGCAACAATGATTTCATGGTTTGCAATTTTTCTATTCATTGTCATTGATTTAATTGCTGACTTCTGTCGATTTTAAACTTATCGCTGTGGTGAGGCTGCCTTTTTCCCATGCTGATGTATATGCCTGTATTTTCTCAGATATCCATCACATGCGAAAGCTTGTTACTGCCAAGGTTGCTACAATGCACTCAAGTTGAACAAGAAGGTGGAAGCCAAAGCTATGGAGCTTCTCCAAGCGATACCAAAACCTTTCTTATCACTTCACCTTAGATTTGAACCAGATATGGTTGCCTACAGTCGATGTGAATACAGTGCCCTTTCTTCCAAATCACTGGATGCTATTGAAGCTGCACGTGGGGAGGACAGGAATGTATTGGTTGGTGATGCTGCTCATCTGTGGAGGAACCGTGGAAAGTGCCCTCTAACACCAAGTGAAACAGCATTTATCCTCCAAGCGCTAGGTATTCCTACAGAGACAAACATTTATTTAGCTGCTGGGGATGGGCTAATGGAACTCGACGGCTTCACTTCGATCTACAAAAATATGTATACTAAATCATCTCTCCTGACTCATGAAGATTTTGAGAGAATGCATGGCAACACAAAAGCTGCTCTTGACTACTATGTTTCAGTCAACAGCGATGCTTATGTTACCACGTTCTTTGGAAATATGGATAAGATGGTAACTGCAATGAGAACAATGCAAGGGCTACAGAAGACATTGGTCTTGAGTAGGAGGGCCTTCGCAAATTACACGGCTGCTGGACTGGCAGGGGACCAACTAGCTAAGGCCATGTGGGATGCTCATCGAGAGGATTATATCATGGGGAGGGGATTAGCTCTCCCTGAACATTGCTTCTGTGAGTTCAAGTTGTAGCACAAATGAGCCCATATAACACAAGGGCTAGTCTACATAGCCACCTTCCAATTGGTAGCGCTAATAGATCGCATTGTGGCTGAGTTGCTACTGCAGTGGGCGTCATGCCCAATCTTCAGAAGAAACTGTTCTTCATCAGAGTCGCGAGCTGCACAGCATCTTGATTCAGGGAGCAATTATCACTCATACAGCAATGCATCATGGCCTCTCCTCCTGTATACTGTTTTTGGTGAGTTCAGATAGTAGCTCAGACATGTACACACATGCTTAATGGCCTCTCCTCCTGTATACTGTTTTCGGTGAGTTCAGATAGTAGCTCAGACATGTACACACATGCTTACTACCTAGAGAATCATTCTGGTGTTTCCTTTTGCAACTGGATATATTGCCAGGCCCCAACTCCTAACATTTGAGGGGTATAGATAGGTTGAAAACATTGTTCTTAGATAACCAACGAGCAGGATTTTTTGGGGAGTATATGTATAAAGTTGGAATTTTGCATTGCTCGGAAACTAGCTACTGACCTACTGTCAGGTGATGTAATGGCTTGTGATTAATCTCATCCACCACTGGGAAATACACCATATTTACATAGTTTGTTGTAGAATTGGGCTCCATAACCGGAATTCTTATTGTGTGCACCGCAATGTTTACATGCTTAACTGCTTATTCATTTCTTTGGCTCGGGAGTTGTTTTGCTCTTGATGCCCTGGTAAATTTTGCTTCTAGAAGGAGAATCAGATTCCAACAACTGTCCGTCTCGATTGTTAACAAGTCAATTAGAACTATGTTTAACAAGAAGCCCCAAATGCAATGCATGATGCATTCCGCGCCAACGAGTGGAGTGTGCATCAATCACCCACTGGCGGTTGATACGTTAAACAACACTTCCAATTGCACAGGCCATATTCGTCATCACTCTGTGTTTGGGCTAGTAATCTATGCGACGAGTGGTTATTTTCATATTTTACGCCATGGCAAGCAAAGCTTAAATAAATTGGTGCTGAGCATGTGATCTTTAACTGTATTCCGTTGCTCATGCCTTTCAGTTTGGCAGTTGAAGCAAGCAACAGATGGAAGGATGACCTCCCTTCATTCATGAATCATACTACTCTCCAGTCTCCAGTGTATACCTCTTTTCATCATCACCTTTTCAAATACGCAGACTGATGCAAGTAGTTTGATGTCAAATTTAATTTGAAACATGCTGCACGTACTAGTGGCCATCGTTCTGTTGCAATGTCGACTGCGTTGGACAAGTTATAAAACGACATGTTAGAAAGGACAGTGGGCGTGGGTGCTTTATTTGCTGTCTCTGAAGGGGGAAAAGGCCACTAGATTATCTTGACCTTGTGTGAACGCCGAGGACTCCAAGTCAATGACTTGAACCTGAGGAGACGTGATGCAACTTCCTCGTGGTTTCCTGAGTTCCGTACTTTCTGTATTTTGCTGAAGGCGGTTGCTTTCTGAGATAGTTTTTGATTCACGGGCTTCTGTGACTGCGAGATCTCATATCTGCTCCAATCAGAAAAATATTAGCAGGGAAATACAAGAAGAAAGAAGTTCAAAGTGCATCATTGAGCGTTGGTTGAGCAAACTGCAATATCATTTTGAAGAAAATCAAGAGGTCAAAGTCAATTGAGGTACGCTAGCAAGCTGATACCAGTATATGCACATATAGAAAGAGAAATTAACATGACACTTACTTTTGTCTACGAGAGGGGTACCTCCGTTTTGAATTATAAGATGTTTTAGATATTTTAATATAGACTATATACGAACTGAGATGAGTGAACAAACGCATCAAAACACGCCTATATACATTCTATTCAGAAAAAAAACTAGAACATCTTCTAATTTAGAACAAAGGGAGTATATAATACTACTTAATATTCATATCCCATACCTGCCATGCTTGTATACATGGAGGACCAAGCATATGATTAAGTGCTGTGAATAACCACCATGGGATATATGGAGCGTCTAGGTACGGTGTATCCACCCCAACCGACTACATATGCACGTGTAGCTCATAGTATTAGGCTTGGCTAGGCTATTTTTTAGTACTCCCTTCATAAATAAATGTAAGACGTTTTAGAGACTGTACTATCCAAAAAAAGAGATCATACACTAAAATAGTTTTGATATATTTATATAGGAGCCTTGATTCCCGTTCAAGACCTTGCAGTGTCAACAGAAGCTAACGACCAAAAATAAGTCCAGTCTCGAAGACCATGGTAAGATAAACCATGTCTTTCAAAACTCGGACGGAGCATTATATCACGTGTCAGTCCTAGCCAAAGCAGAACCGGCGGCGTAATTACCCTTTTTTTACGTTATCAATAAGACAGTGATGTATCCCCGAAGTAGAAGAAAAATCATTCTTGTCCTGTTTTTTGTGCGAGCACATGACTAAACTGGATTAGAAATTAGTAGACACGATGAGTGATGAGTGTGAAAAGGCAGAACCCATGAAAATACCAACGGCGACAATCATCGGCGCATCCAGCCGCCTGGAGAGCGGAGACGATAAGTACAGATAGAGAAAAGTGGTCAATGGTGGCAACCGGTGAGGCATTCGACGACGGAAGTATAGCCATCGCCCATCGACAAGGGTAACTCATTATGACGGCCGTAGCTATGTACTGTACTGCCAAACTTCTGCACTATTTGTTGTCATTTCATTATCGCTTTTGTTTTCGTAAAAGCAACTTCAAACTCCTTAATTAAGGAATGAGACATATCCTTTACCTTCGTTTTGAATTTTTTATCGGTTTTGTTAAAGTTGCACAAGAATTATATTTTTGCCTAAGCAGACTCGCCTAGTGACTTATCGTAAGAGAGGTGGAGAAAATAAAGTTTTAATCAGATGACTTCTTTCATCGATTTTGACATGAGAAAATCAACCGGTTTACACCCACACAGAACCAGTGCCGTGAGACGCTACACTTTCATTGCAGCCTTTTGTTTGTTCATTCACACTTAATCGATTTTTGGGGAACAACTTTTCTGCCGTACTTTGCATGGGAAAAACTGTGGTAAAACTTTTCCACCAACTAGGGTGGGGCTGGATATCAATTGACTCGATCAAGTCTAAATCGAGTGATGTTGTCATTTTTATCCTTTCATTTTAGTTTTTCAATATGTTTCCTAACTTTTTAATTTATGTTTTCTAATACATGAATATAATATTTGTGGACTTTTAGTTGGCGCTAAAAATAAATAAAATACGTAAATGTAGTTGCGCACGATCTAGCAAGAGCTCGATGGATGTGCAACTACACACAAACGGTGGATGTGTTTTTTTTTTGAAACCAGCAAACGGTGGATGTATAGGTATAACCATAACAGAATTGGGTCAGTGGACATGCAATTGCATAGGACCGGCGGACATATAACTGTAGTTGTGTTCAACTAGCGTACATGCAACTGCAGTTGTGCCCCGTTGCATAGGCGTGCAATTGCAGTTATGTGTAGTCGATGGATATGCAGTTGCACAGTGCTGACGGATGTGCAAGTGCAAAGCTGCATGAAAAAAAAAAGATAAAATAAAATCAATCAAATGGATACAATTAACACGTAGAAAAGGAAGCTAAAAGGCAAAATCTACAGGGCGTAGGATTGACGAATAGCATTAGTCAGAGCAATGCCACATGCATGAATGGATTTTTACGGGATCATTGGAGTGGCTTAGCTGGCCTGTTTCTCAAAAAAAAGAAAGGTAAGGGATCAACGCTCACTAAAATTCAGGGGGTGGGGGCCTTTTCTCCCCCTAATCCAGTAAAATCTCTGTAAACAGCCCCTGTGTTTAGAATTTTCTATCCAATCAAAACATGCCTGCTAAGGCACTTCGTTGATCCCGTAAAAGACCATCCTTATGTGTAGCATTGCTCGCATCGATTAAGTACTTCCTCTGTCTGAAAATACTTATCATCAAAATGGACAAAAAATGATGTATTTAGAACTAAAATACATTTAAATACATCTTTTTTATTCATTTTGATGACAAGTATTTCCGAACAGAAGGAGTATAACTTACTCCAAAAGTGCTAAATACACTGGCGTGTACGGGACTTACCATAAAATCTCTCCACCGGCTCCTGAATTTCACCGGGGGTGTGGGGCCCTTTTCTCCCCCTAATCCAGTGGAAAACTGCCAGCCAAAGATCAGCCCGTAATTGTTAAGTAACTCTCCGTTGATGCAGCATTGTTGAACTTAAACTTAGCAAAACCGTAACTAGTACTAGCAGGTGGTGCCCTGGTTATAAAGGGAAGCTTCAGGAAGGAAGGAGTGCCCCAGTCCCGCGCACTCGAGAGGGGGTCAGTCCCATCCTTATCTCCGCTAGCTAGCTCGCTATAGCCCCCTGGTCTTTACTCTCCAGGCCAAACAGAAACAGCTGCTAGGCGAAGGACACATCGGCGTTATCCATCGATCGGGCCTTGTCCTGTCCGCGGGTGGCGCCGGGCGCCGGTGACAACCGACAGGGCAGCAAGCGTGGATCATCCGAGCGGAAGCGGAAGCGCTCCTCCTCCTCCGGCCCCGGGGCACCGTCGCGACAACAGAGTTCCGCTGCCATCACCTCGTCCGCCGCCGCCGGCGCAACAACGAGGTGACCACCATGGGCATGGAGAGCCGGAGGTCGTCGGGGAGGAGGCTGCTGGCGTTGCCGTTGCCGTTGCGACGACGAGCTACCAGCACCAGCAGTACGAGCTCGCCGTCATGGTGGCGGCGCTCACCCACGTCATCAGCTCCACTCGACCGGCGGCCGTCGCCGGTGCAACCGCGTCCGGGCAGCAAGGTGCTGTATATATACGTTGCTCGATTTGTGCATGCTGCAGCTTCCATACAGCTTTTTTTGGGGGGGTTCCTTTTGATGTCCTTGGAATCTTTGCGTGCTGATCTAGATGATTCTACGCGATCCGTGTGTGATTCCGTGTAGAGAGCTCTAGATCGATAAGGCGAACAGGAAAGCAGAAAAAAATGGAAAACGGAAGGAAGGGAAACGAGATTTCGTACGCTCAGGAGGCACGTGTCGAACTTTGTGTTGGAGAAGTTTAGACTTTGGAACTCGCCAACTGTAGATCCCTGACAGCCATTTGCGTCTACATTTTTGTCCATGTGTCAGCCTACGTGGCAGGACAGTCTTTCAAGTTACAATCATCCTCCAACATGGCAAAGAAAAAAAAACTAACTAATTCTCCATCATCTCAAGTATGATACTCAATTAATACAAAAGTTACTTATTGAGCTTTATAAAAAAAACCGGGCAGTGGATGCCTTCTGTTTAAAAAGTATGATACTCGATTAATGCAATAATTTTTCAAGTATTTGATCTTTGACATCGTGTGTCAACATGCATGCATGTACTGATGGGTGAAACAGCTGTGACCCGCCAACACAGCGCTCCTCTGGCCGCGGCGGCGACATCGTCGTCATCAACGGCGTCAGAGCAGCAGCAGCAGCGTCCGCGGTACCGTGGCGTACGGCAGCGGCCGTGGGGCAAGTGGGCGGCGGAGATCCGCGACCCCGTGAAGGCGGCGCGCGTATGGTTGGGCACCTTCGACACCGCCGAGGACGCCGCACGCGCCTACGACGCCGCCGCGCTCCGCTTCAAGGGCGCCAAGGCCAAGCTCAACTTCCCTGGCGCCGGCGGTGCGCCTGCGCCACCCCGCCATGCCGTCGGCCAGCTGCTGGCGCCCGGAGGCGGGGCATCGCCGTCGTTGCGGCAGCAGCAGCGACCCGTGGTGGCCTTCCGCCCGCAGATGAACGCCCCGGCAGCCGTTGTTCGGGAGGAGTTCCCGGACCTCCACCGGTACGCGCACATACTGCAGAGCGGTGACGTGGACCTGCGGGCTGTTGCAGCCGGCGGGATAGCACCGGGGCCGTCGTCTTCGTCGACGCCGGCGCACGACTTGCGGTCGCCGCCCCGGCCGGATGATCGCGGATATGGCGAGAGAAGCGCAGGCCCTGGCTGCTAACTGAGTAGAGTAGTACTCTCTCTCTTTTTTTTAGGGTAATAACTGAGTTGTACTCTTACTGAATACGTACTGATCGACGTGTACATGAGAAAACCAAGTTCTGTTTTTTCCCCATCTTTTTGTTTGCATATTTCCCTATTTATTTTTGGCAAAATGAACAGACACAACACTAGAAACAGCGTCTGTAGCATGTGTACGTCGCATGCCACTGTATATGTCAGCACTGAGCAGTGGTGAGGAACTCTCAGAATTGTGGTCAAACTCGGATATAGGGTGCGTAGAACAATACAGAACTCTGTATGTGTGTCACCCTCAGGACGAAATGCACGTATAAATATACTTGTCGCGGTGAATGCACGCACGGTTCGGACTATTGTATATTCATTGGCGACAACTCTTGTTTAGAACTTAGAACTCGGTCGTGTTTTAAATTTTGTAGACTTATCGTATTTATAAACCACCATGCATGCAAGTTGAAGGACGATATACTTCTTTTTTGCGGGTCGATGGATGATATACAATTTTTTAGCTGAGATGGATGATATACATGAATCAACACATTTCATTGAGATAGACTCTCCTGCACCTGCATCCTTATCTCTCGAGCACAAGGTCGTAATAAGTTGTCTCTATCCCGTGCGCGCGTGTTTATATCCTCCAACAGTCCAAGTACGCGAACATCAACATGCTCTATTAGGTGCATACCTCTTTTTGTTAGGAAGACTCGGCCTCTGCATCAAGCGATGCACACGACCTTTTTATTACACGTTAAACAATTTCAAGCCATTAAGTCGAAAGAAGTAAAATAGAACAAGACAACACCGGGTTGAAAGAAGGTTGCATAGCTCATCCGTATAACTACTCTATAAAGGATGTTGGAGTACCTGCCTCCTATTAGCGTCCGCGTGTGAGACCGTCGACGGGGCCACCATCATGTGGTGTTTTTGGTTGCGCCCGCATGTGCCGTCTCGCCTGATGCCTTGCACGCGACATGCTTGCCCGTGCCTGGCTGTAAGTGTCATTCGGCACCTACCGGGTTGCCTCGCCCGTGCCTGTTGTACCCTCGCGCGCGGCAGGCTGAGGGTGGTATTGTTGGGGAACGTAGTAATTTCAAAAATTTTCCTACGCACACGCAAGATCATGGTGATGCATAGCAACGAGAGGGGAGAGTGTTGTCCACGTACCCTCGTAGACCCGAAGCGAAAGCGATCACAACGTAGAGGAAGTAGTCGTCGCGTTCTCCTCGCGATCCGACCGATCCGGCGCCGTTACTCCGGCGCCCGAGTTCTTGACACACGTGCACTTGATGGCGTCCCTCGTACTCGATCCAGCCGAGTGTCGAGGAGAGTTCCGTCGACCTGACGGCGTGGTGACGATCTTGATGTTTCACGGCGCGAGGCCGCCTAAGCTTCGCGACGGTATAACCGAGGTGGAATATGGTGGAGGGGGCACCGACACGGCTAAGGAACGATCCGTAGATCTAACTTGTGTGTGCTAGGGTGCCCCCGCCTCGTATATAAAGGAGCAGGGGAGGGGCCGGCCAAGGGAGGCGCCAGGAGTCCTACTCCTCAGGGAGTAGGATTCCCCCAATCCTAGTTGGAATAGGATTCCTGAGGAAAGAGAGAGAGGGGCGGCCCCTTTCCTAGTCCTAGTAGGACTAGGGAAGGGGGCGGCATGACCACCTAGGGCTGGCCCTTTCTCCTTTCCACCAAGGCCCACTATGGCCCATTTACCTCCCGGGGTTCCAGTAACCTCCGGTACTCGATAAATTCTGTTTTCGCGGAACCATTCGAACTCCAAACATAGGCTTCAATATATCAATCTTTATGTCTCGACCATTTCGAGACTCCTCGTCATGTCCGTGATCACATCCGGAATCCGAACTTCTTCGGTACATCAAAATACATAAACTCATAATAACATCCATCGAAACCTTAAGCGTGCGGACCCTACGGTTCGAGAACAATGTAGACATGACCGAGACACGTCTCGGTCAATAACCAACAGCGGGACCTGGATGCCCATATTGGTTCCTACATATTCTCGAAGATCTTTATCGGTCGGACCGCATAACAACATACGTTGTTCCCTTTGTCATCGGTATGTTACTTGCCGAGATTCGATCGTCGGTATCCAATACCTAGTTCAATCTCGTTACGGCAAGTCTCTTTACTCGTTCCGTAATACATCATCTCACAGCTAACTCATTAGTTGTAATGCTTGCAAGGCTTCAGATGATGTGTATTACCGAGAGGGCCCAGATACCTCTCCGACAATCGGAGTGACAAAACCTAATCTCAAATCGCCAACCCAACATCGCCTTTGGAGACACCAGTAGTACTCCTTTATAATCACCCGATTACGTTGTGACGTTTGGTAGCACCAAAGTGTTCCTCCGTAAACGGAGTTGCATAATCTCATAGTTACAGGAACATGTATATGTCATGGATAAAAGCGGTAGCAACATACTAAGCGATCGTGTGCTAAGCTAATGGAATGGGTCATGTCAATCGATCATTCTACTAATGATGTGACCTTGTTAATCAAATAACAACTCTTTGTTCATGGTTAGGAAACATAACCATCTTTGATTAACAAGCTAGTCTAGTAGAGGCATACTAGTGACATGTTGTTTGTTTATGCATTCACACATGTATCATGTTTCCGGTTAATACAATTCTAGCATGAATGATAAACATTTATCATGAAATAAGGAAATAAATAATAACTTTATTATTGCCTCTAGGGCATATTTCCTTGATCTCCCACTTGCACTAGAGTCAATAATCTAGATTACATAGTAATGATTCTAACACCCATGGAGTCTTGGTGCTGATCATGTTTTGCTCGTGGAAGAGGCTTAGTCAACGGTTGCGCAACATTCAGATCCGTATGTATCTTGCAAATCTCTATGTCTCCCACGGACTAAGTCCGGATGGAATTGAAGCGTCTCTTGATGTGCTTGGTCCTCTTGTGAAATCTGGATTCCTTCGCTAAGGCAATTGCTCCAGATTGTCACGAAGATTTTCATTGGACCCGATGCACTAGGTATGACACCTAGATCGGATATGAACTCCTTCATCCGGACTCCTTCATTAGCTGCTTACGAAGCTGCTATGTACTCCGCTTCACATGTAGATCCCGCCTGACGCTTTGTTTAGAACTACACCAACCGACAGCTCCTCCGTTTAGTGTAAATCGTATCCGGTCTGCGATTTAGAATCGTCCGGATCGATGTCAAAGCTTGCATCAACGTAACCGTTCACGATGAGCTCTTTGTCACCTCCATATCGAGAAACATATCCTTAGTCCTTTTCGGTATTTCAGGATGTTCTTGACCGCTGTCGATGATCCACTCTGGATTACTTTGGTACCTCCTGCTAAACTTATAGCAAGGCACACATCGTCCGGTACACAGCATTGCATACATGATAGAGCCTATGGCTGAAGCATAGGAACATCTTTCATTTTCTCTCTATCTTCTGCGGTGGTCGGCATTGAGTCTTACTCAACTTCACACCTTGTAACACAGGCAAGAACCCTTTCTTTGCTTGATCCATTTTGAACTTCTTCAAAATTTTGTCAAGGTATGTGCTTTGTGAAAGTCAATTAAGCGTCTTGATCTATCTCTATAGATCTTAATGCCCAATATGTAAGCAGCTTCACCGAGGTCTTTCATTGAAAACTCTTATTCAAGTATCCCTTTATGCTATCCGAGAATTCTATATCATTTCCGATCAGCAATATGTCATCTACATATAATATCGAAATGCTCTGAGCTCCCACTCACTTTCTTGTAAATCTGAGCTTCTCCAAAAGTCTGACAAACCCAAATGCTTTGATCACACTATCAAAGCGTTTATTCCAACTCGAGATGCTTGCACCAGTCCATAGATGGATCATTGGAGCTTGCATACTTTGTTAGCTCCTTTGGATCGACAAAACCTTACGGTTGCATCATATACAACTCTTCTTCCGAAATCCATTCAGAATGCGGTCTTTACATCCATTTGCCAAATTTCATAATCATAAAATGCGGCAATTGCTAACATGATTCGGACGGACTTAAGCATCGCTACTGGTGAGAAGGTCTCATCGTAGTCAATCCCTTGAACTTGTCGAAAACCCTTTGCGACAAGTCGAGCTTTGTAAACGATAACATTACCGTCGTCGGTCTTCTTCTTGAAGATCCACTTGTTTTCTATTGCTTGCCGACCCTCGGGCAAGTCAACCAAAGTCCATACTTTGTTTTCATACATGGATCCCATCTCAGATTTCATGGCCTCAAGCCATTTTGCGAATCTGGGCTCACCATCGCTTCTTCATAGTTCGTAGGTTCATCATGATCTAGTAGCATGATTTCCGAACAGGATTACCGTACCACTCAGTGCGGATCTTACCTGGTTGATCTACGAGGTTACGTAGCAACTTGATCTGAAGTTTCATGATCAACATCATCAACTTCCGCACTACCTGGTGTAGGTGTCTCAGAAACCGGTTTCTGCGACAAACTACTTTCAAGTAAGGGAGAAGGTACTATTACCTCATCAAGTTCCACTTTCCTCCCACTCACTTTTTTCGAGAGAAACTCCTTCTCTAGAAAGGATCCATTCTTAGCAACGAATGTCTTGCCTTCGGATCTGTGATAGAAGGTGTACCCAACTGTCTCCTTTGGGTATCCTATGAAGACACATTTCTCCGATTTGGGTTCGAGCTTATCAGGTTGAAGCTTTTTCACATAAGCATCGCATCCCCAAACTTTAAGAAACGACAACTTTGGTTTCTTGCCAAACCATAGTTCATAAGGTGTCGTCTCAGCATTTCGACGGTGTTCTATTCATTGTGAATGCGGCCGTCTCTAGAGCATAACCCCAAAGCGATAGCGGTAAATCATAAGAGACATCATAGATCGCACCATATCTAGTAAAGCACGATTCTGACGTTCGGACACACCATTCGTTGTGGTGTTCGGGTGGCGTGAGTTGCGAAACTATTCGCATTGTTTCAAATGTAGACCAAACTCGTAACTCAAATATTCACCTCCACGATCAGATCGTAGAAACTTAATTTTCTTGTTACGATGATTTTCAACTTCACTCTGAAATTCTTTGAACTTTTCAAATGTTTCAGACTTATGTTTCATTAAGTAGATATACCCATATCTGCTTAAGTCATCTGTGAAGGTGAGAAAATAACGATATCCGCCACGAGCCTCAACATTCATCGGCCCACATACATCTGTATGTATGATTTCCAACAAATCTGTTGCTCTCTCCATAGTACCGGAGAACGGGGTTCTAGTCATCTTCCCCATAAGGCACGGTTCGCAAGTGCCAAGTGATTCATAATCAAGTGACTCCAAAAGTCCATCGAGATGGAGTTTCTTCATCGCTTTACACCGATATGACCTAAGCGGCGATGCCACAAATAAGTTGCACTATCATTATCAACTCTGCATCTTTTGGTTTCAACATTATGAATATGTGTATCACTACTATCGAGATTCATCAAAATAGACCACTCCTCAAGGGTGCATGACCATAAAAGATATTACTCATATAAATAGAACAACCATTATTCTCGATTTAAATGAATAACCGTCTCGCATCAAACAAGATCCAGATATAATGTTCATGCTCAACGCAGGCACCAAATAACAATTATTTAGGTCTAAAACTAATCCGAAGGTAGATGTAGAGGTAGCGTGCCGACCGCGATCACATCGACTTTGGAACCATTTCCCACGCGCATCGTCACCTCGTCCTTTGCGAGTTAAGCAATCGTAGTCCCTGTTTGAGTTGCAAATATTAGCAGAACCCGATATCAAATACCAGTGCTACTACGAGCTCTAGTAAGGTACACATCAATAACATGTATATCACATATACCTTTGTTCACCTTGCCATCCTTCTTATCCGCCAAATACTTGGGGCAGTTCCGCTTCGGTGACGATGCGCTTGCGTAGAAGCACTCGATTTTAGGCTTAGGTCCAGACTTGGGTTTCTTCTCTGAGCAAACAACTTGCTTGCTGTTCTTCTTGAAGTTCCTTCTTCTTCCCTTTGCCTTTCTTCTTGAAACTAGTGGTCTTATTGACCATCAACACTTGATGCTCCTTCTTGATTTCTACCTCCATGACCTTTAGCATTGCGAAGAGCTCGAGCATAGTCTTTACTAACCCTTGCATATTATAGTTCATCACGAAGCCTTTGTAGCTTGGTGGCGGTGATTGAAGAATTACATCAATGACACAATCATCCGGAAGATTAACCCCAATTGTGTCAAGTGATTGTAATACCCGGACATTACGAGTATGTGCTCACTAACGAACTATTCTCCTCCATCTTGCAGCTATAGAACTTATTGGAGACTTCATATCTCTCAATCCGGGCATTCTTTGGAATATTAACTTCAACTCTGGAACATCTCATATGCTCCATGACGTTCAAAACGTCGTTGAAGTCCCGTTCTAAGCCGTAAAGCATGGCACATTGAACTATAGAGTAGTCATCGACTTTGTTACGCGAGACGTTCTTAACGTCGTCGGTTGCATCGGCGGGCACGCACCCAGCGGTGCATCCAGGGCGTAACTCTTACATGCAGACAATGAGGATAATCCTCGAGTTCTGGACCCGATCCGTGTAATTGCTACCATCATCTTTCAACTTTGCTTTCTCAAGGAACGCATTAAAATTCAACGGAACAACAAAGACGAGCCATCTATCTACAATCAAACATAAACAAGCAAGATACTATCGGTACTAAGTTCATGATAAATTTAAGTTCAATTAATCATATTACTTAAGAACTCCCACTTAGAAAAACATCTCTAGTCATCCAAGTGATCACGTGATCCAAATCAACTAAACCATAACCGATCATCACGTGAAATGGAGTAGTTTTCAATGGTGAACATCTTATGTTGATCATATCTACTATATGATTCACGCTCGACCTTTCGGTCTCCGTGTTCCGAGGCCATATCTGCATATGCTAGGCTCGTCAAGTATAACCCGAGTATTTTGCGTGTGCAAAACTGGCTTGCACCGTTGTAGATGGACGTGAGCTTATCACACCGATCATCACGTGGTGTGCAGGCACGAAGAACTTTGGCAACGGTGCATACTCGGGGAGAACACTTCTTGATAATTTAGTGAGAGATCATCTTATAATGCTACCGTCAATCAAAGCAAGATAAGATGCATAAAAGGATAAACATCACATGCAAATCAATATAAGTGGTCATCATCATCTTGTGCTTCATGATCTCCATCTTGCAGCACCACCATGATCACCTTTGTCACCGGCGCGACACCTTGATCTCCATCGTAGCATCGTTGTCGTCTCGCCAATCTTATGCTTCTACGACTATCTCTACCGCTTAGTGATAAAGTAAAGCATTACGAGCGATGCATTGCATACAATAAGCGACAACCATATGGCTCCTGCCGATTGCCGATAACCGGTTACAAAACATGATCATCTCATACAATAAAATATAGCATCACGTCTTGACCATATCACATCACAACATGCCCCGCAAAAACAAGTTAGGCGTCCTCTACTTTGTTGTTGCAAATTTTACGTGGCTGCTACGGGCTTAAGCAAGAACCAGTCTCACCTACGCATCAAAACCACAACGATACTTCGTCAAATAGACTCCGTTTAACCTTCTCAAGGACCGGGCGTAGCCTTTCAGTTCAACTAAAGTGAGAGAGCAGGCACCCACCAGTCACCTTTAAGCAGCGAGTGCTCGCGGCGGTGAAACCAGTCTCGCGTAAGCGTCTGGCGCAATGTCGGTCTGGGCGCTTCATCTCACAATACCACTGAGACAAAGTATGACATGCTGGTAGGTAGTATGACTTGTATCGCCCACAACTCACTTGTGTTCTACTCGTGCAAAACATCAAACCATAAAACCTAGGCTCGATACCCTTTGTTGGGGAGCGTAGTAATTTCAAAATTTTCCTCGCACACGCAAGATCATGGTGATGCATAGCAACGAGAGGGAGAGTGTTGTCCACGTACCCTCGTGAGACCCGAAGCGAGCGATCACAACGTAGAGGAAGTAGTCGTCGTTCTCCTCGCGATCCGACCGATCCGGCGCCGTTACTCCGGCGCCCCGAGTTCTTGACACGTACAGCTTGATGGCGTCCCTCGTACTCGATCCAGCCGAGTGTCGAGGGAGAGTTCGTCGACCTGACGGCGTGGTGGCGATCTTGATGTTTCACGGCGCGGGGCTTCGCCTAAGCTTGCGACGGTATAACCGAGGTGGAATATGGTGGAGGGGCACCGACACGGCTAAGGAGCGATCCGTAGATCTAACTTGTGTGTGCTAGGGTGCCCCCTGCCCCGTATATAAAGGAGCAAGGGGAGGGGCGGCCGGCCAAGGGAGGCGCTGCCAGGAGTCCTACTCCCTCAGGAGTAGGATCCCCCAATCCTAGTTGGAATAGGATTCCTGAGGAAAGAGAGAGAGGGGGGCCGGCCCCCTTTCCTAGTCCTAGTAGGACTAGGGGAAGGGGGGGAGGCGCGCGGCCACCTAGGGATGGCCCTTTCTCCTTTCCACCAAGGCCCACTATGGCCCATTTACCTCCGGGGGTTCCGGTAACCTCCGGTACTCGCATAAATTCTGTTTTACTTGGAACCATTCGAACTCCAAACATAGGCTTCCAATATATCAATCTTTATGTCTCGACCATTTCGAGACTCCTCGTCATGTCCGTGATCACATCCGGAATCCGAACTTCTTGGTACATCAAAATACATAAACTCATAATAAGCATCCATCGAAACCTTAAGCGTCACGGACCCTACGGTTCGAGAACAATGTAGACATGACCTAGAACTATTCATGGTCAATAACCAATAGCGGGACCTGGATGCCCATATTGGTTCCTACATTTTCTCGAAGATCTTTATCGGTCGGACCGCATAACAACATCGTTGTTCCTTTGTCATCGGTATGTTACTTGCCCGAGATTCGATCGTCGGTATCAATACCTAGTTCAATCTCGTTACGGCAAGTCTCTTTA
The DNA here is from genome assembly GCA_021437245.1 of Aegilops speltoides. Classification (NCBI taxonomy): domain Eukaryota; kingdom Viridiplantae; phylum Streptophyta; class Magnoliopsida; order Poales; family Poaceae; genus Aegilops; species Aegilops speltoides. Next base: position 218,704,707 of record CM038147.1, read on the forward strand.
CTCGTTCCGTAATACATCATCTCACAGCTAACTCATTAGTTGTAGTGCTTGCAAGGCTTCATGATGTGCATTACCGAGAGGGCCCAGAGATACCTCTCCGACAATCGGAGTGACAAAACCTAATCTCGAAATCGTCAACCCAACATCGCCTTTGGAGACACTGTAGTACTCCTTTATAATCACCCGATTCGTTGTGGTGACGTTTGGTAGCACCAAAGTGTTCCTCCGTAAACGGAGTTGCATAATCTCATAGTTACGAGGAACATGTATATGTCATGGATAAAAGCGGTAGCCACATACTAAGCGATCGTGTGCTAAGCTAATGGATTGGGTCATGTCAATCAAATCATTCTACTAATGATGTGACCTTGTTAATCAAATAACAACCTTTTGTTCATGGTCAGGAAACATAACCATCTTTGATTAACAAGCTAGTCTAATAGAGGCATACTAGTGACATATTGTTTTGTCTATGCATTCACACATGTATCATGTTTCCGGTTAATACAATTCTAGCATGAATGATAAACATTTATCATGAAATAAGGAAATAAATAATAACTTTATTGTTGCCTCTAGGGCATATTTCCTTCAGGTATGTGTCTGCTGGTCTAGAGGGCCAGCCGACAAGGGTCGCGACAGCAGGCCTGACGGCTTTGAGGGCCATCAGACCAGGGGCCACGATGACAAGAGGCCGGGTGGCCAATCCTGCGTTTGTCGGACCCGTGCGCCAGGGTGTTTTGTGATCGGATCATTTGGAGGGATTTGGCATGTGCGGCTCGGGTTGTCCCAAGTCGGTGTGCATCGTGGGCTGTTTGGTCTTTTCTGTTAAGGCAGTTTTGTTGTCATATAAATTCGTTGTTTATCCTGAACGTCGAATGTCGCGCATGCTGGCCTCCTTCTTACTTCATTTTGCGGCTCTTGCTTGGGAGGGCTCTTCGTCTGTTTCCGTTGGCGGCGCCCGAACGCGTCTCCAGGCTCCCCATTCTTGCACGTATGAGTACCCTGCCTGTCCTCTAGTGTCAATAAGCATGTTGTTCCTCATTGATTGTGGTGTTGTTTCTATTTATGGTGGGCACCTCATTTTGCTTCATTGTTGTTCATCGTGTTCTCTTGCATTTGGCGTGCTTTTTTATTTCATCGTGCCATCGCAAGACACGCTTATTTGCTATTTTTTTTACCGTATTGGCGGTGGGTTTTCGACAACAGTGATGTCTTAGGCACTGTTGCGTTTCTCGGCGCCATCGGAGTCCCACGGTTGGTGAATCGAACTAGCCGAGCATGGACGTTCAAGGGGCTCACCGGTTGAAAACAGGCGAGCCTTGCCGTTTGTCCTTGATGGCGGCTACTGTTTGTTCGTGTTACATTGGGTGTGAGGATGCTTAGTAAGGTTGTGTAAGCGTGGGCCTCGTGTGTCGCACCCCATCGTCTGCCGCATCACATGAAGGTGTACGGTTGACATCTGCGTTGGTTAGGTTGCTTCCTGGCTGGCACAAGCAGATTTTTGCTCAGCCTCAGGGAAGCAACCCCCGCACGGAGTGGCACATCTTTGTGCTTGGGCTGTTTCCCAAAAGTTGGCTTGCTTCCTGCCTATGTATGTACTCTCGAGCGTGAGTGGTGGTGTGGTCGACCTGTATTTCTCTGCCTACCAAAGACGATGTGCAATGCCACCTGGTTAAACATAGACATGTCCTTCATGAACGACAGTGGATCGTATAGCGCGGGGGGGGGGGAGGGGGGCTTTCGTGGAGTCGGTTTCGGTGTGCATGCGCTTTCATACCCAAGCTGAGGCATTGCGGTTGGCGAGGCATGAGCCTATGATGGTCATTCACCTATGCATATGATCAACCACTGAAAACGTAGGCGGGGTTGAACTTTTTAGCCTCCCAGCCCCACCTTATTCGAAATATGCCTTAGAGGCAATCATGTATGACGATAATATTTTGCAATGGGTTTATAGATAAGGATAGTCCTTGGACATTATCAATGATGTGTATCTAAGTATGTGACTTGTTTGCGAGACTATACATTGCATGATGATTATCCTAAATGATCCCTAGTTGAAAGAGCTGCGTGGACTCGCAGCCGACTAGACTGGCATATGACATGGTGGATGACCCGGTCTCACTGGCCATGTAGTATTCAATACTAACCAGATAAATGGGCTCGGAAAGATCTAGTTGGATTCAGATCCAGATAAGGTCCGAGTTGAACTGACCCAAATAGGACGAGATGTGCTAATCTATTAGTCTCTAGTATGACTTGCATTCTGTGTTAGACCTGAGGTCGGCGCATGGACTCAGGATGGTGACCAACATGCTTCAGATGGCCAAATGCTAGTCTATAATTGTGTAGTTATAAAGGTTGGTTTCAGACTTGTCTAGATCCTTGTCGTGATACATGGTCGAGCAAGATCGGATTTGCCCCTCCGATCTGGAGAGATATAACATGGGCCCCTCATGTGATTCGAAATGGATAAGCATGGTCGTGCGACTAGGATTATGATATAATCTAGTTTTAAGGTCGGCATCACTGGAATGATAAACAGGTCAGGCTAGCACAAGGATGACCGACTCGCCTTGATACTGGCAACATATACCATGGGTCTAAAGGAACGGAAGCTAAATGTTGTACAGGTACATTGAACCGGCTTCATCGAACACTTGGAGTTGGCACGCTTTGCTAGAGGCCGCTACCTACTGGGCGAGCTGGTTGATGTCCGACTTGCGACAAAGTGGAAGAGAGCGTGAGGGGTCACGCACTTAAGGGGTAAGGGACCTACGAGGTCAGGTTTGACTTTGCTAGTTGGATGTGTTCCGACCAGGGCTCGGATCCGAGCCGAATGGACTTTGGGAATATAGTCTCCCGCTGGGTCTCAAGTGTCAAGGCCCCAATGGGATGTCTATATAAGGGAAGAGACACCCTCAATGTTGGCAATCATTTTGGATCAAGAGTTGGTCTGGCTAGAACTTTAAGAGTTGCATCTAGCCACATCTCCACGCTAGGTTATGCGGCCGAACCTAGGAGTCCACTGCCCGACATTCCTCCTGTACTTGTGGATATCACTAGAGGCAATGCACTTAGCAATGTGATACATCTCCAATGTATTTTTAAATTTTTATTGTTTCATGCTATTATATTATCAATTTAGGATGCTTTATATGCAATTTTATACTCACTCCGTCCCAAAATAAGTGACTCAACTTTGTACTAACTTTAGTACAAAGTTAGTACAAAGTTGTGTTGGAGTAAAACGAGATTGAAAGCGAAAGGAGATTCTCAAGTATGTATACACACACACACACACACACACACACACACACACACGCGCGCGCGCGCGCACGCATCTGAAAGAGGTGGGAAGAAGAGGTGTCTGTTCGAAGGCATCCCTCCAGAACAAGTGCCTATTGGCAATAAAAAAAGAGAAGGGACATGACTGTTCGGGTTTGGACACACCCCTTTACTAATGACTATTCATTAATTAGCATGTGCTAATTAATCTACTAATTAATTCCTAACACTCACCCTTGTACAACACCGCTCCTTGAATGTTTCATCATTGGAAACTTCTTGTACATAGATCTTCCATCTTGAGAAATCTTCCGTATAATCTTGAGTCTCCCCCAAAAACCCTGTGGAAAAAATATGAGGAGAATAGAAGAGATATGTTGCTAAAACACCTTTAAACCCAATGGAAAAAATAATAAGGAAAAAAGTGCAACATATAATAATTATTGTCCCTTGGTAACTCATACGAGAAAACCTTTGAGAAAGGAGAAAACTCATTGGTGAGTTTGGAGAACAATAAATATGCTTTGTATATTTTCCTTTAAAAAACCAGTGGGAAAAGTAGAAAGTATTGCATATGTCGCCTTGTTAAAATTTTTTATGAGAAACTTTGAGGGAAAGCTCATAAGGGAAAAGAGTGCAATCTGATATATCATTGAAAACTCCTTTAAACCCCAGTGGGGAAAATATAAGGAGAAAATGGTATGACATATCATAATAATTGTGAAAGGATCGATATAGTTGACTAGAGGGGGTGAATAGGCAACTAACAATTTTTAGTTTTTCTTTACCAAATTAAACTTTGCATCAAAGTAGGTTGTCTAGATATGCAACTAGGTGAACAACCTATATGATGCAAAAACAACAAGCACACAAGCAAGCAAGGGATATAACACAAGTAAGCTTGCAAAAGTAAAGGCACGAGATAACCAAGAGTGGAGCCGGTGAAGATGAGGATGTGTTACCGAAGTTCCTTCCTTTTGAGGGGAAGTACGCCTCCGTTAGAGCGGTATGGAGGCACAATGCTCCCCAAGAAGCCACTAGGGCCACCGTATTCTCCTCACGCCCTCACACAATGCGAGATGCCATGATTCCACTATTGGTGCCCTTGAAGGCGGCGACCGAACCTTTACAAACAAGGTTGGGGCAATCTCCACAACTTAATTGGAGGCTCCCAACGACACAACGAAGCTTCACCACAATGGACTATGGCTCCGAGGTGACCTCAACCGTCTAGGGTGCTCAAACACCCAAGAGTAACAAGATCCGCTAGGGATTAGTGGGGGGAATCAAATTTCTCTTGGTGGAAGTGTAGATTGGGGCCTTCTCAACCAATCCCGAGCAAATCAACAAGCTTGATTGGCTAGGGAGAGAGATCGGGCTAAAATGGAGCTTGGAGCAACAATGGAGCTTAGGGATGGAAGAGGTAGTCAACTAGAAGAAGAAGACACCCCTTATATAGTGGAGAGACAAATCCAACTGTTATTACTTACTCAGCCCATGAACTGCGGTACTACTACTCCAGACAAGTGGTACTACCGCAGGGGCTCACGGTACTACCACGGTGGACCGCGGTACTACCGCTGCAACAGCAGGAGCTAGTCCAGGCCAGAGCCGCCAAGGCTGAGAGCGGTACTGCCGCTGACGCGATACTACCGCTCCCCCTTGTGGTACTACTGCAAGGCCAGAATGGACTAGCCTGCGAAGGGCACGGATGAATAAAAATACATCCGTGCCTACTTCCGCTGAAAATCGAACAGTGCAAAAATCCGACATGGTACTACCACGCCTGGCATGCGGTACTACCGCGCAGGGAGCGGATGGAAAAAATTACATCTGCCCCTACTTCCGCTTGTGTTACTGAGCCAGACTAGGACTCACGGTACTACCACGCGCATGGGGCAGTACTACCGCATAGGGCGCGGATGTAAAAAATTACATCCGCCCCTACAGCCGCACGAGAGGCTGAGTCTGGTCTGAGGCCACGGTACTACAACTCCATGGGAGCGGTACTACCGTGTGCGCCTATGGTACAGGGGCCTGCGGTACTACCGCTCCTAGGAGCAGTACTACTGCATGCCTCAGAATAGCAACACTAGGAGTCCTTCTTTTTGCATAAAAATGAAGATAACGGAGGATGCTCCAAAGCGCAAAGGGAAAGGCGGTGCAAAGGGAGAAAACGTGTACGTGATGATCCCACCCGAACCTTTCCACCGCGGACCCCCTCTTAATAGTACGGTTATCCTACGACTCAAATCCACCAAAAGAGACGTAGAACACCGCCGTCTTCAATAGTCTTTGAGAGGTACCAAACCGTCTTGTGCCTAGCAACGAAGCGACTGAAATACGCAAGGCACACGATTAGTCCACAAAAGCATTGTCATCAATCACCAAAACACCTTAGGGATAAAAATGCCCTTACAATCTCCCCCTTTTTGGTGGATTGATGACAATACGGGATTTGCACAAAGGGAAAGAATATAGCAAATAAGCAAACCCCACATCTCTAAAATATAGACGAGCTCCCCCTAGATGCGTGCTAGAGAGTAAAGTGCTTTGGACTGCACGACACGTATACTAGGATCAACACTCCCCCTATATTTTATAGACAATGCATGTCTTGCAACAATAAGGCTAACACTAACCAAGATAGTAAATAAGAGCATACCATAAATATCACAATATAACATAAGCTCAATGAGGTAATAAGGTAAGATAGAGTGCATATGTCTTACACCATATGATAGACCAAGTCTCATGAGCAAACTAAACGAAAGCAAGCAAGGAACAAACACGAGCAAAGCAAACACGCAAATCCCGACACTCTCTCCCCCTTTGGCATCGAGACACCAAAAAGGCAGAGAGGACACCTGCAACACAAGTGGTGGCTCAAGCGGAGTAATCAGATGCATGGTCCTTGTCAGACTCGGCAGCAAGAATGGTCTCCTCGACGTCCTCCTCAGAATCAGTCCACTTGAAGCCTTGTTTCGCCATCCACCCAGCCTCTAGAGTGATGCGATCCTCAGAACCGCCAGAAACATCCTCTCCAAACAGGCTCATGATCTTCTCGTTACGGCAGCGACTCTCCTTGGAGGCAACATGAGTCCTGTACTGCCCCTTTGCCTGCATGCAGAACAAGGTCTTCATCTTGTTCTTCAGCCTCTTAGCCCAAGATGGCTCAGAGGTGGGAGGGGTGTAACCCTCAGAGCTGACGTCATCTGCTGATTCCTCCTCATCCTCATCTGCGTCCACATCCATGGCTGTCGCAGCCTCAGCACGAGAAGTGGTGTTAGCTCACTAAGTCTTGACGCGGAGCCAGATGGAGTCATGTCGAATCCAATCAGGGGCCTTGAAAGTGCTAGTTATCGACTAGAGGGGGGGGGGGTGAATAGGCAATTTTTATGAAAGTCTTCAAAACATGAAAGTTTCGAAGACAAACACGAAATCAGGACCTATAAACATGCAGCGGAAGATGAACTACACTAGACAAGCCATAGTCAGACAAGTATGAAGCAAAAGCATGATGACATATAGCAGCTAGGTAGTAGGATCAGGATGGAAGATAGTACGAAGCCAATCAGAACAAGTAGTCACACAGTGAAGTCAAACAGGCATAGCAATCAGGCAATGACTTCACAAAGACGAACTGTAAGTAAGGAGAGTAAGAGATAGAACCAGTGCGTTCTGAAGACAAGGATTTGTTTGACCAGTTCCAGTTGTTGTGACAAGCAGACGTCAGTTAGGGAGGCTGAGATTGAACTCAGAAGACCATGTCTTCACCTTATTCCCCTTGAGCTAAGGACACACAGTCCTCACCCAATCACTCTGGTAAGTCTTCAAGGTAGACTTCCAAACCTTCACAGACTTCGTTCACTGGCAATCCACAATTACTCTTGGATGCTCAGAACGCGACGCCTAACCGGCTGGAGGATTCACAGTCCTCAAGTGTAATAAGTCTTCAGATCACACGGACAGAAAGACTTCAGTGATGCCAAACACTCTTTGGGCTCTGGGTGTTTTGGGCTCTGTCCTCACAAGGATTTCTCTCTCAAACTCTTCGGAGGTGGGTTGCTCTCAACGACAAAAGCCGTGCACTAACTCCGAGCAGCCACCAATTTATGGTGTAGGGGGTGGGCTATTTATAGCCACTGGGCAACCCGACCTGATTTGTCCGAAATGACCCTAGGTCACTAAGGAACTGACACGTGTCACAATGGTCAGATTTCAAACACACGCGACAGCTTGACTTGGCCTACAAGTAAAGCTGACTTATCCTACTCTGGATAAGATTTGCTCTCATTGTCTTCGCTCGAAGACATAGGAAATTTGTTGAGCATCACATCAGTCACTCTGACTTTGTTCACTTAGACCCCACTTAACTGAAGGAAATATGCCCTAGAGGCAATAATAAAGTTATTATTTATTTCCTTATTTCATGATAAATGTTTATTATTCATGCTAGAATTGTATTAACCGGAAACATAATACATGTGTGAATATATAGACAAACAGAATGTCACTAGTATGCCTCTACTTGACTAGCTTGTTAATCAAAGATGGTTATGTTTCCTAACCATGAACAAGGAGTTGTTATTTGATTAACAAGGTCACATCATTAGTTGAATGATCGATTGACATGACCCATTCCGTTAGCTTAGCACCACGATCGTTTAGTATGTTGCTCTGCTCTTATCCATGACATATACATGTTCCTGTAACTATGAGATTATGCAACTCCGTTTGCGGAGGAACACTTTGGGTGCTACCAAGCGTCACAACGAATCGGGTGATTATAAAGGAGTACTACAGTGTCTCCAAAGGCGGATGTTGGGTTGGCGTATTCGAGATTAGGTTTTGTCACTCCGATAGTCGGAGAGGTATCTCTGGCCCTCTCGGTAATGCACATCATGAAGCCTTGCAAGCACTACAACTAATGAGTTAGTTGTGAGATGATGTATTACGGAGCGAGTAAAGAGACTTGCCGTAACGAGATTGAACTAGGTATTGGATACCGACGATCGAATCTCGGGCAGTAACATACCGATGACAAAGGGAACAACGTATGTTGTTATGCGGTCTGACCGACAAAGATCTTCGTAGAATATGTAGGAACCAATATGGGCATCCAGGTCCGCTGTTGGTTATTGACCGTGAATAGTTCTAGGTCATGTCTACATTGTTCTCGAACCGTAGGGTCCATGCACGCTTAAGGTTTCGATGGCGGTTACTATGAGTTTATGTATTTTGATGTACCAAGGAGTTCGAGTCCGGATGTGATCACGGACATGACGAGGAGTCTCGGAATGGTCGAGACATAAAGATTAATATATTGGAAGCCTATGTTTGGAGTTCGAATGGTTCGGCAGCGGAATTTACCGAGTACCGGAGGTTCTGGAACCCCGGGAGGTAAATGGGCCTCGATGGGCCTTAGTGGAAAGGAGAAGGGCAGCCCTAGGAGGCGCGCCTCCCCCTTCCCTAGTCCTACTAGGACTAGGAGAAGGGGCCGCCCCCTCTCTCTTTCCCTCCCGAATCCTAGTCCAACTAGGATTGGGGAATCCTACTCCCGGAGGAGTAGGACTCCCGAGCGCACCTCCTTAGGCCGCCCCCCCCCCCTGGCTCCTTTATATACGGGGCAGGGGGCACCTTGAACACACAAGTTGATCGTGAGATCGTTCCTTAGCCGTGTGCGGTGCCCCTCCACCATATTCCACCTCGGTTATACTGTCGCGAAGCTTAAGCGAAGCCTGCGCCGGTGAAACATCAAGATTGTCACCACGCCGTCGTCTTGACGGAACTCTCCTCGACACTCGGCTGGATCGAGTCTGAGGGCGTCATCGAGCTGTCGTGTGTCAAGAACTCGGGGCGTCGAGTAACGGCGCGGGATCGGTTGGATCGCGAGGAGAACGTCGACTACTTCCTCTACGTTGTGATCGCTTCGCTTGGTCTACAAGGGTATGTGGACAACACTCTCCCCTCTCGTTGCTATACATCACCATGATCTTGCGTGTGCGTGGGAAATTTTTGAAATTACTCGTTCCCCAACAATGGCATCCGAGCCTAGGTTTTTCTATGGTTTGATGTTTTGCACGAGTAGAACACAAGTGAGTTGTGGGCGATACAAGTCATACTACCTACCAGCATGTCATACTTTGGTTCAGCGGTATTGTGAGATGAAGCGGCCCGGACCGACATTACGCGTGCGCTTACGCGAGACTGGTTTCACCGCCACGAGCACTCGTTGCTTAAAGGTGACTGGTGGGTGTCTGCTCTCTCACTTTAGTTGAACTGAGTGTGGCTCGCCCGGTCCTTGAGAAGGTTAAACGGAGTCTATTTGACGAAGTATCGTTGTGGTTTTGATGCGTAGGTGAGACTGGTTCTTGCTTAAGCCCGTAGCAGCCACGTAAAATTTGCAACAACAAAGTAGAGGGCGTCTAACTTGTTTTTGCAGGGCATGTTGTGATGTGATATGGTCAAAACGTGATGCTATATTTTATTGTATGAGATGATCATGTTTTGTAACGAAGTTATCGGCAATCGGCAGAGCCATATGGTTGTCGCTTTATTGTATGCAATGCAATCGCCTGTAATGCTTTACTTTATCACTAAGCGGTAGCGATAGTCGTAGAAGCATAAGTTTGGCGAGGCGACAACGATGCTACGATGGAGATCAAGGTGTCGCGCCCGGTGGCGATGGTGATCATGGTGGTGCTGCGAGATGGAGATCATGAAGCACAAGATGATGATGACCATATCATATCACTTATATTGATTTGCATGTGATGTTTATCTTTTATGCATCTTATCTTGCTTTGATTGACGGTAGCATTATAAGATGATCTCTCACTAAATTATCAAGAAGTGTTCTCCCGAGTATGCACCGTTGCCAAAGTTAAATCGTGCCCGGACACCGCGTGATGATCGGGTGTGATAAGCTCTCGTCCATCTACAACGGGTGCAAGCCAGTTTTGCACACGAGAATACTCAGGTTATACTTGACGAGCCTAGCATATGCGAGATATGGCCTCGGAACACGGAGACCGAAAGGTCGGCGTGAATCATATAGTAGATATGATCAACATAAGATGTTCACCATTGAAAACTACTCCATCTCACGTGATGATCGGTTATGGTTTAGTTGATTTGGGTCACGTGATCACTTAGATGACTAGAGAGATGTCTATCTAAGTGGGAGTTCTTAAGTAATATGATTAATTGAACTTAAATTTATCATGAACTTAGTCTGGTAGTATTTTGCAAATTATGTTGTAAGATCAATAGCTTGCGTTGTTGTTTTCATATGTTTATTTTGATATGTTCCTAGAAAATTGTGTTGAAAAATGTTAGTAGCAATGATGCGGATTTGATCCGTGATCGAGGTTTATCCTCATTCTTTGCCTGAAGAATTATGTCCTTAATGCACCGCTAGGTGATGCGACCTATTGCAGGAGCGGATCGAGGCGTTATGAGCGTTTGGCTAGCTCGATATGATGACTACTTGATAGTTTTGTGCACCATGCTTTATGGCTTAGAATCGGGACTTCAAAGATGTTTTGAACATCATGGACCATATGAGATGTTCCAGGAATTGAAGTTAATATTTCAAGCAAATACCGAGTTGAGAGATATGAAAGTCTCCAACAAGTTCTATAGCTAAAAGATGGAGGAGAATCGCTCAACTAGTGAGCATGTACTCAGATTATGCAGGTACTTCAATCGCTTGAATCAAGTGGGAGTTAATCTTCCGATAAGATAGTGATTGACAGAATTCTCTAGTCACTATCACCAAGTTAGTAGAACTTCGTGATGAACTATAGTATGCAAGGGATGGCGAAAATGATTCCCGAGCTCTTCGTGATGTTGAAATCGGCGAAGGTAGAAATCAAGAAAGAACATCAAGTGTTGATGGTTGACAAGATCACTAGTTTCAAGAAAAGGCAAAGGAAAGAAAGGGAACTTCAAGTAGATTGACAAGCAAGTTGTCACTCCCACGAAGAAACCCAAAGCTGAACCAAAGCACAAACCGAGTGCTTACACTGCAAAGGAAATGGTCCTTTGAAGCGAACTGCCCTAAATATTTGGTGGATAAGAAGGATGGCAAAGTGAAAAAAGGTATATTTGATATCTGGTGTTTTATGTGTGCTTTACTAGTGTTTATAGCAACCCCTCGGTATTTGGTACTGGTTCGGTTGCTAAGAGTAGTAACTCGAAGCGGAGTTGCGAATAAACAAAAACTAGTTAAGAGTGAAGTGACGATGTGTGTTGAAAGTAGTTTCAAGATTGATATAATCATCATCGCACACTCCTATACTTTCGGGATTAGTGTTGAACCTAAATAAATGTTATTTGGTGTTTGCGTTGAGCATGAATATGATTTGATCATGTTTATTGCAATCTGGTTATTCATTTAAGTAAGAGAATAAACTGTTATTCATTTACATGAATAAAACCTTATATGGTTACACACCCAATGAAAATGGTTCATGGGATCTCGATCGTAGTGATACACATATTCATAATATTGAAACCAAAACATGCAAAGTTAATAATGATAGTGCAACTTATTTGTGGCTTCGCCGTTTAGGTCATATCGATTATAAAGCGCATGAAGAAACTCCATCTTGATGGACTTTTGGAGTCACTTGATTATGAATCACTTGGCACTTGCGAACCGTGCCTCATGGGCAAGATGACTAAAACTCCGTTCTCGGAACAATGGAACAAGCTCTTGACTTATTGGAAATAATACATACCGATGTATGCGATCCAATGAGTGTTGATGCTCGTGGCAAGTATCGTTATTTTCGACCTTCACAAGATGATTTGAGCAGATATGGGTATATCTACTTGATGAAACATAAGTCTGAAATAGTTGAAATGTTCAAAGAATTTGAGTGAAGTAGAAAATCATCGTGACAAGAAAATAAAGTTTCTGCGATCGATCGTGGAGATGAATATTTGAGTTCTGAGTTTGGTCTTCAATTAAAACAATGTGGAAAAGTTTCACAAATTCATGCCACAGGAACACCACATCATAATGGTGTGTCCGAGCGTCATAACCGTACTTTATTGGATATAGTACAATCTATGATGTTTCTTACCGATTTACCAATATCATTTTGGGATCATGCATTAGAGACAGCTGCATTCACGTTAAATAGGGCACCATCTAAATCCGTTGAGGCGACACTATATGAACTGTGGTTTAGCAAGAAACCAAAGTTGTCGTTTCTTAAAGTTTGGGGCTGCGATGCTTATGTGAAAAGTTTCATCTGATAAGCTCGAACCCAAATCGGAGAAGTGCGCTTCATAGAATACCCAAAGGAAATTGTTGGGTACACCTTCTATCACAGATCCGAAGGCAAAACATTCGTTGCTAATAAATGGATCCTTTCTAGAGAAGGAGTTTCTCTCGAAAGAAGTGAGTGGGAGGAAAGTAGAACTTGATGAGGTAATTGTACCTTCTCCCTTATTGGAAAGTAGTTCATCACGAAATCTGTTCTGTGACTACTACACCAATTAGTGAGGAAGCTAATGATGATGATCATGTAACTTGGATCAAGTTACTACCGAATCTCGTAGGTAAACCAGAGTGAGATCCGCACCAAAGTGGTGCGGTAATCCTGTACGGAAGTCATGTAACTAGACCATGATGAACCTACGAACTATGAGGAAGCGATGATGAGCCCAGATTCAGCGAAATGGCTTGAGGCCATGAAATCGAGATGAGATCCATGTATGAGAACAAAGTGTGGACTTTGGTGGCGTTGCCCGATGATCGGCAAGCCATAGAAAATAAATGGATCTTCAAGAGGAAGGCGGACGACGATAGTAGTGTTACTATCTACAAAGCTCGACTTATGCAAAAAGGTTTTGACAAAGTTCAAGGTGTTGACTACAATGAGTTTTTCTCAAGCTGTGGCGATGCTTAAGTCTGTCCGAATCATGTTAGCAATTGCCACAATTTATGAAATTTGGCAAATGGATGTAAAACTGCATTCTGAATGGGTTTTAGGAGGAAGAGTTGTATATGATGCAACGAGAAGGTTTTATCGATCCAAAGGGAGCTAACAAAGTGTGCAAGCTCCAGTGATCCATCTATGGACTGGTGCAAGCATCTCGGAGTTGGAATATACGCTTTGATGAGTTGATCAAAGCATATAGTTTTATCTGAGACTTACGGTGAAGCTTTGTATTTACTAAAAAGTGAGTGGGAGCACTACAACATTTACGATAAGTATATGTGAATGACATATTGTAGATCGGAAATAATGTAGAATTATTCGCAAAGCATAAAGAAGTGTTTTGAAAGGAGTTTTTCAAAGAAAGACCTCGGTAAAGCTACTTACATATTGAGCATCAAGATCTATAGAGATAGATCAAGATGCTTGATAAGTTTTTTCAATGAGTACATACCTTGACAAGATTTTGAAGTAGTTCAAAATGAAACAGATCAAAGAAAGAGTTCTTGCACGTGTTACAAGGTGTGAAATTGAGTAAGACTCAAAACCCGACCACAATGAGAAGATAGAAAGAGAATGAAAGTCATTCACTATGCCTTGGCCATAGTTTCTATAAAGTATGCCATCTTGTGTACCAGATCTATTGTATACCCTGCCTTTGAGTTTATGAGGGAATACAATAGTGATCTAGGAGTAGATCCTTTGGACAGCGGTCAAAATTATCCTTAGTGGAATAAGGATATGTTTCTCGATTATGGAAGTGACAAAGGTTAAATAAGTAAAGGGTTACGTCGATGCAAGTTTTGACAACGATCCGGATGACTCTAAAGTCTCGATCTAGATACATATTGAAAATGGGAGCAATTAGCTAGAGTAGCTTCGTGCGAGCATTGTAGACATAGAAAAATTGCAAAATACATAACGGATCTGAATGTGAAAGACCCGTTGACTAAGACTCTCTCACAAGCAAAACATGATCACACCTTAGTACTCTTTGGGTGTTAATCACATAGCGATGTGAACTAGATTCTTGAATCTAGTAAACCCTTTGGGTGTTGGTCACATGATGATGTGAACTATCGATGTTAATCACATGGTGATGTGATCTAGATTATTGACTCTAGTGCAAGTGGGAGATGAAGGAAATATGCCTAGAGGCAATAATAAAGTTATTATTTATTTCCTTATTTCATGATAAATGTTTATTATTCATGCTAGAATTGTATTAACCGGAAACATAATACATGTGTGAATATATAGACAAGCAGAATGTCACTAGTATGCCTCTACTTGACTAGCTTGTTAATCAAAGATGGTTATGTTTCCTAACCATGAACAAGGAGTTGTTATTTGATTAACAAGGTCACATCATTAGTTGAATGATCGATTGACATGACCCATTCCGTTAGCTTAGCACACGATCGTTTAGTATGTTGCTCTTGCTCTTATCCATGACATATACATGTTCACGTAACTATGAGATTATGCAACTCCGTTTGCGGAGGAACACTTTGGGTGCTACCAAGCGTCACAACGTATCGGGTGATTATAAAGGAGTACTACAGGTGTCTCCAAAGGCGGATGTTGGGTTGGCGTATTTCGAGATTAGGTTTTGTCACTCCGATAGTCGGAGAGGTATCTCTGGGCCCTCTCGGTAATGCACATCACTTTGAAGCCTTGCAAGCACTACAACTAATGAGTTAGTTGTGAGATGATGTATTACGAGCGAGTAAAGAGACTTGCGTAGCGAGATTGAACTAGGTATTGGATACCGACGATCGAATCTCGGGCAAGTAACATACCGATGACAAAGGGAACAACGTATGTTGTTATGCGGTCGACCGACAAAGATCTTCGTAGAATATGTAGGAACCAATATGGGCATCCAGGTCCCGCTGTTGGTTATTGACCGTGAATAGTTCTAGGTCATGTCTACATTGTTCTCGAACCGTAGGGTCCGCACGCAAGGTTTCGATGGCAGTTACTATGAGTTTATGTATTTTGATGTACGAAGGAGTTCGAGTCCGGATGTGATCACGGACATGACGAGGAGTCTCGGAATGGTCGAGACATAAAGATTAATATATTGGAAGCCTATGTTTGGAGTTGGAATGGTTCGGCAAAACGGAATTCTGAGTCTTGGGAGGTTACGGAACCCCGGGAGGTAAATGGGCCTCGATGGGCCTTAGTGGAAAGGAGAAGGGCAGCCCTAGGAGGCGCCCTCCCCCCTCCCTAGTCCTACTAGGACTAGGAGAAGGGGCCGCCCTCTCTCTCTTTCCCCCCGGGAATCCTAGTCCAACTAGGATTGGGGAATCCTACTCCCGAGGAGTAGGACTCCCAGGCGCACCTCCTTAGGCCGCGGCCCCTCCCCCTGGCTCCTTTATATCTGAGGCGGGGGGCACCTTGAACACACAAGTTGATTGTGAGATCGTTCCTTAGCCGTGTCGGTGCCCCCTCCACCATATTCCACCTCGGTTATCTGTCAGCGAAGCTTAAGCGAAGCCTGCGCAGTGAAACATCAAGATTGTCCTGCGCCGTCGTCTTGTGGAACTCTCCCTCGACACTCGGCTGGATCGAGTCTGAGGGCGTCATCGAGCTGTCGTGTGTCAAGAACTTCGGGGCGTCGAATGCTTGGCGCCGGGATCGGTTGGATCGCTAGGAGAGCGTCGACTACTTCCTCTACGTTGTGATCGCTTCCGCTTCGGGTCTACAAGGGTATGTGGACAACACTCTCCCCTCTCGTTGCTATACATCACCATGATCTTGCGTGTGCGTAGGAAAATTTTTGAAATTACTACGTTCCCTAACATTAACAGTGCGGTGGTTCCTATGACTCAACAAAGAAGAAAAGAAACAGCGAAACCACTAAGTCTTCACGCTCCATAGTCTTCACTCAATGTCTTCTTCTGTCATAGTCTTCAATGTGAATATCTTCACGTACCACCATTATCTTCAATGTCTTCATACATTTTTAGGGGTCATCTCCGGTGAGTAAACCCGAATCAAGAGGGACTACTACGTGTTATCCTGCAATTCTCACAAACACATTAGTCCCTCAACCACGTTTGTTGTCAATACTCCAAAACCAAACTAGGGGTGGCACTAGATGCACTTACAATCTCCCGCTTTTTGGTGATTGATGACAAACTGGTTGAAGTTTTCAACGGGGATAAAAATATGTGAAATTGTAAAGGATGAGGTATTGTCTTCGTAAGTAGCAAAAGGCTCCCCCTGAAGATGTGCATATAAATAATTTGCTTTTGGAATGCAAATGCACATGGCAGGTTCTACTTGTGCAGATCCTCTTCAACTTATGAAGACAATTCATCATGCATGACCTGATGTAACGAAGATAATGGCATGCATAATGAAAAATGGACGTCTGCAAAATGATTGAAGTGCGGAAGTTATCGTCGCACATGCGGAATTTATCATCGCATCACAAAATAACAAATAAGTAGCAGACGACCATCGAGTTTAAGTGTTACAACTCAGAGAACCAAATGTATCAAAAGCAAGAGTTGTAAACACTAGGCAAAATATAATGCAACCGCCCATACGAACCCGCTTGAAGACTATCAACTCATAGCTTCTCCCCTTTTGTGATGGGACCAAAAAGGGTTGAAGACAGTGAGCCTCTACTCGTTCCCAGAAGGAGTAGGAGAAGATGCAGGGTTGGTGTCGAGTTTTGGTGGTGCAGACGAACTTGGAGCAGTGTTGATGCGTGTTGGAGGTGGCTAGCATCGTCTTGATCATCGATCACACGAGCATTTACTGTTGCAGCAGAAGAGGAGTACTCAGAGTCTTCAAGAGATGGAGTGTGCCGCAGAACAACATTTCTGGGCAGAGTGGAATCAAACTTGAATCTTTCTGAGAAGCCATCGTCTTGAAGATCTTCCTCAGCACACATAAGAGTCAGCCGTTTCCATGTGCGTCGTCAGGTTTCATGCGCGACAAACGCATTCTTGGTTGCAAGGTTGCGAATGCGATTGACATCAGTCATAATGCTCTGCATCTGGCGCTTGAGCCAATCGTGATGCCTATCCTGCTTCCGATGCAGGCCAACGAGAAGCTCTCGGTCATTGAGAACACGAGATCGCTTTCGAGGTCGTTGAGCAATTGTGCTATTAGTGGCTTCAGTTGGGGCATGGTGAGGTGCACGTGTAGTACCAACCAATGAATAGACATGAGTGGCAGCCAACACACCTTCAATGGGCTGAGTGAAGCTTTGATGATCAACATTATGAAGGTAAAGTGGCTCTTTGTCAGGCTCTGGATAGATGGATTCAACAGACATATCAACATCAGGCAAGAAGACAATGTGATTGCGTGCAGATGGCTAATAGTTGAAAGCAGTGTGAAGCTTGATCAGACGCATGATCCATGGAGCATAGAACTTCAAACCAAAGATGTCAGACCCTGATGTAGCAAGTTGGCGGATGAAGAAATCTTGTGCATTGAAGCTTTTGCCATGAAGAATATGGAAGACCAAAGTCTTCATTGCACCTTCTAGCTTAGCCTGTGGAGAGTGTCCTTTGATAGGCCAGAGAGTTTGCCTTATGATGTGATAGATCGTGCGTGGCAGATACTCAAGGTCTTCAACAAAGAACTCCGTAGGATATTCTGCATCTGGAGGTAATGGCTTCATCATGCTCAGCATCTGGCTCATGTTGGGTTCAGGCTTGTGAAATATGCTCTCCTTCTGCGCGGTGTGAAGGCGACAACCGAGCTCATAGAGATCACACAGGTGGGCAGGCGATAAGCTCAATGGCATCAAATGCTTTGGCTTCATGATGGACATTACATCATCCACTCAAGGACCCAAGTCTTGGATCCTGTTGTAGCCTACGATATGCAGAGTGGCATAGAATTGGAGCAACAACTCTTCATTCCAAAGCTCCTTATCGGTGACAAAATGCGATAAGCCAGCCTCTCTGAAGCAATCAAGGGCTTCTTCCAAGCGAGGCAGGCCAGCTATGGCCGATATCAAGACACATATCTTGGAAATATGCGGCCTTGGTTGTACAGAATGCATGAATAGTAGCTGCGCTGCTGATAGCTCCAGAACCGATCAGATGAAATCTTGGGCTTGGTGTAGGGGTTCTTGTCGCTATCGAAGAAGGTGTTGTGTTCAATGAAGCCATTGACATTGAAAGATCCTGGTGAAGACGCAGTACCTGGAAATCTGGGCAGTCTTGGCTTTGGCTTCTGAACCTGAGGCCTGTGCTCGACATGGTAATCAAATTGAGGACCAGCAGTAGGTGGAGGAATCAGAATAGGCCATCTGACAGTGACAAGCTGGCCATAGCTGTATGCTTTCTCGATAGTGTGTGGCCTTGGAAGCGGAATAGGAGCAGTGGCATTAACTTTAGGCTGCAGATTGGCGACAGGTGCGGCATTGACTTCATCTTCTTGAGGGGCTTCATTGGCTTCATTGGCCATTGGTGCACTGACCACTGTAGGCTCCACATTAGCGTCGGCCATGACAACATCATTGGCTTCAGGAATATCATGTGTGGCAGCCTCAGGGTTCTCACCCTCCACTTGAGTAGCTGGAGGTTCTGACATGGATTGGTTCTCTTCATTAACTTCTGCTTGTGTTGTAGGGGGAGTAGCGACATGCTCTTCTTCTTGTGTTACTCCGGCTGATGTAGCCGGAGGGTCTTCAGCAACATTGGCTTCAGACATAGGGACCATCACAAAAGGATTGTCTTCAGGGAAACTTGACGTGCCACTGAGCTTGACAAGTTGGAGTACTCTTCTGTGATGGTGGTCATGGAGGGCTTCAGGCCTTTACGAAGCCGTTGGTATACAGGCGACGCCTTTGGCAATGGTGAAGTCTCCATGTAGTTGTCATCATTTGACATGGGGCTGATGACGGGCACACTTGACGGCTGGGGTGTACTTGGTGAGTCTTGTGGGGTAGCTTGCTGGGGGCGATCAGCCCACGATGCATCTTGTGATATTGGTGTCAAAGGACGACCAATGCTGATAAGTTCACTGTTCGTTCGAACAGGCGATGATACCGTTGGGCGCTTGATCTGAGGAAGAACTACATCATCTTGAGCAATATCTTCAGTCGCGATGGGGCCGACAACTGGAACTTCTTGAGCTTTAGGAGCCTCTCTGGAAGCAGGCTCATGAACAATCATCCAACGCTCTTGGTTTGCAGACGGAGGGGGAACAGAGGCAAGGGGTTCAACAACAAGGGGCTCTGTAGGAGCAGCCCGTTCTCTTCTCTTGGTCTTTCTCTTCTTAGGGGGTGGTTCTTCATCAGTGGTGCGCTTGGTTTTCCGCTTCCTGGCTTCGGCTTCAGCTGCCTTGGTTTTCTTCTGTTCAGAAGCCACTGAAGGAGCCTTGGGCTTCGAGCTGCGCATGCTGGCAGGGAAGAAAATGTGTGGTTCGTCCTACCGTGGTGCTTTAGTGTGGGCTTCAGATGACTTCTTTTTCTTGGCAGCCATTGAGGGGTCAATGCCAGGGCGGCCAAGTGCCTTGCGCTTTTCAGCTTCATTGTAGGCTTGAACGCATTTGTCAGCGAGTGCTTTCATGTGCTCTCTTGAGCCTTTGGCTTCCTTGCGTTTCTTTCGAAATGACTCCTTGAGGTCATTGAGCATCACCTTGAACTTTTGCACATCAGCCACATTCAGCCTGGCGACATGCTTCTTGAACTGTTCCTTCTCAAAGTCGATCTTTCGCTTCAGTTCAATGATGCGCTGAGCCAGAGCAAGTTCAGGAGCAATGGCGCCTTGAAAAGCAACGCTGACGCCAATGGGAAGCTGAAGGTCATCAAAGCTGAGCTCCTAATTATCAAACCACTCATCAATGAAGTTCTTCAGAATGTTGACATCAAAGAGGGGCAGATCGTTGAAGATCTCCGCCTCTTGCTTGCTCTTGATCAGCTGTTTCAGAGCATCTTCACCAAATTCTTCATCAGAAGACAGGTCAATGGGTTGAGACTCATTTCTCGAATGGCGCAGCGTCGATGCTTGACTCGGTTTACGAGCAGGTGCCTTCGAGGCTTCTCACGCCTCTTGGAGATCTGAGAGATCTTGAGTCATTGCTTGGAAGCGAAGGGCGATTGCCAATGGCTTCACTCTGAAGCTTTTGGAGTAGCAGATGATTTTGAAGCTTTAGACTTCTTTTGCTTCTTAGGCTTTGGAGGAGGAGGTGGAGCTTTGTCAGTGTCAGCATCATCATCATCAGAATGATCCACTTTGGCACCACGAACAGTAATGTGAGTGATGAGGCCAGCAAGGTTGTAGAACGGGCCAATTCTGTTTTCATTGGCTTCACGGGTGCCATCGTCCCGAGGTGCGAAGGGACCAGGGTTGAAGTCAAGCCCCAAATCCTTCTTGTTCGTAGCAGCTGAGTTTTCGGCAAACTGGTAGTTGCGCTTGAACAAACTGTCTTCACGACACCAGAGTAGTGAGGACGGATCATCATTCTCAGGCTGTGGTCCGCGCACCATGCAAGGATAGAAGCCTTGCTCAATAGCTTCAGCCTGATTCCTGGGTGGAAGATTTCTGTACAGAATATCACTCCAGGGTGCCTTGATGGCATTCTTCTCTGCATATTCCTTGGTGATGAAGCGGTATCTGAGCCACTCTTCTGCCCAATATCTTCGAATCCATTGGATTCGATTCTTGCGTTCAGTATAGGTTTCTTCTGGATCAGTTTTGTACATCTCATGCAAATCTAGTGGTAAATCCTTGGAAGTGTCACCACGACGCTGTCTGCCTCCCTTTCTTGCTTATTTTCCAGTTGCCATGAAGTGTAGACTGAAAGGCTTCAGTACTTTCAAAGGCTTCAAACGGCTAGACTGACAGGAACTCGCTTCAGGTGAGTTGATGTGACTCTGCAAGAACTCTGCAAACGAATGCAGACTATGAGAACCAAGGATTCTCCACGGACATGTACACGTGACATTAAAGGTGCGAGGAAGGGGCGAGGTCATATGCATTCTTAGAAGATTTTGAAGATAAATCGGTTTGAAGACATTGACCTCATAGCGAAGACATTCACTTATATGATGAGAGTTGGTTCGAGTTGTACAAATCCAAGAATAAGTATAAGTGAGGAATCTAACTTGTGAAGAAGCATAAGTGAATATACTAGGCAGAATATGAGATGCAGAAAGAGATAGATCCATGTTCGAAGATCTAGAAATGACTTTAGGTAGGAAGGGATGAATCTATCGGATCAAAAAGATGGTAAAAAGTAAACTTTTATTACCACATGATGAACTGCTAGACGGAGCGAAGATGGATGCCGAGCAGTTCGATCTCCCGTGCCCTAACTTGGCGACGGAAGACACCTACAGCGACAACGGAGAAGACGAGGTCCG
The DNA here is from genome assembly GCA_021437245.1 of Aegilops speltoides. Classification (NCBI taxonomy): domain Eukaryota; kingdom Viridiplantae; phylum Streptophyta; class Magnoliopsida; order Poales; family Poaceae; genus Aegilops; species Aegilops speltoides. The sequence goes on from CM038147.1 coordinate 218,726,298, forward strand.
CGGTCGGCGAGAGGACGGCGTCGAGGAGGTCGCGGCAGCTAAGCACTTCGTCGTCGGTGTCGTCGAGAGCTAGCGTAGGCGCTAGGGTTTGCGAGAGATGGAGAAGGAGGAAGAAGGATTTTGACTGAGACAGGACAGGCATTTATAAGGATAGAGACAACACGGTGCAATTACGCAGGTGCCCCTGGCGGTTCACATCTGATGGACACGTGGCGGATATGCAACTTATTGAAAGTTGTTCCACTTCCCACGCACGCCTGGATTGTTGGGGTGGTCGTTCCGAATTCTCTGGGTTTCAGGCAAAAAGGATAAGTCATTAAAGCTATATATAAATGTTTGTCTCGGTATCTTCTGCTAACAAGGACGCAGAGAAGACATTCGACAGTTTCAACAAAATGCATATGATTTGGATAGATAGAGCTTGAGATAGAAAGCATAGAGGGATTAGGGTCCGATCACATTCACTTAGTTCAAAAGATTCAAACATGAAGACATAGCCATAAGTGAATGTTGTAGAGGACAAAATACAGTATATATAACAGTGTGAAGCCAAATCAGTAACCATGAAGTCAAATTAATGTTGAAGTTAAATCAATTGCGAAGACTTTGCAAATATGACGCCATGAGGAAACACTTCATTAGAGTTTGGTGGTGGCGTTACCCACCGTATAGGAAGTATTAGACCCAGGCACGGCGCACAATTATCGTGGCGCTCTGAAGTCAATTTCCACGTTAATGTATTCACACTTAGAGTGTATGTCTTCATTGATTGAAGATATACATTACTTCATGTGTTGCACATCTAAGTCATCAACCTGCATAAGTGTTAGGATGTGTGCCTAATCACAGGACATTCGAGGATTCCAAGATATTTAGCTCACACCGCAACTTGCAAAACCTTTTCTCATCCAAGGGCTTAGTGAAGATATCGGTCAGTGATCTTACGTCTTGGCGTGAATGATATCAATATCTTCTTTCATAACATGATCTCTAAGGAAGTGATGGCCAATTTCAATGTGCTTTGTCTTGAGTCTTTGAAGCGGGTTATTGGCAATCTTGATAGTGCTTTCATTATCGCGATGAGTGGCACATGCTTGGATGAATGCCATAGTCATTAAGAGTTTGCTTCATCCACGAAGTTGAGCGCAAGAAGATCCGACCGCAATGTATTCAGATTCAGCGGTTGAGAGTGATACAGTTACGCTCCTTTGAAGACCAACAGACAAGAGATCGACCCGAAAGTGACATGTGCACGATGTAGACTTGCGATCCACCTTGTCACCAAAGATAATCGACATCCGAAAAACCAACCAGATCAAACTCGAGCCCTTTGGATACCATAATCCTAGTGTTGGGGTGTAAGCCAAATATCGAAGAATTAAGCTTCACGACTAAGTGATCGACTCCTTTAGTATCGCTTGGAATCGGGCACACATGCAAACACTAAGCATGATATCTGGCCTAGATGCACATAAGTAAAGTAAAGAACCAATCATGGAGCGGTATACCTATTGATCAAAATCTTTACCATTGATGTCGGGGCTTAGATGACTTTTGGTTGGCATTGGCGCCGTGTATCCTTTGCAGTCTTGCATTCCAAACTTCTTCAGGCAATCTTTGAGATATTTTTCTTGAGATATGAAGATGCCGTTGCGTTGCTGACGGATTTGAAGACCGAGAAAGAACTTCAGCTCTCCCATCATGGACATTTGATATTGTTCTTGCATCATGTGAGCAAATTCATCACTATATTTCTTGTTGGTGCAACCGAAGATAATGTCATCCACATACATTTGGCACACAAATAGTTCACCATCATATGTCTTCGTGAAGAGAGTGGGATCTAGAGAACCAGGTTTGAAGCCTTTGCTCTTCAGGAAGTCTTTGAGTGTGTCATACCAAGCACGAGGGGCTTGTTTGAGGCCATATAGTGCCTTGTGAGCTTGTATACCATATCAGGATGTTTTGGGTCTTCAAAGCCAGGCGGTTGTGCAACATATACTTCTTCTTCAATCTTTCCATTGAGAAAGGCACTCTTCACATCCATTTGATACAGAAGGATGTTATGATGATTTGCGTAGGCTAGCAGTATGTGAATGGCTTCGAGCCTAGCCACTGGAGCAAATGTTTCATGGAAGTCAATTCCTTCAACTTGTGTGTATCCTTGAGCAACGAGCCGTGCTTTGTTTTTGACTACTTGACCATGCTCATCTTGTTTGTTGCGATATATCCATTTCGTGCCTATTATGTTGTGCTTGCGAGGATCAGGATGCTTGACTAATTCCCACACATTGTTGAGCTCAAACTATTGAAGCTCTTCTTGCATAGCTTGAATCCATTCGGGTTCCATGAAGGCTTCAGCAACTTTCTTGGGTTCAAAGATTGAGACAAATGCAAAGTGCCCACAGAAATTTGCTAGCTGTGTTGCTCTTGAACGAGTGAGTGGACCAGGTGCATTGATGCTATCGATTATCTTCTCAATCTGTACTTCATTTGCAACACGAGGATGAACTGGACGAAGATTTTGCTCCTGCTGAACATTGTCATCATTTGGAGGATTGTCTTCAGGCTGAGCAATGTCTTCAGGTTGACTAGGTGCAAAAATAATGAGTTCCTCTTCAGGCTGGGCATCTGATGGTATGATCTCTCCTGTTCCCATTAGCTTGATTGATTTACTGGCAGGTACTTCGTCTAGCACATTTGGCAGGTGATCTCTTTGCAAGCCGTTAGTTTCATCGAACCGCACATCCACAGTTTCAACCACTTTATAGTGAAAGAGGTTGAAGACTCTGTAGGAGTGCGAGTCCTTTCCATAACCAAGCATAAAACCTTCATGTGCTTTCGATGCAAATTTTGAAGTGTGATGTGGATCCTTGATCCAGCACCTAGCACCAAATACTCTGAAGTAGCTTACGTTTGGCTTCTTACCAGTTAGGAGCTCATAGGATGTTTTCTTCAGAAGCTTGTGAAGATAAACACGGTTGATGACATGACATGCGGTATCAATGGCTTGGGCCAGAATTTTCTTGGAGTCTTGTATTAAGTCAAGCATCGTCAAGAGCCATCTCAATAAGGGTTACTGTTCTTGCGCTCCATGATGCCATTCTCTGAGGTGTGTAAGGAGCAGAAAACTCATGAGTGATGCCTAAGGTGTCAAGATAGAGGTCGAGGCTGTGTTCTTGAATTACATGCCATTGTCACTCCTAATGTGCTTGATCTTGATGCCATAGTTGTTCATGGCGCGGTTGGCGGCGTCTGAAGACATCACGCACTTCATCTTGAAGAGAATTATGTGCACCCTAGTGTATCTTGAATAATCATCGACAATAACGAAACCATAGAGACAAGCGATGAGGTGAGAGTAGAGTAGTGAGTGGGACCAAACAAGTCCATGTGGAGCAACTCAAAAGGTCGAGATGTAGTCATGATTGTCTTCGAGGGATGCTTGGCCCTTGTCATCTTCCCAGCTTCACAAGCACCACATAGATGATCTTTCTTGAACTTGACATCTTCGATGCCAATGACGCGCTTCTTCTTGGCGAGAGTGTGTAGGTTCCTCATGCCAGCATGCGCTAGCCTCCGATGCCAGAGCCAGCACTCTGAAGACTTTGCTAGAAGACATACAGCCATCTGTGGTCCTGCTGAGAAATCTACCATGTACAAATCATCTTTCCTGTACCCTTCGAAGACTAGAGACTTGTCAGATTCCAGTAGTGTAAGACAACGATAGTTTTCAAATAACACAATCATGTTTAAGTCACAAAGCATTGAGACAGACATTAAGTTGAAACCAAGGGATTCAACAAGCATTACTTTGTCCATGTGCTGATCCCTTGAGATTGCAACTCTACCTAGGCCCAATACCTTGCTTTTACCAGTGTCAGCGAATGTGATGTGACTTTTATCACATGGACGTAAGGTTGAGTCCATGAGAAGACTTCGATCACCAGTCATGTGGTTAGTGCATCCGCTGTCCATAATCCATTTTGTCGCATGAGGTGTCGTACCCTACAGTGCAGTTAGGAGGATAGGCTTCACAAAGAGTGTTGTGAAGCATAAGCATTTGACGCACAAGAGGATTATCAAGGCTTAGATCCAGGTTAGGACTCATAGTATGACTGGCAAGCGATTCAGATGTGAAATACATAGTAAGATCATTTGGGCATTTTATCTTGCGTCCCACAATGTGTTTTAGGTCCCCAGCAATAGCATCGGACGCCTTTGATTACAGGCTGGAGACCTTTCTCTGCAAAAGAAGGTTAATTCTTCTTCACCACCCACATCTTCAGGGATGGCTTAGAAGCAATGAGTCTAAGCGCAGCATCTGAGAATTTTGGCATTGGAGCCCTAGGAAATAGCCTTGCAGGAGGAGCATGATACTCATATGAATAAGCAGAAAAGTTCTTAGTTCTATGAACATAGCGGTTTGAAGACACACGCTCATATTCATAAGTCTGAGTATGGTTTCCCTGCAAAACATTGGCATTAGGGTGAATCAGATGAGTCCTGTATCTGTATGAAGCCTTTGGGCCATATGAAGCCATAGGTCTGGGGTTTGTCTTCTTCCTTGGTGGTGTCTTGATGACATTCACAGGAAGATTCTCAATACACTGCTTAGGTACCCAGATCTTCTTCATAGGTGGTCCATTCCTGCAATTAGTACCAATATACCTGGCAAACACTCCACCATTCTGATTCTTAAACAGTTTATAGTTTGCATCAAAGGATTCATCAATGATAATAGGGTTAGTGCAAGTGAAGCCGGATAAGGTGGATGGATCAACTGAAGGTTCCTTTGTAGCAACCCATGTGGTTTTGGGGTACTGCTCAGGCTTCTAGTATGACCCATCAACGTTCATTTTCCTCTCGAACCCAATACCCTCTTTTCTAGGGTTTCGGTTCAGAATCTGCTTTTTGAGGACTTCACATGATGTCTGATGCCCTTTGATGCTTTTGTACATCCCTGTCTCAATCAGTGTCTTCAACCTGGCATTCTCATCAGCAATAGTAGTGGTATCCTCAACAGAGGGGTTAGTTACCACATCAGCAGTTGAAGATATTGCAGCAGAGCGATAGAACATCCGAGAATGCGAAACAGCGTTATCACGCTCAATGCATTTTAAACATGGTGGTTCAAATCCTTCCAGAGCGGGACTGATCTGTAGCGCGAAGTGAGTCGTTCTCCTTTTGAAGATCTTCATGACCCGATCTCAATTTCTCAAGTTCCTGCTTCCTTTGAAGATAATCGTAGGAAAGCCTTTCATGAGATGTTGAGAGGGTTTCATGACGACCTTCAAGTTCCTGGTACTTAACATGAAGATTTTTTATGTCTTCAATTAAGTACTGAGTCTTAGTCATTTCCACGTCCAATAGGTCATCGCTTTTGTCTAACAGTTTTTGAATATGTTCCATAGCTTTTTGTTGTTCAGTTACAATTTTAGCAAGTTTCTTGTAGCTAGGTTTGGATTCACAATCAGAGTCATCTTCACTTGATGTTTGAAAGTAAGCATCGCGTGAGTTTACCTTGGCACCACGTGCCATGAAGCAGTAAGTGGGAGCGGAGTCGTCCTTGTCACTGGCATCAACGTTGGTGATGGATGCATTGTCTTGATGTTGAAGATGGATTTGGCAGCGTGAGGTGAAGCTAAGGCCGGACTTGCAGCGCCAGTCGGACTCCTCCTCGGACTCCACCATACGCCTCCTCGAGCGGACTCCTCCTCTGAATCCATTTCCTTGCCAACAAAAGCACGAGCCTTGCCATATGAGCTTTTCTTGTGTGATGAAGACTTGGAAGAGGACTTTGAAGAAGATTTTGAGTATTTCTTCTTCTTCTTGTCATCAGAATCATATTCCTTGCTCTTCTTCTTTTTCTTCTCATTGTCCCACTATGGACACTGAGAGATGTAGTGGCCAGGTTTCTTGCACTTGTGACACGTTCTCTCCTTGTGGTATTGTAACACCCCGGATGTAACTTTCCATAATTGTAACTCCGACTCTTGCCATTTTCGGCTATGTGCTATGATATTCCCTCCGTGGTTGGGTTTTGTCTTTTGTTTTGCATTTTTTTCATGTCATGCATCTCATATCATGTCATCATGTGCATCTCATTTGCATACGTGTTCGTCTCATGCATCCGAGCATTTTCCCTGTTGTCGGTTTTTTATTCCGACGCTCCCACATGCACCGGCGCACCCCTCTTGTATCTTTGTCGTGAGAGGGTATTAAACGTTCTCGGAATTGACCGAGGCTTGCCAAGTGGCCTTGGTACACCACCGGTAGGCCACCTGTCAAGTTTCGAGTCATTTGGAGCTCGTTTGATACTCCAACGGTTAACCGGGTAACCGCATAGGCCTCTTTTGGGTTGCAGCCCAACACCCCTCCAAAACAGCCCAATAACCCATCTAAGTCACTTCCATGCTCTCCGTCGTCGGATCACGATCGTGTGGGCGAAAACCGCACCTCATTTGGAGTCTCCTAGCTCCCTCTACCTATAAATATGTGCACTCCCCTGAATTTCCGGATCCCCAAACCCTAGCCCGCTCCTCCGCCGCCCGGACACGTCCGGCGAGCGGGACACGTCCCGCCACCGCGCCCGGCGAATCGGCGCCGCCACGTGGGCAGCCAGCGCCCACTTTGCCGCCCGACCCAGCAGGCCCGCGAGGCCGTCTGGGGCCCCATGACCCGCCGCCGCCCGCTCCAGCATGGCTGCGCCGCCGCCCGCCCGCGCTTCGCGTCGCCTCCGCCGCCCGTCCGCGCCGCCCGCCGCCACGCCTCGCTGTCCATGACCCCTGCACCGTCCGCGCCCGGCGCGCCTTCGCCGGCGCGGCGCGGATCCACCGGAACCACCTTGCCGGCGCCCCCCCGCTCCTTCTCGGGCCACCGCAGCGCCAACTCCGGCGACGCCTCGGCTTCCGCGCGCTTAGATCCGATCGGAGAAACCCAGGGTTGACTTTTTCTTCTCCCCGAAATTCCACAGTCATTTTCTGTGATAAAATTGTTGCATCTTCATAGCATCACATCTTTGCACCCGTGGCTCCGTTTTGGGCGTGTGGCATACCAAATTGTTCGGCTCGATGAGTACATCATTTCATCTCATTGCACCATTTTCATTTGAGCTAATCTTGATGCCCGAAATGCTGTTGGAAGAGGGCTATGTGATGTTAGTTTCTGTTTCTTAACAGAACATGCACTTTTGTCATTTTTACCATGATTGATGTGTGCATCTTATGAACTTGAGCCCTACATATGTTTTGATCTATGCCATGCCAGCTTTACAGGGGTGTATGCCATGTATTTTTGTGATCTCTGTGGTGACTAGCACAAGCATGCAAACTAGGGATGATAATGTTGCTGATTTCAGGAACTTAGTATTTTCACCAAGTCATGTCCTGCTGTTATTTTCATGCCATGTGGTCATGTTGTTACAGAGAGATCTATACCCATTTTGAGCATGATCAGTAAGGGTGTTTTGAACATATGGATGTGCTCTATCCATCCATGCCTTTGTTGGAAATTATGGAGTAGTCTAGCATGTCATTTTCGCGCTCTAGTTTTGCTTCAAAATGTTTCCTGGCAGATTGTTTACATGATATTCAATTTTTACAAGGTTGTTGTAGTTGATCCTTATATGCTATGATGTTGTTCTTGCCCTGTATAGCTTCTATGCCATGTCTTCTTGATGGATGTATGCTTAGTTTATCATGAAATGCTCTGTAGTGAGTGCATCGAGCTCACGAACATGCCTACTTGTTATCTGTTTTTGCCATGTCCAGTTTTTCTTCCAAGTCTGAGATCTATAATGAAACTTGCTATGTTTACATGGGTTCCATCATTTCTTATGATCCTTTTTGGCTTATGTTCAGTAAGGGACTTTTGATCTATGCTTTGAGTAGAATCAAGTCATGCCTTGTTTTGCTATTATGAGTTCCTGTAGCAGGTTGTTTGCTTGCTCTAAACATGCCTTCCTGATGTTAATTTCTGGCATACTAGTTTTTTTCACTAAGTCTGTGAACCTGATATTTTTTGCACTTTCACCATGCTTGTTTGAGCCTGTTATGATGTGATTTAGCCGTAGCTCAGTGTTCCTCTTTTGTTAAGCATCTCCTGTAGATCACTTTCATATGCTTTGTTTTTATGTTGGGGTGTTGTAGCTTAGTTTCTTTTTGCATGCTAAGTAGCATCGTGCTGTTAAACGCAGATTTGCGTCCTTGTTTTGCTTGCCATTTGCAAACCGTGCATCCGTTTCCGGTGATCTTTATATCGATTTCAACCGAAATCATCTCATATTTCCAGCGGCATACTTGGTTTGCCAAGTTGATGCCTTGTTCATCATTTTCCTTCCGGAGCACACATATGCATTGCATATCACATCTCGCATAGCATGTCATGTATTGCATCATGTTGCTTGTGCATTGCTCCATGTTTGATTGTGGTTCCATTGCTTGTGTTCTTGCTTTGGGTAGAGCCGGGAGACGAGTATGTGAACGAGGAACCTGTTGAGAACGCCTTTGAGGATCAAGCCTTCGACAACCCTGAGAACTTTGCAGGCAAGATGACCATACCCTCGAAATCACTTCTATCTTTGCTTGCTAGATGCTCACTCTTTTGCTATGCCTATGCTACGTTACCTACCACTTGCTATATCATGTCACCCATATTGCCATGTCAAACCTCTAACCATCCTTTCCTAGCAAACCATTGTTTGGCTATGTCACCGCTTTTCCTCAGCCCCTCTTATAGCGTTGCTAGTTGCAGGTGAAGATGAAGCTTGTTCCTTGTTGGAACATGGATACTTTGGGATATCACAATATCTCTTGTTTAATTAATGCACCTATATACTTGGTAAAGGGTGGAAGGCTCGGCCTTATGCCTGGTGTTTTGTTCCACTCTTGCCGCCCTAGTTTCCGTCATACCAGTGTTATGTTCCTTGATTTTGCGTTCGTTACGCGGTTGGGTGATTTATGGGACCCCCCGGACAGTTCGCTTTGAATAAAACTCCTCTAGCAAGGCCCAACCTTGGTTTTACCATTTGCCACCTAAGCCTTTTTCCCTTGGGTTTTCGCGAGCCCAAGGGTCATCTTTATTAACCCCGGGCCAATGCTCCTCGAGTGTTGGTCCAAACTAAACCACTTGCGGTGCATACGAGGCAACTTGGGGTATCCTCGGTTGCCGTCGTCTGCTCATCCGGATGTGCCACGAGAACAAGATATGTGCAGCTCCTATCGGGATTTGTCGGCTGTCAGGCGGCTTCTGGTCTTGTTTTACCATTGTCGAAATGTCATGCGAACCGGATTCGAGGCGATCGTGTCTTCCCGGGAGAAGGTTTATCCTTCGTTGACCGTGAGAGCTTATGATGGGCTAAGTTGGGACACCCCTGCAGGGTATTATCTTTCAAAAGCTGTGCCCGCGGTTATGAAGCAGATGGGAATTTGTTAATGTCCGGTTGTAGAAAACCCGAAGTTGACCTTAATTAAAATACAACAACCGCGTGTGTAACCGTGATGGTCTCTTCTCGGCGGAGTCCGGGAAGTGAACACGGTGTTGGAGTTATGTTTGGCTTAGGTTGCTCTAGGATCACTTCTTGATCACTACTAGCTTCTCGACCGTGCCTTGCTTCTCTTCTCGCTCTCTTTCGCGAATGTAGCCATAATATATGCTAGTCGCTTGCTGCAGCTCCACCTCACAACTCTGTCCTACCTATAAGCTTAAATAGTCTTGATCTCGCGGGTGTGAGATTGCTGAGTCCCCGTGGCTCACAGATTCTACCAAAACAGATGCAGGTGCCGATTATACCAGCGCAAGTGGCGCAGTCGAGCTCAAGTGGGAGTTTGACGAGGACCGTGGTCGTTACTATGTTTCATTTCCAGACGATCAGTAGTGGAGCCCAGTTGGGACGATCGGGGATCTGTGTAGCATTTGGGGTAGTCTTCTTTTATTTTGGTTCCGTAGTCGGACCTTGAGTGTAACCTGGATGATGGATGTTTATTTATGTATTGTGTGAAGTGGCGTTGTAAGCCAACTATGTATCTCTTTCCTTATGTATTACATGGGTTGTGTGAAGATTACCTCACTTGCGACATTGCTTTCAATGCGGTTATGCCTCTAAGTCGTGCTTCGACACGTGGGCACTTGTCGAGGCGTTACAAGTTGGTAATCGAGCCATCCCGACTTAGGAGCCCCACAGCTTGATTGTTTCTTTGGCGTTGTTGAGTCTAGAACAAAAATGTTTTGAGTCTTAGGATTATATATATTGGAGAGTAGGATTCTTTTTACTCCTCAGTCCCTTCGTCGCTCTGGTGAGGTCTCCTGACGTAGAAGTTTTGACTTTCCTCTCCTCAAATTTCACTAATTTTTTTAGGATCACGCGGGTATCTTGGAATCGTTCCGATGGTTTTGTGACAAGAACATTGTTCTTGGTGCCTCCTGACATTTAGGGGTTGTGGCAGTGTCCCGGGGAGTTGAGCTCCGAGGTGTTGTCGTCACAATTTTATCGTTGCGATTCGGAATACCGAGTTTTGCCGACATCGAAAATCTCTTTTATGCAGTTGTTGGTGAGATAACCCGATAACCCGATCTTGAGGTGAGTACGGAGTATTGCCATGACTTCATATAACGGATGCTTTTTGAAGGTTGAGGTACCACGATTTCGAAGGTTTCTTGGTTATGTGTTGATGGATGGATATAGCTGGATGTAGGGATTGTTAGTTTGGGTGAGATATATTGCTTCCTGTATCCCCAACACCGATTGCATAACCGAGAAAGTTTCGGAGTTTATAGGTGGTATTGAAGTAGCTCTAGCACTTCTTCCCTTGAATATTTGGTTTGTGATTGGGTAATCCTTACCACTTATTTGTTCCATTCATACCTTGTTTTATTTTCATTCATCAATCTCTTATCAAGTGGCTTCTCACCTTAATGGGCGTGATGTTTACTTTGGAATTCATTCGTTCATCCTTGTTGAATGTTTATTGGGAAGACTATATGTTGCAATTTCTATCCGTTGATTCAACTTGTCTATCTGTCTATCAAGATGCTAACGGATGTCACCCTCTTGAGATGGCTCCGCCAACGCCGAGTCGAACGCAGTGATGGGAGTCGGCGAACCCTCCACCTCCACCTCCACCTTCGGAGGCATGGCAAACTTTGATGGCAACCACTAGCATGGCGCCGGTTGTTGATTCAGGTGATGCAAGAGCGTAACCAAGGCCAAAAGCAACCAAGGGAATCAAGGTCAAGGGCAGTTCAACCATCGACCTCGGTTTCCTACCCTCAACCAGTTCCTTGCAAATCAGCCAAAGTCTTTCAGCTCTTGTGCGAGGCCACAGATGCCGACGATTGGCTCGTGGATATCGACAAGCATTTGAATGCAGCAATGTCGAACCGAGGACTACGTCAAGTTCGCGTCTTTTCAGCTCAAGGATCAAGCAGCTGATTGGTTCCAGCAATACAAGGATTCCAGAGGAGGTCGAGTGATTACTTGGACTGATTTTTGTTGGGACTTTAAAGCCCACCACATTCCTACCAGTGTTGTCGAGAGCAAGCGTGAGGAGTTCCGCAATCTCAAGCAAGGCAACATGTCAGTGTATGAATACAACAAGCAGTTTCAGAAACTTGCTCGCTTCGCTAAACAAGACGTTCCTGATGAAAAGAGTATGATCTATCAATTCAGAGGTGGCCTTAGAGAGGATCTGCAGCTAGCTCTCGTTCTTGTTGAGCCTACTCAGTTTGATCAATTCTACAATATGGCCCTCAAGCAAGAAGGTGCTCAGCTCAAGTGTGAAGCTTCTAAGAAGAGAATCAGGGATGCAGTTCAGTCTTCTTCTTCCTCTCAAGGCGCAGCTAAGAAGCAAAAGTTCTACCTTCCTCCTCCTCCGTTTCGTCAGCCTTACCAATAGAAGAACTCAGGTGGTCGTGGATCTTCCCACCCACCCAACCCAAGCAACTAGAACAAGTCTCAACCTCAAGCTCCAAGGTCAAATGCTCCTTATCATCGTCCGCTCTTAGAGGTGACTTGCAACAAGTGCCAGCAGAAGGGTCACTATGCGAACAAATGCTTCAACCAAAGGCGCCTTCCTCCTCCTCCTCCTGTGAGATCTTCAAGCAATGCAGTGGTCAAGCATAATCCAAAGCATGCAAAGGTGAACATGATGAATGCAGCACAAGCGGAGGATTCTTCTGACGTGATAATGGGTAATCTCTCAGTTAATGATATTCCTGCAAAAGTCTTATTTGATATTGGTGCATTACTTTCTTTCATTTCGAGACCTTTTGTTGCCAAGCATGAGTTTGTGACGGAAAAGATTCCTATTCCGTTGAAGATTGTGTCCCCGGGTAAGCAAATGACTTCTCGAGTTTTGGTTCCGAATGTCGGTATCAAGATGGGCGACTATAGATTTCTGGCTAAACCAATTGTTCTTGGTGACTCGGATATCGATCTTATTCTCGGGATGGACTAGCTTTCTCAGCACAAAGCCCAACTTGATTGTGCTGCCAGGGAAATTCAATTGACACACTCTTCTGAGGATGTTATCATCTATTCCGCTCGTGATGAAACCATTCGGTTGTTTTCTCTCAATGAGAAGGGTGAGCTACACGCAATCTCGCAAATTCCAGTCGTTTGTGAGTACCAAGATGTCTTTCCAGAAGAGCTTTCGAGTATGCCTCCGCATCGGCCAGTCAAATTCGTTATTGATCTTGAGCCTGGCACTGAACCCGTTTGCAAGCGTCCTTACAAGCTTGGACCTGAAGAACTGAAGGAATTGAAGAAGCAGCTCGATGGACAAGAGCATCTGGGTTTGATCAGACCGAGTTCATCTCCATGGGGTTGTGGAGTTCTTTTTGTCCAGAAGAAGGATGGCACGGACCGACTTTGCGTCGATTACCGTCCATTGAACAAGAAGACAATCAAGAACAAGTATCCACTTCCCAACATCAATGAGCTTTTCGAGCAACTCAAAGGTGCTAAAGTGTTCTCCAAGCTTGACCTTCGTATGGGTTATCATCAGATTCGCATTCGTGAACAAGACATCCCCAAGACAACATTCAGAACAAGCTATGGTTCTTATGAATATACTGTCATGTCTTTCGGCCTTGTCAATGCTCCTCCAACATTCTCTCGAATGATGAACTTTCTCTTCAACCCCTACACCAATGATTTTGTCTTGGTGTATCTCGATGGTATTTTGGTCTTCTCCAAGAACAAGCAGGATCATGCCAAACATTTGCGATTGGTGCTCGACAAGCTCGAGAGAGCATCAATTCTATCTGAAGTTTTCCAAATGTGAGTTACGGCTTGATGAAGTTCTTTATCTTGGTCACATCATCTCCGCCAAGGGCATCGCTATTAATCCAGAAGGTGTCTTCAATTGTGATTTGGGAACCTCCTCGAATGTCAAGCAGCTCATGATTTTCTCGGTCTTGCAAGCTATTGCGAAGATTCGTTGAGAACTTCTCTAAGATTGCAAAGCCTCTTTCCAACCTCCTCGAAGCATGTCAAGTATATGCGGGCGCTTTGAGTGTGGCGTTGCTTTCAACACCCTCAAGGAGAAACTTCGTCACAGCTCTGTCTTGACTCCTCCTGATGAATCCAAGCCATTTGAAGTATTCTGTGATGCTTCTCTTCAAGGTCTCGATGCTGTGTTAATGCAAGAGAAGAAAGTTGTGGCCTATACCTCCCGCCAGTTGAAGCCCAACGAAAAGAACTACCCCACTCACGATCTTGAGTTGGCGGCTGTTGTCTATGCATTAATAACATGGAGACATCTCTTGTTGGGAAGGAAAGTGGACATTTTCACCGATCACAAGAGTCTCAAGTATATCTTCACTCAACCCAACCTCAACCTTAGGCAAACTCGATGGGTCGAAATAATTCAAGAGTACAATCCAAGTATTGAATATACTCCAGGCAAGGCGAATGTGATTGCAGATGCTCTGAGCAGAAAGGCTTATTGCAACAGCTTAATTCTCAAGCCCTTCCAACCGGATCTTTGTGAAGCTTTCCGCAAGCTGAATCTTCAAGTTGTCCCTCAAGGCTTTCTTGCCAACCTCATAGTCTCTCCTGCTTTGGAAGATCAAATTCGTGAGGCACAACTCCTGGATACCACGGTGAAGAAGGTGAAACGTGGTATTGACAAGGGCATTCCCAAATACAAGTGCTATCGCTTGGATGACAAAGATACTCTTTTCTTCGAGGATCGAATTGTGGTTCCCAAAGGTGATCTGAGAAAAGTCATCATGAATGAGGCACACAATTCCCTCCTATCCATTCATCCTGGAAATACGAAGATGTACCATGACCTCAAGCAGTCATTTTGGTGGACTCGAATGAAGCGAGAAATTGCTCAATTCGTGAATGAATGTGATGTCTGCAGAAGGGTGAAAGCAGAACACCAAAGACCAGCTGGTCTCCTCCAACCTCTTGCTATTCCGGAATGGAAGTTTGATCATATCGAAGTGGACTTCATGACTGGTTTTCCTAAGTCCAAGCGTGGAAATGATGCTATCTTCGTTGTCATTGACAAGCTTACTATAGTGGCTCATTTCCTTCCTATCAAAGAATCTATCACGATAGCTCACCGGCGAGCTATACACCTCGAAATTGTCTCCTTGCACGGTATTCCACAATTGATCTATTCGACCATGGAAGCATCTTCACTTCTAAGTTACGGGACTCCTTCGAAAGGCCATGGGCACCAACATTCGTTTCAGCACAGCTTTCCATCCTCAAACAAGTGGCCAAGTCGGCGAGTCAATCAAATCCTTGAAGACATGCTCGGGGCTTGTGTCATTTCCTTTGGCATGAAGTGGGAAGATTGTCTTCCATATGCGAGTTCTCCTACAACAACAGCTTCCAAGCGAGTTGAGGCAAGGCCCCATTCGAAATTGCTATGGCGGGAAGTGCCGTACTCCTCTCAATTGGTCGAGATAGGTGAGCGCCAACTTCTTGGCAGCGACTTGATCACGAAGCGAAGAAATGTGCAAAGTCATTCGTGAGAATCTCAAAGCAGCATAATCGCGCGGAAGAACTATTATGATGACAAGCACCATGATGTGGCTTTTGAAATCGGAGACCATGTCTACCTCGCGTCTCTCAATGAAAGGCACTTGTTGCCTCGGTATCAAAGTGAAGCTTTCCCCTCAATACGTGGGTCCTTTCAAAATCATTGGCAAAAGAGGCGATCTCGCCTATCAACTTGAGCTTCCGTCCAATTTTGCAAACGTGCACGATGTGTTTCACGTGTCACAGCTTCGCAAGTGCTTCAAGATTCCTGAGCGCACTATCAACTTTGAAGAAATTAACCTCCAAGAAGATCTCTCTTATTATGAGCACTCCGTTGCTATTCTTGAAGAAACCGAGTGCAAGACTCGCAACAAGTCAATCAAATTCCTGAAAGTGAAGCGGTCACACCATTCCGACCGAGAAGCCACCTGGGAGCGCGAGGATCACCTCCGTTCCGAATATCCGGAGATCTTTCGGTCCTAGATCTTGGGACGAGATCCTCTTGTAGTGGTGGAGTGTTGTAACACCCCGGATGTAACTTTCCATAATTGTAACTCCGAATCTTTCCATTTTCGGCTATGTGCTATGATATTCCCTCCGTGGTTGGGTTTTGTCTTTTGTTTTGCATTTTGTTCATGTCATGCATCTCATATCATGTCATCATGTGCATCTCATTTGCATACGTGTTCGTCTCATGCATCCGAGCATTTTCCTCGTCGTCCGTTTTGCATTCCGACGCTCCCACATGCACCGGCGCACCCCTCTTGTATCTTTGTCATGAGAGGGTGTTAAACGTTCTCGGAATGGACCGAGGCTTGCCAAGTGGCCTTGGTACACCACCGGTAGGCCACCTATCAAGTTTCGAGTCGTTTGGAGCTCGTTTGATACTCCAACGGTTAACCGGGTAACCGCATAGGCCTCTTTTGGGTTGCAGCCCAACACCCCTCCAAAACAGCCCAATAACCCATCTAAGTCACTTCCATTCTCTCCGTCGTCGGATCACGATCGTGTGGGCGAAAACCGCACCTCATTTTGAGTCTCCTAGCTCCCTCTACCAATAAATATGTGCACTCCCCCGAATTTCCGGATCCCCAAACCCTAGCCCGCTCCTCCGCCGCCGCCGGACACGTCCGCCGCCGCGCCCTGGCGAATCAGGCGCCGCCACGTGGGCAGCCAGCGCCACCGCCTGCCGACCCAGCAGGCCATGAGGCCGTCTGAGGGCCCCATGACCCGCCGCCGCCGCATGCTCCGTGGGCGCCGCGCCCGCCGCCGCCCGCTCCAGCAGCGCTTGCGCCCGCCGCCGAACGCGCCGCCCGCCGCCGTGTCGCTCCGTCCCGTGGCCCACAAGCCGTCCGCGCCGCCAGCGCCCGGCGCGCCGCCGCCGCCGCCCGGCGCGGATCGCCGGAACCACCTCGCCGGCGCCCCCCCATTCCTTCTCCGGCCACCACAGCACCAACTCCGGCGACGCCTCGGCTTCCGCGCACTCAGATCCGATTGGAGAAACCCAGGGTTGACTTTTCTTCTCCCCGAAATTCCACCAAGTCATTTTTTGTGATAAAATTGTTGCGTCTTCATAGCATCACATCTTTGCACCCGTGGCTCCGTTTTGGGCGTGTAGCATACCAAATTGTTCGGCTCGATGAGTACATCATTTCATCTCATTGCACCATTTTCATTTGAGCTCATCTTGATGCCCGAAATGCTGTTGGAAGAGGGCTATGTGATGTTAGTTTCTGTTTCTTAACAGAACATCCACTTTTGTCATTTTTACCATGATTGATGTGTGCATCTTATGAACTTGAGCCCTACATATGTTTTGATCTATGCCATGCCAGCTTTACAGGGGTGTATGCCATGTATTTTTGTGATCTCTGTGGTGACTAGCACAAGCATGCAAACTAGGGATGATAATGTTGCTGATTTCAGGAACTTAGTATTTTCACCCAAGTCATGTCCTGCTGTTATTTTCATGCCATGTGGTCATGTTGTTACAGAGAGATCTATGCCCATTTTGAGCATGATCAGTAAGGGTGTTTTGAACATATGGATGTGCTCTATCTATCCATGCCTTTGTTGGCAATTATGGAGTAGTCTAGCATGTCATTTTCGTGCTCTACTTTTGCTTCAAAATGTTTCCTGGCAGATTGTTTACATGATATTCAATTTTTACAAGGTTGTTGTAGTTGATCTTTGTATGCTATGATGTTGTTCTTGCCATATATAGCTTCTATGCCATGTCTTCTTGATGGATATATGCTTAGTTTATCATGAAATGCTCTGTAGTGAGTGCATCGAGCTCACGAACATGCCTACTTGTTATCTGTTTTTGCCATGTCCAGTTTTTCTTCCAAGTCTGAGATCTGTAATGAAACTTGCTATGTTTACATGGGTTCCATCATTTCTTATGGTCCTTTTTGGCTTATGGTCAGTAAGGGACTTTTGATCTATGCTTTGATTAGAATCATGTCATGACTTGTTTTGCTATTATGAGTTCCTGTAGCAGGTTGTTTGCTTGCTCTAAACATGCCTTCCTGATGTTAATTTCTGGCATACTAGTTTTTTTCACAAAGTCTGTGAACCTGATATTTTTTGCACTTTCACCATGCTTGTTTGAGCCTGTTATGATGTGATTTAGCCGTAGCTCAGTGTTCCTCTTTTGTTAAGCATCTCCTGTAGATCACTTTCATATGCTTCGTTTTTATGTTGGGGTGCTGTAGCATAGTCTCTAGTTGCATGCTAAGTAGCATCGTGCTGTTAAACGCAGATTTGCGTCCTTGTTTTGCTTGCCATTTGCAAACCGTGCATCCGTTTCCGGTGATCTTTATATCGATTTCAACCGAAATCATCTCATCTTTCCAGCGGCATACTTGGTTTGCCAAGTTGATTCCTTGTTCATCATTTTCCTTCCGGAGCACACATATGCATTGCATATCACATCTCGCATAGCATGTCATGTATTGCATCATGTTGCTTGTGCATTGCTCCATGTTTGATTGTGGTTCCATTGCTTGTGTTCTTGCTTTGGGTAGAGCCGGGAGATGAGTACGTGAACGAGGAACCTGTTGAGAACGCCTACGAGGATCAAGCCTTCGACAACCCTGAGAACTTTGCAGGCAAGATGACCATACCCTCGAAATCACTTCTATCTTTGCTTGCTAGATGCTCGCTCTTTTGCTATGCCTATGCTACGTTACCTACCACTTGCTATATCATGTCACCCATATTTCCATGTCAAACCTCTAACCATCCTTTCCTAGCAAACCGTTGTTTGGCTATGTCACCACTTTTGCTCAGCCCCTCTTATAGCGTTGCTAGTTGCAGGTGAAGATGAAGCTTGTTCCTTGTTGGAACATGGATACTTTGGGATATCACAATATCTCTTGTTTAATTAATGCACCTATATACTTGGTAAAGGGTGGAAGGCTCGGCCTTATGCCTGGTGTTTTGTTCCACTCTTGCCGCCGTAGTTTCCGTCATACCGGTGTTATGTTCCTTGATTTTGCGTTCGTTACGCGGTTGGGTGATTTATGGGACCCCCCGGACAGTTCGCTTTGAATAAAACTCCTCCAGCAAGGCCCAACCTTGGTTTTACCATTTGCCACCTAAGCCTTTTTCCCTTGGGTTTTTGCGAGCCCAAGGGTCATCTTTATTTAACCCCCCGGGCCAATGCTCCTCCAGTGTTGGTCCAAACTAAACCACTTGCGGTGCATACCGAGGCAACTTGGGGTATCCTCGGTTGCCGTCGTCTCGCTCATCCGGATGTGCCACGAGAACAAGATATGTGCAGCTCCTATCGGGATTTGTCGGCTGTCGGGCGGCTTTGCTGGTCTTGTTTTACCATTGTCAAAATGTCATGCGAACCGGGATTCCGAGACTGATCGGGTCTTCCCGGGAGAAGGTTTATCCTTCGTTGACCGTGAGAGCTTATGATGGGCTAAGTTGGGACACCCCTGCAGGGTATTATCTTTCGAAAGCCGTGCCCACGGTTATGAGGCAGATGGGAATTTGTTAATGTCCGGTTGTAGAAAACCCGAAGTTGACCTTAATTAAAATACAACAACCGCGTGTGTAACCGTGATGTTCTCTTCTCGGCGGAGTCCAGAAAGTGAACACGGTGTTGGAGTTATGTTTGGCGTAGGTTGCTCTAGGATCACTTCTTGATCACTACTAGCTTCTCGACAGTGCCTTGCTTCTCTTCTCGCTCTCTTTCACGAATGTAGCCACCATATATGCTAGTCGCTTGCTGCAGCTCCACCTCACAACTCTGTCCTACCTATAAGCTTAAATAGTCTTGATCTCGCGGGTGTGAGATTGCTGAGTCCTCGTGGCTCACAGATTCTACCAAAACAGATGCAGGTACCGATGATACCAGCGCAAGTGGCGCAGTCGAGCTCAAGTGGGAGTTTGATGAGGACCGTGGTCGTTACTATGTTTCATTTCCAGACGATCAGTAGTGGAGCCCAGTTGGGACGATCGGGGATCTGTGTAGCATTTGGGGTAGTCTTCTTTTATTTTGGTTCCGTAGTTGGACCTTGAGTGTAACCTGGATGATGGATGTTTATTTATGTATTGTGTGAAGTGGCGACTGTAAGCCAACTATGTATCTCTTTCCCTTATGTATTACATGGGTTGTGTGAAGATTACCTCACTTGCGACATTGCTTTCAATGCGGTTATGCCTCTAAGTCGTGCTTCGACACGTGGGAGATATAGCCGCATCGAGGGCGTTACAGGTATTGGGAAGAAGCTTCATCATTTCTTGAGCTGGAACGTGAAGACTTTCTGAAGCCTTTCTTCTTAGTGAACTTCTGGAACTTCTTCACAAGCATAGCGAGCTCCTTTCCAAGGTCTTCAGCTTCACCAGAACTGCAGTTAGATTCTTCTTCTGATGAGGAAACAACCTTTGCCTTCAAAGCGCGAGTTCGGCCATAGTTGGGACCATAGATATCTCTTTTCTCAGATAGCTGGAACTCATGTGTGTTGAGTCTCTCAAGTATGTCAGATGGATCGAGTGTTTTGAAGTCAGGGTGTTCTTGAATCATAAGAGTTAGAGTGTCCAATGAGCTGTCAAGAGATCTCAGAAGCGTCTTGACGATTTCATGCTTGGTGATCTCAGTGGCGCCGAGAGCCTGAAGCTCGTTTGTGATGTCAGTGAGACGATCAAACATGAGCTGGACATTTTCGTTGTCATTTCTCTTGAAGCGGTTGAAGAGGTTGCATAGGACACTGATTCTTTGATCTCTCTGAGTTGAAACACCTTCATTGACCTTGGAGAGCCAGTCCCAGACCAGCTTCGAAGTTTCCAAAGCACTCACATGGCCATACTGCCCTTTGGTCAGATGACCACAGATAATGTTCTTCGCGGTAGAATCGAGTTGAATGAATTTCTTGACATCAGTAGGGGAGACGCCTTCACCAGTCTTGGGAACACCATTTTTGACGACATACCACAGATCGACATCAATGGCTTCAAGATGCATACGCATCTTATTCTTCCAGTAGGGATATTCAGTGCCATCGAAGACAGGGCACGCAGTGGAGACTTTGATTATCCCTGCAGTCGACACAGCTAAACTCCAGGTGGTTAAACCAAATCACACAGAACAAGGGAGCACCTTGCTCTGATACCAATTGAAAGTGCTAGTTATCGACTAGAGGGGGGGGTGAATAGGCGATTTTTTTGAAAGTCTTCAAAACATGAAAGTTTCGAAGACAAACACGAAATCAGGACCTATAAACATGCAGCGGAAGATGAACTACTCTAGACAAGCCATAGTCAGACAAGTATGAAGCAAAAGCATGATGACATATAGCAGCTAGGTAGTAGGATCAGGATGGAAGATAGTACGAAGCCAATCAGAACAAGTAGTCACACAGTGAAGTCAAACAGGCATAGCAATCAGGCAATGACTTCACAAAGACGAACTGTAAGTAAGGAGAGTAAGAGATGGAACCAGTGCGTTGTGAAGACAAGGATTTGTTCGACCAGTTCGATTCTTTGTGACAAGCAGACGTCTGTTAGGGAGGCTGAGATTGAACTCGAAGACCGTGTCTTCACCTTATTCCCCTTGAGCTAAGGACACACGATTATCGCCCAATCACTCTGTAAGTCTTCAAGGTAGACTTCCAAACCTTCACAGACTTTGTTCACGGCAATCCACAATTACTCTTGGATGCTCGAGCGCGACGCCTAACCGGTGGAGGATTCACAGTCCTCAAGTGTAATAAGTCTTCAGATCACGCGACGAAAGACTTGATGATGCCAAACACTCTTTGGGCTCTGGGTGTTTTGGGCTTTGTCCTCACAAGGATTTCTCTCTCAAACTCTTAGGAGGTGGGTTGCTCTCAACGACAAAAGCCGTGCACTAACTCTGAGCAGCCACCAATTTATGGTGTAGGGGGTGGGCTATTTATAGCCACTGGGCAACTCAACTTGATTTGTCCGAAATGACCACAGGTCACTAAGGAACCGACACGTGTCTGGCGGTCGATTTCAAACACACGCGACAGCTTGACTTGGGCTACAAGTAAAGCTGACTTATCCTACTCTAGATAAGATTTGCTCTCATTGTCTTTGCTCAAAGACATAGGAAATTGGTTGAGCATCACATCAGTCACTCTGACTTTGTTCACTTAGACCCCACTTAACAGTGCGGTGGTTCCTATGACTCAACAAAGAAGAAAAGAAACAGCAAAACCACTAAGTCTTCGCGCTCCATAGTCTTCACTCAATGTCTTCTTCTGTCATAGTCTTCAATGTGAATATCTTCACGTACCACCATTATCTTCAATGTCTTCATACATTTTTAGGGGTCATCTCCGGTAGGTAAACCGAATCAAAGAGGGACTACTACCTATGTTATCCTGCAATTCTCACAAACACATTAGTCCCTCAACCACGTTTGTCGTCAATACTCCAAAACCAAACTAGGGGTGGCACTAGATGCACTTACCGGCCTCAATGTCATCATGAGGGTAGAGCTTCTCCCAAGTTGCTGAGATCAACTGAAACAGATACGGTCCATAGATGGGGACCTTGCGGTTGAAGATGGCAAACCGAAGCTCACACCGCATGATATGTGAGCCATCAAGTGGTAGCGTCTGAGAGTTGCGCGCTTCTTCACACAGGAGCAGCATGTCCACAAGACAAGCATGCACCTTGTCCTTGTCCCCAATGCGTGAGAAGCGAGAGTTGCGGAAGATCCGGTACATGATGTCAAGGAAGGAGTTGAGCACCCAAGAAGACTTGCCACTGGAGAGCTTCTTCTCAGCAAGGAAGGGTTGAAGCTTGTTCTTGTTGGCTGACTCGGGATTGGCATGAGGACGAACACCCTGGGGTGTCGCGAGCCCCTCATCCGAAACACCAAGCAAAGTCATGAACTCCTTCCATGAAGCCGTCAGCTACCGACCATTGGTCATCCAAGTCATCGTCCGATCCTCATTAGGATGAAAGTACACCGAGGCGAAGAACTGAGCCACAATCTCCGGATCATAGTCTTTGTGAAAAGAGATGATATGCTCAATGCCAAACTGCTCCACTAGATCCAGAGCCTCACCAAAGTATGCTCGGTGCTTCTCTTCCCTCATATGATGCATGTCGATCCAGTGCACATCCACATAGATATTCCGCTTGGCCTTGAGCACATCCAGATAAATGAGATTCTGCTGCTTGGTCCAGAACAACTCATTCCCTCAAAGGTTGGCATGAGGATTCACATAGGGATTGATCTTCCTTCGAGAGATGAACTCAGCAAGCGTTATCTCATCCATACCCATGACGGGTTCCTTGTCCTTTGTGGCGATGATCTTGGTCCTACGTTGGGGGGCACTGGAGCCCTTAGGAGCTTCATCTTGATTGCGCAGACGCTTGGAGCCCGTGTCATGGCTTGGATTGGAATGGCAAGCAGGAGCACCTGAGCCACACACCACAAAACAAACACGCAAGAAATGCAAGAAGGATCAGTGCAAAGAACACAGCAAAACAGTGAAACAAGTAGAACTCGCACTTGATAATTGCCACATGATAGATTTGACAACAAGGGTAGCACTGCTTGGTCGCGCGGTACTAAACAATTAGTGCCGCTCCAAGTCGCGCTGGAGGTGCGGTAGTACCACACGGGCGGTAGTACCGCGCCGGAGGTGCGGTAGTACCACGCGGTTTCAGATCCGAAATAGCAAGTGGATCTGGGAACAACCGTGACGACAAAGCGGTACTACGGTTGATCAAATCTACCACGGGGCAACATATCATGTACTATCTCTACGCATTACTACTCTCCTCCATCCTACTCTTGCAAAGATTTAGCCTAAAATCTCAAGAACAACTAGCATCTCCCCAAAGACCTAGAAGCAAAGGAACAAACCAAAAAAGAGAGGGATTTGGGGAAAGACCTTGTTCCATGGCAAGAGGAAGTGGTGGGGAACGATCCCACCGGTCGGAATCCGAGGAGAGCACCTGTGACGCCCGGATAATTAAGCTACAGTGACCCCCCGCTAATGAGGCCACGTCACATCGGTTTGCTGTTGATAAACTCTAGATAATTGAAAACGGAAACAAATTCAAAATTTAATGAAAGGAAAACAATAAATGTTTTCAAACATTTTAAAAAAATGTTCGATTAGTACTAAATATTACATAGATAATTATGGTGTAGAGGACACAACTTTATAAAATGCATAAATATTTTAAATTGAATTAAAACAAAAGAGAAAATAAATAAAAGAAAGAAAATACAAAAGAGAAAAACAAACAAAAAAAGGAAAAGAACCCCGATTGCTTGGCCCAAGAGCCACCGTCCAACTGACCACGACCCACCAGCCGCCCAGCCCGCCATCCTCACTCCCCATATCCCCCACTCCCGAAACCCTAGCCCCACCGACACCCACTTCGTCGCCCCCCACTCTTCCTCCCCTCGTTGTTACGGATCTGGATCGGGATCGATCCCGCTTCACCGCTCGCCGCCATGAACGCCGGGCGCCCAAGCCCACCACGCCACCTCGCGGGACTTCCCCACCGGCGCCTCCCCGTCGCGCATCGTCCCCGTCGTCCTCCTCAACCCCCACTGCCACGATCCCTGCATACCCCCGTGAGCACACGCCGATCCTCCTCTCTTCCTCCCCTGTGCACGTGCTCGAACCCGTGCCGCGCATCACACCCCCGCCGCGGTGGCGCTCCGTGCCCTCTATGTGCCGTCCTACGTCGCGCTGCCACTTCGCCATGCTCCGGCCCGCCCGTCTTGGCCTCACCCGCCTCGTCT
The DNA here is from genome assembly GCA_021437245.1 of Aegilops speltoides. NCBI lineage: Eukaryota > Viridiplantae > Streptophyta > Magnoliopsida > Poales > Poaceae > Aegilops > Aegilops speltoides. The sequence continues at coordinate 218,750,552 of CM038147.1, forward strand.
GCCATGCGACCTTTGTGGCGCGTTAAGCCACACGCCGACCTCAGCGAGCCCGGCGCCCGTCTGCTGCTCCCGCTTTGCGCCGCCCGTCCGGCTCCTTCCTTCACCGCTCATTGTCCCTCCTCCATCGTCGAGCCGCCACCGACCCTGCCGTCTCCACGCCCGTTCGCCCTCCGCCGCTCGTCCTCTGCCCATGGTCTTGCCCTTCCTTGGTCCCACCCACAATGACACCTGTCGCCGCAGACCTCAACCTCCTGGGCGGGCTCCCCCGACGCCATGTGGGTTCGCCCACGCCCAGGCGCCCGTCGCTCGCTGCCCGCTCACCTGCTAAGGCCCTTGGGGCCACAGACATGTGGGGCCCGGCCACAGAACGTAAATAAAAATAAAAATAAAAATAAAAATAATTAATTAGTTAATGAAAGAAATAATTTATTAATTTAATTTTGATTAATTAAATCAAACAACTAATTAAACTAATTACACATTAGTTACCTAATTAACCTCATCGCTTAATTAGTTAGTTAAGTAGTCAATGACAAGGGGCCCACCTCCTAATTAATACTAATTAGGTTAATTAAATTGTTTAATTAAAATGTGTCATCGACGGTGGGACCCATCGTCAGTTGACTACCAACCCCGTTGATCGCCGACATATTTAATTTAACCCAAAATGGATTTATGACATCAGCATGACATCATGCTGATGTCATAAATCCATTTTCGGGTTAAATTAAATAATTAATTAAAATCCAGAAATTAATAAAATCTTTAGAAAATCATATCTTTTAATCCGTAACTCGGATTAAATTATTTTCAACATGAAAGTTGCTCAGAACGACGAGTCGAATCCGGATACGCAGCCCGTTCATCTGCCATCCATCCCTAGCATAGCAAACTTGCAACTTTCCCCCTCCGGTTCATCTGTCCGAAAATGCGAAACACCGGGAATACTTTCCCGGATGTTTCCACCCTTCGCCGGTATCACCTCGCACTGCGTTAGGGCACACCTAGCACCCCGTATTGACATGTTATGCTTTGTGATGCTTTGATAGCTCTGTTATTTATTGTGTTCCCATCCGTTACTTCTTTCCGGTAGACACCGAGGCCGCTGCCGGTACCCCTGTGATCGACTACATCGACGACGAACCCTTCTGGCCAGAGCAACCAGGCAAGCCCCCCTTGATCACCAGATATCACCTATTCTCCTCTATACTGCTTGCATTAGAGTAGTGTAGCACGCTACTTCTTTCCGTTGATCCTATTTTGATGCATGGCCTGACATTGTTGCTACATCTGTTGATACCTTACCCGCAATCCTAAATGCTTAGTATAGGATGCTAGTTTATCATCATTGGCCCTACATTCTTGTCAGTCTGCCTTGCTATACTATCGGGCCGTGATCACTTGGGAGGTGATCACGGGTATATACTATACATACATACATACTATACAGATGGTGACTAAAGTCGGGTCCGCTCGAAGTGTACCCGCGAGTGATTCACGGATGGGGGGCTGAAAGGACCTTTGTCCCGACGGCCCTCTGTGTCGATCCTTGTGGCGGAGCAACAGGGCAGTTGAGACCACCTAGGCGAGAGGTGGGCTTGGCCTCGTCGGCGTCATGGTTGCTTCATAATAACACGCTTAACGAGATATTGGTATTTGATCCGAGTCGGCCATTTGGTCTATACGCACTAACCAACTCGTGGGAAAGATATGGGCACTGGCGTCGTGGTATCGGCGAAGCCTTCTAGACGTCAGCGACTGAGCGGCGCGCGCCGGATTGGAACGTAAGCTTGCTCTTGTATTAAGGGGGCTGGATTACGCTTTGGCCGCCCTCAAGCGTCAGGTGTGCAATGGGCGATGGGCCTGACCCTGCGCCATAGGAGTTAGACCGGCGTGCTGACCTCTCTGTTAGGCCTAGGTGGGGCTGCGATGTGTTGATCTTCCGAGGCCGGGCATGACCTAGGAAAGTGTGTCCGACCAAATGGGATCGAGCGTGTTGGGTTATGTGGTGCACCCCTGCAAGGAAGTTTATCTATTTGAATAGCCGTGTCCCTGGGTAAAAGGACGACCCAGAGTTGTACCTTGACCTTATGACAACTAGAACCGGATACTTAATAAAACACACCTAGACAAGTTCCACAGACAACCCGGTGATCGCTTTTCCCGCAGGCGGCGAGGGAGGATCGCGGGTAGGATTATGCTATGCGATGCTACTTGGAGGACTTCAATCTACTCTCTTCTACATGTTTGCAAGACGGAGGCTGCGAGCGTAATCTTCGATAGGACTAGCTATCCCCCTCTTATTCTGGCATTCTGCAGTTCAGTCCACCCATATTGCCTCGACACATATACCCATGCATATTTATTGTAGCTCCTTGCTTGCGAGTACTTTGGATGAGTACTCACGGTTGCTTTTCTCCCCCTTTTCCCCTTCCCTTCTACCTGGTTGTCGCAACCAGATGTCGGAGCCCAGGAGCTAGACACCACCGTCGACGACGACTCCTACTACCGGAGGTGCCTACTACTACGTGCGGCCCCACGACGACGACCAGAGTAGTTAGGAGGATCGAGCGGGAGGCCTGCGCCTCTTCGATCTGTATCCCGGTTTGTGCTAGCCTTCTTAAGGCAAACTTGTTTAACTTATGTCCGTACTCGAGATATCGTTGCTTCCACGACTTCGTCTATGATCGAGCACTTGTATTCGAGCCCTCGAGGCCCCTGGCTTGTATTATGATGCTTGTATGACTTATTTTATTTTTAGAGTTGTGTTGTTATATCTTCCTGTGAGTCCCTGATTTTGATCATACACGTTTGCGTGTATGATTAGTGTACGATTGAATCGGGGGCGTCACAAGTTGGTATCAGAGCCAACTGCCTATAGGAATCCCCCTTCCACACTCCTTGGCCGAAGTCGAGTCTAGACGTTGCAAAAACTTTTACTAACATGGCTGTGTGTCTTACGGGCACACTTCGCCATTGGGTGGTATTAGGATCTTTTATTCCTCGTCTATACTCTGGGACTCTGATCTCTCTTCTATTCGGGTTAAACAATTTTGCTAAAAACAAAACTAACTTTAGGTTCTCGAAAATACTTTCTCCCAGAGAGCCCCTCACTCCCGATGATTGTTTGCTACACCAGAAGATTCCAAAGATACTCGCTGAAGTTCTCTCGAGACTTTGTGCCCACTTCTTTTGCAATTCCCTACCACCGATAAACCTTATGGATAACTTGTTAACCTTGCCATTCTTACATTCATCCCTAGCTGCTCTTGTTATTACAAGATGCATCAAATTGTTCTTTGACTTTTAAGAATCTTTTGAGCCATTGCATTGCAGATCTTTGCCACATGAATACCCCCTATGGATAATTCCTCACACTTACCGAGTATCTGTTCTTTCAACGTTGTTCATGTGTTCCACAATGGTCTTCGAAATACTATTCGATCCTCCAAAAATCCTTAGTAGCTTATTGCTCTGCAATACTTGTCTGCTTGCATTGTGGATGCTTTCCATATGTCTGGCAATATTCGTTAGTATCCTTAGGCACCATCATTTTGATCCTATTGATTCAACATGAGTGCGAATGCACCCAATCATCAGTTGATCCTTTTAAATTATCTTTCCGACTCAGACGTCACTTTAAACATGAGCTTGATCTCGACCAATCAAATTGTTGTCGATTTTACCCCTAAGCTTACTCAACTTATCCATCCTTAATCAGAGCGTTTGCTTCTGATCCTTTGATTTCGTAATCCTAATTCCTTTACATGCGAGCTTTGAATTAGTCAAATGCTTCTATAATCCAATGCCTTCGCATTGTTTCTTCCTCTAGTTGTGTGCCAATACTCACATCAGTTTCACTAAGGACCGTCGGATCCTTTGTTGAAATATCATCCGACAGTGTCCTTCGTATACAAAAACCTCGAGAAGTTCTTTCCCTGATACATAATGCCTTAGGTAAATTGTATCCAATGTTTTTGTCAACCATGCTCTACTATCGAGCTTGTGTTATTTACTATGGAAGCTTGTGGTATATGTTTCCACGATACCCTGACGGGTTGAACCTATGCCTTCCTTAATATGTGTGAACTTGAAAGTTTTCACGAGTCATACTCGCAGTATTACACGGGTAAAACTTTCAACACTAATGCCTTTATCAAAGCGAGAAGTGAATGGAAGGTTATACATTGAAGAAGTGGAGTCGACCTTGAACCTTGGGTTCATGCCCATGAACACGATGTATAACTTATCATGGAAGCTGCTCGTAAAATAGTTACCCCTTGTTATAAGTTCATCCTCAGATCCGTGGTTCGATCATTTATGATCGAGGTTTCCGACCATGTTCTCCTTTAAATACCATTTCTCGTGCAAGTTTAAGCACTTGTCTTCTGCGGAGTAATATCCCAGTCCAACCTCTACTTCGATTTGTCATCGAGTATTACCCCCCTGGTATCTCAAGATCATCACGGAACTATATAACTTCTTATGAGTTCTTCATCAAGTGCTACATTCTCATTTATTCCAATTTTTCACGGGCTCTGAGTTATTAAACACTCAAAGACACCGATAACTGACTCGAGTCCGCATCGCGATTAAACAACTCTTGGTAACCTTCATTACTTACGAGTTTGAACTCAATCATGTCATTCCTAGCCTGTTTGGCTATATCCTTGTCGTGCCGATTTTAATTGTGCTACCTGGTCCTTCTTCCCAGAGCACAATTTTTGACGATGAGCTAAGCTTACGTCGATCTTCCTCATCATATCATTTCGCTTTGAACAGCAAGCTTGATTTCGAGTTTGTGTCGTACCCATGGTTCCAATAACCTTTCGCTTCATCATTCCTTTGATTTGGCGTAAATAAGCTAATTGATTACATCTTCATGAAACCTCTCGACAAATGTGTCGTGATCTTCATCAACCTTATGAGCTCTTCTAGGATATCAATTGAATTCATGATGAGAAATGCCATCCTTGCCCTCGATGATTTGTTTTATCATCGACCACTTTATTGCCTTCCATTCAACACAAACTTGTTCGTGTTTTGTGTTATACCTTGAGATCCGTGCTATCTAGCCTTTGTTCTTCTTTACCTTGGTGTATTACCATCTTTTATGTCAGGATTGTCATGAGAATTTCACCACCTCTTGAGAATTCTTGGTATAGTGATACTTCTCACCATCACCATTCTTTCTTGGTCCTCGTGTTGATTCCAACCGGGGTACCAACAAGTGAACGGTGTTGTTTGGATTCTGCACTTCTAGCAACCCTATTGCTTTGGAGTGAATGGGCGATAGTTTCATTCTAAGTCTTTTGATAATTGAATCACCATTCTAACATTGGTCGTGCAACCCAGCCCATATTTCGGGTGCACCTTTCAACCAATGTTTAATTATGTATGTTTTCCTCGAGCATACCTCACTATATCATTTGATCTGACAAAGGTTATCTCCTTGTTCAGATAATCGTGGAAATCCATTTTTTTAATCCCAATGGAATGTCGCTGAGTCCATCAGCCGCCTCCTCACCCTCTCCTTGATTTAATGATGAACTCTTGTTTTGGAACTCTCTTTCATAGTTCGTTCCCCGAGAATCTTACGATGTCACCTCGTTACTTTGTGTCGCACCTTTTCTTCTCAGGCATCCTGAGCCTGGGGTATCAAAACACCAATCAGATCTTAATCTCGGTCAGATATGATGGTTGGAACTTATTTCCAAGAGTTATAACAATGGTCTTTATGTGACCCGGTAAGGTGATGTCGTGCCTAGCACACCTGGTCGGAGGCCTATTGTTGTAGTTCCTTTTGACAAGGTTACCCATTCTTCCATGGGGAAACTGTAAGACTTATTTACAAGTTATTCTGCGGGATCCTTGGTGTTTCCAAAGTCGATCTTCACACGATGACCATGTCAATGCTATCTCGAAGCATGTCTATGGTACTCGATTTTCAACAAAAACATTTGAAGCCCAATGCTAAATGTTTCCTGCTCGAGTATCCAAACACCGCTGTATGGGTAATGTCATGAAAATTCTCTCCCCTACCTAAAGAGTTTACTACATTATATCCTGTCATGCATATCATGCTCTGCTCGTCCTTCCAAAGGTTATACCTTTGAAATATGTGTTTAAACACATTTTCCTTTCCATTGTTCTGTTTAATCCGATAATCATATTTTTCTTTCCATTTGTTGGATTAACGTTTCTTGTGATCTATATGATCTAAGCAGTAATATTCTCCTGTTTAGGTAGACACCTCGGTTTACAACTCTATCAGTGTGACCCTGTTACTATTGCTGACGACATCCTGGTAACCCCCGATGGATGAGAACTTTGCCTATTGGTCCGCCTCGTTCAACGAGCAGGAAAATGGTTCTCTTCGTCCCTTGCCCTTGGTACCGATGTTGTTGCCGACATAACCGACAGACTATCCTCTGACATGCCTTGCTTACATGACCGTGCAAGATGTCAGCCCCTTTTCAACTTTTAACCCACATGGTGGGCCCCATACCCCACAGGTCCTAGGATCGAAACCTCACTCTCCGCTAAACCCCCTGTTGCCAAGGTTGTTCCTTGCGCGTGGCCTCGTAAGTAATTCACGAGCCACCTTCCGAGAGATCATCAGTTCTGCTATCAGATGCAATACTTATCCCCATTGCTCTGAACCCCTTTCACACTTTGTTTCAGGCAACGAACGATTGCCTATGCGCTTGAAACTTCTATTTTGCACCTTCTTACTTTGCTCACGATATTTTCTTAAGTCTCAATCCAAGAGTTGCTATCCGCCACCCTCCCCGATGTTATCGACCAAATAGTCGACCTTGCAGAGGTCTGTTCTCCCGGAATGCCCACTCTTTATTCTTTCGTAAGTACGATGGAGTTCCTGAAGAAAGGACGTCAACTTCATCATGATGACCTAAAGCAGAAAAATGAAGACATCAATATATGGACCGGCCTCTTCGAGAAGATCAAGCTAGGATGAGAAGACCCGCTAGATTCGTTACCAAACCTTCCCCCCTTTCACTACCTCTTAAATCTCGGGATGAGATTTCTTGTAGTGGAGGAGAATTGTGGCCTTGGGATAATTAAGCTACAAAGTGATCCCCGCTAATGAGGCCACGTCACATCGATTCTTGTTGATAAACTCTAGATAATTGAAAATGAAACAAATTCAAAATTTAATGAAAGGAAAACAATAAATGTTTTCAAACATTTAAATAAAAATGTTAGATTAGTACTAAATATTACATAGATAATTATGGTGTAGAGGACACAGCTTTATAAAATGCATAAATATTTTAAATTGAATTAAAATGCAGAGAAAATAAATAAAAGAAAGAAAATACAAAGAGAAAACTAACAAAAAAGGAAAAGAACCCCCATTGCTGCTCGGCCCAAGAAAGCCACCGCCCAACCCACGACCCACCAGCCGCCCAACCGCCATCCTCGATCCCCATATCCCCCCATTCCCAAAACCCTAGCCCCACCGACACCCACTTCCCCCTCGTCGCCCCACTCGCCCCACTCCCTCGTGGTTACGGATCTGGATCGGATCCCATCCTCGCTTCACCGCTCGTCGCCGCCGAACACCGGCGCCCCCGCGCCACCACGCCACCTCGCGGGACTTCCCCACCGGCCTGCCTCCCCGTCGCACGTTGTCCCCGTAGTCCTCCTCAACCCCCACTGCCACGATCCCTGCATACCCCCGTGAGCACACGCAGATCCTCCTCTCTTCCTCCCCCGCGCACGTGCTCGAACCCGTGCCGCGCATCACACCCCCCGCGGTGGCGCTCCGTGCCCCTGCATGCGTCCTACTGCGCCCGCCCGCCGCTGCGCCGCGCCACGCCGCTTCGCCTCCGGCGGCCGTCTTGGCCTCCTCACCTCGTCTGCGCGGCGGCCGTTGTATAGCCACGTTAAGCCCCATTGCTGACCCAGCGCAGCCCGGCGCCCGTCTGCTGCTCCCGCCTTGCGCCGCCCGCGTCCCGGCTCCTTCCTTCAGCTGCTCGCCGTCCCGCCTCCATCGTCGAGCCGCCGCGACCGTCCCTGCTTCGTCTCCACGCCCCGTTGCGCCCTCCGCCGCTCGACCTCTCGCGCGGTGCCGCCCCCAGACCGCCTGGTCGCACCTGATCGGCACCGTCGCTGCGGCCTCAACCTCCTGGGCGGGCTCCCCCGACGCCATGCGGGTTCGCCCACGCCCAGGCGCCCGTCGCCCGCTGCCCGCTCACCTGCTAAGGCCCTTGGGGCCACAGACATGTGGGGCTCGGCCCCAGAACGTAAATAAAAATAAAAATAAAAATAAAATTAATTAATTAATTAATTAAAGAAATAGTTAATTAATTTAATTATGATTAATTAAATCAAACGACTAATTAAACTAATTACACATTAGTTACCTAATTAACCTCATCAGTTAATTAGTTAGTTAAGTAGTCAATGACAGTGGGGCCCACCTCCTAATTAATACTAATTAGGTTAATTAAATTGTTTAATTAAAATGTGTCACGACGGTGGGACCCATCGGTCAGTTGACCACCAACCCCGTTATTGTTGATGTCAGCATGACATCATGCTGATGTCATAAATCCATTTTCGGGTTAAATTAAATAATTAATTAAAATCCAGAAATTAATAAAATCTTTAGAAAATCATATCTTTTAATCCGTAACTCGGATTAAATTATTTTCAACATGAAAGTTGCTCAGAACGACGAGCCGAATCCGGATACGCAGCCTGTTCGTCCGCCATCCATCCCTAGCATAGCAAACTCAGAACTTTCCCCCTCCGGTTCATTTGTCCAAAAATGCGAAACACCGGGAATACTTTCCCGGATGTTTCCACCCTTCACCGGTATCACCTCGCACTGCGTTAGGGCACACCTAGCACCGCGTATTGACATGTTATGCTTTGTGATGCTTTGATAGCTCGGTTATTTATTGTGTTCCCATCCGTTACTTCTTTCCGGTAGACACCGAGGCCGCAGCCGGTACCCCTGTGATCGACTACATCGACGACGAACCCTTCTGGCCAGAGCAACCAGGCAAGCCCCCCCCCTTTGATCACCAGATATCGCCTATTCTCCTCTATACTGCTTGCATTAGAGTAGTGTAGCATGTTACTGCTTTCCGTTGATCCTATTTTGATGCATAGTCTGACATTGTTGCTACATCTGTTGATACCTTACCCGCAATCCTAAATGCTTAGTATAGGATGCTAGTTTATCATCATTGGCTCTACATTCTTGTTAGTCTGCCTTGCTATACTATCGAGCCGTGATCACTTGGGATGTGATCACGGGTATATACTATACATACATACATACTATACAGATGGTGACTAAAGTCAGGTCCGCTCGAAGAGTACCCGCAAGTGATTCACGGATTGGGGGATGAAAGGACCTTTGTCCCGACGACCCTCTGTGTGGATCTTTGTGGCGGAGCGACAGGGCAGGTTGAGACCACCTAGGCGAGAGGTGGGCCTGGCCCTGGTCGGCGTCATGATTGCTTCATAATAACACGCTTAACGAGATCTTGGTATTTGATCTGAGTCTGGCCATTTGGTCTATACGCACAAACCAACTACGTGGGAAAGATATGGGCACTCGACGTCGTGGTATCAGTCGAAGCCTTCTAGACGTCAGCGACTGAGCGGCGCGCGCCGGATTGGAACGTAAGCCTGCTCTTGTATTAAGGTGGCTAGTTTTGCTTTCGGCCGCCCTCGCAACATGCAGGTGTGCAATGGGCGATGGGCCCAGACCCCTGCACCATAGGAGTTAGACCGCCGTGCTAACCTCTCTGTTAGGCCTAGGTGGGGCTGCGACGTGTTGATCTTCCGAGGCCGGGCATGACCCAGGAAAGTGTGTCCGGCCAAATGGGATCGAGCGTGTTGGGTTATGTGGTGCACCCCTGCAGGGAAGTTTATCTATTCGAATAGCCGTATCCCTCGGTAAAAGGACGACCCGGAGTTGTACCTTGACCTTATGACAACTAGAACTGGATACTTAATAAAACACACCCAGACAAGTTCCACAGACAACCCGGTGATCGCTTTTCCACAGGGCGACGAGGGGAGGATCGCCGGGTAGGATTATGCTATGCGATGCTACTTGGAGGACTTCAATCTACTCTCTTCTACATGCTGCAAGACGGAGGCTGCCAGAAGCGTAATCTTCGATAGGACTAGCTATCCCCATCTTATTCTGGCATTCCGCAGTTCAGTCCACCCATATTGCCTCCTGACACATATACCCATGCATATTTAGTGTAGCTCCTTGCTTGCGAGTACTTTGGATGAGTACTCACGGTTGCTTTTCTCCCCCTTTTCCCCCTTCCCTTCTACCTGGTTGTCGCAACCAGATGTCGGAGCCCAGGAGCTAGACGCCACCGTCGATGATGACTCCTACTACACCGGAGGTGCCTACTACTACGTGCAGCCCGCTGACGACGACCAGGAGTAGTTAGGAGGATCCCAGGCAGGAGGCCTGCGCCTCTTTCGATCTGTATCCTAGTTTGTGCTAGCCTTCTTAAGGCAAACTTGTTTAACTTATGTCTGTACTCAGATATTGTTGCTTCCGCTGACTCGTCTATGATCGAGCACTTGTATTCGAGCCCTCCAGGCCCCTGGCTTGTATTATGATGCTTGTATGACTTATTTTATTTTTAGAGTTGTGTTGTGATATCTTCCCGTGAGTCCCTGATTTTGATCGTACACGTTTGCGTGTATGATTAGTGTACGATTGAATCGGGGGCGTCACAGCAGCCGGAGAGGGAGATCCGGCAAGGGTCTCTAGCACCGTTCGTGGGCAGGAGAGAGGAGGCGGCGTGGGAAGAAGGAGTGAATGGGTATGGGGGAGTTGGAACTCCCCCTGCCCGCTCTTAACCCCCACGCGCTCGCTACTCCATGGTAGTATCGCGCATCATTGCGGTAGTACCGCCCGGGCGGAAATACTGCGCCAGTGGCGATAATCTTGCTCCACCAAAGAAGCGATAAAAATTATCTTTGTGCTGGTTGCGGTAGTACTGTGTCCTTCAAGACGATGCAAGGCGGACCACGGTAGTACCATGAACCCAAGAAAATGCAGTTTCAAGCACAGGAGAAAACGAATTTGCACGGAACCTTCAAGAGAACACACACACCAACGAGCTAACAAGCGAGACACCGCAAACAAAAAGAGGCAACAAGGACCAAAAACGAGACACAACCTCTCCAAGGAGGGGGCGGTGGCCGGAGCCACCTATGTTTGAGTTGATTGGTATGGCACCGCGAAGAATTATCCTTGGGCCCATGACCAAAACTCGTCTTTGAATAACATGGACTATCAAAAATGGCTAATGTGAAAGAATTGATCAATTTATGCATAATGGGGGGAGGGAGAGTTCATTGAAAGAACAACACTCCCCTGATACGTCTCCAACGTATCTATAATTTTTGATTGCTCCATGCTACTATATCTACTGTTTTGGACTATATTGGTCTTTATTTTCCACTTTTATATTATTTTTGGGACTAACCTATTAACCGGAGGCACAACCCAGAATTGCTGTTTTTTGCCTATTTCAGTGTTTCGAAGAAACGAAATATCAATCGTAGTCCAAACGGAGTGAAACCTTCGGGAACGTGATTTTCTCACCGAACGTGAACCAGGAGACTTGGCCCCTACTCCAAGAAGTGCGAGAGGCGGTCACGAGGGTGGGGGGCGCCCCCCCCTTGGCGCACCTCCTGCCTCGTGGCCCCCCTGTTACTCCACCGACGTACTCCTTCCTCCTATATATACCTACGTATCCCCAAACGATCAGAACAGGAGCCAAAAACCTAATTCCACCGCCGCAACCTTCTGTATCCACGAGATCCCATCTTGGGGCCTGTTATGGAGGTCCGCCGGAGGGGGCATCCACCATGGAGGGCTTCTACATCAACACCATAGCCCCTCCGATGAAGTGTGAGTAGTTTACTTCAGACCTTTGGGTCCATAGCTAGTAGCTAGATGGCTTCTTCTCTCTTTTTGGATCTCAATACAATGTTCTCCCCCTCTCTTGTGGAGATCTATTCGATGTAATCATATTTTTGTGGTGTGTTTGTTGAGACCGATGAATTGCGGGTTGATGATCCAACTTATCTATGAACAATATTTGAATCTTCTCTGAATTCTTTTATGTATGATTGAGTTGTCTTTGCAAGTCTCTTTGAATTATCATTTTTGGTTTGGCCAACTAGATTGGTAGTTCTTGCAATGGGAGAAGTGCTAGCTTTGGGTTCAATCTTGCGGTGTCCTTTCCCAGTGACACCAGGGGTAGCAAGGCACGTATTGTATTGTTGCCATCGAGGATAACAAGATGGGGGTTTTATCATATTGCATGAATTTATCCCTCTACATCATGACATCTTGCTTAAGGCGTTACTCTGTTTTTAACTTAATACTCTAGATGCATGCTGGATAGCGGTCGATGAGTGGAGTAATAGTAGTAGATGCAGAATCATTTCGATCTACTTGTCTCGGACGTGATGCCTATATACATGATCATTACCTAGATATACTCATAACTATGCTCAATTCTGTCAATTGCTCAACAATAATTTGTTCACCTACCGTAGAATACTTATGCTCTTGAGAGAAGCCACTAGTGAAACCTATGGCCCTGGGTCTATTCTCATCATATCAATCTCTATTACTTTATTACTTGGTTTGTTTTTACTTTGCCTTTTACTTTTCACTTTGCATCTATCTATCAAAAATACCAAAAATATTATTTATCATCTCTATTAGATCTCACTCTCGTAAGTGACTGTGAAGGGATAGACAACTCCTAATCGTGTTGGTTGCGAGGAGCTATCATTTTGTGTAGGTACGAGGGACTTGTGCGTGGTCTCCTACTGGATTGATACCTTGGTTCTCAAAAACTGAGGGAAATACTTACGCTACTTTGCTGCGTCATCCTCTCCTCTTTGGGGAAATCCAACGCAGTGCTCAAGAGGTAGCAAGAAGAATTTCTAGCGCCGTTGCCGGGGAGGCTCACGCAAGCAAGTCAACCATACCAAGTACCCATCACAATCCCTATCTATCGCATTACATTATTTGCCATTTGCCTCTCGTTTTCCTCTCCCCCACTTCACCCTTGCCGTTTTATTTGCCCTCTCTTTCCCAATCTCCTCCTCTCTTTCCCGTTGCCTTTTCTCGTTGCCTTTCTGTTTGCTTGTGTGTTGGATTACTTGTTGCGATGGCGCAAGATAATACCAAATTGTGTGACTTCTCGAACACCAATAATAATGATTTCCTTAGTATTCCGATTGCTCCTCTTAATAATGATGAGTCTTGTGAAATCAATACCGCTTTGCTGAATCTTGTTATGAAAGATCAATTCGCCGGCCTTCCTAGTGAAGATGCCGCTACTCATCTAAACAATTTTGTTGATTTGTGTGATATGCAAGAGAAGAAAGATACGGATAACAATATTGTCAAATTGAAATTATTTCCATTTTTGCTTAGAGATCGTGCTAAAGTTTGGTTTTCGTCTTTGCCTAAAAATAGTATTGATTCTTGGAACAAGTGCAATGATGCTTTTATCTCTAAGTATTTTCCTCCCGCTAAGATCATCACTCTTAGGAACGATATTATGAATTTTAAACAACTTGATCATGAGCATTTTACCCAATCTTGGGAAAGAATGAAATTCATGCTTCGCAATTACCCTACTCATGGTTTGAATTTATGGATGATCATACAAATTTTTTATGCCGGATTGAATTTTGCTTCTAGAAATCTTTTAGATTCAGCCGTGGGAGGCACGTTTATGGAAATTACGTTAGGAGATGCTACAAAATTGCTTGATAATGTTATGGCTAATTATTCTCAATGGCACACCGAAACATCTTCTAGTAAAAAAGTGCATGCTATAGAACAAATCAATGTTTTGAGTGAAAAGATGGATGAACTTATGAAGATGTTTGCTCCTATAAATACTCCTCTTGATCCCAATGATATTCCTTTGTCTACCATGCTTGAGAATAATAATGAATCTATGGATGTGAATTTTGTTGGTAGGAATAGTTTTGGAAACAACGCGTATAGAGGGAATTTTTCTAGGCCTTATCCTAGTAATCCTTCTAATAATTACGGAAATTCCTACAACAACTCTTATGGAAATTTTAATAAGATGCCCTCTGAATTTGAGAGTAGTGTTAAAGAGTTTATGAATTCACAAAAGAATTTTAATGCTTTGCTTGAAGAGAAATTGCTTAAAGTTGATGATTTGGCTAGGAACGTTGATAGAATTTCTCTTGAAATTGATTCTTTAAAGCTTAGATCTATTCCTCCTAAGCATGATATCAATGAGTCTCTCGAAGCCATGAGAATTTCCATTGATGAGTGCAAAGAAAGAACCGTTAGGATGCGTGCTTCCAAAGATGCCTTTATTAAAGCGTGTTCTTCCAATTCCTATGAAAATCAAGATGAAGATCTAAAAGTTATTGATGTGTCCCCAATTAAATCTCTGTTTTGCAATATGAATCTTGATGAAACTGAAGATGATCTTCCTTTACCTAGAAGGCATTTTAAGAATTCGGAGTTTCTAGATCTTGACGATGATTTTGATGAAAGTGGGATTGAAAGAAATAAAAATCTAGATGTTGCTAAACCCACTATTTTGGATCTCAAGGAATTTAATTATGAAAATTGCTCTTTAATTGGTTGTATTTCCTTGTTGCAATCCGTGCTAGATTCTCCTCATGCTTATAGTCAAAATAAGGCCTTTACCGAACACATTATTGATGCCTTGATGCAATATTATGAAGAAAAACTTGAGTTGAAAGTTTCTATCCCTAGAAAACTCTATGATGAGTGGGAACCTACTATCAAAATTAAAATTAAAGATTATGAGTTTCATGCCTTGTGTGATTTGGGTGCTAGTGTCTCTACTATTCCCAAAACTTTATGTGATTTGCTAGATTTCCGTGATTTTGATGATTGCTCTCTAAACTTGCATCTTGCGGATTCCACTATTAAAAAGCCTATGGGAAGAATTAATGATGTTCTTATTGTTGCAAATAGAAATTATGTGCCCGTAGATTTTATCGTTCTTGATATAGATTGCAATCCTTCATGTCCTATTATTCTTGGTAGACCTTTCCTTAGAACGATTGGTGCAATTATTGATATGAAGGAAGGGAATATTAGATTCCAATTTCCCTTAAAGAAGGGCATGGAACACTTGCCTAGAAAGAAAATAAAATTACCAAATGAATCTATCATGAGAGCCACTTATGGATTGCCTACCAAAGATGGCAATACCTAGATCTATCCTTGCTCTTATGCCTAGCTAGGGGCGTTAAACGATAGCGCTTGTTGGGAGGCAACCCAAATTTATTTTTGTTTTTTTGTTTTTGCTTCTGTTTAGGAATAAATAATCCATCTAGCCTCTGTTTGCATGTGGTTTTATCTTTTAATTAGTGTTTGTGCCAAGTAGAACCTATAGGATAACCTACGATGATAGTTGATTTGATTCTGCTGAAAAACAGAAACTTTGTGCGCATGGATATAATTTTGTTAACTCACAGGAACGTGCTTTTGTGTTGATTCTTTTTGCTGATGTTCAATAAACAAATTTTCCAGGACTTCATATTTTGTTAGAATTTTTAGAGTTTCAGAAGTTTGCGTTAGTTACAGATTGCTACAGACTATTCTGTTTTTGACAGATTCTGTTTTGCATGTGTTGTTTGCTTATTTTGATGAATCTATGGCTAATAAAATAGTTTATAATCCATAGAGAAGTTGGAATACAGTAGGTTTAACACAAATATAAATAAAGAATGAGTTCATTACAGTACCTTAAGTAGTTCTTTGTTTTCTTTCTCTAACGGAGCTCACGAGATTTCTGTTGAGTTTTGTGTTGTGAAGTTTTCAAGTTTTGGGTGAATTCTTTTGATGGATTATGGAACAAGGAGTGGAAAGAGCCTAAGATTGGGGATGCCCATGGCACCCCCAAGATAATCCAAGGACACCAAAAGTCAAAGCTTGGGGATGCCCGGAAGGCATCCCTCTTTAAATCCACTTCCATCGGTAATTTACTTGGAGCTATATTTTTATTCACCACATGATACGTGTTTTGCTTGGAGCGTCTTGTATTATTTGCGTCTTTGCTTGTTAGTTTACCACAATCATCCTTGATGTAAACACCTTTTGAGAGAGCCATACATGAAATGGAATTTGTTAGAATACTCTATGTGCTTCACTTATATCTTTTGAGCTTGATAGTTTTGCTCATAGTGCTTCACTTATATCTTTTGAGCGTGATAATTTTTGCTCTAGTACTTCACTTAGATCTTTTAGAGCACGGTGGTGGATTTGTTTTAAAGAAACTATTGATCTCTCATGCTTCACTTAGATTATTTTGAGAGTCGTTAATAGCATGGTAATTTGCTTAATGTTAATATGCTTGGTATTCAAGATATGTGAAACTTTCTTTTGAGTGCGTTGAATAATAAGATAAGTTTGATGCTTGATAATTGTTTTGAGATATCAAGATGGTGATATTAGAGTCATGCTAGTTAAGTAGTTGTGAATTTAAAGAATACTTGTGTTGAAGTTTGTGATTCCCGTAGCATGCACGTATGGTGAACCGTTATGTGATGAACTCGGAGCATGATTTATTTATTGATTGTCTTCCTTATGAGTGGCGGTCGGGGACGAGCGATGGTCTTTTCCTACCAATCTATCCCCCTAGGAGCATGAGCGTAATACTTTGCTTTGATAACTTCTAGATTTTTGCAATAAGTATATGAGTTCTTTATGACTAATGTTGAGTCCATGGATTATACGCACTCTTTCCCATCCTTCCACCTTTGCTAGCCTCTCCAATATCGCGCACTTTTCGCCGGTATCATACACCCACCATATACCTTCCTCAAAACAGCCACCATACCTACCTATCATGGCATTTCCATAGCCATTCCGAGATATATTGCCATGCAACTTTCCACCGTTCCGTTTATTATGACACACTCCGTCCTTGTCATATTGCTAGCATGATCATGTAGTTGACATCGTATTTGTGGCAAAGCCACTGTTCATAATTCTTTCATACGTGTCACTCATGATTCATTGCATATCCCGGTATACCACCGGAGGCATTCATATAGAGTCATACTTTGTTCTAAGTATCGAGTTGTAATTGTTGAGTTGTAAGAAAAATAAAAGTGTGATGATCATAATTATTAGAGCATTGTCCCAAGTGAGGAAAGGATGATGGAGACTATGATTCCCCCACAAGTCAGGATGAGACTCTGGACGAAAAAAAGAGGCCAAAAAAAGAGAAAGGCCCAACTAATAAAAATAAAAAAAATGAGAGAAAAGGAGAGAAGGGACAATGCTACTATCCTTTTACCACACTTGTGCTTCAAAGTAGCACCAAGATCTTCATGATAGAGAGTCTCTCGTTTTGTCACTGTAACGCCCCGGATACAACTTTCCATATCTGTAACTCCGACTCTTGCCTTTTCCGGAGATGTGTTTTGAATTTTCCTTCGTGGTTGGGTTTTTGTCTTTCGTTTTGCATTTTTGTTCATGTCATGCATTTCATCATCGCATCATCCACATTGCATCGGCACTCGTTGCCGTCATTTTTTTAAAACTTGCACCCGTTCGTAGTTGCCGCGTTCCCCCCCCTTTCTTTTGTTGACCGCCCCGAGACCAACTGTGTTTTCGTTTCCCTTTTTGTCCGACCACCTAACCTCTCTTGCCAGCTCGCAGCCCCCCTCGTGCGTGTCCGAAACTTGCCCGAACCCGAACCGGTCTGTTGTTACCGTTGGGTCCGGATCATCCCCTAACGTCTACAAAACGTCTCCGTTTTGTTATTTGGGCTCCCTAACTATTTTATCCGGAACCGTCCGATTTAATCGGAGGAACCAAATACCCCTACCAAAAACCCACTTGCCATATTTATAGTCTAACCCTAGACTCTAGCCTGTAAAATCCATCCATCTCCTCCTACACGCCGCCGCCACTCTCTCATTGGGATCCTCCCAGATCCCCTCCTTGATTTCACACACCAGCCAACCAAATCCATCCCCTCCTCGATCCACCCGTCCGTCCGAGCACCTCCTCCTCGCCGGTGCTTCCCCGCCAGCAGCAGCAGCCACCAGGCCATCCCCATCGCCCCTACCCTTCCTCCTTACTATTTCCTTCTCCTCCTCTCTCTCAATCCCTCTTCGTCTCTGTACCAGGAACGATCAGGAGAGCTCCCGACGCCATGGACGACCGCCGACGCTCAAATCCCGCAGGAGCCCGAGCTCCACCTCCTCGCCCCCATCCCCGTCTCCTAGATCCCAGCACCCGAGCTCTCTCTGCTTCAAGGACCTCCTCGTCCCCAACCAAGAGCGCCATCCGTCCCGAGCGCCACGCCATGGCTGCGTCCCACCGGCTTGGGGTTCCGAGATCGCCAGCCCGCCTCCACCGTTTGGCAGGAAAGGAACCCCGCGACCTCCTGCGACCGGATCCGTCAAGCTCGCCCCTCGCCAGCCTCGTTAGCTGCGCCGCCTCGCGAGCCTCTGCTCCCCGCACCTCGTCCCCGACACCGCAGATTCGCGCCACGAGACCTCGCCTCGCGGATTCGCCTCCCACCTCCGGAATCGGTTTCGACGGCCTCCGCCCTCCTGCCGTCGTCGCGCCAAGTCCCGCCCAGCGCTTATGCATCCCCAGATCGCCATGAACTCTGCGGTTGCTGCATCATTCTTGAACGGACGAGCAGCTCGCCCGCTCTCCCGTTGACCACGTGCAGGCTGCATCAGCCTCAAGGGCCCGCCTCCCACAAGCTTTGCCCGCCTCCATCCATGGGCCAAAGGCCTCAAGGGCCCAATGTGAGCAGCCCCCTCCAGCTTCTCTCTCAGACACTATCGTGCCAACCAGATTCGACCCGTAGTGTTTTTTTTTCCATGCTGCCATTTTGCATTTATCCAAATAATTCTTGTTTTGCGTAAAAGCCCTAGTTTTCATGCATTTAATAACTCACAAACGGTGCATCAGATTAAAACAAACTTTACATGTAAAATGCTTAGAATTTTGTCTAGTTTAACAATATGCCACTTTCATCCCATGTTAATATGTTTAAAATGTTGTTTACATTAAATTTGCTCCTATGCCATGCTAAAATGATTTATTTCATAACTATTTAACCGTAACTCCGAATTTAATAAACTTTATATGTAAATGGGGTGGAAAAATGCCTAGTTTAACATGGTACACTTTATTTTCCTGTTTAACAACTTTAAAATATGCTTTAGGGCAGAACAGTACCGAATCCATAAATTGCATATGGGGATTTTCCGGACTTGTGTTCGTTGTTTCCGGCCTCATTTAAACTTGCCTAGGTAGGTAGTTTTGATGTGCTTCACCCCTTGCCATGTTAATCAACATTTAATATTGTTGGGTACATAAACGAGAGCGAACTAAATACTTGAATGTGGTGTTCCGTCAATATGCAACTCGTTGCATATTGAGCTCCACTTAATTTGTAGTGTTGTTTGTTGCACTTTGCCATGCCATACCATGCCTCTTTAAACCGGACATGCATCATCCTTGTTTGTGCATCATGACATGTTTATGCTTGTGTGTTTACTATGTTGTTTGCTTCTTTCCGGTTTGCTTCTCTCGATAGCTTCAGTTTCGTTCCGGAGTTGTGAGGATTCGTTCGACTACGTCCGTTTGTCTTCTTCATGGACTCGTTCTTCTTCCTTGCGGGATTTCAGGCAAGATGAACGCTACCCTGGATCTCACTACTATCATTGCTATGCTAGTTGCCTAGTTCTTTCGCTATGCTGCGCTACCTATTACTTGTTTGTCCAGCCATCCCAAATTGCCATGAACCTCTAACCTTTGACACCATTCCTAGCAAACCGTTGTTTGGCTATGTTACCGCTTTGCCCAGCCCCTCTTATAGCGTTGCTAGTTGCAGGTGAAGTTGAAGATTTCTCCATGGTGGACAGGGTTTTGTTGGGATATCACAATATCTCTTATATTATTAATGCATCTATATACTTGGTAAAGGGTGGAAGGCTCGGCCTTATGCCTGGTGTTTTGTTCCACTCTTGCCGCCCTAGTTTCCGTCATACCGGTGTTATGTTCCCGGATTTTGCGTCCCTAACGCTGTCGGGTGATTTATGGGACCCCTTGACAGTTCGCTTTGAATAAAACTTGTCCAAGGCCCAACATTGACTTTTACCATTTGCCTCACCACCACCTACTTTTCCCTTGGGAGTAATTAACCCAAGGGTCATCTTTATTTAGCCCCCCCGGGCCAGTGCTTGTCTAAGTGCTGGTTCGAACCGAGTAGACTGCGGGGCCCCCTCGGGGAAACTCGAGGTCTGCTTTTACTCGTAGGATGTCTCATCCGGTGTTGCCCTGAGAACGAGATATGTGCAGCTCCTATTGGGATTGTCGGCGCATCGGGCGGCTTTGCTGGTCTTGTTTTACCATTGTCGAAATGTCTTGATGTACCGGGATTCCGAGACTGATCGGGTCTTCTGGGTGAAGGTCTATTCCTTCGATGATCGCGAGAGCTTGTCATGGGCTAAGTTGGGACACCCCCGCAGGTATAAACTTTCGAGAGCCGTGCCTCGGTTATGTGGCAGATGGGAATTTGTTAATGTCCGTTGTAGACAACTTGACACTTGATCCGAATTAAAACGCATCAACCGAGTGTGTAGCCGTGATGGTCTCTTCTCGGCGGAGTCCGGAAGTGAACACAGTTTCTGTGTTATGTTTGACGTAAGTAGGTGTTCAGGATCACCTCTTGATCATTGCTAGTTGACGACCGTTCCGCTTGTTTCTCTTCTCGCTCTCATTTGCGTATGTTAGCCACCATATATGCTTAGTCGTTGCTGCAGCCTCATCACTTTACCCCTTCCTTTCCCATTAAGCTTTGCTAGTCTTGATACCCATGGTAATGGGATTGTTGAGTCCTCGTGGCTCACCAGATACTTCAAAACCAGTTTGCGGTGCCTATGTTACCGAAAGGTGTGACGAACCGAGCTCAAGGAGGAGCTTGATGAAGATCTTGCCCTTTGTGTTGTTTCGTTCTAGTTGATTAGTAGTGGAGCCCAGTTGGGGTCGATCGGGACCTTTATCGCATTTGGGGTTCTTCTTTTATTTTGGTTCCGTAGTCGGACCTTGATTGTATCTGGATGATGTAATGCTTTATTCATGTAATTGTGTGAAGTGGCGATTGTAAGCCAACTATGTATCTCTTTCCTTATGTATTACATGGGTTGTGTGAAGATTACCTCACTTGCGACATTGCTTTCAATGCGGTTATGCCTCTAAGTCGTGCTTCGACACGTGGGAGATATAGCCGCATCGAGGCGCTACAAGTTGGTAATCGAGCCTTCCCGACCTTAGGAGCCCCACTGCTTGATCGTTTTTAGCGGCCGAGTTGTGTCTAGAAAAATGTTTTGAGTCATTTAGGATTATATATATCGGAGAGTTAGGAATTATTTTTACTCCTCAGTCCCTTCGTCGCTCTGGTGAGGTCTCCTGACGTAGAGTTTTGACTCTTCTCTTCTCAAATTTTACTAAAAAAATTTTTAGGGTCACGCGGGTATCTTGGAATCGTTCCGATATTCTTATGACGAGAACATTGTTCTTGGTGCCTCCTGACATTTAGGGGTTGTGGCAGTGTCCCGGGGAGTTGAGCTCCGAGGTGTTGTCGTCATAATTTTATCGTTGCAGCCTCGAATACCGAGTTTAGTACGCCGACATCGAAAATCTCTTTTATGCGCTTGTTTATGAGATAACCCGCTAACCCAATCTTCGAGGTGAGTACGGAGTATTGCCATGACTTGTATAACGGATGCTTTTCAAGGTTGAGGTAGACGATTTCGAAGGTTTCTTGGTTATGTGTTGACGGATGGATACAAATGGATGTAGGGATTGTTAGTTTGGGTGAGATATATTGCTCCCTGTATCCCCAACACCAGATTGCATAACCGTAAAGTTTCGGAGTTTCATAGGTGGGAATTCAAGTAGCTCTTAGGATATCTTTCCGACGGATGTATGATATGAAATTGGGGTTCGACGTCTAGTGGTCCGCCTATTCACGGTTGGTTTTACTGATGGTCTCGTTGTGTCTTAAAGAGTCCTTGGCTATGCCGACTGGGGGCGCTTCAGTATGTCATGTGCACCGCCTTGTACATGATGGTGCTGTCTGATTGAGCCGTGTAGGCCCCACCACGAAAACTTCGGACGAAATCTCTATCATATGTTTGTTCCGGCTTATTCTGCAAGCCAATCCTTTGTTTTGTTTTATTGTGGTATTCGAGTTGCTTCGTTGTCAAATGTTGAATCCATACCTTTCCTAAGTTGTGTTCTCATATTTCTATGTGAATACTAATCCTTTTTGATCATTGAGGTTGTCATGTTAATTCTTTTCCTACCGGCGTGCTTCTCTTCAAGTGGATCCCATCATTCTCCCCATCCGCAAGATCAATTCTAAGTTTTCTAAACGGTGTCTGTTTCATCCGTCCCAAGTTGCCTTTGTTTTCCCGCCCTCCCACCCTTTTTCTTCAAGGACACAGATTTCTTAATCAAGTATCCATTTATTCATGTGAAGTCTCTTCATTCTTTTCAATCAATGTTCTTATCCGGTGATTTCCCATGAAGATGCTCAACAATTTCAAGTTCATCATTCTTCATTGTTGTTTCTTCTCCGGTGGTTCCAATTCAAGCTGTCAATATTCATCATATTCCTTTCCTTGTTTCAAATGCTTTCTCATGCCGGTGCACCTCTTAATCATTCACTTCTTCCTATTCATTTGTTCTGGAGTGCTGAAGATATCTCACAAGACTTGTGTTTCCATTCTTAATCCGTTCAAGCTATTTGGAGATTATTATCCCATTCAAGTCATTTAATTCAACCGGTGCAACATCTCTTTTAAATCATTTCCAATGGTGTTTCTTTTGAGTGGGCCCTAACCCACAGGTCTTTTTCCAGGATCTTACCTGACCCTTCTATTTTCCCAGAGCTATCCTAAATTCTTCTCCAAGTTTGACATAAGAATGAGTTATCATCAGTCAAATGCTTTTCTCTAAGATCTTTCAAATTCTTTTCATAGTTGGCTCAACATCTTCGCTTTTCATTCTTCCGATGTGCCTCAATAATTCTCGGTGGTGTTTCTCGTTGTCATTCTCATCATGTGAAGACCGAAGAAGGATTTCTCTTAAATCTTGTCCGTTCTCTTGAAGATTCATGGTTCTAGCTTCATGCTATCCTCATAATTGTTTTGATTGTGACAATTCTTTTCTTACCACCCGGAGCATTTCATGAGTTGTTTCCATTTCTTTCCTCCGAAGGCCATCGCGTCATAATTCTTCATTCTCAGTGTGTAGCTATCGTTCTCTAAATCTCACCGGTGCATCATTCAAATACCCTCTAATCAGTTCATGATCTCTTTGTTCTCATGTATCTAAATTCCCTCAAGTATCTTCATTCGTTTTCCAATTCTTCCCGGTGAATTGTGCCTTTGCTATGTCAATTTCAATTCTTATGGTGGTTCGTTCAAGATTTCACCTCTTTCGTTATCATTTAATTCATTCGTTCTTTCCTATCCTACCGGTGGTTCATGAAGACCTTCTCAAGTTTTGATATATCTCTTTTAATCCTTTCTACGAGAATAAGTAGTATGCCAAATCCGTTGATTGTCATCAATTTAATTGGTGAAGGATATGCATAACATAATTCTTATTCTGGTTTCATCCAAGTGATTAATTCCTTCTTTCGGAGTTTGTTCATGATGAACAAATTCTCGGTTTCAGTTGTTTCATCTTTTCTTTTCCCGGAGCTCCAAGCTCTCATCATCACGAAGATCCATCTAAATCATTGCAAGGCTTCACCTTGTGTTTTCAACTTCTCTTTCTTTTCATCATCCTTCTATTACCGGATTTCTTCATGGAGGCTATACATGATGGTTTGTCAAGGATTCCTTTTAATCTCGAATTGTTCTTCAAGATTTCTCTTGAAGTTATGATCCCCCAAGCTATACTCAGAAATAAACATGGTGCTCAACACATGTTTTGTTTTGACGCGTTCAAGTATTCTCCGTCTTGCATTCCAAAGTGCAATTCCTTCTATCTTATCTTTTGAGATGGTGTTATGTCACTCTTGACAATTTCCTTTATGTTTCATGATTCATATTGTTGTCAAGAATGAGGTATTTTAAATCCATCAGTCTCTTCATTGGAGTTATCTTGGGTTATATTTCACCTAAAGCTTTCCCTAAGGATTGTTGCTATTTATGGTGCTTATAAATGACCCAAGTTCTTCATGTGTCCTCCCGGTGAAATAAGTTTCTCGTCTCCTTGTTGATACCAATCCAATCATTTGTTTCCGTTGGTGGCAGAAGCTCACCTCATAATTTTGAGATGTTTCTCATAAGCCCACTACAAGCTTATTCGTTTTGTTGTTGGTTTTCCAACAACTCCGTTCTAGCATTTCTTATAAGCGTGCTCTTTCAAGATCTTGTTTCTCTCCGTGCATTCCATTCCATTCTTTCATTTCTTCTAGAGGCATTGTGATGTTGCTCTCGTTGACCCATCACCTCGTTTTGTGAGGATCATGTTCTTTTCTTGATTATCCATTTAACCGGAGTGCGGTCTGAAATGTTTCTTACCCCTTGTGCCATTCTTTCAATTCCGGATGCAGTGTGTTGTTGATTTCATCATGTATCCTCTCATCTTGTCAAGTTCATGTTCAATTCCTTCCATTTACAGTCGGAATGCTGCCCAAATTATATCATTCTTCCTCTCTCATCTTGTTTTAACCGGAGTGGGTTCAAATTCTATCTTGTCCATCAAACTCTTAATTTATGTCTTTGCAACCTTCAAGTTCTCGTAATGTTCCTTCTTCCTCTTTGCTAACGGGATTGTTTGCAATCTCGTTCATCTCTGTTGTACTCTTTCTTTTAAATTGCTCAACCTCTCAAGGTTCGTGGTTTCACTCGTTCGTCAAAGAAGCAACTTAGTTTACCTCTTCTCTTCCTCTTCTTTTTCCATCCGGTGCCGTCCTAGATCTCGGGACGAGATCCTCTCGTAGTGGTGGAGTGTTGTAACGTCCCGGATACAACTTTCCATATCTGTAACTCCGATTCTTGCCTTTTCCGGAGATGTGTTTTGAATTTTCCTTCGTGGTTGGGTTTTTGTCTTTCGTTTTGCATTTTTGTTCATGTCATGCATTTCATCATCGCATCATCCGCATTGCATCGGCACTTCGTTGCCATTTTTAAAACTTGCACCCGTTCAGTAGTTGCGCGTTCCTCCCCTTTCTTTTGTTGACCGCCCGAGACCAACTGTGTTTCGTTTCCTTTTGTCCGACCACCTAACCTCTCTTGCCACTCGCAGCCCCCTCGTG
This sequence comes from Aegilops speltoides, assembly GCA_021437245.1. Lineage (NCBI taxonomy): Eukaryota > Viridiplantae > Streptophyta > Magnoliopsida > Poales > Poaceae > Aegilops > Aegilops speltoides. Next base: position 218,775,931 of record CM038147.1, read on the forward strand.
CATGTCCGAAACTTGCCCGAACCGAACGATCTGTCGTTACCGTTGGTCCGGATCATCCCTAACGTCTACAAAACGTCTCCGTTTTGTTATTTGGGCTCCCTAACTATTTTATCCGGAACCGTCCGATTTAATCGGAGGGACCAAATACCCCTACCAAAAACCCACTTGCCATATTTATAGTCTAACCCTAGACTCTAGCCTGTCCAATCCATCCATCTCCTCCTACCCGCCGCCGCCACTCTCTCATTGGGATCCTCCCAGATCCCCTCCTTGATTTCACACACCAGCCAACCAAATCCATCCCCTCCTCGATCCACCCGTCCGTCCGAGCACCTCCTCCTCGCCGGTGCTTCCCCGCCAGCAGCAGCAGCCACCAGGCCATCCCCATCGCCCCAACCCTTCCTCCTTCCTATTTCCTTCTCCTCCTCTCTCTCAATCCCTCTTCGTCTCTGTACCAGGAACGATCAGGAGAGCTCCCGACGCCATGGATGACCGCCGACGCTCAAATCCCGCAGGAGCCCGAGCTTCACCTCCTCGCCCCCATCCCCGTCTCCTAGATCCCAGCGCGCCCGAGCTCTCTGCTTCAAGGACCTCCTCGTCCCCAACCAAGAGCGCCATCCGGTCCCGAGCGCCACGCCATGGCTGCGTCCCACCGAAGCTTGGGGTTCCGAGACCGCCAGCCCGCCTCCACTTCGTTTCGGCAGGGAAAGGAACCCCGACGACCTCCTGCGACCGGATCCGTCAAGCTCTGCCCCTCGCCAGCCTCGTTATTGCGCCGCCTCGCGAGCCTCTGCTCCCCAAGACCTCGTCCCGACACCGGCAGATTCGCCGCCACCAGACCTCGCCTGCGCGGATTCGCCTCCCACCTCCGGAATCGGTTTCGACGGCCTCCGCCCTCCCTGCCGTCGTCGCGCCAAGTCCCGCGCCTCTGATCCCCAGATCGCCATGAACTGCGGTTGCTGCATCATTCTTGAACGGACGAGCAGCTCGCCCGCTCTCCCGTTGACACAGTGCAGGGCAGATCAAGCGCTCTGCGCCCAGCTCCCATTGCAAAGCTGCCGACCTCCATGGGCCAAAGGCCTCAAGGGCCCAATGTGAGCAGCCCCCCCTCCAGTTCTCTCCTGTACACTATCAGGCCAACCAGATTCGGCCCGTAGTGTTTTTTTCCGCTGCTGCCATTTTTGCATTTATCCAGCGAATTACTGTTTTGCAGAAAACCCCCTAGTTTTCATGCATTTAATAACTCACAAACGGTGCATCAGATTAAAACAAACTTTACATGTAAAATGCTTAGAATTTTGTCTAGTTTAACAATATGCCACTTTCATCCCATGTTAATATGTTTAAAATGTTGTTTACATTAAATTTGCTCCTATGCCATGCTAAAATGATTTATTTCATAACTATTTAACCGTAACTCCGAATTTAATAAACTTTATATGTAAATGGGGTGGAAAAATGCCTAGTTTAACATGGTACACTTTATTTTCCTGTTTAACAACTTTAAAATATGCTTTAGGGCAGAACAGTACCGAATCCATAAATTGCATATGGGGATTTTCCTGACTTGTGTTCGTTGTTTCGGCCTCATTTAAACTTGCCTAGGTAGGTAGTTTTGATGTGCTTCACCCTTGCCATGTTAATCAACATTTAATATTGTTGGGTACATAAACGAGAGCTTAACTAAATACTTGAATGTGGTGTTCATCAATATGCAACTCGTTGCATATTGAGCTCCACTTAATTTGTAGTGTTGTTTGTTGCACTTTGCCATGCCATACCATGCCTCTTTAAACCGGACATGCATCATCCTTGTTTGTGCATCATGACATGTTTATGCTTGTGTGTTTACTATGTTGTTTGCTTCTTTCCGGTTTGCTTCTCTCGATAGCTTCGGTTTCGTTCCGGAGTTGTGAGGATTCGTTCGACTACGTCCGTTTGTCTTCTTCATGGACTCGTTCTTCTTCCTTGCGGGATTTCGGGCAAGATGAACGCTACCTCGATCTCACTACTATCATTGCTATGCTAGTTGCCTCGTTCTTCGCTATGCTTTGCTACCTATTACTTGTTTGTCCAGCCATCCCAAATTGCCATGAACCTCTAACCTTTGACACCATTCCTAGCAAACCGTTGTTTGGCTATGTTACCGCTTTGCTCAGCCCTCTTATAGCGTTGCTAGTTGCGGTGAAGTTGAAGATTTCTCCATGGTGGACAGGGTTTTGTTGGGATATCACAATATCTCTTATATTATTAATGCATCTATATACTTGGTAAAGGGTGGAAGGCTCGGCCTTATGCCTGGTGTTTTGTTCCACTCTTGCCGCCCTAGTTTCCGTCATACCGGTGTTATGTTCCCGGATTTTGCGTCCCTAATGCGGTCGGGTGATTTATGGGACCCCCTTGACAGTTCGCTTTGAATAAAACTTGTCCAGCAAGGCCCAACATTGACTTTTACCATTTGCCTCACCACCACCTACTTTTCCCTTGGGAGTAATTAACCCAAGGGTCATCTTTATTTAGCCCCCCCGGGCCAGTGCTTGTCTAAGTGCTGGTTCGAACCGAGTAGACTGCGGGGCCCACTCGGGGAAACTCGAGGTCTGCTTTTACTCGTAGGATGTCTCATCCGGTGTTGCCCTGAGAACGAGATATGTGCAGCTCCTATCGGGATTGTCGGCGCATCGGGCGGCTTTGCTGGTCTTGTTTTACCATTGTCGAAATGTCTTGATGTACCGGATTCCGAGACGATCGGGTCTTCTGGGTGAAGGTCTATTCTTCGATGATCGCGATAGCTTGTCATGGGCTAAGTTGGGACACCCTGCAGGTATAAACTTTCGAGAGCCGTGCCCGCGGTTATGTGGCAGATGGGAATTTGTTAATGTCCGGTTGTAGACAACTTGACACTTGATCCGAATTAAAACGCATCAACCGAGTGTGTAGCCGTGATGGTCTCTTCTCGGCGGAGTCCGGGAAGTGAACACGGTTTCTGTGTTATGTTTGACGTAAGTAGGTGTTCAGGATCACCTCTTGATCATTGCTAGTTGACGACCGTTCCGCTTGTTTCTCTTCTCGCTCTCATTTGCGTATGTTAGCCACCATATATGCTTAGTCGCTGCTGCAGCCTCATCACTTTACCCCTTCCTTTCCCATTAAGCTTTGCTAGTCTTTATACCCATGGTAATGGGATTGCTGAGTCCTCGTGGCTCACCAGATACTTCCAAAACCAGTTTGCAGGTGCCTATGTTACCGAGCAGGTGACGCAACCAAGCTCAAGGAGGAGCTTGATGAAGATCTTGCCCTTTGTGTTGTTTCGTTCTAGTTGATCAGTAGTGGAGCCCAGTTGGGGTCGATCGGGGACCTTTGTCGCATTTGGGGTTCTTCTTTTATTTTGGTTCCGTAGTCGGACCTTGATTGTATCTGGATGATGTAATGCTTTATTCATGTAATTGTGTGAAGTGGCGATTGTAAGCCAACTATGTATCTCTTTCCCTTATGTATTACATGGGTTGTGTGAAGATTACCTCACTTGCGACATTGCTTTCAATGCGGTTATGCCTCTAAGTCGTGCTTCGACACGTGGGAGATATAGCCGCATCGAGGGCGTTACAAGTTGGTAATCAGAGCCTTCCCCGACCTTAGGAGCCCCACTGCTTGATCGTTTTTAGCGGCCGAGTTGTGTCTAGAAAAATGTTTTGAGTCATTTAGGATTATATATATCGGAGAGTTAGGAATTATTTTTACTCCTCAGTCCCTTCGTCGCTCTGGTGAGGTCTCCTGACGTAGAGTTTTGACTCTTCTCTTCTCAAATTTTACTAAAATTTTTTTTAGGGTCACGCGGGTATCTTGGAATCGTTCCGATATTCTTATGACGAGAACATTGTTCTTGGTGCCTCCTGACATTTAGGGGTTGTGGCAGTGTCCCGGGGAGTTGAGCTCCGAGGTGTTGTCGTCATAATTTTATCGTTGCAGTTCTGGAATACCTGAGTTTAGTACGCCGACATCGAAAATCTCTTTTATGCAGTTGTTTGTGAGATAACCCCGCTAACCCAGTACTGAGGTGAGTACGGGAGTATTGCCATGACTTGTATAACGGATGCTTTTCGAAGGTTGAGGTAGACGATTTCCGAAGGTTTCTTGGTTATGTGTTGACGGATGGATACAGCTGGATGTAGGGATTGTTAGTTTGGGTGAGATATATTGCTCCCTGTATCCCCAACACCAGATTGCATAACCGAAAAGTTTCGGAGTTTCATAGGTGGGAATTCAAGTAGCTCTTAGGATATCTTTCCGACGGATGTATGATATGAAATTGGGGTTCGACGTCTAGTGGTCCACCTATTCACGGTTGGTTTTACATGGTCTCGTTGTGTCTTAAAGAGTCCTTGGCTATGCCGACTGGGGGCGCTTCGTATGTCATGTGCCTTGCCTTGTACATGATGGTGCTTGTCGATTGAGCCCGTGTAGGCCCCACCACGAAAACTTGGACGAAATCTCTATCATATGTTTGTTCCGGCTTATTCTGCAAGCCAATCCTTTGTTTTGTTTTATTGTGGTATTCGAGTTGCTTCGTTGTCAAATGTTGAATCCATACCTTTCCTAAGTGGTGTTCTCATATTTCTATGTGAATACTAATCCTTTTTGATCATTGAGGTTGTCATGTTAATTCTTTTCCTACCGGCGTGCTTCTCTTCAAGTGGATCCCATCATTCTCCCCATCCGCAAGATCAATTCTAAGTTTTCTAAACGGTGTCTGTTTCATCCGTCCCAAGTTGCCTTTGTTTTCCCGCCCTCCCACCCTTTTTTCTTCAAGGACACAGATTTCTTAATCAAGTATCCATTTATTCATGTGAAGTCTCTTCATTCTTTTCAATCAATGTTCTTATCCGGTGATTTCCCATGAAGATGCTCAACAATTTCAAGTTCATCATTCTTCATTGTTGTTTCTTCTCCGTGGTTCCAATTCAAGCTGTCAATATTCATCATATTCCTTTCCTTGTTTCAAATGCTTTCTCATGCGGTGCACCTCTTAATCATTCACTTCTTCCTATTCATTTGTTCGAGTGTCAAGATATCTCACAAGACTTGTGTTTCCATTCTTAATCCGTTCAAGCTATTTGGAGATTATTATCCCATTCAAGTCATTTAATTCAACCGGTGCAACATCTCTTTTAAATCATTTCCAATGGTGTTTCTTTTGAGTGGGCCCTAACCCACAGGTCTTTTTCCAGGATCTTACCTGACCCTTCTATTTTCCCAGAGCTATCCTAAATTCTTCTCCAAGTTTGACATAAGAATGAGTTATCATCAGTCAAATGCTTTTCTCTAAGATCTTTCAAATTCTTTTCATAGTTGGCTCAACCTCTTCGCTTTTGATTCTTCCGGTGTGCCTCAATAATTCTCGGTGGTGTTTCTCGTTGTCATTCTCATCATGTGAAGACCGAAGAAGGATTTCTCTTAAATCTTGTCCGTTCTCTTGAAGATTCATGGTTCTAGCTTCATGCTATCCTCATAATTGTTTTGATTGTGACAATTCTTTTCTTACCACCCGGAGCATTTCATGAGTTGTTTCCATTTCTTTCCTCCGAAGGCCATCGCGTCATAATTCTTCATTCTCAGCGTGTAGCTATCGTTCTCTAAATCTCACCGGTGCATCATTCAAATACCCTCTAATCAGTTCATGATCTCTTTGTTCTCATGTATCTAAATTCCCTCAAGTATCTTCATTCGTTTTCCAATTCTTCCCGGTGAATTGTGCCTTTGCTATGTCAATTTCAATTCTTATGGTGGTTCGTTCAAGATTTCACCTCTTTCGTTATCATTTAATTCATTCGTTCTTTCCTATCCTACCGGTGGTTCATGAAGACCTTCTCAAGTTTTGATATATCTCTTTTAATCCTTTCTACGAGAATAAGTAGTATGCCAAATCCGTTGATTGTCATCAATTTAATTGGTGAAGGATATGCATAACATAATTCTTATTCTTGTTTCATCCAAGTGATTAATTCCTTCTTTCGGAGTTTGTTCATGATGAACAAATTCTCGGTTTCAGTTGTTTCATCTTTTCTTTTCCCGGAGCTCCAAGCTCTCATCATCACGAAGATCCATCTAAATCATTGCAAGGCTTCACCTTGTGTTTTCAACTTCTCTTTCTTTTCATCATCCTTCTATTACCGGATTTCTTCATGGAGGCTATACCTGATGGTTCGTCAAGGATTCCTTTTAATCTCGAATTGTTCTTCAAGATTTCTCTTGAAGTTATGATCCCCAAGCTATACTCGAAATAAACATGGTGCTCAACACATGTTTTGTTTTGACGCTGCTCAAGTATTCTCCGTCTTGCATTCCAAAGTGCAATTCCTTCTATCTTATCTTTTGAGATGGTGTTATGTCACTCTTGACAATTTCCTTTATGTTTCATGATTCATATTGTTGTCAAGAATGAGGTATTTTAAATCCATCAGTCTCTTCATTGGAGTTATCTTGGGTTATATTTCACCTAAAGCTTTCCCTAAGGATTGTTGCTATTTATGGTGCTTATAATGGACCCAAGTTCTTCATGTGTCCTCCCGGTGAAATAAGTTTCTCGTCTCCTTGTGATACCAATCCAATCATTTGTTTCCGTTGGTGGCAGAAGCTCACCTCATAATTTTGAGATGTTTCTCATAAGCCCACTACAAGCTTATTCGTTTTGTTGTTGGTTTTCCAACAACTCCGTTCTAGCATTTCTTATAAGCGTGCTCTTTCAAGATCTTGTTTCTCTCCGTGCATTCCATTCCATTCTTTCATTTCTTCCAGAGGCATTGTGATGTTGCTCTCGTTGACCCATCACCTCGTTTTGTGAGGATCATGTTCTTTTCTTGATTATCCATTTAACCGGAGTGCGGTCTGAAATGTTTCTTACCCCTTGTGCCATTCTTTCAATTCCGGATGCGAGTGTGTTGTTGATTTCATCATGTATCCTCTCATCTTGTCAAGTTCATGTTCAATTCCTTCCATTTACAGTCGGAATGCTGCCCAAATTATATCATTCTTCCTCTCTCATCTTGTTTTAACCGGAGTGGGTTCAAATTCTATCTTGTCCATCAAACTCTTAATTTATGTCTTTGCAACCTTCAAGTTCTCGTAATGTTCCTTCTTCCTCTTTGCTAACGGGATTGTTTGCAATCTCGTTCATCTCTGTTGTACTCTTTCTTTTAAATTGCTCAACCTCTCAAGGTTCGTGGTTTCACTCGTTCTTCAAAGAAGCAACTTAGTTTACCTCTTCTCTTCCTCTTCTTTTTCCATCCGGTGCCGTCCTAGATCTCGGGACGAGATCCTCTCGTAGTGGTGGAGTGTTGTAACGCCCCGGATACAACTTTCCATATCTGTAACTCCGATTCTTGCCTTTTCCGGAGATGTGTTTTGAATTTTCCTTCGTGGTTGGGTTTTTGTCTTTCGTTTTGCATTTTTGTTCATGTCATGCATTTCATCATCGCATCATCCGCATTGCATCGGCACTCGTTGCCGTCATTTTTTTAAAACTTGCACCCGTTCGTAGTTGCCGCGTTCCCTCCCCCTTTCTTTTGTTGACCGCCCCGATACCAACTGTGTTTTCGTTTCCCTTTTTGTCCGACCACCTAACCTCTCTTGCCAGCTCGCAGCCCCCCTCGTGCATGTCCGAAACTTGCCCGAACCCGAACCGGTCTGTCGTTACCGTTGGGTCCGGATCATCCCCTAACGTCTACAAAACGTCTCCGTTTTGTTATTTGGGCTCCCTAACTATTTTATCCGGAACCGTCCGATTTAATCGGAGGGACCAAATACCCCTACCAAAAACCCACTTGCCATATTTATAGTCTAACCCTAGACTCTAGCCTGTCCAATCCATCCATCTCCTCCTACCCGCCGCCGCCACTCTCTCATTGGGATCCTCCCAGATCCCCTCCTTGATTTCACACACCAGCCAACCAAATCCATCCCCTCCTCGATCCACCCGTCCGTCCGAGCACCTCCTCCTCGCCGGTGCTTCCCCGCCAGCAGCAGCAGCCACCAGGCCATCCCCATCGCCCCTACCCTTCCTCCTTCCTATTTCCTTCTCCTCCTCTCTCTCAATCCCTCTTCGTCTCTCAGACCAGAACGATCAGGAGAGCTCCCGACGCCATGGACGACCGCCGACGCTCAAATCCCGCAGGAGCCCGAGCTCCACCTCCTCGCCCCCATCCCCGTCTCCTAGATCCCAGCGCGCCCGAGCTCTCTGCTTCAAGGACCTCCTCGTCCCCAACCAAGAGCGCCATCCGTCCCGAGCGCCACGCCATGGCTGCGTCCCACCGCTTGGGGTTCCGAGATCGCCAGCCCGCCTCCACTTCGCTTTGGCAGGAAAGGAACCCCGACGACCTCCTGCGACCGGATCCGTCAAGCTCGCCCGCCGCCAGAGCCTCGTTACGCTGCGCCGCCACGCGAGCCTCTGCTCCCCGCACTCGTCCCCGACACCGCAGATTCGCCACCACGGAGACCTCGCCTCGCGGATTCGCCTCCCACCTCCGGGAATCGGTTCCGACGGCCTCCGCCCTCCCTGCCGTCGTCCGCGCCAAGTCCCGCCGCGCCTCTGCATCCCCTGCATCGCCATGAACCTGCGGTTGCTGCATCTGTTCTTCAGAACGGACGAGCAGCTCGCCCGCTCTCCCGTTGATCGTGCAGGCATCGATCAAGGCCTCATGCTCCAGCTCACAAGCGAAGCTGCCGCCCTCCATGGGCCAAAGGCCTCAAGGGCCCAATGTGAGCAGCCCTCCAGCTTCTCTCAGACACTATCAAAGCCAACCAGATTCGGCCCGTAGTGTTTTTTTTCCGCTGCTGCCATTTTTGCATTTATCCAGCGAATTACTGTTTTGCAGAAAACCCCTAGTTTTCATGCATTTAATAACTCACAAACGGTGCATCAGATTAAAACAAACTTTACATGTAAAATGCTTAGAATTTTGTCTAGTTTAACAATATGCCACTTTCATCCCATGTTAATATGTTTAAAATGTTGTTTACATTAAATTTGCTCCTATGCCATGCTAAAATGGTTTATTTCATAACTATTTAACCGTAACTCCGAATTTAATAAACTTTATATGTAAATGGGGTGGAAAAATGCCTAGTTTAACATGGTACACTTTATTTTCCTGTTTAACAATTTTAAAATATGCTTTAGGGCAGAACAGTACCGAATCCATAAATTGCATATGGGGATTTTCCGGACTTGTGTTCGTTGTTTCCGGCCTCATTTAAACTTGCCTAGGTAGGTAGTTTTGATGTGCTTCACCCCTTGCCATGTTAATCAACATTTAATATTGTTGGGTACATAAACGAGAGCGAACTAAATACTTGAATGTGGTGTTCCGTCAATATGCAACTCGTTGCATATTGAGCTCCACTTAATTTGTAGTGTTGTTTGTTGCACTTTGCCATGCCATACCATGCCTCTTTAAACCGGACATGCATCATCCTTGTTTGTGCATCATGACATGTTTATGCTTGTGTGTTTACTATGTTGTTTGCTTCTTTCCGGTTTGCTTCTCTCGATAGCTTCGGTTTCGTTCCGGAGTTGTGAGGATTCGTTCGACTACATCCGTTTGTCTTCTTCATGGACTCGTTCTTCTTCCTTGCGGGATTTCAGGCAAGATGACCGCTACCCTAGATCTCACTACTATCATTGCTATGCTAGTTGCCTCGTTCTTTCGCTATGCTGCGCTACCTATTACCTGTTTGTCCAGCCATCCCAAATTGCCATGAACCTCTAACCTTTGACACCATTCCTAGCAAACCGTTGTTTGGCTATGTTACCGCTTTGCTCAGCCCCTCTTATAGCGTTGCTAGTTGCAGGTGAAGTTGAAGATTTCTCCATGGTGGACAGGGTTTTGTTGGGATATCACAATATCTCTTATATTATTAATGCATCTATATACTTGGTAAAGGGTGGAAGGCTCGGCCTTATGCAGTGTTTTGTTCCACTCTTGCCGCCCTAGTTTCCGTCATACCGTGTTATGTTCCCGGATTTTGCGTCCCTAACGCGGTCGGTGATTTATGGGACCCCTTGACAGTTCGCTTTGAATAAAACTTGTCCAGCAAGGCCCAACATTGACTTTTACCATTTGCCTCACCACCACCTACTTTTCCCTTGGGAGTAATTAACCCAAGGGTCATCTTTATTTAGCCCCCCCGGGCCAGTGCTTGTCTAAGTGCTGGTTCGAACCGAGTAGACTGCGGGGCCCCCTCGGGGAAACTCGAGGTCTGCTTTTACTCGTAGGATGTCTCATCCGGTGTTGCCCTAAGAACGAGATATGTGCAGCTCCTATCGGGATTGTCGGCGCATCGGGCGGCTTTGCTGGTCTTGTTTTACCATTGTCAAAATGTCTTGATGTACCGGATTCCGAGACTGATCGGGTCTTCTGGGTGAAGGTCTATTCTTCGATGATCGCGAGAGCTTGTCATGGGCTGTTGGGACACCCTGCAGGTATAAACTTTCGAGAGCCGTGCCCGCGGTTATGTGGCGATGGAATTTGTTAATGTCCGCTATAGACAACTTGACACTTGATCCGAATTAAAACGCATCAACCGAGTGTGTAGCCGTGATGGTCTCTTCTCGTGAGTCCGGAAGTGAACACGGTTTCGTGTTATGTTTGACGTAAGTAGGTGTTCGTGATCACCTCTTGATCATTGCTAGTTGACGACCGTTCCGCTTGTTTCTCTTCTCGCTCTCATTTGCGTATGTTAGCCACCATATATGCTTAGTCGCTGCTGCAGCCTCATCACTTTACCCCTTCCTTTCCCATTAAGCTTTGCTAGTCTTGATACCCATGGTAATGGGATTGCTGAGTCCTCGTGGCTCACCGGATACTTCAAAACCAGTTTGCGGTGCCTATGTTAATGAAAGCGGTGACGCAGCCGAGCTCAAGGAGGAGCTTGATGAAGATCTTGCCCTTTGTGTTGTTTCGTTCTAGTTGATTAGTAGTGGAGCCCAGTTGGGGTCGATCGCATTTGGGGTTCTTCTTTTATTTTGGTTCCGTAGTCGGACCTTGATTGTATCTGGATGATGTAATGCTTTATTCATCTAATTGTGCGAAGTGGCGATTGTAAGCCAACTATGTATCTCTTTCCCTTATGTATTACATGGGTTGTGTGAAGATTACCTCACTTGCGACATTGCTTTCAATGCGGTTATGCCTCTAAGTCATGCTTCGACACGTGGGAGATATAGCCGCATCGAGGGCGTTATAGTCACTTTCATATACTAGTGGGAATTTTTCATTATAGAACTTGGCTTGTATATTCCAATGATGGGCTTCCTCAAAATGCCCTAGGTCTTCGTGAGCAAGCGAGTTGGATGCACACCCACTTAGTTTCTTTTGTAGAGCTTTCATATACTTATAGCTCTAGTGCATCCGTTGCATGGCAATCCCTACTCACTCACATTGATATCTATTGATGGGCATCTCCATAGCCCGTTGATACGCCTAGTTGATATGAGACTATCTTCCCTCTTTTTGTCTTCTCCACAACCACCATTCTATTCCACATATTGTGCTATATCCATGGCTCACGCTCATGTATTGCGTGAAGATTGAAAAAGTTTTGAAAATGTTAAAGTATGAAACAATTGCTTGGCTTGTCATCGGGGTTGTGCATGATTTAAATATTTTGTGTGGGGAAGATGGAGCATAGCCAGACTATATGATTTTGTAGGGATAACTTTCTTTGGCCATCTTATTTTGAGAAGACATGATTGCTTTGATTAGTATGCTTGAAGTATTATTATTTTATGTCAATATGAACTTTTGTCTTGAATCTTTTGGATCTGAATATTCATACCACAATTAAGAAGATTTACATTGAAATTATGCCAAAGTATCACTCCGCATCAAAAATTCTTTTTTATCATTTACCCACTCGAGGACGAGAAGGAATTAAGCTTGGGGATGCCTGATACGTCTCCAACGTATCTATAATTTTTGATTGCTCCATGCTACTTTATCTACTGTTTTGGACTATATTGGGCTTTATTTTCCACTTTTATATTATTTTTGGGACTAACCTATTAACCGGAGGCCCAGCCTGCATTGCTGTTTTTTTGCCTATTTCAGTGTTTCGAAGAAACGGAATATCAAATGGAGTCCAAACGGAATGAAACCTTCGGGGACGTGATTTTCTCACCGAACGTGATCCAGGAGACCTGGACCCTACTCCAAGAAGTGCTAGAGGCAGTCACGAGGGTGGGGGCGCGCCCCCTGCCTGGTGGCCCCCCTGTTGCTCCACCGACGTACTCCTTCCTCCTATATATACCTATGTATCCCTAAATGATCAGAACAGGAACCAAAAACCTAATTCCACCAACGCAACCTTCTGTATCCACGAGATCCCTTCTTGGGGCCTGTTCCGGAGCTCCGCCGGAGGGGGCATCCACCACGGAGGGCTTCTACATCAACACCATAGCCCCTCCGATGAAGTGTGAGTAGTTTACTTCAGACCTTCGGGTCCATAGCTAGTAGCTAGATGGCTTCTTCTCTCTTTTTGGATCTCAATACAATGTTCTCCCCCTCTCTTGTGGAGATCTATTCGATGTAATCTTCTTTTTGCGGTGTGTTTGTTGAGACCGATGAATTGTGGGTTTATGATCCAACTTATCTATGAACAATATTTGAATCTTCTCTGAATTCTTTTATGTATGATTGAGTTATCTTTGCAAGTCTCTTTGAATTATCCTTTCTGGTTTGGCCAACTAGATTGGTAGTTCTTGCAATGGGAGAAGTGCTTAGCTTTGGGTTCAATCTTGCGGTGTCCTTTCCCAGTGACAACAGGGGTAGCAAGGCACGTATTGTATTGTTGCCATCGAGGATAACAAGATGGGTTTTTTATCATATTGCATCAATTTATCCCTCTACATCATGTCATCTTGCTTAAGGCATTTCTCTGTTTTTAACTTAATACTCTAGATGCATGCTAGATAGCGGTCGATGAGTGGAGTAATAGTAGTAGATGCAGAATCGTTTCGATCTACTTGTCTCTGACGTGATGCCTATATACATGATCATTACCTAGATATACTCATAGCTATGCTCAATTCTGTCAATTGCTCAACAGTAATTTGTTCACCCACCATAGAATACTTATGCTCTTGAGAGAAGCCACTAGTGAAACCTATGGCTCTCGGGTCTATTCTCATCATATCAATCTCTATTACTTTATTACTTGGTTTGTTTTTACTTTGCCTTTTACTTTTCACTTTGCATCTATCTATCAAAAATACCAAAAATATTATTTATCATCTGTATCAGATCTCACTCTCGTAAGTGACCGTGAAGGGATTGACAACCCCTAATCGCGTTGGTTGCGAGGAGCTATCATTTTGTGTAGGTACGAGGGACTTGTGCGTGGTCTCCTACGGGATTGATACCTTGGTTCTCAAAAACTGAGGGAAATACTTAAGCTACTTTGTTGCATCATCCTCTCCTCTTCGGGGAAATCCAACGCAGTGCTCAAGAGGTAGCATCCCCCTATGTCCATGCCTACACCTAAACTAGACAACAAGTTGAGTGTGGTGGGGTGTGCATGGGTTCAAGTCACATTGCTCGAATCAATGATATTTAGCTCATGCCTTAACTCACGAAATCTTGCTTCATCCAATGGCTTCGTGAAAATATCTGCAAGGTTATCATGAGTGTTGACATACTTTAGCTCGTTCTCCCCTCGCCTAATATGATCCTGGATGAAGTGATACCGAATCTCAATATGCTTCGTCTTGAAGTGTTGCACCGGGTTGAGAGAAATCTTGATGGCACTTTCATTGTCACACCAAAGAGGCACTTTGTCACAAATGACACCGTAATCCTTTAAAGTTTGCCTCATCCATAAGAGTTGTGCACAACAACTACCGGCCGCCACATACTCCACTTCGGTGGACGAGAGAGACACACAACTTTGCTTCTTGGAAGACCAACTCACCAAAGAGCAACCAAGAAATTGGCACCCTCCGGAAGTCGACTTCCTATCCACTTTGTCTCCCGCCCAATCGGAATTTGTATATCCTTGAAGCTTGAAGTTTGCTCCTCTTGGGTAGCATAAGCCAAAGTTTGGGATATGAGCCAAATATCGGAAGATTCGCTTGACCGCCACAAAGTGGCTTTCCTTCGGTGCGGCTTGAAACCGTGCACACATTCCCACACTCAACATGATATCCGGTCTAGATGCACAAAGGCAAAGCAAGGAGCCAATCATGGAGCAATATACCTTTTGATCCACTTCTTTACCATTTGGATCAATGTCAAGTTGGCACTTGGTGGGCATTGGAGTAGTAGCCGGCTTGACATCACTTAGCTTGAATCTTTTTAGCATGTCTTGAGTGTATTTGGCTTGGTTGATGAAGGTACCTTCTCTTCTTTGCTTGATATCGAAACCGAGGAAGAACTTCAACTCTCCCATCGAAGACATCTTGAACTTAGAGGTCATGAGAGCGGCAAATTCCTCATTGAAAGTTTTGTTAGGGGAACCAAATATAATATCATCAACATATAGTTGGCACACAAACAACTCCCCTTTGACCTTCTTAGTAAAAAGAGTGGGATCGATTTTCCCAACTTCAAATCCACAATCTTGCAACAACTCGGTAAGGTGGTCATACCACGCACGTGGGGCTTGCTTAAGGCCATAGAGTGCCTTATCGAGTTGATACACATGATTGGTGTCGGTGTACTAAGGTAGGGGTACCTCAGTACCCCAACTTGTGCACGGGCGGTTGCAGCTCCCCGCGGCAGGGTTTACCACGCGCTCGCCGAAGACCTTCATGCTCCATGTCAAACCATTCAAAGACGAAGCATACAAGACAGAAGATCGAGACCCCGACAAGCGGAGCTTGCCGGGAAGGCCGTTCCAGGCTCAAAGTTACATCACTCACGCAAGGCCCTGGCAAGAGGAGCTCGCCAGGAAGACTAGAAGATTACATCATAGGAGACACGCCTCGGCGCTATATGCGTCCCGGCAAGGGCCCGGGGAGCGACAAGTTACAGAGCCCGCAAGCTCCGGGCCCGCAGCAGTCAAGACCCGGCAAGGTGCTTGCCGGAGAGTTCGCCAGTGTGCCGCGCTCCAGCTCATCAGCCCACGCGTCACCCTGGGGCCTTTCCAGGGACGCGTGGCGGATGGCCGTGCAGCCTGGGGGACACGGTGGCACTTCACGGTGATGTATCCATCGCCGTGGCAGACGGAGACGCAAGGGCGGGAGCTTTTGGGGTCGACGACGACGGGCATTAAATGCCCTTGTCCCCCACTGTCAAAGTAGGTAGCAACCACTGTTCACGCACTGTAGCTTCACTGTTCCCGCACTGTTCCAACTACCACCTCTTTTACATTTTTACCCCTTTCTCCTACGCTGCCACCTGTTGGCGCCCCCTTCCGACTATAAAAGGGAGGCCCATGCGCACGTAGAAGGGGTTCGGTCCATTCGACACACGCAACACCACCATACGCTCGCACTCTTGAGCAAGGTCAAATACAAACACAAAGCAGCAGTAGGAGTTTTATCTCTCCGGAGAGCTCCGAAGCTGGGTAAAATCCGCCCGCGTGCTCGCTACGATCTGCTCTCTGTGCTCCCTCCGCCTCGTCCGCCTGAGACAAGGGGTCCGCCCCATAGGTGTCCGTGGCGGGCAGATTCCCCCGGCATCTTTGGCGCGCCAGATAGGGGGCGTCGAGGTTGTGCGGACCTGATCCGGCGTTCACGCGGGCGCGTTCTTCATCAACCTCTCCAGTTTCATCAGCAACTTCATCAACAATCGCGCCATGGCCCGAAAGAAGAAGGCTTGGGTTGCGAACCAGCTGCGTCTCATCCGCCACCACCGGAGCCAACGGTGGGCGGAGGAGACGCCGTCGAAGGGTGGTCGCCGGCGAGGACACTCGCGGCACCACCAGATCCAAGGACAAGACGGATGACCGCGCCTCGGTCTCCGTGGACATTCCGCGTCCATCTCAACGACACGACAACCCAGCAGCGCCATACCACGGAGGTGGTATCCGCATGCTGGGGCAAGGACACACCGGAGGCTCGCGGGATGCTCCGGACCACCGTCCGGACACAAGCAAAGCGAAGCGCGCCGGCAGACCCGCCTTCTAACGCTGTTAGAGTCCGAGCATGTCCCGCCTCGCGCCGCTCGCCCGCTCCCCTCCACTCCGCGAAGCGCCGCAAAGGGCGCAATCGCTCCTCGACTTCCCTCCAGCGGCGGATAAGGCCGAAGACTAGAGGGCTACCATCCAGAGCCTGATCGCCTTCGCCAACAACGACCCTTCACAGCAGCCGGTGACCTCGCGGCCGCGGCAAGCTGAGAAGACTAAGGCCGACGGTGACAAGACCGCCGGGGGTGCAACCACCGTGCACTCCCCGCCGCGGAAGCGAAAGACGCCGTCCCGCCGGAACAACACCGACGACGGCTCCACGGCATCGTCGGATCCGCGGGCTCGTCGGGATCAACGCCAGGTCCTCGACGACCGGCGACAAGAAGATGCTCGGACCACAATCGAAGCGCCGCGGAAGCTCGGCGACAATCGACCAGAGAGCTGGGACGCCAGACGCGGCGTGCGCGCCCGGTGAACCAGCGACTTGTCAGACGCGGCAGGCTGCCTGTGTTCACCCGCGAGCTGCGCGGCGTCCAAAGGCTCAAAGATGAAGAATTTCAAGCCCGACGTCATCGGAGAAGTACGACGGCAAGACGCACCCTCGAATTCCTCGGTTCTACACCATCGCGGTGCAGGCTGCCGGGGCGCGACGAGAAGATTCGGCAAACTACTTCCGCTGCGTGCTTAAGCGAACGCTCGTTCTGGCTTATGCACTTGCCGAAGGCTCCATTTCTTCTTGGGCAGACCTTTGCCATCGCTTTGTTGGCGCCTTCACCGGGCGGCCACAAACCCTACGGCCAGAGAGCGATCTCCACATTTTGGCCTGTAAGGAAGGAGAATCCTCGCAAAGTATATCCAACGCTTCAGCCGTGTGCAGCACAACATCCTCGATGTCCACCCCGCCATGGTTATCAGCTGCTTCCACCAGAACGTCGCGTAACCGCCAGATGCGTGAAGAGATGGCGATGACCAAGATTCGGGATGTCACGAGCTCTATGCTCGGGCTGATAAGTGCGACGTCTTGGAAGAGGGGAGGAGACTCCCCGGGGAGGATGCTGGCGCAGGAGAAAGTGACAGCGACGACACCGCCCCGGCAAAGAAGAGCCGGCGGCGGAACAACCAAAAGAAGAACAAGAAAGAGGTGCTTGCCGCCGAGAAGTCCGGCGAGGAGGCTCCCGCCAAGCAAACACAGTGGGCGGCTCGCAAGGAGCCTGCCTCAGAAGGCAGCCGACAAGCAGGATGGCTCCGGCAAGCAATACTGCAAAATCCACCGCACCAAGGGCCACGATCTCTACAACTGCAAGCGCGTCGATGATCTCGTCGAGCAGCAAAGAGCTGAGTACGAGAGGCGCGACAAGGAGAAGGCCCAAGGTGGCGGAGGAGAACCGAGCAAGAAGCGGCCGTTCAATGGCCGGGGAGGACGCCGCGGCAAGGCCAAGCAGCGGCAAGGTGATCGACCTCCCCGGGGCCGCGACAAGGATGAAGAAGACGACGACGAAGACATGGAGGATGAGGATAACAGCGAGCAGGAGTTCCAGAAGGCCACGGAGGTCCTGTGCGTCGACGGTGGCGCCTCTCTGCACACCTCCCACCGCCAGCTAAAGCAGTGGGTGCGTGAGGTGAATGCAGCGGAGCCGCCCGTGGAGTCGCGCAGGCTCCTCAAATGGTCCAGCACGCCCATCATTTTTGATCTTGAGGATCACCCTGACCGCACCACCGCGGTCGGGTGCTTGCCGATGCTGGTCTCGCCCACCATCCACAACCTCAAGGTCACCAAAATGTTGGTTGACGGCGGGGCCGGGCTGAACTTGATCTCCTCCGCTGTGATCAAGAAACTCCAAATTCCAGATGGCGAGCTCGAAGAGACCGGTTCTTTCCAAGGAATCAACCCGGGAGGGAGCAAACCCAAGGAAAGATCACTCGCCGGTGACCTTTGGCGGGAGCTCAATTTCAGGATCGAGCGCATCACTTTCGACGTCGCTGATATTCCGCTGCCATACAATGGAATACTCGCCATCCCGCCTCGCCAAATTCATGGCAGCTTCCCATTATGCTTACAACGTGCTCAAGATGCCGGGCCGATAAGCGCCATCACCGCCCACGGCAACAAGAAGGATGCGCTTATCTGCGCCGACAAGATCTACCGATGCGGCAGCTGCGGCCGATAAGAATACACTTGCCGCCGAAGCTCCGGGGAAGAAAACGAAGACCAAGTCCGCAAGTGCTCCGGGCCCACTCCGCAACCGCACCTCTTCGAGTGCTGCGCTGCCGCCGAGGACGCCCCGCCGAGCTCCACCGGAAGAGTAAAAGGGAATGGCGCTCCCGCCGCAACCAAGAAGGTGTCCGCCAAGGAGGACGGCAGACCGGTGGTACCTTCACCATCGCCACACTTGACAAAGAATAGGAAAGCGCTGCTGTTGCCTTTCCTGCGGGCGAATGTCGATGTGTTTGCATGGCAACCATCTGACATCCCCGGTGTTCCCAGGAAGGTGATTGAGCACAAGCTTGCTGTTTGCCCTCATGCGCGACCCATCAAGCAAAAAGTGAGGAAGCAAGCCGTGGAGCGCCAAGAATTCATCAACGAAGAAATCAAGAAGCTAGAGGCAGCAGGCCTAGTTAGAGGTGTGATCCATCCGACATGGTTAGCAAACCCAGTCGTCGTGCGCAAGGCCAATGGGAAATGGAGGCTGTGTATAGACTTCACCGATGTGAATAAAGCATGTCCCAAGGATCCATTCCCCTTGCCGCGCATTGATCAGATTGTTGACTCCACTGCTGGATTTGAGCTACTCTGCTTTCTTGATGCATACTCAGGCTATCACCAGATCTTTATGGCCAAAGAGGATGAAGAGAAGACTGCATTTATCACTCCATGTGGCACTTATTGCTTCATACGCATGCCATTTGGATGAAGAATGCGGATCAACATTTGCAAGGGTAGTGTATACGCTTTTGAGCCACGATCCACGTAAATGTAGAGGTTTACATGGATGATATCGTGGTGAAGAGCAAAAGCAAGGATACGCTGATTCAAGATTTGGAAGAGACGCTTTGAACCTCAAGAAGATACAGTTTAAGTTGAACCCCGAGAAGTGCGTCTTTGGAGTTCCCTCCGCAAACTTCTCGGTTCTTTCATGTCACAGAGGGGATTGAAGCCAACCCCGACAAGATTAAAGCCATTGAGCAGATCAAGCCCGAAGCGAGTCAAGGATGTCAAGGCTTGCAGGTTGTGTGGCTGCCTCAGAGGTTCATTTCAAAATCTGCGAACGCGCCTACCTTTCTTCAAAATCTTGAAGAAGGCAGGTCCCATGAAGTGGACTCGAGAAGCGGAGGCAGCGCTGCAAGATTTGAACGATACTGCCCTCCACCCCAATACTTGTCGCACCTAGACCACGGGAGAAGTTGCTGCTGTACCTAGCGGCAACCAACTAGGTGGTTAGTGCTGCGTTAGTAGCGGAGAGGAGTCCGACGAGGAGGCTACACCACCGCAAGCGAGTCCAAATGACAAGCGGGGGCTGCTCCGATAAGCTCCGCTCCGACAAGGACAACTCACAGAATGTGATGAGGTGCGGAAGAAGATGGTGCAGCGCCAGGTGTATTTTGTAAGTTCCTCCTCCAGGGGCTAGATCAAGATACTCGTGTGCAAAGTTGCTTCGGCCTCCTCATGGCCTCGAGAAAGCTGCGCCATTACTTCCAGCACACGAGATAACAAGGGTCACTCGCTTTCAACAAGAGGATATTGCACAACCCGAAGCAACAGCAGGATCGTTGAGTGGGCACTTTGGGCTGTCGAGCTTTGGACTCAAGTTTGAAAGTACTTCAACCATACAGAGTCGAGCTTTGGCAGAATTCATAGCAGAGTGGACCCCAACACCCGATGAAGAAGTCCAAGAAACAAGTACACCCGTACAAGAAGCGACAAGTGAATGGGTAATGTACTTTGATGGTGCCTTCTCGCTGCAAGGCGCCGGTGCCGGCGTGGTACTCATCGCGCCCACCGGAGAGCACCTCAAGTATGTTATCCAGATGCACTTCCCAAGGGAGCAAGCGACAAACAACACTGCTGAATATGAAGGTTTGCTCGCCGCCTCGTGGATTGCGGCGAACTTGGGATCGAAGTTGATTGTGCGGGAGATTCTCGCCAGGTGGTCCGGCAAGTTAACAAGAGCTATCAGAGCCCTTTGATGGAAGCTTATGTCGATGAAGTGAGGAAGCTTGAGGAGCGCTTTGAAGGTTTGCAGATGGAGCACGTCCCGAGAGCTCAGAATGAAATCGCAGATGGCCTTTCAAAGTGTGCTTCATGAAGTTACTCAGGGAACCGGGACCTTCTTGCTCAAGCTGACTCAACCATCCGTCACGCCATCAACTGGGCAGTCCAAGAAGAGAAAGTTGGTCTCCGGCGACTACTTGCCGGCGGGTCTCCCTGAGGCCGCCGCCAAGGTCCCCAAGATCGACGACCAGAACGCTGAGGAACAGTTTGCTCCTGCAGATCCTCGGATCTGTACAGTTGAAGCAAGTGTTCCCGACAAGCCTCGCCCCGGCGAGCTTGCCGGGGGACCTTCAGCTCGGCAGAGCTGTGGGTTCTGCCGAGAAGCCGAGGTTCCCGCAGCTGCCCTCATGCCTTTAGTCCTTGCCGCTGAGCCCCAAGCTCCGGCATGGGCGCAGCAGATCGTCTGCTTTTGCAAACCGGAGATCTTCCCGACGACCGTAAGAAATAGAGAAGATAACCGATACCAAGTATGTACCAGTTCGTGGATAACGAGCTGTATGTAAGAAGGCTCGATGGTGTCGATCAAGTGCATCTCCGGGGAAGATGGATGTAGCTGCTGGCGAGAAATACACGGAGGCATATGCGGCCACCACATTGGCGCAAGGGCGCTTGCCGGGAAAGCTTTCCGGCAAGGGTTCTTTTGGCAAGAAGCCCTCCAAGATGCAACTGCACTAGTAACCAAGTGTGAAGCGTGCCAGTTCCATGCAAAGCAGATTCATCACCAGCTCAAGCTCTCCAAACAATCCCTTTGTCCTGGCCCTTCTCGATCTGGGGGCTCGATATCCTCGGCCCCTTCCCCCGTGCTGTCGGGGGCTTTGAGTACTTGTACGTAGCAATCGACAAGTTCACAAAGTGGCCAGAAGTGGAGCCAGTGAGAAAGGTGACAGGACAATCAGCGGTCAAGTTCTTGGATCGATTGTGTGCCGCTTCGATCCCTAACAGGATTATCACCGACAACGGTACACAATTCACTAGTCGCACCTTCATGCAAGACGCCCAAGACCTTGGCGCCAAGGTCTGTTTAAACTTCGCTGCTCACCCGAGGAGCAACGGTCAAGCGGAGAGGGCCAATGCTGAAGTGCTGCGCGACTCAAGACAAGAACTTTCGGCAGTTACGCAGTGCGGAAGAAATTGATAGAGGAGCTACCGCGGCTCTTTGGTCAATCGAACGACACCAAATCGAGCCACCGGCGCACACCTTTTGCTCTAGTCTATGGAGCAGAGGCGCTTATCCCCACGGAACTCAGATACGGATCTCCTCGAGTGCTCGCTATGATGAGCTCGAGCAAGAGCAATCGTGACAAGATGATGCATTGCTCCTTGAGGAGGGACGCCTGTGCTGTCAGACGAGCTGCTCGATACCAGCAGGCCTTGCGCCGCTACCATAGCCGCAAGGTCAAAGCCAGAGTCTCGAGGAAGGCGACCTTGTTCTTCGGCGTGTTCAGTCCGCCAAGAATTCCAACAAGTTGACGCCAAGTGGGAAGGCCCTTATCGGGTGAGACAAGTCACGAGGCCCGGCGCCGTCCGCCTCGAGACCAAGAAGGCTTACCGTGAGCAACTCCTCGAACATAGAGCATCTTCGCAAGTTTCACCCATAAGGCGCGGTTGCGTGATCCGCCCGCAACCACCTTTTGTACAAGCTTTGCCGCTGTTGCATGTAACCCTTTGTACAAAGCCAAGCGCACCCCGTGCATCGAAAAGTTTCGTGTTTTATGCTAGTTGCCTTTCCCATGCTTTTCTTTGCTATTTGCATGTGTTATTTGGCATCTCTTGTGCGACACACATATCCGTAAGCAATAGCACGCCGAAGGCCATATACTTGTTTCCCTCTTCTCTTTTCTTGCCTCTTAAGCGTAAGGAACGCTCTCGCGCACAAGTTTGCCGGGGAAGGAAATGGAGGATGAACCAAGTGCTGTTCAAGAAAGAGAAGCTTGCCGGAGAACGCATGATCACGAAAGCTAAGTTGTTAGAATTTGAGCAGTTCAAAATTTTAAATTTTAAGTTGCCTTCCTTGAACAACCACACTTTGTATTGAAAACACCATGCGCTGAGGGACCTACCCGTGGATAGCCGCACCCTTATCTTGTTTTCGAGCATGCTCAACGATTTAAGTGAGCTGCGACAAGTGTCGCGCCTTTGTTTCGCTTTCGAGTCCGCCAGCAAGCTAAGTGCGTTGACTACTACCATGCAAGGTTGCTTGCCGGTAAGACCTTGGCCAGCAGGCTGCTTCGAGTTCAAGACTCAGGCGCATGTGACAAGGGCCCTTGCCGGCAAGTTCCCTAGAAGCGTAGGGTTGAAGCATACAAAGTTGAGGATCAGAACAAGGGAGATAACACTGCATCTATTGATCAAAATAAAGATAATATCTTACAGGGAATAACTTGTCGCAAGGACTAATGAGTTCATAACACCCTATGCAGCGACAAAAAGAGAAAGGAGGCCTAGTCTACGCGGTCGCCCTCCACCCTGGAGATCTTGTTCACTTTAGCAATGATGTGGGCGACCTGCTCCTTCAGAGCCTCCATGTTCGCGTCGGCCGGCAAGCTGCGAAGAACGTTGGTGAGGTTTATGCCGGGATTGCGGTATACGATCTTCACAAGACACGCCCATGGTTCCCGTGCACAGCCGGCGAGTCTCCTCGGCGAAGGCGCGATCTTCTTCCGCAGATTTGCAAGGGCCGCGCGATCCCCACAAGAAGAGGTGAGCTTGGCGCCAGAGCGAGATTTGATCCGGGAGTAGATGAGATGCTCCAGCTTTAGTGCCAGCAGCTCTGGTCAATATCGGACGACAAGATACCAAGTCCTCGGTCCATACCTCGACGGCACGGTGGAAGTGCTCGGCTGCTTTGTTGGCGCTGTCCACTAAGGTTCGCTCATTGCGGAGCTCCTCCTTCAACTTGGTCTCCGATCCCGGGCGGCGTCAGCGAGTCCTCAAATAGAGACTTGTAGCTCAAGACCTCGATGGAGTCCTTGGCGGCCTTCAACTCGCCGCCTTCTTGGAAAGGCACACCTGAGTTCCGAGTTGGTGTGGGCGCCCTTCTCGCGCTCTGTTGCTGGGCGACCTTCTCTCGCCGCCTTTCAAGAACTCCTCCAGCTGCGCGACCTTGGCGGCAAGCTCCTCCGTGGCGGTCTCCAAGGCAGCCGCGGCGGCTGCCTCCTTCAGCCTCCCGCCAAGGGCCTGCTCCAGAGCGGCAAGGTCTTCCTCGTGGAGTCGAGGTTGACCTTCCACTGGCGAAGTTCTCCTTCCCGCCGGGACAGCTCCACCCCGGCGAGCCGTTGCTGCTCTTCGCCTTGGCCTTCTCCAGAACCACTCTTCATACTCCCCGCGAAGTCGCCACGCTTCTCCGCCACCTCGCGAGAGCAGCCTGGTTGGCGGCGCTGAGCTCCGCGCCGCTTCTCCATCTCCTCGGCGGCCTTGGCGGCGAGGGCCTCCCGAAGCGAAGCTACCGCTGCTGGCCGGTAAAGGGCCAGAGCTGGTGAAGCAGCTTCTCCTCCTCGGCCTGTTGCTCCCGCCAGCCCTCGATGATCTTCAAGCCATGGAGGCGAGGACCTCCCATCAAAGGCCTCGCCCTCGCGGGAGCTCATGACGAAGAACCCCACGCACTGGATGAAGACGCTGCTGGGGGCTTTCAAGTAGTAGCGGGCTGCTCCTCTCCGCGGAGGGTCGGCGACCGGCGCAAGCACTTGATGCTCCCGCCGCCTCCGGGCTGGCGGTGCGGTCGCCGTCCCCTCCCGGCCGCTGGCCCGCAGCCGGAGCGGTCTCTGGCGATGGCCCGGCGGCTCCGCGCGTGTCTCGGCGGCAGGCGTCGCCGCCGCCACCTGCGCGCCCTCCTCAACAATGACGACTTCCGCCTCCATCTGCTCGGGGAGGAGGATCTAGAAGAAGAAGAAAAGCAAAAGAAGTTCAAGCAAATATCCAAAAGAGACAGCGCCAAGAAGACAAAGTTGCGTAACCTACCTTGGCGGACGTCGTCGTCGGGCGGGCTCCCTCGCGGGGCTCGCTTGGCGGAGTGGCCACCCTCGCTGGCTGCTCGCTCTGGCGGGGTGCTCGCCCTCGGTGGAGTACCCGCCCGGGCGGAGTGCTCTCCTTGCCGGGAGTTCGACCTTGGCGGGGCGGCGGGGCTGCGGCTCCTCGGGCGACCTCCGACGCCTCCTGCAGCTGTGGCCCCACCTCTGCACAAGTCAATACAAAACATCAAGGCATTAGTACAAGACCAAGGTCTTCAAACACGCCCGGCGAAAGTGCAGAACCCAGACTTACTGGGGGGCTGCTGGGGCTGCTCCTCGAACAGCGCTGGGTCCGCAAGCTTGGATCCGCACATCCTCGTCGCCGCAGCGGCGAAGTCGTCTGTCGATTGACCGACGGGCACCTTGGCCCTCTTGGCCTGGGCCAAGGTCCTCAAATCAAAGCAAGAAACAAGATTAGCTTCAACAATAATCGGGCGGAATTTGAGAAGATGAAGATCTCGGATACTTACTCCTGTTCCTCCTCGTCGTTTTCGCCAAGGCGGAGAAGTCATACTCCACCTGGGCGCGTCGGCGCGAGGAGCGGAGGCGAAGACTCTCTCGGCGCTTGGCGGTCTCGGCGCAGCTTGGCTTCCCGGAAGCTTGCGCTGCCAGCAAGCTGGTTGTTGCCGGGGCTGCGCGCTCGCCTGCCGCCGCCTTGCGGAGGCGCTTCAGTGGAGAACGCCTAGGGCTTGCCCGGGGCGGGGAGGTCTCCGACGACGAGGAGAGATCGTCGGCGTAAAGATCCGTGGACCCGCCGGCGTCCTCGGCGGCCTCGGCGTCCTCCTCCTCCTCCTCGCCGGCTGGCTCGCTGGGCCCAGCGCCCTACGCTGCGGCCCCTTTCCCTCTGGCGTCTCCGCTCCCTCCGGCGCATTCGCTTCCTGCGGTGCCTCTGTTCCCTCCGGCAGCGCCACCTCTTGCCGCGGCCTCGGCCGCGATTCCGGGGATCCCGGAGTGCCTCAGAGAGGGGACCCCAGCGAGCGCGTCGGGAGGAAGTTGCAGCAGTCTGCAGATCTCCGCCTCCTCCTCTTGGCAGGACACATCCGCAGCCTCTGCTTCGTCAGGAGTATATCCAAAATCCCCTGCTGCTGCGGCTGCGGCGGCCTCTTCAGCCCGAGAAGCTATGTATGCAAGCTCTTGGTCGGTGGTGTCCCGCGTATGCTCCTTGATGTCATCCTTGTTCTTCGCCACCTCCTCAAGGTTGTCGAAGAAGCTGAAGATGACTGATGGATCGGGCGGAATCCACGTCGCGTCCACGCCGCGCGAATCACACGCGGCATCATGGCGCAAAGACGATCCCGAGCTGTGCTTGTTGAGAGGGCACCACTCCCGGGAGGTCTGAACCACTCGATGGGCCGGTCATATTTAAAGAGTTCCCGACCATCCCCTCAGCTCAGCGTCGTGAAGTTGAAATTCAGCCCGGGCGCAGCCTCATTATATCCGGCTATGGAGCCGCACTCCCAGCCGGCCTTTTCCTGTCTTGGAGAGGGCACGCGCGGCGGAGGAAGTCTCGCCTACCTCTGCAACGGACAGTTTTGCTGCTCGAAGACGAAGAATCCGGATGAGGGCGACGTTGAGCTTGACGTCGTCCGGATCCAGCTCGCTCGATCCTCGCCACGCACGATAGGAGTTGTGCGGCGCGCAATGAAGTGCTGCGGCTCGCCTTCAACGATCCAGCACCGACAAGACGCCACTCTTCCCACTTGCCGCATGAGCTCCCGGCAAGTAAGACTCCTTCTTGTGCATTTAAAACCCAAGATATCCCCGGAGAGGGGGGCGCCACTGCTCTAGGAGTGAAGAAATGCCTAAACAGCGCTACGTTGGGATGAATTTTATGTAGTTTTCGCACATGTGTGCGAAAACCGCCATGGTAAGGATGGAGTTGGGGGTGAAGTCAAGAAGATGGAAGCCGTAGGTGTGCATGACGTCACAGAAGAATTCAGAATAAGGAGGGCAAAGACCGCAGTGGAAGAAGGCTGCAAAGAAATAGTACCCGCCGGGATAGTTGTCCTTGGTGGCGGCCGGATGAGCTCTGGTCCGAGGATGCGCCTTGGTCTTCTTGGCCCAGAACAGGTAATATTTGTTCCAGAGTTCCTTGCACCGAGCATGGCGAAGACGACGTTCGCTCAGCAGCAGGCGAAGCCATGCCTCGCTGCTCAGATTTCTCCTTCTTGGTCTTCTCCGCCTTCCCCTTCCCGGTCTTCGGGGCCATGGCGGAGGCGGCGAGGGAAGGAGGACGAAGAGTCCGGCGGCGCCGCAGACGCAAGAGACGGCGGAGGAGATGCGGAGGCGGAGCGCAAAGGGGATCTCGAGGAGGAAGAAGATGCAATGAAAGCGAAGGAGGGAACCGCCTGCTTCCTCTGCTTTATGGGGAAGTGGGGCGCCCCGCTCTTCCCATTAAAGAACGTGGGCACGCCCCATCCCACGACGCCGCAATCGACGCGTGCTTCACGGGGAATGCGGCAGATGTGGAAGTGGATTCGGCGCCAGTGGGCGCGTGTGCCCGCAGACTGCTTTTGGGCCTGGCCCAACAGCGCTCGGCACTGCAGTGTGGCCCAGCCCGGGGCTCCTGTCGGTGTACTAAGGTAGGGGTACCTCAGTACCCCAACTTGTGCACGAGCGGTTGCAGCTCCCCGCGGCAGGGTTTACCACACGCTCGCCGAAGACCTTCATGCTCCATGTCAAACCATTCAAAGACGAAGCATACAAGACAGAAGATCGAGACCCCGGCAAGCGGAGCTTGCCGGGAAGGCCGTTCCAGGCTCAAAGTTACATCACTCACGCAAGGCCCTGGCAAGAGGAGCTCGCCAGGAAGACTGGAAGATTACATCATAGGAGACACGCCTCGGCGCTATATGCGTCCCGGCAAGGGCCCGGGGAGCGACAAGTTACAGAGCCCGGCAAGCTCCCGGGCCCGGCAAGGTCAAGACCCCGGCAAGGTGCTTGCCGGGAGAGTTGCGCTGTGTGCCCGCGCTCCAGCTCATCAGCCCACGCGTCGCCCTAGGGCCTTTCCAGGGACGCGTGGCGGATGGCCGTGCAGCCTGGGGGACACGGTGGCACTTCACGGTGATGTATCCATCGCCGTGGCAGACGGAGACGCAAGGGCGGGAGCTTTTGGGGTCGACGGCGACGGGCATTAAATGCCCTTGTCCCCATCACAAAGTAGGTAGCAACCATCGCTCACGCCCGTAGCTTCACTGCTCCCTTTGCTCCAACTACCACCTCTTTTACATTTTACCCTTTCTCCTCGCTGCCACTGTTGGCGCCCTTCCGACTATAAAAGGGAGGCCCATGCGCACGAGAAGGGGTTCGGTCCATTCGACACACGCAACACCACCATACGCCGCACTCTTGAGCAAGGTCAAATACAAACACAAAGCAGCAGTGGGAGTTTTATCTCTCGGAGAGCTCCGGCTGGGTAAAATCCGCCAGGCTCTCATTACGATCTGCTCTCTGTGCTCCCTCTGCCCTCGTACCGCACAGACAAGGGGCTCCGGCCCCATAGGTGTCCGTGGCGGGCAGATTCCCCCGGCAATTGGGGAAGTAGGGATCCTCGAACCCGGGGGGTTGCTTGACATAAACCAACTCATTAATAGGACCATTAAGAAAAGCACTCTTCACATCCATTTGTTATAACTTAAAGTTGTGATGGGAAGCATAAGCAATCAACAAATGAATGGATTCAAGGCGAGCAACGGGAGCAAAGGTTTCACCGTAGTCGATACCCTCGACTTGGGAGTAGCCTTGTGCTACCAATATTGCCTTGTTGCGAACTATGGTCCCATGAGCATCTTGCTTGTTCTTGAATATCCACTTGGTTCAAATGACATTGTGGTTCCCCGATGGCCTTGGCACCAATCTCCACACCTTGTTGTATTCGAAGTTGTTGAGTTCTTCATGCATGGCATTGAGCCAATCTAGATCTTCGAGTGCCTCATAGACCTTTTGGGGTTCAACACAAGAGACAAACGCGTGATGTTCACAATAGTGCTAATTGTCTACGAGTGCTTACCCCCTTTCTTAGGCTTACAACCACATTTTCCATGAGATGACCTTTGGTGGTGAGCTTGGAAGCAATCTTCACGGCACGACGCTCTAACTCCTCCTCGGATGTGGAAGGAGGAGGGGTAACTTGATCATCTTGAGCGCCATCTTAAGCTTGTTCTTGGTCTTGAGCTTGCTCGAGGGGGAGAACTTGACCTTGGGTATCATTTGGTGGTTCACCACCATCTTGAGGTTGATCTTTCCCTTGGTCTTGTTCAAGAGGATGAGGGCCCTCACTTTGTTCTTTGGAAGCGTGTGGTCTTGGGGTGGTGATGGATACTTGAGTGGAGCATTGTCCTTCTCCTTCGGACACAAGGGGTTCCTCAATGGGTAGGATATGACCAACACCCATTCTTCTTATGGCTTGGGGAGGAATTTCATCACCTACATCACAAGTACCACTTTGCTCCATTGGGAGCCGTTATTCTCGTCAAACTCTATGTTACACGTCTCCTCAATGAGTCTGGTGGACTTGTTGAGGACACGGTAAGCATGAGAGTTTGTAGCATAACCAACAAATATGCCCTCATAAGCTCTAGCCTCAATTTTAGACAAACGAACACCTTTCTTGAGAATGAAACACTTACACCCGAACACCAGGAAGTACTTGAGGTTGGGCTTGTTACCGGTAAGTCTTTCGTAAGGAGTCTTGTTCAAGCCTTTGCGGAGATAGAGCCGATTGGATGCATGACATGCTGTGTTGATGGCTTTGGCCCAAAAGTTGTATGGAGACTTGAACTCTACCATCATGGTCCTTGCCGCATCCATCAACGTCCGGTTCTTCCTCTCCACGACACCATTTTGTTGAGGGGTATATGGTGCAGCATATTGATGCTTGATCCCCTCATCACTAAGAAACTCATCCAAGGTGTAGTTCTTGAACTCGGTGCCGTTGTCACTTCTTATTGTCAAGATCTTTGCATCGTGTTGACGTTGAGCTTCATTTGCAAAGTCGATGATGGTTTGTTGAGTATCACTCTTCCTCTTGAAGAAGTATACCCAAGTGTATCTTGAATAATCATCCACAAGCACCAAGCAATACTTTCTACCTCCAAGACTATCAAAGGATGGAGGCCCAAAGAGATCCATGTGAAGGAGCTCTAAGGGTCTCTTCGAGTAGATGATAGTCGTGGGAGGGTGAGCCTTCTCATGAAGCTTTCCTTCGGTACAAGCACTGCAAGCACGATCTTTGGCAAAACTAACATTTGTTAGTCCACAGACATGGTCCCCCTTGAGAAGACTTTGCAAAGATCTCATATTGACGTGGGCTAAACAGCGATGAGCCATCCCACATCAACTTTAGCCATTAGGCATGTCGCGGTCTTAGTGGGTCGCTCCAAAATGTTAATCACATAAAGACCATTCTCGACATTCCCAACAAAGGCTACTTTAAGAGTCTTGCTCCACAAGAGGGCCACGGTATCAATATCAAAGAAAGTGGCAAAACCCATGAGTGCAAGTTGACGAACGGAAAGTAGATTGAAAGCAAGGGACTCAACAAGCATGACTTTCTCGATCGTTAGATCATGATAAATGACAACCTTGCCAAGACCCAATACCTTAGAAGACGAGGTATCACCCCACTTGACGTTGGTGGGCATAGAAGGAATCTTGTGCACGTCCACCACCAAGTCCTTGCTTCCGGTCATATGATTTATTGCTCCACTATCGAGCAACCATGATCCCCCACCAGAAGCAAACACCTACAAGAGATCAATGCTTGGTTTTAGGTACACATTTTGTAATGGGTCCTTTGATGTTAGTAACAAGGGTCTTAGGAACCCAAATAGACCATTCAATGTACTCATAAGGAGAACCAACAAATTTAGCATAAACATGCCCATCACTAGCACGACACAACACATAAGAAGGGTTAAAGTCGCCGGCTTTGTTGGAAGGGGTGGCATTGTCCTTTTTGACATCACCACCCTTCACATTGTTCTTCTTCTCCTTAGGAGCACCCTCTCCCTCCTTCACAAAAGTTTGCTTGAGAGGAGGAGGATGTTTGGCCTTGTCGTTCTTCTTCTTGTTCTTGGACTTGGGTGTGAACCCAACTCCCTCCTTGGCCACAACTTCCTTTTGATTTCTCAAAAGGTCATCGAGGTTCTTCTCACCTTGTATGCACGTAACAAGGCCTTTCTCAAGTTGCTCCTTCAACTTGGCATTCTCCTGCACAAGATGCGCATGATCACAACATGGATTAGTGGCATTTGCATTATCAATTAATACCATATGAGGAAAGGTGGCTTTTTATTTAGTTAGCTTCACTTGGAGTTGATCATGAGACTCCTTGAGGCTAGCATGGTCAACGCCAAGTTTAGCCTTCTTGGAAGTTAGCACATGAGATACAACAAGAGCATGATCAAGATCTTTCTTTAACTTAGCATAGTCATTGTTGTGTGACTCCTCAAGAGGCAAACGATGCCCACGCTCTTCCTCAAGAGCATTAGAGAGATCCGGTATCTCATCAGCATAGTCACGACTATGACCTTCCATCTTAGAGATGGTTTCTTCATGAGCCTCAATCATGTCATTAGCTTCACCAAGTTGTTCCAAGAGAGCAACGAAGTGCTTCTTGGATTTGCCCTTGAGCTTACTCATAAAAGACTCAAATTCATTTACTTCCTCATTAGACCCCTCACTTTCATCAATGCCATCCGTCAAGGAAGGATTAGTAATGATGGTGGTTTTGATGTTGGGGGTTACCTTGTTGGTGGCTTTAGCCATGAGACACTTGGCAGTGATGTTCTCATTGGGTGAGTCGAAGAGAGACACCCGTGGAGTTGTGGCAATGACAACGGAGGCCATGGACATGGCTTCACTATCTTCATCATCATCGTCATCCTCATGGTATTCTTCTTGAACCACCATACCTCAAGTAGGAGTCTTTTTGGTGAAGTTGTTCTTGTTGGGGAAGGACTTGGCTTTGTCCTTTCGAATGAGCTTGCCACCATTGTCTTCCCGCTTCTCGTAAGGGCAATCCACAACAAAATGGCTCACATTGCCACAATTGTAATATGTTCTCACATGTTGCTTGCCCTTGAACCCACTTGAGTTGTTCTTGTTGAAGTTGGGCCTTGTGTTCTTCTTGCTGCAAAATTGCCTTGAAGCAAAAGCCATGTGCTCATGATAATCATATTTTGTATCTTCGGGGTTGCTCTCCTCATCTTCCTCTTCTTCCACAATAACCTTGGCCTTAAAGGCAAGGTTGGGCTTCTTTACCTTTGAGAGCGCAACACCATGTTGTCGGCGGTCTTGTCCAAGATCCTCATTGCCACAAATTCATCCAACACTTCATTTGAGGTCAAGGAGTGGAAGTCCGGTCTTTGATGGATGACAGAGGACAAGGCCTTGTGGAAATGCATCATTGCTTTGAGGAACTTGCGCTTGATCCAATTGTCATCCATGTCCTTGCTCCCATGATCTCGGAGTGAGACCGCAAGTTTGGTTACCCTCCGAAAGAGCTCATGAGGTTCTTCATCTTCTTTCATTGCAAACTCATTGGCTTCATCTTGCACCACTTCATAGTTGGAGCGTTGAATGCTTGCACTTCCCTTATATAGGGAAACAACACAATGTCATGCATCTTTGGCCATAGCAAAGGGTCGAAGATGAGGGAGATCTTCGGGTAGAACTGCATCTTGAATGATGAAGAGAGCATTCTCATTGAATTGACGGTCCACGGCTTCTCTAGGGGTGAAGTTGCTTCGGTCATGTGGATGGAAACCTTCTTCAATGATTCTCCAAAGGTTAGTATTCGCATGATTTAAATGATGCTTGAAGCGATATACCCAAGAATCAAAGTCCTCATTTTTCACAATCTTAGGAGGAGGGCCGGCATGATTTAAATGAGTAAAAGGAATCGGTCCTCCATAAACTGGAGGAGCCACATGGGCAAAGATGCCGGTGCCATTTCTACCACTAGTAGAAGGATACTTTTCACTAGTAGCTTCCCCCTTGTTGGAGTTAGCATCCGTCACCTTGACAGTGGGATCACCCACTTTCAACGGTGAGGTCGATAGTTTAAGTCCTTCTAAGAATTTATTAAACATGCTTTCAACCTCGGTAGTCATGGAGGTTTTCAATGTGTCCAAAGCCACATTGAATTCCTCACGAGACACCGCGGTTCCCTCTTCACCCGTAGACGAGATCAGATTCACACCGGAGTGCTCCTCCCTACCATCTACGGTGTCAACCATACTCTTCGGACGGCAAAGTCGTTAATAAAGAGATGAGGCTCTGATACCAATTGAAAGGATCGATATAGTTGACTAGAGGGGTGGTGAATAGGCAACTAACAATTTTTAGCTTTTCTTTACCAAATTAAACTTTGCATCAAAGTAGGTTGTCTAGATATGCAACTAGGTGAACAACCTATATGATGCAACAACAACAAGCACATAAGCAAGCAAGGTCTATAACACAAGTAATCTTGCAAAAGTCAAGGCACGAGATAACCAAGAGTGGAGCCGGTGAAGACGAGGATGTGTTACCAAAGTTCCTTCCTTTTGAGGGGAAGTACGTCTCCGTTAGAGCAGCGTGGAGGCACAATGCTCCCCAAGAAGCCACTAGGGCCACCGTATTCTCCTCACGCCCTCACACAATGCGAGATGTCGTGCCTCCACTATTGGTGCCCTTGAAGGCAGCGACCGAACCTTTACAAACAAGGTTGGGTCAATCTCCACAACTTAATTGGAGGCTCCCAGTGACACAACAAAGCTTCACCACAAAGGACTATGGCTCCGAGGTGACCTCAACCGTCTAGGGTGCTCAAACACCCAGGAGTAACAAGATCCGCTAGGGATTAATGGGGGAATCAAATTTCTCTTGTTGGAAGTGTAGATCGGGGCCTTCTCAACCAATCCCGAGCAAATCAACAAGTTTGATTGGCTAGGGAGAGAAATCGGGCAAAAATGGAGCTGGAGCAACAATGGAGCTTAGGGATGGAAGAGGTAGTCAACTAGAAGAAGAAGACACCCATTATATAGTGGAGAGACAAATCCAACCGTTATCCACTTACTCAGCCCGCGACCTGTGGTACTACCGCTCCAGACAAGCGGTACTACCGCAGGGGCTCACAGTACTACCGCCGTGGACCGCGGTACTACCGCTGCAACAACAGGAGCTAGTCCAGGCCAGCGCCGCCAAGGCTGAGAGCGGTACTACCGCTGACGTGGTACTACCGCTCCCCCTTGTGGTACTACCGCAAGGCCAGAATGGATTAGCCTGCGAAGGGCACGAATGAATAAAAATACATCCGTGCCTACTTCCACTGAAAATCGAACAATGCAAAAATCCGACATGGTACTACCGTGCCTGGCATGCGGTACTACCGTGCAGGGAGCGGATGTAAAAAATTACATCCGCCCCTACTTCCGCTCATGTTACTGAGCCAGACCAGGACTCACGGTACTACCACGCGCATGGCGCGGTACTACTGCGTAGGGTGCGGATGTAAAAAATTACATCCGCCCCTACAGCCACACGAGAGGCTGTCTGGTCTGAGGCCACGGTACTACAACTCCATAGGAGCGGTACTACCGTGTGCACCTATGGTACTACCGCAGGGGCCTACGGTACTACAACTCCTAGGAGCAGTACTACCGCATGCCTCAGAATAGCAACACTAGGAATCCTTCTTTTTGCATAAAAATGAAGATAACGAAGGATGCTCCAAAGCGCAAAGGGAAAGGCGGTGCAAAGGGAGAAAACGTGTACGTGATGATTCCACCCTTTCCACCGCGGACCCCCTCTTAATAGTACGGCTATCCTACGACTCAAATCCACCAAAAGAGACGTAGAACACCGCCGTCTTCAATAGTCTTTGAGGGGTACCAAACCGTCTTGTGCCTAGCGACGAAGCGACTGAAATACTCAAGGCACACGATTAGTCCGCAAAAGCATTGTCATCAATCACCGAAACACCTTAGGGATAAAAATGCCCTTACAAATTGTCTCTTTTAACTCGACATGAGAAAATCCGTAGAGTTTAGAGGACAATAAATATGTCGTGTATACTTTCCTAAAAACTCCAGTGGGGAAAAACAGAAAGTATGACATATGATCTCATGTTGATATTACCTCATTAAAAACCTTGATGAGAAGCTGTAAAAGTGAACTCATAAAGGGAAAAGGAGTATAATATGATGCTTTGAACATGAGTAATTCAGGAAGATACTCCCCCTGATACTTGCAAATCCTGAAGTCGTCGAATACCAATTCCATGAACAAGTTTCTGAAATGTTCAACTTGGTAGAGACTTCATAGACAAATCAATGAGATTGTCACGTGATTTGATATGCAAGATGAGCAATATAGTGATATTGCTTACTATGTAACATGTTTGCATCCAGACAACACAAGCAACATTATCTTTGAGATAATGGTTGGTGGATGTAGCCACGAGGTTTGTTTCAAATACCTTCATAGGATGGCTACCACACCTAGCTGGAACACAAAGCTTGTCTATGACTAGCATAGTAGGGATCTAATCAATGGATCCAATGATATTGGTGTCCAGATTTCTCGGAAACTTAAAGACTCGGACAAAATGTTTGATGCCTTGGAGTCACTTATTTTGGGACGGAGGAAGTATCATTTTTGGGAACTAACCTATTAACTCAGTGCCCAGTGCCAGTTCCTATTTTCTGCATGTTTTTTGTTTTTCAGAAAATCAATACCAAACAAAGTCCAAACATGATGAAACTTAGATGATTTTTTCTAGACGAGAAGGGACCCTAGAAGGTTTGAGAGGAGGCCAAAATATCTACGGGAGAGCCACAAGCTCACACAGCACGCCCCCAAGGGGGTGCCACCTGTGCTTGTGGGTCCCACACAGTGCGCCCCCAAGGGGGCGCCACCTAATTCCAAGCCTATAAATTCCCATAAATCCCAAAACCAACAAAGAGCCACCCGAAACAATTTTTCCGCCGCTGCAAGCTTATTTTCTTTCGTGACCCCATTAGGATGCCTTTTCCGACACTCTGCTGGAGGGGGAATCGATCATGGAGGGTTTCTGCATCATCCTTGCTGCACCACCAATGATTTGTGAGTCGTCTACCATGGACCTATGGGTCCATAATGATTAGCTAGATGGCTTATTCTCTTTCTCTGATGTTCAATACTATGTTCTCCTCAATCTTCTTGGAGTTCTATCCGATGTAGTCTTCTTTTGCGGTGTGTTTGTTGGGGTCCGATGAATTATGGGTTTATGATCAAATTATTCATTGAAAGTAATTGAGTCTTTTCTGAACTTTATTATGCATGATTAGATAGCTTTGTATTTCTCTTCGATCTATCTGTTTGGTTTGACCAACTAGAATGATTTATCTTCAATGGGAGACAATTTGTGCACCCTCATCCTTGTATACAATGGTTGTTTCTAGAACTTTCCAATATTCATGACCCTCCTACTAAGCGTTTAGCTACTACTCCCTCTGTCAAAAAAAGTTTGTCCCTCAAATGGATGTATCTAGCACTAACTTGGTGCTAGATACATCCATTTGA
This sequence comes from Aegilops speltoides, assembly GCA_021437245.1. Taxonomy (NCBI): domain Eukaryota; kingdom Viridiplantae; phylum Streptophyta; class Magnoliopsida; order Poales; family Poaceae; genus Aegilops; species Aegilops speltoides. Next base: position 218,811,871 of record CM038147.1, read on the forward strand.
GAAACAAGCTTCAGACAAGCTTTTTCAAATGGAGGGAGTATATTTCTAGTTCATGAATTTGGCCAGATTATGAGAGAAGCAATAGAAATATTTGCTCACTATAGAATAAATAGTGAGTGTCCTCCTATAGAAGAAATAATTTATGATCAAGAAGAGATAAGGAAATTAATCAACGGATTATGCTGCTGATACGTCACCAACGTATCTATAATTTTTGAATGTTTCATGCTATTATATTATCAATCTTGGATGCTTTATATGCATTTTTATGCTATTTTATATCAATTTTGGGAACTAACCTATTAACCCAGTGCCTAGTGTTAGTTATTGTTTTCTGCTTATTTTTGGTTTTCTAGAAAAACGGTACCAAAATGAGTCCAAATGTTATGAAACTTTTTGAAATTTTTTTTCGAGACATAAGAGACCCTAGAAGCTTCGGGAGGAGACCAGAGGACAAACGAGGAGACGACAAGGCAATAGGGCACGCCGTGCTACCTTTTGGGCCCCACATGGCTCAATCTGACCTAATTCCACTTCTATAAATTCTAAAATATTGGGAAACCCCTAGAGAGCCACCTGAAACACTTTTTCTGCTGCCGCAAGCTTCTGTTCTTTCGTGATCCCTTCTGGATGCCTTTCCCGGTACTCTGCTGGAGGTGGAATCGGTCACGGAGGGCTTCTACATCATCCTTGTTGCCTTCTGTTGATGCCTTAGTAGTTTACCAGAGACCTGCGGGTCCATATCTAGTAGCTAGATGGCTTCTTCTCTCTCTATTTGATCTTCAATACAATGTTCTCCTTGATTGTCGGTGTCAAAACCGGCGGATCTCGGGTAGGGGGTCCCGAACTGTGCGTCTAGGCGGATGGTAACAAGAGACGAGGGACACAATGTTTTTACCCAGGTTCGGGCCCTCTCGATGGAGGTAAAACCCTACGTCCTGCTTGATTAATATTGATGATATGGGTAGTACAAGAGTAGATCTACCACGAGATCAAGGAGGCTAAACCCTAGAAGCTAGCCTATGGTATGATTGTTGAGATGTATGTTCGTCCTACGGACTAAGGCCCTCCGGTTTATATAGACACCGGAGAGGCTAGGGTTACACAGAGTCGGTTACAATGGTAGGAGATCTACATATCCAGATCGCCAAGCTTGCCTTCCACGCCAAGGAAAATAACTTCCTGACACGAGCCGAGTCTTCAATCTTCTATCTTCGTAGTCCGGGAGTCCGCGGATATTGATAGTCCGGCTGTCCGGACACCCCTAGTCCAGACTCCTCAAGAGCCTCGAACCAGTCTTCAATGACGATAAGTCCGGCGTGCATAATGTTCGGCGTTGCAAGGCGGTTCCTCCTTGAATAATCCGGAGAAGATAATGAACACCAGGATAGTGTCCGGCTCTGCAAAATAAATTCCACATTCCACCGTAGAGAGAATAAAATATATACACTGACTCAATCTGCTGACGTATTGTGGGGCGTGACATCACACTGCTACCAAGCCCTTGTTTGAATTATCATACCACCTCAGCACGTTTAGCGAAGCGGTTTCCTTGGCACGTCTTGTCAAAGCAGAGATCGTGTTCCCCTTATTCCGGGATTCTCATCAATACGTGTGTGGGTAGCCCAACCGCGAAACTGATGGTGGCGCTTGGGAGATAAGTGAGTTTTACCAGGCCGGTGAGGGATGCATAATTTTGTCCGCCTATATATAAGGGATAAGGATTTACCTTCTCACATACGCCTTCTTCCTCCTTTGCTCATCCATCCCTGTGAACTCAAGCTCCAACGCCCAAGCTCACAAGATCTCGCCGACCTTTCTCCGAACATGTCCGGAGCGGAGGTAAATGGATGGCCTCCACCGCTAAGGAGGAGGACATCACCAAGCTTCTTGTGACGCCGGATACCTTTCGGCGATATTATGATCGGCTGCCTGACGTGGGGCAGCTCATCCCTACCCTGGGCCTCATGAGAGGGTCGCCTTCCTCCCCACTTCCTCCGCTGGATCGGGCTTTCCGCTCCATCCATTTGTCCGGGGCTCATGTTTTACTACGGCCTGGATTTCCATAACTGGCGCCAACTTCATCCTCAATATCTCGGCGTTTATCGTCAGGTATGCAGGCATTTCTCGATCCGCCCCACTTCGCCTATGGCTCAAGACCTTCAACGCCAAGCAAGGTTGTGAAGGGACGCAGCGAAATGCGGAGGCGCCATGTTGGGCAAGCTGCCCAACGTTCCTTGGCTAGAAGGGACCTTCGTGGACTCCGTCAAGGGGTGGCAATCGGGGTGGTTCTACATCACCGAGCCGCGCAAGCCTACATGGGCGGCGGCCCCCGAATTTAGATCTGGAATCCCCACGCAGCTCACCTCCTGGAAAGAGAAGGGCTTGCAGTGGGGTGATCTGGTGGAGGTGACGGGACTCCGAGCCTACATCAAGAAGATGGTGAGCAATAGGCTCCGGCTCGTCGACGTGGTCCAAGTCATGCTCCTCCGGCGGATTCTCCCATGCCAAGAACGGGCATTCAATCTGTGGGAATTTAATCCGGAACAGCACCAGACGTTGAGCGGGCTCTTCGATACAACACACGAAGGCGCCTGGAGGGTGCTGTTCAAGGGCGCCGAAGCCCCCGCATCCGTGACCGAAGACCGCGGATTCAGCTCGCAGTCTCCGACTGACGAGGTAAGTGATTCGACCCCATTACGGGACACTTGTGGTAATTAGATTGACTCTAGCGAGGTTTTTAATCTGCCTCTTCCTTTGACAGGAATGGATGGAGAAGGCCAAGCTGCTCATCAGCCCGGCTCCCATGCCAGAAGAACCAGTGGATGCCCGCTTAGCAGGGCTACTGGTTCCGGCACCACACGTGGTGCCGAAGAAGAAGGCCAAGAAGGTGGCCACGGGGACTCGAAAGAGTTCCCGTAATCAGGCGTCTGACGACGACGAGGACTCCTCCCCCGAAGACGAGGAGGAGGAGGAGTACTCTCTCCCGGAAGAGGGAGAGAAGAAGAGGAAGGCTTCCCCAATCGGGGCGGCCGAAGGGTCCAAGAGGGGGAGAACTATCCCCCCGGACAGTTTCGCCAACATCAGCGTTGGCGAGGATGAATGGCCTCCAAGGGCCAGGCGTCCGGCCGGATCATAAATATTCAGATCATTCATATGCCATACCTTTCATGTCGCGAAGTATCCTTCTAACGCCGTGTTCTGTCCGTAGTCCGGCCAGGGATGATCTTCCCGACTCGATGAGCGGGTCGTTGGCCTCGTCGGAAGTAAATTCCGTCCCGACCGCCTCTACCCCACGCGCCAACGAGGACGCCGAGGTGGGATCCCAAGAGGGGACCCATCAGGAGGAGGCTCCAGAGGCGCCGTCAGGCGACCTCCCGGACTTTGTGCCGGACTCTACATCGGAACCCGTAGCGGTTCCAGAGTCCGGCAAGCGCCCCTTCAAAGAAGGGCAGATCCGTGACGCCGGGCGGCCTCCGTCCCAACCGGGGCGCCGGATAACTCTTGAGGCGCTTAAGGGCTTCCATCGAGGAAGAACGCCGCACTCTCATGAGTGCGGTGATTGAGAAGGCACATCCGCCAAGAGCGGGCTGACCAAGCCTCTGAGCAGCCTTCTAACAGCTTTGAGGTAAGAAGTTAAAATTACGTAATGTAATACTGCATAGACAGTAGCCCCTGATGCTTAGTTCGGTGTTCGGAAGGAAAAGCCGGACTAAGGATCTAACAAGATAGACGCAGGGTTTCTAAAAATATGTCAATATGGGTTTGCAGGCTGCGCTGTTGACCTCTGCCGCGTTAACTTGGAGGTCGAGGCGCCGAAGAAGGACCTTGAGCGGTCGGAGCAAGAGCTCGGCCATGCCAAGAGGCAGCTCGAGGAAAAAGAAGGTGAATAACACCACTTTAAAGAAGTACCTTGAAGAAAAGGGTTTTGGTTGCAAATAAGATTAACAAGGATAATATGTGTATTGCAGGGGCCACTAATGAGGTGGCAGCCCTGAAGGATGCCGTGTCCGTGGCTGAACGCAATGCGGCCACGGAACGGGCTGAGCGAGAAAAGCAAGCGGCACTGGTGGCGGAAGTTCGGCAAGAGCTCCAGGCTCTCATGGAAAAGCATGAGAGTTTGGAGCGTGACTCCAAGACTCGAGAGTCCGAGCTTGCCTCGGCTCTCAAAAGTGCCAAGTCTGCCAAGGCCGAGGCCCAGAAGGCCCTTCAGGAGGTAGAGGACATAAAGAAGATAGCGGCAGGTAAGGCCTTTTTCATGCAGAGCAGGCACGTTAATGTAAATTACCGAATACTTACCCAAATTCGGAGCTCTCCAGGGGTGTTGGCAGATCTGCGCAGAGTGCATCCGATGCCGCCGATTCTATCGTGGCGAGGAGGGAGCTCGACGGAGAAGGTCTTCGGTCTCAAGATGCCGAGGCCGCCATCCGGTGCCCCCAAGCGACCAAATTAAGCAGGCTGGTCGAACTCCTGAGGTAGCCGAGGAGGCCATGAAGGGCCTCATAGTCCGGCCAGGGCTCGGACAGCCATGCCCGGCAGCTACTTTGGCCTAGTGCGGTGGCTGGTGGATGCATGCCCCAGGCTGGATGTAATCAAGCGCCCGCCGCATTGAAGGCGCTGTCGGGCCCTTGCCCGCATAAAGGTGCAATGGGCAAACCGGATGCGGAGAAGCTTCTCACGGATCCGCCGCCGCGAGCAAGGAGCATCGACGCCGGAGCGGTATTATAAATTTGTCTGAAGGGAGCTCGCGATATTGCGTATGAGTGCTCCCCAAATGTAATCTTTTGAGTGAACTCATTGTGTATTTATCCCGGCGCTGAAAACTTCGTTTATATGCGCCATGAGCAACGCTTGTTTAATTTAAAATATTACCTTCTGTGCGGCCGTTTGTAAAATCTGAGAGATGGCAAGTCGTTGGCTTCAGCCCCCAAGCCGCAAGTGTTGGGGTGTTCGGTGATAAACTTGAGCACTCTTGTTCCCATTATTGGGTCCATCTAGGGAGGCGCTCAACACGACGAACAAGGCAACCGGACTTATAATGCTTGAACACTCTCACTTAGCCATAGAATTCTATAATTTTAAATTTGGTGAAGCCCCGGTATTCGAAGACCGAATCCGGCGCTATCCACGCCTTCGGACATCATCCGAACTTCGCTCAAGCGGCATGAGTCTTTAAGGACCCGAAGAACCTCTCGAACAGCGACCAGTCTCGCCTTTATCATGCCGCCGTTTTAGCTTTCTCCACTGAGGCGTTAACCCGGCTCAACCGGGGCGCAATCGCAGTGGTTCTCCCAGTGCTACCTTAGCCGACGGAACGGAACGTAAGGTACCAAAACATGGGAGCCGGGCAAACCCAACTATTGACCCAAGACATGATTCGGAGCTGATTCATATAATGCTATAAGTTCGGGGTGCCGCACTTGTGAAAGTGTTCGGACTTAATCACACCATAATCTGGGGAATAGAAGCCCCTGGCGTATTCGGCCGTACCAAAGTATACGGGTGCAAGATGTCATATAATGAACATATATAAAAGATAACGCAATTGCAATGAAAAGGTAATGTACTTGCAAAAAAGAAGTGCTGCATTATTTATGAAAGAAGGTCTGCTAATAAAGTGGACTGATACAAATAGTGCGGTAAGCAAGGGATTTGGACTAAATTAACATGTCCCCCTCCAGGGATGAGCTGCAGACTTGGTGTATGTAATTGAATTTAATGCTCGTAATTGAGACCACCTGAATATTCGTCGTGGCCTCCTTTAGTCCCTGACTGTTTGCATCGTGAGTTCGGCAAGTGCGCCGTCGAACAAGGCTTCTGATTAACAGAGTCTTGTATACATAAAAAGAAGAAAAGATAAAAATAAAAATAAAAACCAAGGCGGGCGCTCGTGTGAGCCCCTGGTGTGGTCGAGCCGCACTCTTGGTCTCTTGTGATCGAGCCCCTCCCCTGCGCCCATGGTATCTCCAAAGCGTAATGATGTACGCGGAGTGTTATTCTTGTGATCATGCGCGGGCGAGGGTTGGGGCCGCATTGCTACGCGTGCTCTGATCGCGCCAGGTGGTCTTGGTTAGTGTTGCTCCGGGCGCGCTTTGATGTATCCGCTTTTAGTTGCCGGACTTGAGAATTGCCGTGAAGGCTACTCAGACTTCGCCACGAGAGCCGCCAGATGTTCCTCCGTTCGAGGAGCGCCCGTATTCCCATTGACCGTAATGACTCCACGAGGGCCCGCATCTTGAGCTTTAGGTATGCATAATGCGCACCGCGTTGAATTTTGCAAACGCTGTTCGTCCGAAAGCAGGGCATGATAGCCGCTGCGAACGGGACTATATCGAAGATTAATTCTTCGCTCGAAATTATCCGGGATCCGAAGACCACTTCGGTGTGGTGAGCACGCATAATTGGCTTCCACTCACGGATGACACCTTTAAAGGTTGTCTTTGTAGGTTTAATCTGGATGGGTCTATGCCCATTTTGCGACCGTATCCCGATAAAGCAGTTCAGTTGCCGCCGCCGCCCATCGGGACTCTTGTGAGGTGAAATCCATCAACGATTGGGTCTAAGACCAATGCGCGAATCCGCCATGGCGATGCTGGTCGGACGGTCTCTTCGATCGAAAGTGATCGGACAGAGGACCATGGATTGAACTTTGGGGCGATCGCTCCATCGCGTAGACGTCCGTGAGTGCGCGCTTCCTCTCCCTCTTGGGTATATGGGTCGCGATATCATATTCACCGTCCGCACTTGTGGGGGAAACCCTTCATCCTTTATTGTTCGGCGGCGGGTCTCTTCCTCGTCGCCGCTATTTAGCCCCTTGTCATTGTGTTCGCAATTAACTTGCTACCGCTTGAACACCCAACAATCTCTATTGGTGTGATTAGCTGGCTTTTCGGGTGCCATGTATCCGCATGAGCGGTCGAGTATTCGGTCCAAATTGGGCGGACCCGGAGTGGTTCTTTTAAATGGCTTCTTCCGCTGACCGGTTTGGAGCCTCGAATCCGGCATTGACCGTCAGATCCTCCTTATTGTCGCCAAGCACGCGGCGCTTTGTTTTTGATTCGACGTGACTCGCCGTTGTTGTCCTTAGTGTCCGGACTGCCATAATTTTTGCGGAGATTGTTGCTGCGGGCTAGCTAGCTGTCCTCTCCCGCACAAAAGCGGTCATTAACGATGTGAGGGCTGCCATGGATTTCGGCTTTTCCTGCCCTGTGCCGGGCTAGCCATTCGTCCCGGATGTTATGTTTGAAGGCTGCAAGGGCCTCCGCATCCGGACGATCGACAATTTGATTTTTCTTCGTCCAAGAACCGTGTCTAGAATTGCTGGCCGATTAAATGCGGCTGCTGAATAATGTGGCTTAGGTCATCGGCGTCGGTGGTCGCACATATGTGCCTTGGAAGTTATCAAGGAACGCGGCCTCCAGGTCTTCCCAACACCCAATTGACTCTGCGGGCAAGCTGTTAAGCCAATGCCGAGCTGGTCCTTTAAGCTTGAGTGGGAGATATTTGATGGCATGGAGATCATCTCCGCGGGCCATATGGATGTGGAGAAGGTAATCTTCGATCCACACCATAGGGTCTGTTGTGCCATCGTAAGATTCGATGTTTACGGGTTTAAACCCTTCGGGGATCTGATGATCCATTACTTCATCAGTGAAGCATAACGGGTGTGCGGCGCCCCTGTATTGAGCAATATCGCGACACAGCTCGAGGGAGCGCTGTCTGCTATGTTCGGCCCGGCCGGCGTTATGTCCGGCGCGACGGTATTCGTCGTGGGTCGTAAGGCGCCCACGTGATCCATAGATGGATCTAGATTGTCTTGCTTTGTCCTCCAATATGTCTCGCAAGTCCGGCGCGTTCCCTTTTGGCTTCATACTCTTGGAGCGATGCCGGGGTACGGTCTTGGCTGGGGGCCTAGATGCCTCTCTGTCGCAACCACGGGGTGGTCGGTCAGCCATGTCATGCGCTGGTGATGAAGGTATGTATGCTTCCTCCTCTAATCGGGGGAGCAGCTTGCGTCTTGGGTAGCTTTTGGAGGGACGTTCGAGTTTATACTCTTCGGCCGCGAGGACCTCTGTCCATCGATCGGCCAGCAGGTCCTGATCAGCTTGAAGCTGTTGCTGCTTTTTCTTTAGGCTGTTTGCCGTGGCGATAAGCCTGCGCTTGAAGCACTCTTGTTCGACGGGATCCTCAGGTATGACGAATTCGTCATCATTGAGGCTTGCTTCGTCTTCAGAGGGAGGCATGTAGTTATCATCCTCAACCCCTTCGTTTGCCGCCCTCTCGTGGGGGCTTGCTTCCGCATCCTCCTGCGCTGAGTCGTGCAGGAGGGGATTGTCTTAGGCGCTCTCTGGAGTGTTGTTGTCTCCTGTGCCGGAATCTCCATTCTTGCTTTGGCGGGATTTAGAGCGGCACCGCTGACGACGGTGTTTGGGCTGCTTCTTTAAAGAGTCTGCCTCCGCTGCTTTTTTTCCCTCCCCTTCTTTCGGGGTATCCACCATGTATACGTCATATGACGAGGTGGCCTTCCAATGCCCTGTAGGCGCTGGTTCTTGTTCGTCTCCAGCATCGTCGTCCATGGCGTCGATGTCGTCGGAGTCGTAGTCTAGCATGTCGGTTAGATCCTCGACAGTGGCTACAAAGTGGGTGGTGGGTGGGCTCTGAATTTCTTCATCGTCCGAACTCCAACCGTCCTGGCCATAGTCCGGCCAGGATTCTCCTGATAGCGAGAGACGCTTCAGTGAATTCAGGATATCGCCAAAAGGCGAGTGTTGGAAAATGTCCGCGGCGGTGAATTCCATAACCGGCGCCCAATCCGGATCAATTGGTAGGGGCGCGGGAGGTTCGGAGTCCGGTGAGGAGTCCGGCGCCTCGGGATCACGAGTTTCGCAGGGGACAAGATTAGTATTCGCCCATCGCCGTGGATGTTGAAGCCCCTGTGGCGTCTATCCACCGCCCTCGATATGGGCGATCGGCTCGCTAATGGCGAAGCGGATCCGAAAAGGGCTACCAAGGCACCGTCCGGCGGCAGAGCTAGATCATGCCCATCGTCACAAAGGCGGTGCGCTTGGCTGTGGCTCGAGTCCGCTGAAGATCAAGTCTCCGCGGTCATCGGCCGTGAAGTTTAAGCTTCGAATCGACTCGACGGCGGGCGAAGCTTCGATCTGCTCGGTGGCTAAGAGAATTGCCCGCATGCAAAGCCGCCGAATCGAAGATCTGTCCGGGAGAAAAGTCTCACCTCGACAGCGTTGCTGGTTGAAGATGCCATCAGCCTATCGATGACGACACGAGGAACTCTCAATGAAAGCACCAATGTCGGTGTCAAACCGGCGGATCTCGGTAGGGGGTCCCGAACTGTGCGTCTAGGCGGATGGTAACAAGAGACGAGGGACACAATGTTTTTACCTGTGTTCAGCCCTCTCGATGGAGGTAAAACCCTACGTCCTACTTGATTAATATTGATGATATGGGTAGTACAAGAGTAGATCTACCACGAGATCAAGGAGGCTAAACCCTAGAAGCTAGCCTATGGTATGATTGTTGAGATGTATGTTCGTCCTACGGACTATGGCCCTCCGGTTTATATAGACACCGGAGAGGCTAGGGTTACACAGAGTCGGTTACAATGGTAGGAGATCTACATATCCGTATCGCCAAGCTTGCCTTCCACGCCAAGGAAAGTACCTTCCGGACATGAGTCGGAGTCTTCAATCTTCTATCTTCGTAGTCTGGGAGTCCGGCGGATATTGATAGTCTGGCTGTCCGGACACCCCCTAGTCCAGGACTCCCTCATCGATCTTCTCAAAGTTCTATCCAATGTAGTCTTCTTTTGCGGTGTGTTTGTTGGGATACGATGAATTATGGGTTTATGATTAGACTATCCATCAAAAGTAATTGAGTCTTTTCTGAACTTTATTATGCATGACTATGATAGCTTTGTATTTCTCTCTGATCTATCTGTTTGGTTTCGCCAACTAGATAGATTTATCTTCAGAGGGAGAGGTCCTTTGTAGTGGGTTCAATCTTGCGGTGTCCTCACCTTGTGACAGAAAGGGTAGTGAGGCACATATTGCATTGTTGTTACTAAAACTATGGGGTTTATTCATATTGATTGGGTTTACTTTGTCTACATCATGTCATCTTGCTTAAAGCTTTACTCTGTTTGTCATGAACTTAATACCATAGATGCATGCTGGATAGCGGTCGCTTGGTGGAGTAATAGTTGTAGATGCAGGCAGGAGTCGGTCTACTTGTCACGGACATGATGCCTATATGTGTGATCATTGCCATGAATAACGTCATAACTATGCACTTTTCTATCAATTGCCCAACAGTAATTTGTTTACCCACCGTATGCTACGTGTTCGAGAGAGAAGCCTCTAGTGAAAACTATGGCCCCTGGGTCTACATTTACCATATTATAAAAACTAAAAATAGTTTGTTGCAATTTATTTACTTTTATTTTGTTTTGCAATCTATCTATCTACCTATACAAGATTTGATCCTTGCAAGTAGCGAGTTCAAGGGGATTGACAACCCTCTTGCCCGCATTGTGTGCAAGTATTTGCTTTTGTGCGTGCAAGTACCGACAGGAGAGTTTGCTTGGTTCGATAACTTTGGTTCTCATTGAGGGAACGCTGCATCTCCTCTCCTCTTCGAGGAAAATCCCAGCGCGGTTTATAGGTAGTAGGAAGAATTTCTGGCGCCGTTGCCAGGGAGGCATCATCAAATTCTTATCAGGTTCATTGACACAAACTTCTACTTGCTCTACTTTTTATTTGCCTTTTGTTTGCCTTTTTCATCTCCCTCCACTTCTCATAAAAATAAAAAACACAAAAATATTTTACTTTGTTAGTTTGCTTGTTTGCTTGCTTTTCCCTTATGGCTAGTTCTTCTCCCGATATGTCATTCCCTCCTTACCTAGGAGAAGGCTCTGGGATTTTGGATTTTAAAGAACTAAGTGATGAATCTTTAAAAGAATCTTGGGATAGATTATTAGAGATACAAATGAGAGCTAATCCCAAGAGTCATATCAAGTTACTCCTTAGGAGCTTCTATGTTGGTTTATCTTTTGTTCATAGACGTGTCCTAGATTCTATGTTTGAAAAATATTTCCTAGGGAATAATGCTTTTGACACCTATCAAAAGATGAAGAGTGTGTTTGGACAACCAAAACTAGAAACCATTGAACCTACCATACTAGTAAGCCATCGTCAAACTGAGATGATAAAAGAAACTAAAGCTAGTATGGAATCTCAGTTTAAAGGGTTATATAATCTTTCCAATAAAATAAATGGTAATGTGGTGTTACAAAATAAGATATACGATACTTTGGAATAGAAAATTGATAATTTTAATATCTTAAAAGCTAAAATAGAAATTCTCAATGCCAAATTTGATCACTTGGTTCATATTATTGATGTCAAAGAGAGTAAAATAGGAGAAGGGAAGATAGATAGCGTTGGAACCTTTGGTAAAGAGTTTTTTAAGCATGCAACTAAGGATGACAATACTTAAAACAATGCCTTATGCCTAGCTAGGGGCGTAAAACAATAGCGCTTGTTGGGTGGCAACCCAATAGTTATCTTAATTTTTTACTTTTTCTTTCTGTTTTGGTGTGTTGACACAATTATTGATGTATTAGTTAGTGTTTGTGCCAAGTAAAGCCTTTGGGATGATTTGGTTGATAGTTGACTTGATTATGTGAAAAAACAAAAAAAAAATTGCACCTAGTGCTGGAATTACTATAATTCACTGGAACATGATAAAATTCTAAAATGTTTACACATTATTGATATACAAATTACCCACGGTGTCCTAAGTTTTCAGATTTTTTGAGTTACAGAAGTATAGTGTTTTTTCACATCATTACAGACTGTTCTATTTTAGACAGATTCTGTTTTCTATTGCATAGTTTGCTTGTTTTAATGATGTTATGGATTATATCAGGGGGTATAAGTCATGGAGAAGTTAGAATACTATAGGTATTATGCAAGAAAAATATGAACGGGTTCATAACAACACCTAAAGTTTATGATGTGTCTATTATACTAACGGATCTCATGAGGTTTCTGTTGAGTTTTGTGTGCTGAAGTTTTCAAGTTTTAGGTCAGCTCACGATAGATGAAGGAATAAGGAGCGGAAAGACCCAAAGCTTGGGGATACCCAAGGCACACCAAGGTAATATTCAAGGAATACCCAAGCGTCTAAGCTCGAGGATGCCCCGGATGGCACCACCTCTTTCGTCTACAATCTATTGGTATGTGATGTCTACTATGCAACTTTATTCTTGTAGGCTCGTGTTGGGCCTCCAAACACAGAGTTCTGTAGGACAGTAGCAATTTTCCCTCAAGTGGATGACCTAAAGTTTATCAGTCTGTGGGAGGCGTAGGATGAAGATGGTCTCTCTCAAACAACCCTGCAACCAAATAACAAAGAGTCTTTTGTGTCCCCAACACACCAAATACAATGGTAATTTGTATAGGTGCATTAGTTCGGCGAAGAGATGGTGATACAAGTGTAGTAATGATAGTAGATGATTTTTGTAATAGTAACAATAAAAAACAGCAATGTAGCAAGTAACAAAAGTGAGCACAAACGGTATTGCAATGCTTGAAAATGGGGCCTAGGGTCCGTACTTTCGCTAGTGCAATCTCTCAACAGTGCTAATATAATTGGACCATATAACCATCCCTCAACGTGTGATGACCAAGTATGGTTCTGCTCGTGGTGTCATTAATAGATCTAGCTTCTCCACCATCTCGATGCTTGCAGCGTTGATCAAACTCATGTGGTCGATTGTCATGGCACATGATCTCTCTTGTACCCCAACGCGAGTATGAAAAAGTCCATCCCATCGACCTTCCTCCTCCAATTGAAATCCATAGCTTAGGGATTTTTAGACAGCTTCCCCCAAAACTCGATACGGGTATTTACCCTAAGAACTTTTACATGGCGCACCTTGGCTTTTATATTAGCCGAACCATCTAAGAAACTTGATAAGCAAGGAAGGAAAAAATCCTATCTGTACTCTCACGGCTAAAAATTAAACAAAACAAGTCCAAAGACTTGCCTAAAGATAACTCTAGGACTCTAAAATTTTTGCCTTTTACATCTTGGCAGTTTTTATTTCCTAAACAAAACTGATGCGCCAACTTAACATAATCAGCTACCAGTGGCTCCCATCCGCGGGCTTGCAAGGAGAGCACGTCACGTGGTAAAAAGTGAATGGATCTGGAACAATCCAGTGGACGAACTCTGCCGAAGTAGTACTCCACATGGCTTCTTGTTTTCTTTGTGTTACATGCATCTAGGACTCCTACGTGGGCACCAAAATCACAATGTGCTAATATTTTGGTTGCACGCCAATCAAAACCATCAGCGTAATCACGTGTACGTACATGATCTGGTGCATGTATGACTACATCCAATTCTTTTTTACTTGCTTTATTTTGGTATTTTTCTTTCAACTGAACAAAACTCATCTGAGGTCTTGTAGCTTCAGGTTTACCCGCAGACGCAACAAAAGTCTCAGCCTACTTATTATCTATACCAAATTGAATTAGTTTTGGCACGCAAATATTATTGATCCGTACTTCATTAAAATGCAATAATGTCTAAACAGCAACAACATCATTTACAGTCATGGTCATATCACTGTTTTTTTGTGTTCACATGATTAAGCTACTATAGTAATCATGTTTTATAGCTTTTGTTTCAATAAAGTGCCAAGTAAGACCTTTAGGATAGCTTACGGTGATAGTTGTGTTGATCCTGCTGAAAATCAAAAACTTTTGCGCCCAGTAAATTAGTTTTGATAATTTATATAAACGTGATTTTGATCTGATTCTTTTTGCCGTGGATTAATACACAAATTTGTCAGCTTTTCCTAATTTGTATGAATTTTTCGAGTTACATAAGTATTCCAGAGTTACATATTACTACAGACTGTTCTGTTTTTGACAGATTCTATTTTCTATGTGTTGTTTGCTTATTTTGATGAATCTATGAGTAGTATCGGAGGGTATGAACTATGGAGAAGTTGGAATACAGTAGATATAACACCAATATAAATTTAGAATGAGTTCACATCTTTACCTAAGTGGTGATTTACTTTCTTATACTAACGGAGCTTACGAGTTTTCTGTCGAGTTTTGTGTTGTGAAGTTTTCAAGTTTTGGGTAAAGATTCGATGGACTATGGAATAAGGAGTGGCAAGAGACTAAGCTTGGTGATGCCCAAGGCACCCCAAGGCAATATAAGGACAACCAAGAGCCTAAGCTTGGGGATGCCCCGGATGGCATCCCCTCTTTCGTCTTCATTCATCGGCAACTTTACTTGGAGCTATATTTTTATTCACCACATGATATGTGTTTTGCTTGGAGCGTCATTTTATTTTATTAGATTTTGCTTGATGTTTGAATAAACTGCCAAGATCTGAAATTTTTAAATGTTAGAGAGTATTCACATAGTTACATAATTATTTGACTACTCATTGATCTTCACTTATATCTTTTGGAGTAGTTTGTCGTTTGCTCTAGTGCTTCACTTATATATTTTAGAGCACGGTGGTGGTTTTATTTTGAAAAAATATAAGAACTCTCATGCTTCACTTATATTATTTTGAGAGTCTATTAGAATAGCATGGTAATTTGCTTAGGTTATGAATTTAGTCCTAATATGATAGGCATCCAAGAGGGATATAATAAAAACTTTCATATAAAGTGCATTGAATACTAAGAGAAGTTTGATTCCTTATGATTGTTTTGAGATATGAGGATGGTGATATTAGAGTCATGCTAGTGAGTAATTATGGATTGTAGAAATACTTGTGTTGAAGTTTGTGATTCCCGTAGCATGCATGTATGGTGAACCGTTATGTGATGAAGTCGGAGCATGATTTATTTATTGATTGTCTTCCTTATGAGTGGCGGTCGGGGACGAGCGATGGTCTTTTCCTACCAATCTATTCCTCTAGGAGCATGCGCATAGTACTTCGTTTCGATAACTAATAGATTTTTGCAATAATTATGTGAGTTCTTTATGACTAATGTTGAGTCCATGGATTATACGCACTCTCACCCTTCCACCATTGCTAGCCTCTCTTGTGTCGTGCAACTTTAGCCAGTACTATACACCCACCATTACCTTCCTCAAAACAGCCACCATACCTACCTATTATGGCATTTCCATAGCCATTCAGAGATATATTGCAATGAAACTTTCCACCGTTCTGTTTATTATGACACGCTTCATCATTGTCATATTGCTTTGCATGATCATGTAGTTGACATTGTATTTGTGGCAAAGCCACTGTTCATAATTCTTTCATACAGGTCACTCTTGATTCATTGCACATCTCGGTACACCGCCGGAGGCATTCACATAGAGTAATATTTTGTTCTAAGTATCGAGTTGTAATTCTTGAGTTGTAAGGAAATAAAAGTGTGATGATGTTCATTATTAGAGCATTGTCTCATGTGAGGAAAGGATGATGGAGACTATGATTCCCCCACAAGTCGGGATGAGACTCCGGACGAAAACTAAAAAAAGAAAAAAAAATAGGCCATAAAAAAAAAGAGAAGTCCCAAATAAAAAATAAAGAAATGAGAGAAAAAGAGAGAAGGGGCAATGTTACTATCCTTTTTCCATACTTGTGCTTCAAAATAGCACCATGATCTTCATGATAGAGAGTCTCCTATGATGTCACTTTCATATACTAGTGGGAATTTTCATTATAGAACTTGGCTTGTATATTCCAATGATGGGCTTCCTCAAAATGCCCTAGGTCTTCGTGAGCAAGCAAGTTGGATGCACACCCGCTTAGTTTCTTTTTGAGCTTTCATACACTTATAGCTCTAGTTCATCCGTTCCATGGCAATCCCTACTCACTCACATTGATATCTATTGATGGGCATCTCCATAGCCCATTGATACGCCTAGTTGATGTGAAACTATCTTCTCCCTTTTTGTCTTCTCCACAACCACCATTATATTCCACCTATAGTGCTATATCCATGGCTCACACTCATGTATTGCGTGAAGATTGAAAAAGTCTGAGAACAACAAAAGTATGAAACAATTGCTTGGCTTGTCATCGGGGTTGTGCATGATTTAAATATTTTGTGTGATGAAGATAGAGCATAGCCAGACTATATGATTTTGTAGGGATAACTTTCTTTGGCCATGTTATTTTGAGAAGACATGATTGCTTTGTTAGTATGCTTGAAGTATTATTATTTTTATGTCAATATTAAACTTTTGTTTTGAATCTTATGGATCTGAATATTCTTGCCACAATAAAGAAGATTACATTGATAAATATGTTAGATAGCATTCCACATCAAAAAATTTGTTTTTATCATTTACCTACTTGAGGACGAGCATGAATTAAGCAAGGGGATGCTTGATACGTCTCCAACGTATCTATATTTTTTTATTGTTCCATGCTATTATATTGTCCATCTTGGATGTTTTGTATGCATTTATATGCTATTTTATATGATTTTGGGACTAACCTATTAACCTAGAGCCCAGTGCCATTTTTTGTTTTTCCTTGTTTTTGAGTTTTATAGAAAAGGAATACAAAATGGAGTCCAATTGACCTGCCAATTTTTGTGGATTTTTTATGGACCAAAAGAAGCCCCCAGAGTAAAAGAATTGGGCTAGAAGAGTCCCGAGCCATCCACAAGGGTGGAGGGCACGCCCTACCCCCTGGGGGCGCCCCCTGCCTCGTGGATGACTCGGAGACCCCCCCTGACGTGGGACCGACGCCGAAAATTCCTGTAAATATAGAAACCCCCGAAAAGAAACCTAGATCGGGAGTTCCGCTGCCGCAAGCCTCTGTAGCCACCAAAAACCAATCAGGGCCCTATTTTGGCACCCTGCCGGATGGGGGATCTATCACCAGTGGCCATCCTCATCATCCCGGCGCTCTCCATGACGAGGAGTGAGTAGTTCACCCTCAGGGCTGAGGGTATGTACCAGTAGCTATGTCTTTGATCTCTCTCTCTCGTGTTCTTGATTTGGCACGATCTTGATGTACCGCGAGCTTTGCTACTATAGTTGGATCTTGTGATGTTTCTCCCCCTCTACTCTCTTGTAATGGATTGAGTTTTCCCTTTGAAGTTATCTTATCGGATTGACTCCTTAAGGATTTGAGAACACTTGATGTATGTCTTGCGTGGGATACCCGTGGTGACAATGGGGGTTCCGTGACCTTGGGAATCTATGCATAGGGGTTGGCACACATTTTCGTCTTGACTCTCCGGTAGAAACTTTGGGGCACTCTCTGAAGTTCTTTGTGTAGTTTTGAATAGATGAATCTGAGATTGTGTGATGCATATCGTATAATCAAACCCGCGGATACTTGTGGTGACATTGGAGTATCTAGGTGACATTAGGGTTTTGGTTGATTTGTGTCTGAAGGTGTTATTTTACTACGAACTCTAGGGTTGTTTGTGACACTCATGGGAATAGCCCAATGGATTGATCGGTAAGAATAACTTTGAGGTGGTTTCGTACCCTACAATAATCTCTTCGTTTGTTCTCCGCTATTAGTGACTTTCGAGTGACTCTTTGTTGCATGTTGAGGGATTGTTATATGATCTATTTATGTTATCATTGTTGAGAGAACTTGCACTAGTGAAAGTATGAACCCTAGGCCTTGTTTTGAAGCATTGCAATACTGTTTTCGCTCACTTATACCACTTGTTACCTTGCTGTTTTTATAATTTCAGATTACAAAAACCTATATCTACCATCCATATTGCACTTGTATCACCATCTCTTCGTCGAACTAGTGCACCTATACAATTTACCATTGTATTGGGTGTGTTGGGGACACAAGAGACTCTTTGTTATTTGGTTGCAGGGTTGTTTGAGAGAGACCATCTTCATCCTACGCCTCCCACAGATTGATAAACCTTAGGTCATCCACTTGAGGGAATTTGCTACTGCCCTACAAACCTCTGCACTTGAAGGGCCAACAACGTCTACAAGAAGAAGGTTGCATAGTAGACATCAGACCCTGCTGCCACGAGAGGGTAGAACAAAAGATGTCATGCAAGTTCTTTTCCATAAGCACATATGACTATATTCGGAATACATGCCTACATTATATTGATGAATTGGAGCTAGTTCTGTGTCACCCTAGGTTATAACTATTGCATGATAAATGCCATCCGACATAATTATCCATCATTGATCCATTGCCTACGAGCTCGTTTCATATTGATTTTTGCTAAATTACTTTTCCGTTGCCATTGTTACGATTGCTACAAAACTGCTAATGTTACTTCTGCCACTGTTACCGTTACTTCCATACTACTTTGCTATTAAATACTTTGTTGCAGATATTAAGTCTTTTATATGTTAATACTTGAGATTTATCTTTGGCTCCCCTTGTGTCGAATCAATAAATTTGGGTTGAATATTGTACCCTCGAAAACTGTTGCGATCCCCTATACTTGTGGGTTATTAGAGATCAAGGTGTCGAGCCGGTGACGATGGAGATCATAACGATGTTTTGGAGATGGAGATCAAAAGCCCAAGATGATGATGGCCATATCATGTCACATATTTTGATTGCATGTGATGTTTATCTTGTATGCATCTCATTTTTCTTAGAACGGCGGTAGCATTATAAGATGATCCCTTTACTAAATTTCAAGTTATAAGTGTTCTCCCTGAGTATTCACCGTTGCGACAGTTCGTCGTGTTGAGACACCACATGATGATCAGGTGTGATAGACTCTACGTTCACATACAATGGGTGCAAGACCGTTTTTCACATGCGGAATACTCGGGTTAAACTTGACGAGCCTAGCATGTATAGACTTGGCCTCGGAACACTGGAGATCGAAAGGTCGAACGTGAATCATATAGTAGATATGACCAACATAGAGATGTTCACCATTGATGACTACCCCATGTCACGTGATGATCTGACATGGGTTAGTTGATTTGGATCACGTTACACTTAGATGACTTGAGGGATGTCAATTTAAGTGGGATTCTTAAGTAATTTGATTAATTGAACTTTAATTTGTCATGAACTTAGTCCTGATATTATTTGCAACTTATGTTGTAGATCAATAGCTCGCGTTGTAGCTCCTCTATGTTTTTTGATATGTTCCTAGAGAAAACTGAGTTGAAAGATGATAGTAGCAATGATGCAGACTGGATCCGTGATCTGAAGATTATCCTCATTGTTGCATAGAAGAATTATGTCCTTAATGCACCGCTAGGTGACAAACCTATTGCAGGAGCAGATGCAAACATTATGAACCTTCTAGCAAGCTCGATATGATGACTACTTAATAGTTTAGTGCACCATGCTTTACGGCTTAGAACCGGGACTTCAAAAACGTTTTGAACGCCACAGAGCATATGAGATGTTCCAAGAGCTGAAATTTGTATTTCAGACTCATGCCCATGTCGAGAGGTATGAGACCTCTGACAAATACTTTGCCTACAAGATGGAGGAGAATAGCTCAGCTAGTGAGCATGTGCTCAGAATGTCTGGGTACTACAATCACTTGAATCAAGTGGGAGTTAATCTTTCAGATAAGATAGTGATTGGTAGAGTTCTCTAGTCACTATCACCAAGCTACTAGAACTTCGCGATGAACTATAATATGCAAGGGAAGACGAAAACGATTCCCGAGATTTTCACGATGCTGAAATCGGCAAAGGTAGAAATCAAGAAAGAGCATCAAGTGTTGATGGTTAACAAGACCACTAGTTTCAAGAAAAAGGGCAAGGGAAAGGAAGGGAACTTCAAGAAGAATGGCAAGCAAGTTGTCACTCCCGTGAAGAAGCCCATAGCTTGACCTAAGCCTGAAACTGAGTGCTTCTACTACAAAGGAAATGGTCACTGGAAGCAGAACTACCCCAAATATTTGGCGGATAAGAAGGATGGCAAAGTGAAAAAAGGTATATTTGATATACATGTTATTGATGTATACCTTACTAGTACTCGTAGTTTCCCCTGGGTATTTGATACCTATTCAGTTGCTAAGATTAGTAACTCGAAACAGGAGTTGCAGAATAAATGGAGCCTAGTTGAGGGTGTAGTGACGATGTGTGTTGAAATTGGTTCCAAGATTGATATGATCATCATCGCATGCTCCCTATACTTTCGGGATTAGTCCTGAACCTAAATAAATGTTATTTGGTGTTTGCTTTGAGAATGAACAAGATAGGGTCGTGTTTATTGCAATACGGTTATTCATTTAAGACAGAGAATAATTGTTATTCTGTTTACATGAATGAAACCTTCTATGGTCATACACCCAATGTTAATGGTTTATTGAATCTCGATCGTAGTGATACACATATTCATAATATTGATGCCAAAAGATGCAAAGTTGATAATGGTAGTGCAACATACTTGTGGCACTGCCGTTTAGGTCATATTGGTGTAAAGCACATGAAGAAACTCCATGCTGATGGGCTTTTGGAATCACTTGATTATGAATCATTTGATACTTGCGAACCATGCCTCATGGGCAAGATGACTAAAACTTCATTCTTCGGAACAATGGATCGAGCTAAATAAACTTATTGGAAATAATACATATCGATGTATGCGGTATGATGAGTGTTAAGGCACATGGCGAGTATCATTATTTTCTGACCTTCACAGATGATTTGAGTAGATATGGGTATATCTACTTAATGAAACACAAGTCTGAAACATTTGAAAAGTTCAAAGAATTTCAGAACGAAGTGGAGAATCATCATAACAAGAAAATAAAGTTTCTACGATCTGATCATGGAGGCGAATATTTGAGTTACGAGTTTGGCCTTCATTTAAAACAATGTGGAATAGTTTCACAACTCACGCCACCTGGAACACCACAGCGTAATGGTGTGTCTGAATGTCGTAACCGTACTTTATTAGATATGGTGCGTTCTATGATGTCTCTTACTGATTTACCACTATCGCTTTGGGGTTATGCATTAGAGACAACCGCATTCACGTTAAATAGGGCACCATCTAAATCCGTTGAGACGACATCGTATGAACTATGGTTTGGCAAGAAACCTAAGCTGTCGTTTCTTAAAATTTGGGGTTGCGACACTTATGTAAAAAGGCTTCAATCTGATAAGATCGAACCCAAATTGGAGAAGTGTGTCTTCATAGGATACCCTAAGGAAACAACTGGGTACACCTTCCATGAAAAATCTGAAGGCAAGATCCTTGTTGCTGAGAATGGGTCCTTTCAAGAGAAGGAGTTTCTTTCGTAAGAAGTGAGTGGGAGGAAAGTAGAACTTGATGAGGTAATTGTACCTTCTCTCGAAATTGAGAATAGTACATCTCAGAAAACCGTTTCCAAGGTGCCTACATCAACTAGAGAGGAAGCAAATGATAATGATCATGAAACTTCGAACCAAGTTACTAGTGTACTTCGTAGGTCAACCAGAGCACGATCCGCACCAGAGTGGTACAGAAATCCTATTCTGGAAGTCATGTTACTAGACCAAGGAGAACTTACAAACTATGAAGAAGCTATGATGAGCCCAGATTCTGATAAATGGCTTGAGGCCATGAAATCTGAGATAGGATCCATGTATGAGAACTTGGTGGATTTGCCTGATGATCGGCAATCCATAAAGAATAAATGGATCTTCAAGAATAAGACTGACGATGATGGTAATGTTACTGTCTACAAAACTTGACTTGTCGCAAAAGGTTTTCGACAAGTTCAAGGGATTGACTACGCTGAGACTTTCTTCTCAACCGTACCGATGCTTAAGTCTGTCCGAATCATGTTAGCAATTCCACATTTTATGAAATCTGGCAAATGGATGTCAAAACTGCATTCCTTAAATGGATATCTCTAAGAAGAGTTGTATGTGATGCAACCAGAAGGTTTTGTCAATCCTAAAGGTGCTAACAAGGTGTACAAGCTCCAGCGATCCATGTATGGACTGGTGCAAGCATCTCGGAGTTGGAATATACGCTTTGATGAGGTGATCAAAGCATATGGTTTTATACAGACTTACAGTGAAGCCTGTATTTACAAGAAAGTGAGTGGGAGCTTTGTAGCATTTCTAATATTATATGTGGATGACATATTATTGATTGGAAATGATATAGAATTTTTGGATAGCATAAAAGGATACTTGAATAAGAATTTTTTTAATGAAAGACCTCGGTGAAGCTTGATGACCCACAAGTATATGGGGTCAATTGTAGACTTTTCGATAAGTAAGAGTGTCGAACCCAACGAGGAGCAGAAGGAAATGACAAGTGGTTTTCAGGAAGGTAATGTCTGCAAGTGCTAAAATTGTAAGTAGCGGAGTAGTTTGATAGCAAGATAATTTGTAATGAGCAAGTAACGATAGTAGTAACAAAAGTGCAGCAAGATAGCTCAATCCTTTTGAGGCAAAGGATAGGCCAAAACGGTCTCTTATGATAAGCAAAGTGTTCTTGAGGGTACACAGGAATTTCATCTAGTCACTTTCATCATGTTGGCTAAATTCGTGTTCGCTACTTTGATAATTAGGTATGTGGGTGGACCGGTGCTTAGGTGTTGTTCTTACTTGAACAAACCTCCTACTTGTGATTAACTCTCTCGCAAGCATCCGCAACTACGAGAAAAGTATTAAGAATAAATTCTAACCATAGCATTAAACTTTTGGATCCAATCAGTCCCTTACAGAATAACGCATAAACTGGGGTTTAAGCTTCAGTCACTCTCGCAATGACACCACTAAGGGAATCACAACATACATATCATCAAAATATCAAACACATATCAAGTTCAAATGATTACTTGCAACATGATTTCTCTCGTGGCCTGAAGAACAAAAGTAACTACTCACAAATGATAATCATGCTCAAGATCAGAGGGGTATTAAATAGCATAATGGATCTGAACATATAATCTTCCACCAAATAAACCATATAGTAATTAACTACAAGATGTATCAACATTGCTAGTCACCCACAAGCACCAATCTATAGTTCCGGTACAAAGATTGAACACAAGAGATGAACTAGGGTTTGAGAGGAGTTGGTGTTGTTGAAGATGTTGATGAAGATAGCCCTCCCCAAGATGGCAGAGTTGTTGGTGATGATGATGATGATGATGATGATGATGATGATTTCCCCCTCCGAGAGGGAAGTTCCCCCGGTGGAATAGCTCCACCGGAGGGCAAAAGTGCTCCTGCCCAAGTTCTGCCTCGAGACAGCGGCGCTTCGTCCCGAAAGTCCTCTCCCCAATTATTTTAGGTCAAAATGACTTATACACTAGAAGAATAGCACCGGAGGTGAGCTGAGGGGGCAGCACCCACCAGGGCGCGCCTGGGCCTCCTGGCACGCCCAGGTGGGTTGTGACCACCTGGTGGCCCCCTCTGGTACCTATTTGCTCCAATATTTATTCAATATTCCATAAAAAATCTGCGTGAAGTTTCATCTCATTTGGAGTTGTGCAGAATAGGTAGCTTGACGTAGCTTTTTCATGTCCAGATTTCTAGCTGCCAGAATTCTCCCCTTTTGTGTATACCTTGCATATTATGAGAGAAAAGTCATTAGAATTACTCCAAAAAACATTATTATACAATAACACAACATAAATAATAGTAGGAAAACATGATGCAAAATGGACGTATCAACTCCCCCAAGCTTAGACCTCGCTTGTCCTCAAGCAAAAACCAAAATCGAAAAACATGTCCACATGCTTAGAGAGAGAGGTGTCGATAAAAACAAAAATATGGACATAGCAGCATCTAACATCAACAAACTTTAACATAAAACTTTTGTCATAGAACTTTTATCATAGACTTCTCATGAACAAGTGACAATTCATCACAACATCGAAGTATAAAGCATAAACTTTATTGGAAACCAATAAACTATGTTCTAAGTCAATTTTGTAACTACAATTCATCATCTTTTCAGGAAGGGTCACGTATCGGAGCCTTTAGGCAAGTCCAAATACTCAACCATCATTTAGTCTTCTATGATTGCTAACACTCACCCCATACACATGAGCAAAACGTTTCAACCGGACACATAGAAAGATAGGGGCTTATAGTTTCGCCTCCCAACGCATTCACCTCAAGGGTGATGTCTACAATAATAGCTCATGCTACCCATATTCAACTGGATATATGTGCCTAGATCTTTCCTCACCGCATGATGCTTGCCAAAGGAGAAAAATAAAAGGAATAGAGAGAAAAACTTTGACTCTTGCATGAAAGTAATACATGAAAGTAAAAGATAGGCTCTTCGCAGAGGGAAGCAGAGGTTGCCATGCGCTTTTTGTTTGTATGCTCAACCCCTTAGTGCAAGAGAACGTCACGTTATATTGCCCCTTGTGATGGCAACCTTTATTATGTAGTCTGTCGCTTTTATTCTTTGCCATCACAAGTTCGTACAATGCTCAATTTTCCCTTACACTAAATGATCTTACACTTTTAGAAGCAATTTTTATTGCCCTTTTTGCACCGATGACAACTTACTTGAAGGATCTTACTCAAACCATAGGTAGGTATGGTGGACTCTCAAACAAGATTTGGGTTTAAGGGTTTTGGATGCACAAGTAGTATCTATACTTAGTGCGGAATTTTTGGCTAGCAAAGATAGGGTCAAGCACCACATGTTGAAGGATCTATGACAATATAACTTCTATGTGAATATGAACAAACATAAATCATTATGTTGTCTTCCTTGTCCAACGTCAACAATTTTGGCATATAATATTTTGATGGGTGCTCACAATCACAAAAGGTTTCCAGGATAGTGTATTTGTATGTGAATCTTCTCTTGCCTTATTAATTCTTCCATGAGTTGCATCATTGACCAATGCTATGTTTGTCAATCTACAATGAAATTTTCTACTTATACTTTTCCTTGTGTAATGTCATCACCTACCATAAGTTTAGCATATGATCTTTTTCATTTATTTCCTTTCTTTTTATTGAAACAAGAGAGAAAAGAAGGCAAAACTCAAACTAAACTTTATAAGGATTGATCACTAAGCAAACTCTCAAAAAGAAAGGATCGAACTAAACTTTTATACATCTAATAGCAAAAGATAACCATTGATCGAACTAAGAAAGTAAAGGTAAAGATAGTGGAGATGATACGATACCAGGGCACCTCCCCCAAACTTGGCGAAAGCCAAGGGGAGTGCCCGTACCCTATACTCAATTTTATTTTGGTGGTGAAGAAGGAGGTGGTGTTGATGAAGCGATCTTGTCCAATATATCTCTGAGTGTATCTCTCAAGCTGTGAATCTCCCGTAGATCTTGATGAAGCAGCTCAGTGTTCTTCTCTACTTCAGCCATGATATGTTTATTTTCCGGGCCCCGAGAGTTTGTCCCTGCATCACTTTCTCTTGGACGAGATATGTCCCAATTGGACGGTATATGCACACGAGGAGTGTTTTCGAACCCATAATTATGAATCAAATTGTGAAAATTGTTTTGATGTAACCTGTGTAGAGGTCTCCTTGTAGGGAGTTCTTCCTGATCACTTGGGCCCTCTTGAGTGTTTATGGGCCTCATGACTTGATGGGGGTTAGGACGAGTGGAGATGCCAGCCAGCGTGCCTCTCTCAGAGGCTGGAGGGTGAAGTCCAAAAGAGTCCCCCTCATCTTCCTCCATAACGACCTCTTCAAATCCCTCTCCCCTGGACTCTATCTGAAGCAACCCAGTGTTGCTTTCTTCAGTGTTGGAGGAGGGAGAAGACATGATTCCTGGCTCAACAGATCTGACAAAAAATAGCAAAAAAGGAAAACAGGAGATTTCTCCGCGATACGGAGGTCAACAGGTTCGTGAGGTATATAAATTTTTTTATCTTGGGGAACAAGCAGAACGGGAGAAAACGGGGTCCAGAAAGTACTTGAGGTGGGCACAACCCACTGGGGCGCGCCTAGCATGCCAGGTGCACCCTGGTGTATCGTGCCCACCAGGGTCACCTTCCTGGAAGTTTCTTATTTTCCTAATTTTTTAAATATTCCAAAACTGACAAAAAATATTTTGGCAATTTTTTCGAGTCTGTTTACTTACCGTATCACGTACCTCCCTTTTTCATGATTTTGGGGTGTTCCAGAAGGTTTCCTTCATGTGTTCTTCCGGTGTCAAAGTTTGGATGATATTGCTTTCAACATTAATGGGCGTACCTGAGATATAGTGTTTTATTCGTTGCCCATTGACAGCCTTCGGGTTATTACCTTCGGCATTATTTATTTTGATAGCTCTGGATCGATAGACCTCCTCGATGACATAGGGTCCTTCCCTTTTGGAGAGGAGTTTTCCTGCAAAGAATCTGAAATGAGAGTTGTACAAAAGAACATATTCTCCAACTTTGAACTCATCCTTTTCGATTCTTTTGTCATGCCATATTTTAACTTTTTCTTTGAATAACTTTGCATTTTCATAAGCCTGGGTTCTCCATTCATCTAATGAGCTAATATCAAATAGCCTCTTTTCACCAGCAAGTTTGAAATCACAATTGAGTTATTTAATTGCCCAATATGCTTTGTGTTCTAACTCAAGAGGCAAATGACAAGCTTTTCCATAAACCATTTTATATGGGGACATACCCATAGGATTTTTATAAGCTGTTCTATAAGCCCAAAGTGCATCATCTAATTTCTTAGACCAATTCTTCCGGGACCTATTGACAGTCTTTTATAAGATCAGTTTTATTTCTCTGTGGCTAAGTTCAACTTGACCACTAGACTGAGGATGATAAGGTGATGCAGTTATATGGTTAACATCATACTTAGCAAGCATTTTACGGAAAGCACCATGAATAAAGTGTGAACCACCATCAGTCATTAAATATCTAGGGACTCCAAACCTTGGGAAAATAACTTCCTTAAGCATTTTAATAGAGGTGTTGTGATCAGCACTACTGGTTGGGATAACTTCTACCCACTTAGTAACATAATCAACAGCAACCAAAATATGTGTATACCCATTAGAGGAAGGAAAAGGTCCCATGAAATCAAATCCCCAAACATCAAATGGTTCAACAACAAGTGAATAATTCATAGGCATTTCTTGACGCTTACCGATATTACCTATTCTTTGGCATTCATCACAAGGCGAGACAAACTTATGGGCATCCTTGAAGAGAGTAGGCCAATAAAAACCAGATTGCAATACCTTATGAGCGGTTCTGTCTCCCGCGTGATGTCCTCCATAAGCTTTAGAGTGACATTTCCGTAGGATTTGTTCCTGTTCATGCTCAGGTACACAATGTCTAATAATACCATCTATTCCTTCTTATAAAGATGTGTGTCATCCCAAAAGTAATATCCTAAATCATAGAAGAATTTTTTATTTTGTTGGTATGTGAAACTAGGTGGTATGTATTTAGCAACAATATAATTAGCGTAGTCAGCATACCAAGGTGTACTATTAGAAACATTTATTGCAGCTAGTTGTTCATCAGGAAAGCTACCATTAATAGGTTCTGGGTCATCAAGAATATTTTCAAGCCTAGACAAGTTATCAGCTACGGGGTTTTGTGCCCCTTTCCTATCAGTAATATGCAAATCAAATTCTTGTAGCAGCAGAACCCATCTAATGAGTCTAGGTTTAGCATCTTCCTTTTCCATAAGATATTTTATAACAGCTGATGTCTGCTAGAACTATGTCGATATTTCCCCAAAGAGGAAGGGATGATGCAGTATAGCGATGGTAGGTATTTCCCTCATTGATGAGACCAAGGTTATCGAACCAATAGGAGAACCTCCTCACACCACGTAAACATCACTGCACACAAATAACAAATACTCGCAACCCCGCGTGTTAAAGGGGTTGTCAATCCCTTTCGGGTACGGCGCCTCAAGATAGGCAAATAGCGTGAGGTAAAAGTGGCAGATAGGATAAATAGATCGCGGAACAAATAAATTGCAGCAAGGTATTTTTGTATTTTTGGTTTAATAGATCTGAAAATAAATGCAAAGGAAAATAGATTGCAAAGGCAAATATGATGAAAAGAGACCCGGGGGCTATAGGTTTCACTAGTGGCTTCTTTTGAGAAAAATAGCAAACGGTGGGAAAACAATTACTGTTGGGCAATTGATAGAACTTCAAATAACCATGACGATATCCAGACAATGATCATTATATAGGCATCACGTCCAAGATTAGTAGACCGACTCCTGCCTGCATCTACTACTATTACTCCACACATCAACCGCTATCCAGCATGCATCTAGTGTATTAAGTTCATGGAAAAACGGAGTAATGCAATAAGAACGATGACATGATGTAGAAAAGATCTATTTATGTAGAAATAGACCCCCATCTTGTTATCCTTAATAGCAACGATACATACGTGTTGTTTCCCCTTCTGTCACTGGGATCAAGCACCGTAAGATTGAACCCATCACAAAGCACCTCTTCCCATTGCAAGATAAATAGATCAAGTTGGCCAAACAAAACCCAAATATCGGAGAAGAAATATGAGGCTATAAGCAATCATGCATATAAGAGATCAAAGAAGACTCAAATAACTCTCATGGATAAAAACATAGATCTGATCATAAACTCAAAGTTCATCAGGTCCCAACAAACACACCACAAAAAGGCTTACATCATATGGATCTCCAAGAGACCATTGTATTGATAATCGAGAGAGAGAGAGAGAGAGAATAAGCCATCTAGCTACTAACTAAGGACCCGTTGGTCTACAAAGAACTACTCACGCATCATCGGAGAGGCACCAATGGAAGTGGTGAACCCCTCTGTGATGGTGTCTAGATTGGATCTGGTGGTTCTGGACTCTACGACAGCTAGAATTGATTTTCGTCGACTCCCCTAGGGTTTCTGGAATATTGGGGTATTTATAGAGCAAAGAGGCGGTTCAGGGGGCACCCGAGGTGGGCACAACTGAAAGTGCAACTAATCCCTGGGTGGTTTTGGTAATTCTTAACAACATATAGCTCATTGAACTAATACTCTTTCTAGATGATCATTTCATAAAGTTCAATGATTGGCATGGCATGGACTAGAGATGTGGACCCCTCAAAATGCTAAGGACACATATTGGCAACAGGCTCAAGACTACATTTTCTTTTTAGTGATCCAAGATCACATTGAGTCCATAGGAAATCCAATACTACTAAAAGGGGATGAGGTGTTGCTTAATGGCTTACTTGCTCCAAATGCTTAGTGATATGCTCCAAAACCCTCAGCCACTTTCTCATTTCCACATATGTCCTAAACCTAAAAGTCAAACTCGGCCCCACCAATTTGATCTATCCGGCGACACCGAGTTCATTTGACATAGCCACTGCTACAAACCCTAATCAGTTTGGATTCACTGATAGGGATCTCGGTCTCATCGAGATGGGATTGCAAACTCCCTGTTTCCCTTCATAAGGTTTCAGTCTCACCGAAATGAGCGATCGGTCCCACCGAGTTTGCAATGCAAACTCCATGTTTCCTTTTCGTAATGTTTCGGTCTCACCGAAATGAGCGAATCAGTCCCATCGAGTTTGCCTAACCAAATCTATGTTTGCCTATTACTAAAATCGATCCCACCAAGTTCATGTGATCGGTCTCACTGAGATCAAGTTATGCCCTAATCCTAGCACATCGGTCCCACCGAGTTGATCATATCGGTCCCACCAAAAAGCCTAACGTTCACATTTTGAACTGAATCGGTCTGACCGAGTTTCACAATTCGGTCTCACCGAGTTTGGGAATCTGTGTTTAACGGTTAGATTTTGTGTGGAGGCTATGTATACCCCTCCACCCACTCTTCATTCATGGAGAGAGCAATCAAAGCATGCCTACACTTCCTGCATTCATTTTCTGAGAGAGAACCACCTACTCATGTGTTGAGACCAAGACATTCCATTCCAACCACAAGAATCTTGATATCTAGCCTTCCCCAGGTTGCTTTCCACTCAAATCATCTTTCCACCATAGCCAAATCTGTGAGAGAGAGTTGAGTGTTGGGGAGACTACCATTTGAAGCACAAGAGCAAGGAGTTCATCATCAACACACCATCTATTACCTTTTGGAGAGTGGTGTCTCCTAGATTGGTTGCGTGTCACTTGGGAGCCTCCGTCAAAATTGTGGAGTTGAACCAAGGAGTTTGTAAGGGCAAGGAGATTGCCTACTTCGTGAAGATCTACCGCTAGTGAGGCAAGTCCTTCGTGGGAGACGGCCATGGTGGGATAGACAAGGTTGCTTCTTCGTGGACCCTTTGTGGGTGGAGCCCTCCATGGACTCGTGCAGCCATTACCTATAACACCCTCGATGCGGCTATATCTCCCACGTGTCGAAGCACGACTTAGAGGCATAACCGCATTGAAAGCAATGTCGCAAGTGAGGTAATCTTCACACAACCCAAGTAATACATAAGGGAAAGAGATACATAGTTGGCTTACAATCGCCACTTCACACAATTACATGAATAAAGCATTACATCATCCAGATACAATCAAGGTCCGACTACGGAACCAAAATAAAAGAAGAACCCCAAATGCGACAAAGGTCCCCGATCGACCCCAACCGGGCTCCACTATCGATCAACTAGAACGAAACAACACAAAGGGCAAGATCTTCAACGAGCTCCTCCTTGAGCTTGGTTGCGCCACCGCCGGTAACATAGGCACCGCAAACTGGTTTTGAAGTATCCGTGAGCCACGAGGACTCAGCAATCCCATTACCATGGGTATCAAGACTAGCAAAGCTTAATGGGAAAGGAAGGGGTAAAGTGGTGAGGTTGCAGCAGCGACTAAGCAAGTATGGTGGCTAACAAACGCAAATGAGAGCGAGAAGAGAAACAAGCGGAACGGTCGTGAAGCTAGCAATGATCAAGAGGTGATCCTGAACACCTACTTACGTCAAACATAACACAGAAACCGTGTTCACTTCCCGGACTCCGCCGAGAAGAGACCATCACGGCTACACACGCGGTTGATGCGTTTTAATTCGGATCAAGTGTCAAGTTGTCTACAACCGGACATTAACAAATTCCCATCTGCCACATAACCGCGGGCACGGCTCTCGAAAGTTTATACCTGCAGGGTGTCCCAACTTAGCCCATGACAAGCTCTCGCGATCATCGAAGGAATAGACCTTCACCCGAGACACTCCGATCAGACTCGGTATCCCGGTACATCAAGACATTTCGACAATGGTAAAACAAGACCAGCAAAGCCGCCCGGCGTGCCGACATCCTGATAGTAGCCGCGTAGATCTCGCCTCGAGCCACGACCGGATGAGCTAAGCATACAGTACCGACGTAACCCAAGTTACTAAGGGATGGTCCCATACGGTGCTCTAGTTTGGACCAACGCTAGACAAGCAATCGCCCGGGGGCTATAATAAAGATGACCCTTGGGTTAATTACTCCCAAGGGAAAAGTAGGTGGTGGTGAGGCAAGCTGGTAAAAGGCAATGTTGGGCCTTCTTTGGACAAGTTTTATTCAAAGCGAACTGTCAAGGGGTCCCATAAATCACCCGACCGCGTAAGGGACGCAAAATCCGGGAACATAACACGGTATGACGGAAACTAGGGCGGCAAGAGGAACAAAACACTGCATAAGGCCGAGCCTTCCACCCTTTACCAAGTATATAGATGCATTAATAATATAAGAGATATTGTGATATCCGAACATAAACCCTGTCCCACCATGGA
This sequence comes from Aegilops speltoides, assembly GCA_021437245.1. NCBI lineage: Eukaryota > Viridiplantae > Streptophyta > Magnoliopsida > Poales > Poaceae > Aegilops > Aegilops speltoides. The sequence goes on from CM038147.1 coordinate 218,843,495, forward strand.
GAAATCTTCAACTTCACCTGCAACTAGCAACGCTATAAGAGGGGCTGAGCAAAGCGGTAACATAGCCAAACAACGGTTTGCATAGGAATGGTGTCAAAGGTTAGAGGTTCATGGAAATTTGGGATGGCTGGACAAACAGGTAATAGGTATCGCAGCATAGCGAAAGAACGAGGCAACTAGCATAGCAATGATAGTAGTGAGATCCAGGGTAGCGGTCATCTTGCCTGAAATCCCGCAAGGAAGAAGAACGAGTCCATGAAGAAGACAAACGGACGCAGACGAACGAATCCTCACAACTCCGGAACGGAACCGAAGCTAACGAGAGAAGCAAACCGGAAAGAAGCAAACAACATGGTAAACACACAAGCATAATCATGGCATGATGCGCAGACAAATATGATGCATGTCCGGTTTAATGAGGCATGGCATGGCATGGCAAAGTGCAACAAACAACACTACAAATTAAGTGGAGCTCAATATGCAACGAGTTGCATATTGACGGAACACCACATTCAAGTATTTAGTTCGCTCTCGTTTAAGCTACCCAACAATATTAAATGTTGATTAACATGGCAAGGGGTGAAGCATAACAAAACTACCTACCTAGGCAAGTTTAAATGAGGCCGGAAACAACGAACAACAATTCCGGAAAATCCTCATGAGCATATTATGAATTTGGTACTGTTCTGCCCTAAAACATATTTTAAAGTTGTTAAACAGGAAAATAAAGTGGACCATGTTAAACTAGGCATTTTTCCACCCCAAATACATATAAAGAACATTTAATTCCGAGCTACGGTTATTTAGTTATGAATTAAATCATTTTAGCATAGCATTTGAGCAAATTTAATCAAACAACATTTTTAACATGGATGAAAGTGGCATATTATTAAACTAGATGAAAAACTAAGCATTTTACATATATAAATTATTTACAAAAGATGCATGGTTTGTGAGTAATTAAATGCATGAAGTCTAGGGACTTTTCTGTAAAACAGTAAATCCTTGGTAATTAGCTAAATTCGCAGCGCATGAAAAAAAAACCACATGGGCGAAACTGAATAGTGCATTTGGGCGGCTGGTGGTGGGCTGCTCACCTAGCTGGGCTCGCCCAGTCGGTGGGGGAACGGGCCAGAGGGCGGCGGCTGGGCCGGGCGCGGGAAATTCTTGGGCCTTGGCGCTACCGGGAGCCCACGCCCACTTGAAGCCGGGGGTGGCGCAGCCGGGCCTTGAGCCCACTGGCGGTCGCCTGCGACGAGGCGCAGGTCAACGCGGCGCGATCGGCTGCCCCTCCTCTCGAATGTAAGGCAACGGAGTTGAGGCGGCGCTCTGCCAACGAAGAGGAAGCAGAGGCCCGCGAGGGGAAGCAGGGACTTGGCGTGGCGGCTCGAGCAACGGAATCGGCGGATCCGGGGCAGGCGGCGGTGGAGCTCCGTCTTGAGGTAGCTCATGGACGGAGACGAGGCGGGTCTGAGTCTCAAGGCGGTGGCGCGTGGCGGCTTCTTTGGGCGCCGGAGTGACTAGGCGAGGAGGAGGCCCGGCAGCAGAGTTCCCAGCAGACGGGAGGCTGCAGGAGGGCTTGGCTTGGAGCTCCATGGGGACGTATGTTCCCTGCTGCGGCAAGTCGAGAGAGAGAGGCGTGAGGGAAAGAGGAACGGGAGCATGGGAAGAAGGAAGACAGGGCGCGCATCGTCCTCGTTAGCCGGTGGCTCAGCGAGGTCCAGCTAGGGCGCCGGAGATGTGAGGATCCAGGAGGCGGGGATGGTGGCGAGGAGGAGCTCGGGGCTCGGGCGAGGAGTGGATCGAGGGGGCCTGGGGTTGGTTCGATGCTGATAACGAGGTGGAGCGGTGGTTGGGGAGGGATGGATCCCGAGGGGAATTCTGGAGAGAGTGGCGGCGGCGGCTAGGATGGGGATGGGACAGCCGGCCTAGGTTTTAGGGTTAGATTATTTATATAGCAAGGATTTGGTTTGGGGCTATTTCGTTCCTCCGATCGAAATCGGACGGCCGAAAAAGAATGGCTTAGGGAGTCCAATTAATAAAACGGAGATTTTTTTGTAGACGTTAGGGGATGATCCGGACCCAACGGCGATGACTGAGCGGGTCGGGTTCGGGCAAGTTTCGGACGCGCGCGAGGGGGGCTGCGAGCTGGCAAGAGAGGTTAGATGGTCGGACAAAAGGGAAACGAAAACACAGTTGGTCTCGGGACGGTCAACAAAAGAAAGGGGGGAGGACGCGGCAACTATGAACGGGGTTTGATGAGCTCAGAAAAGAGAGAGAAGAGAGGGGTCCAAATGGTCTGCGAGAAGGTCAACAAAGGCAAAGCGGTCCGAGGAGATCAACGAGGACAAGGGCCCGACAAAATTCCAACGCAGGCAAAGAAAGAAAAGGCAACTGCGGATGGTAACGAGTTTTATGAAAACATATGGATGCAATGCGAATGATGACATGAGAAGAAATGCATGACATGAACAAAATGCAAAAACAAAAGAACAAAACCCAACCACGAAGGAAAATAACATATGGCATCTCCGGAAAAGGCAAGAGTTGGAGTTACGAATATGGAAAGTCGTATCCGGGGCGTTACAACACTCCACCACTACGAGAGGATCTCGTCCCGAGATCTAGGATGGCACCGGAGGGAAAACGGAAGAGGAAGAGAAGAGGTAAAACTAAGTTGCTTCTTTGACGAACGAGTGAAACCACGAACCTTGAGAGGTTGAGCAATTTAAAAGAAAGAGTACAACAGAGATGAACGAGATTGCAAACAATCCCGTTAGCAAAGAGGAAGAAGGAACATTACGAGAACTTGAAGGTTGCAAAGACATGAAAATAAGAGCTTAATGGACAAGATAGAATTCGAAACCACTCCGGTTAAAACAAGATGAGAGAGGAAGAATGATATAATTTGTGCAGCATTCTGACTGTAAATGGAAGGAATTGAACATGAACTTGACAAGATGAGAGGATACTTGATGAAATCAACAACACACTGCATCCGGAATTGAAAGAATGGCACAAGGGGTAAGAAACATTTCAGACCGCACTCCGGTTAAATGGACAATCAAGAAAAGAACATGATCCTCACAAAACGAGGTGATGAGTGAAGAGCACAACATCACAATGCCTCCGTAAGAAAGAATAGAAGATAGATCATTGGAATAACAGAATGGAGAAGAAAATGACATCTTCTGCCACAAATGAGCTTGGAAAGCACCCTTGCAAGAAGGTTAGAACGGAGTTGTTGGAAAACCAACAACGAAAAGAACAAGCTTGTAGTGGGCTTATGGAAACATCTCAAAATTATGAGGTGACAACCGGCCACTAATGGAAACAATTGATTGGTTGAGAACACCAAAGAGATGAAAAACTTCTTTCACCAAGAGGATAGGAGATAACTTGGATCATTGATAAACACCACAAATAGCAATATTCCTTAGGGAAGGCTTTAGGTGAAAACTATAACAAGATACTCCAAAGAAGAGATTGATGGATTTAAAATATCTCATTCTTGACAACATGTGAATCAAGAAACATGAAGGAAATTGTCAAGAGTGACATAACACCATTTCAAAAGGTAAGATAGAAGGAATTGCACTTTGGAATGCAAGATGAAGAATACTTGAACTCCTCAGGAAAAACATGTGTTGAGCACCATGTTTACTTTAGAGTATAGCTTGGCGGATCATAACTTCGAGAGAAATCATGAAGAACAATTGAAGAATGAAAGGAATCCTTGACGAACCACCATGAAGAAACTCCGGTATTAAAAGGATGGTGGAAAGAAGGAGAAGTTGAAAACACAAGGTGAAGCCTTGCAATGATTTAGATGGATCTTCGTGATAATTAGAGCTTGGAACTCCGGGAAAAAGAGAAGATGAAACAAATGAAACCGAGAATTTTAAGGGCCTCCGGAATAAAGAATTAATCACTTGGATGAACAAGAATAAGAATTATGTTATGCTTATCCTTCACCAATTTATATTGATGACAAGCAACGGATTTGGCATACTACTTATTCTTGTAGAAAGGATTAAGATAGATATGGCGCAAGCTTGAGAAGGTAATGATGGAACCACCGGTGGGATTTGGAAACAACGAATGAATTGATATGATAACAAAGGAAGTGAAATCTTGAACGAACCACCGTAAGAATCGAAAATGAACGTAGCAAAGCCACAATTCACCGGAAGAATTGGAGAAAAAAAACGAAGATACTTGAGAGGATTTAGATACATGAGAACGAAGAGATCGACGAGCTGATTAGAGAATACTTGAGTGATGCACGGTAAGATAGGAGAATGATAACCGACAACCGAGAAAGAATAAACCTGAATTGATGGACTCGGATGACAAACCGAGAAGACTCTTGAATATCTCCGATCGGTGAAAAAGATTCTCACAATCAAAACAATTATGAGAGGATGGCAACAAGCTGGCACCATGAATCTTGAAGAGAATAGAGCAAGATTAAAGAGAAACTCTTCTTCGTCTTCAAATGATGAGAATGACAACGAGAAACACCACCAAGAATTATTGAGGCACACCGAAGAATCAAAAGCGAAGAGGTTGAGCCAACTATGAAAAGAATTTGAAAGATCTTGGAGAAAAGCATTTGACTGATGATAACTCATTCTTACATCAAACTTGGAAAAGAATTTGGGATAGCTCCGGAATAATAGAAGAGTCAGGTAAGATCCTGGGAAAAGACATGTGGGTTAGGGCCCACTCAAAAGAAAACCGTTGAAAAGATTTAAAAGAGATGTTGCACCGGTTGAATTAAATGACTTGAATGAGATACCAATCTCGAAAGAGCTTGAACGAATGCAGAGTGGAAACACGAATCTTCGAGATATCTTGAGCACTCCGGAATAACAAATAGCGAGAAGTAGAATGATAATGATGTGCACCGGTATGAGAAGACATTGAAATGAGGAAAAGGAATATGATCAACACCGAAGGTTGAATAGGATCCACCGGAGAAGAAACAACAATGAAGGATGATGAACTTGAAGCTGTTGAGCATCTTCATGGAAAATCACCGGATAAGAACATTGAAAGAAAAGAATGAAGAGACTTCACGTGAATAAATGGATACTTGATTAAGAAATCTATGTCCTTGAAGAAAAAGGGGTGGGAGGGCGGGAAAACAAAGGCAACTTGGGACGGATGAAACAAACACCGTTGAGAAAACTTAGATTTGATCTTGCGGATGGGAAAAATGATGGGATCCACTTGAAGAGAAGCGCACCGATTGGAAAGGATTGACATGACAATCTCGATTGTCGAGAAGAATTTGGTATTCACATCGGAGTATGAGAACACCATTTCGGAAAGGTATGGAATCAACACTTGACATTGAAGCAACTCGAATACCACAAATAAAACAAAACAAAGGATTTGGCTTGCGTATAAGCGGAACAAACATATGATAGAGATTTCGTCCAAGTTTTCGTGGTGGGGCCTACACGGGCTCAATCAGACAAAGACCATCATGTACAAGGCAGGCACATGACATACAAAGTGTCCCAGTCGGCATAGCCAAGGACTCTTTAAGACACAACGAGACCACTGTAAAACCAACCGTGAATAGGCGGACCACTAGACGTCAAACCCCAATTTCATATCATACATCCATCGAAAAGATATCCTAAGAGCTACTTGAATTCCCACCTATGAAACTCCCGAAACTTTCTGGTTATGCAATCTGGTGTTGGGGATACAGGGGAGCAATATATCTCACCAAAACTAACAAACCCTACATCCAGCTGTATCCATCCGTCAACACATAACCAAGAAACCTTCGAAATCGTGTACCTCAACCTTGAAAAGCATCCGTTATACGAGTCATGGCAATACTCCGTACTCACCTCGATCTTTGGGTTAGCGGGTTATCTCACCAACAACTGCATAAAAGAGATTTTCGATGTCGGCGCATTAAACTCGGTATTCCGAATCGCAACGATAAAATTATGACGACAACACCTCGAGCTCAACTCCCGGGACACCGCCACAACCCCTAAATGTCGAGGCACCAAGAACAATGTTCTCGCTCATAAGAATATTGGAACGATTCCAAGATACCAGCGTGATCCTAAAAAAAATTTAGTGAAATTTAAGAAGAGAAGAGTCAAAACTCTCGTCAGATACCTCACCGAAAGGTCGAAGGACTGGGAGTAAAAAGAATCCTACTCTCGATATATAATCCTAAATGACTCAAAACATTTTCTAGACACAACTCGCCGCTAAAAACGATCAAGCAAAGGGGCTCCTAAGGTCGGGAAGGCTCGATTACCAACTTATAACGCCTCGATGCGGCTATATCTCCCACGTGTCGAAGCACGACTTAGAGGCATAACCGCATTGAAAGCAATGTCGCAAGTGAGGTAATCTTCACACAACCCAAGTAATACATAAGGAAAGAGATACATAGTTGGCTTACAATCGCCACTTCACACAATTACATGAATAAAGCATTACATCATCCAGATACAATCAAGGTCCGACTACGGAACCAAAATAAAAGAAGAACCCCAAATGCGACAAAGGTCCCCGATCGACCCCAACCGGGCTCCACTATGATCAACTAGAACGAAACAACACAAAGGGCAAGATCTTCAACGAGCTCCTCCTTGAGCTTGGTTGCGTCACCCGCCGGTAACATAGGCACCGCAAACTGGTTTTGAAGTATCCGGTGAGCCACGAGGACTCAGCAATCCCATTACCATGGGTATCAAGACTAGCAAAGCTTAATGGGAAAGGAAGGGGTAAAGTGGTGAGGTTGCAGCAGCGACTAAGCAAGTATGGTGGCTAACAAACGCAAATGAGAGAGAGAAGAGAAACAAGCGGAACGGTCGTGAAGCTAGCAATGATCAAGAGGTGATCCTGAACACCTACTTACGTCAAACATAACACGAAACCGTGTTCACTTCCGGACTCCGCGAGAAGAGACCATCACGGCTACACACGCGTTGATGCGTTTTAATTCGGATCAAGTGTCAAGTTGTCTACAACCGACATTAACAAATTCCCATCTGCCACATAACCGCGGCACGGCTCTCGAAAGTTTATACCTGCAGGGTGTCCCAACTTAGCCCATGACAAGCTCTCGCGATCATCGAAGAATAGACCTTCACCCGAGACACTCCGATCGGACTCGGTATCCGGTACATCAAGACATTTTGACAATGGTAAAACAAGACCAGCAAAGCCGCCCGGCGTGCCGACATCCCGATAGTAGCCGCAGTATCTCGCCTCGAGCCACGACCGGATGAGCTAAGCGTCACAGTACCGACGTAACCCAAGTTACCAAGGGATGGTCCCAAGACGGTGCTCTAGTTTGGACCAACGCTAGACAAGCAATCGCCCGGGGCTATAATAAAGATGACCCTTGGGTTAATTACTCCCAAGGAAAAGTAGGTGGTGGTGAGGCAACTGGTAAAAGGCAATGTTGGGCCTTCTTTGGACAAGTTTTATTCAAAGCGAACTGTCAAGGGGTCCCATAAATCACCCGACCGCGTAAGGGACGCAAAATCCGGGAACATAACACCGGTATGACGGAAACTAGGGCGGCAAGAGTGGAATGTAACACTGGGCATAAGGCCGAGCCTTCCACCCTTTACCAAGTATATAGATGCATTAATAATATAAGAGATATTGTGATATCCCAACATAAACCCTGCCCACCATGGAGAAATCTTCAACTTCACCGCAACTAGCAACGCTATAAGAGGGCTGAGCAAAGCGGTAACATAGCCAAACAACGGTTTGCATAGGAATGGTGTCAAAGGTTAGAGGTTCATGGCAATTTGGGATGGCTGGACAAACAGTAATAGGTATCGCAGCATAGCAAAAGAACGAGGCAACTAGCATAGCAATGATAGTAGTGAGATCCGTAGGTAGCGGTCATCTTGCCCGAAATCCATAAGGAAGAAGAACGAGTCCATGAAGAAGACAAACGGACGCAGATTTAACGAATCCTCACAACTCCGGAACGGAACCGAAGCTAACGAGAGAAGCAAACCGGAAAGAAGCAAACAACATGGTAAACACACAAGCATAATCATGGCATGATGCGCAGACAAATATGATGCATGTCCGGTTTAATGAGGCATGGCATGGCGTGGCAAAGTGCAACAAACAACACTACAAATTAAGTGGAGCTCAATATGCAACGAGTTGCATATTGACGGAACACCACATTCAAGTATTTAGTTCGCTCTCGTTTAAGCTACCCAACAATATTAAATGTTGATTAACATGGCAAGGGGTGAAGCATAACAAAACTACCTACCTAGGCAAGTTTAAATGAGGCCGGAAACAACGAACAACAATTCCGGAAAATCCTCATGAGCATATTATGAATTTGGTACTGTTCTGCCCTAAAACATAATTTAAAGTTGTTAAACAGGAAAATAAAGTGGACCATGTTAAACTAGGCATTTTTCCACCCCAAATACATATAAAGAACATTTAATTCCGAGCTACGGTTATTTAGTTATGAATTAAATCATTTTAGCATAGCATTTGAGCAAATTTAATCAAACAACATTTTTAACATTTTTAACATGGATGAAAGTGGCATATTATTAAACTAGATGAAAAACTAAGCATTTTAAATATATAAATTATTTACAAAAGATGCATGGTTTGTGAGTAATTAAATGCATGAAGTCTAGGGACTTTTACAGAAACAAGAAATCCCAGTAATTAGCTAAATTCATGCAGCATGAAAAAAAAAACCACATGGGCGAAACTGAATAGTGCACTAGGCGGCTGGGCGGCTGGATCTCACCTAGCTGGGCTCGGCCCAGGTCGGTGGGGGAACGGGCCAGGAGGCGGCGCTACCGGGCCGGGCGCTGGGCTGCTTGGCCTTGGCGCTACCGGGAGCCCACGCGCCATCGGCCTGGGGTGGCGCAGCCGGCCTTGAGCCCACTGGCGGTCGCCATGACGAGGCGCAGGTCAACGCGGGCGTCGATGCGTCGTCCTCCTCTCGAATGTAAGGCAACGGAGTTGGGGGCGAGCGCTCCTGCTTAACGAAGAGGAAGCAGAGGCCCGCGAGGGGAAGCAGGGACTTGGCGTGGCGGCTCGAGCAACGGAATCGGCGGATCCGGGGCTGGGCGACGGTGGAGCTCCGTCTTGAGGTAGCCCATGGACGGAGACGAGGCGGGTCCTGGTCTGGCGGCGGTGGCGCGTGGCCGGCTTGCTTGGGCGCCGGAGTGACTAGGCGAGGAGGAGGCCCGCAGCAGAGTTCCCAGCAGACGGAGAGGCTGCAGGAGGGCTTCGCTTGGAGCTCCATGGGGACGATGTTCCTGCTGCGGCAAGTCAGAGAGAGAGAGGCGCGTGAGGGAAAGAGGAACGGGAGCATGGGAAGAAGGAAGACAGGGGCGCGGCATCGTCCTCGTTAGCCGGTGGCTCCGGCGAGGTCCAGCTAGGGCGCCGGAGACGTGAGGATCCAGGAGGCGGGGATGGTGGCGAGGAGGAGCTCGGGGCTCGGGCGAGGAGTGGATCGAGGGGTCTGGGTTGGTTCGATCTTGATAACGAGGTGGAGCGGTGGTTGGGGAGGGATGGATCCCGAGGGGAATTCTGGAGAGAGTGGCGGCGGCGGCTAGGATGGGGATGGGACAGCCGGCCTAGGTTTTAGGGTTAGATTATTTATATAGCAAGGATTTGGTTTGGGGCTATTTCGTTCCTCCGATCGAAATCGGACGGCCAAAAAAGAATGGCTTAGGGAGTCCAATTAATAAACGGAGATTTTTGTAGACGTTAGGGGATGATCCGGACCAACGGCGATGATCGAGCGGGTCGGGTTCGGCAAGTTTGACGCGCCAGAGGGGCCGCGAGCTGGCAAGAGAGGTTAGATGGTCGGACAAAAGGGAAACGAAAACACAGCTTGGTCTCGGACGGTCAACAAAAGAAAGGGGGGAGGACGCGCAACTATGAACGGGTTTGATGAGCTCGAAAAAGAGAGAGAGAGGGGTCCAAATGGTCTGAGAGAAGGTCAACAAAGGCAAAGCGGTCCGAGGAGATCAACGAGGACAAGGGCCCGACAAAATGCCAACGCAGTAAAGAAAGAAAAGGCAATCATGACGGAACGAAGTTTTATGAAAACATATGGATGCAATGCGAATGATGACATGAGAAGAAATGCATGACATGAACAAAATGCAAAAACAAAAGAACAAAACCCAACCACGAAGGAAAATAACATATGGCATCTCCGGAAAAGGCAAGAGTTGGAGTTACGAATATGGAAAGTCGTATCCGGGGCGTTACATTACCCTTCATGGGTTGAAGTCTCCATCAACGTGGATGTACGATAGCACCACCTATCGAAACCACGCGAAAAATCTCCGTGTCAACATTGCATTTGCTCCCTCCAAACTCCTCCCCTTTACCTTCATATGCAATGATTTACATTCCGCTGCTATACTCTTAGAATTGCATGTGTAGGTTGATTGCTTGACTAGTTCTAAGTTGCTAAAATCTGCCAAGAATTAAAATTGGGAAAAGGCTAGGTTTTTATTTGGTCAAGTAGTCTAATCACCCCCCCCCTCTAGACATACTTTCGATCCTACAACAACCCACCTGGGAGCGCATGGGCCCCCAGGCGTGCCCTTGTGAGTGCTTCCCAGCGCGAGGCACCCCCCACGTGCTTCCTTGGCCCACTGGATGTCTTCTGGCCCAAGAAAAATCCTCAAAAAGTTTGATATGTTTGGACTCTGTTTGGTATTGATTTCCCGCGATGTAAAAACATGCAGAAAACAACAACTGGCACTGGGCACTATGTCAATAGGTTAGTACCAAAAAATTATATAAAATGACTATAAAATGATTGTAAAACATCCAAGAATGATAATATAAGAGCATGGAACAATAAAAAATTATAGATACATTGGAGACGTATCAGCATCCCCAAGCTTAATTCCTGCTCGTCCTCGAGTAGGTAAATGATAAAAACAGAATTTTTGATGTGGAATGCTAACACATTTCTTTTCTTTATAGCATGGACATTTGGACTTTTATATGATTAAAAGCAATAGTCTAGTTTTGACATAAAGATTTTAATACTCAAGCATACCAACAAGCAACCATGTCTTTCAAAATATCAATACTAAAGCAAGTTATCCCTAGCCCATTATGCTCAATCATTGATCCATTCATGAAACACACTCGAATATTAGCTACACCCAATGCTCAAATACGATCATAGTGCCCCTTAATTGGTGCTTTATAAGAGAAGATGGAGACTCAAATTCAAAATAAAAATTTCATAAGTAAAAGAAAGGCCCTTCGCGGAGGGAAGTAGGGATTTGTAGAGGTGCCAGAGCTCAAAGCTTAAATTGAGAGATAAAAATATTTTTGAGAGGCATACTTTTCCCACCAATGAAAACGACTTAGAGATCCCAACACTTTCCATGCTAGATACATCATAGGCGATTCCCAAACAGAAAATAAAGTTTATTCCTTTTTCCACCATTACTTTCACTTTCCATGGCTAGCTGAATCCATGGTTGCCCTCCATACCAACACTTTCCAAGGAATTTATTATTTGACAACATAAAGTAAATTCATTTTTTATTTCGAGACTGGGCATCCATAATACCTTTGTCGTACTCTCGTGCAATGACAAGTGAATAAACACTCATCATGAGAATAACACATCTAGCATGGAAAATATTGGTCACCCTTCACCGCCTCGCGAGCGGTTGAGCACACAAAAGAGAAATTTATTTTTAAGATTAGAGATGGCACATGCAAATTTGCTTAGAACGGCATGGAAATACCGCATATAGGTAGGTATAGTGGACTCATATGGCAAAACTGGTTTAAGTGGATGCACAAGTAGTGATCATACTTAGTGCAAAATGAAGGCTAGCAAAAAGATTGAGAAGCAACCAACCAAAAAGCGAAAAATCTCGTACCCAAGCATTAAGCATAAGTACCACCAAATAATGCACCATAAGTAGGATATTAATTTCATTGCATAACTATTGACTTTCGTGCTTGCATAGGGAATCACAAACCTTAACATCAATATTCTTACTAAAGCACAATTACTCAACATGACTCACATATCATATCGACATATCTTAAAACCATTACTAAGAATAAAGTTTATTTTGTCCAATGATCTTCATGATAGTTTTTGTTATATCCTCCTTGGATATCTATCACTTTGGGACTATTTTTATATGTTGCTTTTGATAAGCTCAAACAAATATAAGTGAAGAACATGAGCATAATTTTTCTTTCTCTCAAAATAATCTAAGTGAAGCAAGAGAGAATTTCTTAAAATTTTACTAACTCCCAAATAAATCTAAGTGAAGCATGAGAGCATTTCTTCAAAAATAACAAAGCACACCGTGCTCAAAAAGATATAAGTGAAGCACTAGAGCAAATCCATGGCTCTAAAAATTGAAGTGAAGCATATGAGCAAGCATATCATAATTTTAGGCTCTCTCTAAAAGGTGTGTTCAGCAAGGATTCAATACTTAGAACACAAATCAAAACAAGCAAATACTCATATCATACAAGACGCTCCAAGCAAAACTCATAATATGTGACGAATAAAAATATAGCTTCAAGTAAAATACCGATGGTTGTTAGAAGAAAGCAGGGATGCCACTCGGGGACATCCCCAAGCTTAGTTGCTTGATACTTCTTTGAATATTATCTTGGGGTGCCTCGGGCATCCCCAAGCTTAGACTTTTGCTAATCCTTATTCCTTCATCCATCGTAAGATCACCCAAAACTTGAAAATTTCAATCACACAAAACTCCAACAAAACCTTCGTGAGATCCGTTTGTATAAGAAAACAAACCACTACTATAAATACTGTTGAAAACCTATTCTTATTTTGTTTTTGCATTATATCTACCGTATACCAACTATTCTATGGAAAAACTCATCAAAGAAAACCATATAATCATCAAAACAAGCACACAACGCAAAGAAAACAGAATCTGTCAAAAACAGAACAGTCTGAGGCAATATGGATATTTCGAATACTTATGTAACTCTAAAAATCTTTCGAAATTAGGAAAACCTGGTTAATATTTTTATTAATCTTATTTAAAAAGAATCAACTCAATATCACTTTTATTTGATTTATTAAAACTATTTTCGTGAGTGCATAAGTTTCTGTTTTTCAGCAAGATCAAATCAACTTTCATCCAAATCAACCCAAAGGCCTTGCTTGGCACAAACACTAAACTAAACACAAAAAACACAATAATAACAGTAGCATAATTGTGCTAACGCATAAGAATAGAAAGCAAAAAGCAAAAATAAATTTTATTCATTGGGTTGCCTCCCAACAAGCGCTATCGTTTTACGCCCCTAGCTAGGCATAACGCGTAGGATCTAAGTGTTGTCATCTTTGGTTCTGGATCCATAAGATACCCTCATGATTGATTTATATGGTGGCCTAATTCTTGTTCTAGGGAAGTTTTCCATTCCCTTCCTTAGTGGAAATTGAAATTTAATATTGCCTTCTTTCATGTCAATCACGGCACTGATAGTACGCAAAAACGGTCTACCAAGAATAATTGGACAAGATGGATTGCAATCAATATCAAGAACAATAAAATATATGGGGACATAATTCCTATTTGCAATAATAAGAACATCATTAATTCTTCCCATAGGCTTTTTAATAGTATAATCTAATAAGTGCAAATTTAAAGATCATTCTTCAATATTGATAAGACCAAGCACATCACATAAAGATTTTGGAATTGTAGAAACACTAGCACCCAAGTCGCATAAAGCAAAACACTGGTAATTTTTAATCTTGACTTTGATAGTAGGATCCCACTCATCATGCAATTTTCTAGGACTTGAAACTCTCATCATGGCATCAACAATATGTTTAGTAAAAGCTTTATTTTGTTCATAAACATGGGGTGAATTTATCATGGATTGCAACAAAGAAATACAATCAACCAAAGAGCAACTATCATAATTAAAGTCTTTATAATCCAAAATAGTGGGCACATCACTAGTTAAAGTCTTGACCTCTTCAAACCCACTTTTATCAATTTTCTCAACAAGATTTTCACCCTCCGAATCATAGGGACGCCTTCTAACTAAAGTTGACTCTTCTCCAGTCCCTTTTTCATCAATCTTAAATTTACTAAACAAAGAATCAATAGAAGAAACACCAATCATTTTAAGATCTTCATCACTTTTATGATAGTAATCACTAGAAAATGCCCTTTCTAGAAATTCTCTTTTAGCTCTAAGCATAGCGGTTCTTTTCTTACTTTCAGCCATAGAAACATAAAGAGCTTTAATTGATTGTTCAACTTTAGGCACAAACATTTTCATCTTGAGAGTTTCTACATCATGAGAAGTATATATATATATGTGTGGGGGGGGTGGGTCATGCAATGATTCTGCTCTTCACTTGAGGTCTTGTATACTCTGTAAAGACCCATCAACATGCTCACAGGCGACTTATATCCAAGAGCAGATAACGGGTTAAAAAAACCCGAAGACTCATAATCTCATATAGCAAAAGAAAACATGCGAGTGGTTGTGTAGTCAAAAAACATACTTGTGACTTAAAGTCAAAAACCAGAGCGGGTGACAACCCAAATACTCAAACATGAGTAACACAACCCGAAGCCTATATGACCTGGATATGCACAATTTGCACAAAAGCATATCTTGAGATAAAAACATCTGAAAAAACCAAAATAGAGGAATATACAAATCTCAAATATTTGTTAGGCCGGCTTTTAATACACGACCAAAAAAAGGTTGGCTCACAGGCCTCATATTTGCTTTCAACGCCGCATAGCCGTTTTTATCTTGTAAGTCGGCCTCCCATGACATAAATCCATTGTTTTAACCTTCACAAGTTCAGGGTCTTAGAAAAGATTGACTGTTAAGAGTATGATGGGCCATATAGCGGAGTAGCACTAAACAAACAGGTGGGTTTATCCTAGCTCATAGTAATCCGGCTCTCTTGTGAGATAAAACCGCCATTTTAACCTTGACGAGTTCAGGGTCTTAAAAAAGATTGACTTGTCAAGAGTTCGGCGGGTCACCTGGCAGAGTAGCAAGTTGCAAACAGGCAGGTGTAACCCATAGTGTGGTGTTTCATGCCGGTCAAGAGGGTATGAAAGCTAAACCCGGTGGGTTGGAAGCCCCCAAGTGACCTTATGATAAATTAACAAAGACTCAGACGCAGAGAAATGAAACGAGAGAGGACCCGAATTTCAGGGATGTCGGCTTTATTATATCGATCATAAAAAGATATATACATCGAGAGAGGTATGTGCAATGGTGAGAGCCGGTGGCTCAAGTGTAGTAAGACCGAACATGAACAATGTTCCATGGCCTATTGGTCTCCTCCTCAGAAGTGTGTGACTTAGTGTGTTCTCGTATATCAATGAGGTAATAGGATCCATTGTTGAGATTCTTACCGACCACAAAAGGTCCTTCCCAAGGCGGAGATAACTTATGCATATCTGTTTGATCTTCAATCAGCCGGAGCACTAAGTCGCCCCCCCGGAAAGTCCAGGACTTAACTCTTATGCTATGATAGCGATGCAAGTCTTGTTGATAAATCACCGAACAGGCTACTGCAAGGTCATATTCCTCATCCAAAGCATCAAGTGCGTTCTGACGAGCCGTCTCATTATCAGCTTCAACGTAAGCTGCCACTCTTGGTGAGTCATGACGGATATTGCTGGGAAGAACCGCCTCTGCGCCATAAACCATGAAGAAAGGCATGTAACCTGTTGATCTATTGGGGGTAGTTATAGTACTCTAAAGAACTGAAGGAAGCTCCTCAACCCAACAACTCGGCATTTGCTCCAAAGGAGCCATAAGTCGGGGTTTAATACCTCTCAAAATTTCTTGATTAGCTCGTTCGGCTTGACCATTAGATTGTGGATGAGCCACCGAAGAGACATCAAGCTGGATATGCTCTCTTTGATAGAACTCCTTCATAGCTCCTTTGGACAGATTAGTGCCATTATCAATTATAATACTATGAGGATAACCAAAGCGGAAGATCGGCTTTTTAACAAACTGAACTGCAGTCGCTGCATCACACTTGCTAACTGGCTCTGCCTCTACCACTTAGTAAACTTGTCAACTGCCACTAAAATGTGGGTCTTCTTATCCTTAGACCTCTTGAACGGCCCAACCATACCAAGCCCCCAAACTGCAAACGGCCAAGTTATTGGGGTCATCCACAGCTCTTGAGCCGACGCATGAGCCTGTCTTGCAAATTTCTGACACCCGTCGCACTTGCTAATGACGTCCTCTGCATCAGCATGAGCCGTCAACCAATAAAACCCATGACAAAAAGCTTTACCACTAAAGACTTAGAGTCAGCATCATGACCACAATTGCCTTCGTGAATCTCTCGTAAAATTTCATGGCCCTCCTCAGGAGAAACACAACGTTGGAACATACCTGTCACACTGCATCGGTGTAACTCGCTGTTGATGATAGTCATGGATTTAGACCTCCTGGTTATCTGCCGTTCCAAAGTTTCATCCTCAGGTAACTCGCCCCGGGTCATATAAGCCAAGTAATGCAAAGTCCAATCTGGAATAGCATGAAGAGCCGCCACCAATTGCGCCTCTGTGTCAGGGACAACAAGGTCTTCTTCAAATGGTAACTTGGCGGAAGGATTATGTACCACATCAAGGAACACATTAGGAGGCACTGGCTTACATTGAGACCCGAGCCAGGAAAACACATCAGCCGCCTCGTTCTTCCGTCAATCTAGGTGATCCACCTAATAACCTTAAAGTGACCAGCAATATTATCAACCACCCGGTGATTAGCCGCCATGAGCGGGTCTTTAGAATCCCACTTGCCTGAGACTTGTTGAGCCACAAGGTCTGAGTCGCCCAGGCACCTAACCCGGATTAAATTCATCTCTTTAGCCATACAAAGGCCATGGAGTAAAGCTTCATACTCAGCGGCATTGTTAGTGCAAGGAAACATTAGCCTTAAAACATAACAAAATTTGTCCCTCATGGGGAAGTCAAAATAACCCCAGCCCCCGAGCCCCCTAACTGCCTAGACCCATCAAAGTGGATTGTCCAATACGTGTTGTCAGGATTCTCCTCTGATGTCTGTAATTCTGTCCAATCATTGATGAAATGTACCAGAGCTTGAGACTTGATGCCTGTTCTTGGCACATACTTCAAATTATGAGGTCCAAGCTCAATTGCCCACTTAGCAACACGGCCCGTGGCTTCTCTATTTTGAATAATATCCCCTAACAGAGCAGAGTTGACCACGGTGATAGGATGACCAAGAAAATAATGCTTCAGCTTGCGACTCTCCATGAACACCCCAAAGACCAATTTCTACCAATGTGGATATCGTTGTTTGGACTCCATTAAGACCTCACTAACATAATAAGTCGGCTGCTGAACTGGGCACTCTTTATCCGCCTCTTTGCGCTCTACAACAACTGCTACACTGACTGCCTTATTATTAGCCGCCACGTATAGGAGCAAAGGCTCTTTGTCAATGGGAATAGCAAGGACGGGCGGTCTCGGCTAATTGTTTTTTGAGCACCTCAAATGCCTCGTTGGCAGCATCACTCCATACAAAGTGATTTGTCTTCTTCATCATCTGTAGAGGGGAATTTCCTTCTCTCCCAGGCGGATTATGAATTGGCTCAAAGTCGCAATATGACCCGCCAAACGCTGGTCGTCATTGACACACGCCAGCTTAGAAAGCAAGGTGATAGCCTTGATCTTCTCTGGGTTAGCTTCAATGCCCCTTTCTGAGACCAGAAAACCCAACAGTTTACCTACATGCACGCCAAAGACACACTTGGTCGGGTTCAACATCATTTTATAGAGCCGAAGATTGTCAAAAGTTTCTTTCAGATCATCCAGGAGAGTATCTTTCTTTATAGACTTAGCCACAATATCATCCACATAAGCATGAACATTGCATCCAATCTGACTGTGAAAACAATTCTGAACACAGCTCTGATAATTCTGAACTTGTAACCACCCACTTGAGGGGCTGCCACTGACGCCAGATGACCCAGATTATCGACCCAAGGTAGGTGATCCTCCTAACTCCATGTGATCGGATATTCTGACCATCGTAAGTATTAAGGCATTGCCGGCTTAACAGCATTGACCGCACGCTTACAGACCTTCTGATCTCGTTCACAAAGACTTGTGGTAAAAACATGGTACTGGCCACCATTGAGCTGCTTAGGATTACTCTGATATCCTAACTGATTATTTTGCTGTTGGTTGCCCTGACCAAACTATTGATTATGACCACCATGGTTACCTTGACCTTGATAACCAGAATTTGAGCCGCCATCACCAAAGTCGGACCCCTAAGCACCAGATCCTGACCCGCCGGGTGGACCATTATTGTTACCAATGTTCTGATTAAAATTGTAATTCCTGTATTCTCACATGATAAAACAATCTTTCCAGGCATGAGTAGTTGGCTTATTAGGCAGACTATGCTTTGGGCAAGGGTCATTGAGCATTGCTTCAAGATTGAAGTTTTTCCTTCAAAGGACGGCTTACCATTACCGTTACGACGCTGGTTTTTATACCCCGTGTTGGTGTTAGCTACGAGATCTGGTCCGCCATCAGGGTGTCTGCGCTTACCACCATTGCCCTAGCCATTATGCCCTCCCACATTCTGCCGCTGACCCTTACCATTGCCACTCTTCTTGCCCTTGTTGGACTTCTCATCATCAGATACAGGGTCTTTGGTGTTATCAGAGTCAGCATATTTAATGAGAGCCGCCATGAGCTCACCCATGTCATTACAATAACGCTTAAGCCGCCCAAGCTTCTGCTTAAGGGGGTGAAGTAATAGTTCTTTTTCAAGACCAGAACCGCCTGATTTACTGCAATACTGTCTGATTAGTGAATAATCTCTGAGACCCGCCGGACCCAATGGTTAGGTGACTCATCCTCACGTTGCACACAGTTATCGAGATCGATAATATTCAGAGGTTGCTTGCATGTTCCTTGCTTTTTTATATAAAATGTGCCTTCAACTCTGCCCATGAATTGATGGAATTAGGAGGCAATCCTTTTAACCATGTACGAGCTGGCCCATCCAACATCATGGTAAAGTACTTAGCACAAACTGCATCATTTACATCTAACATCTCCATGGCTAGCTCATAACTCTCAATCCAACCTTAAGGGGGGAGATCGGTTGTATAATTGGGCACCTTACAAGGACCCTTGAATCCTTAGGCAGACATTCGTTATGCAAGGCTGGTACCAGACATGGCACTCCAACCGTCCTAGAGATTGTTCCAGCTCCCATCGAGGTTGAAGGGGTCTTCGGAGGCTGCTGATAAGCCCCTAGTTGAGCCGCCTCCGACAACTGAGCCGCCGCTGCCTCCGCCTCTTGGCGGGCTCTGGCTTCATCTACAATCGCCTGCGCATTAGTAAGGGGCGAGTTATTCCCATGGGCGGGTCATCATGACAGGGCGGGTTACGACACTGCTCACTACTGGAAACTGCTGGGGACTCAACGCGCCGGCTGTAACTACGACTTTGGCGAGGGGTCGAATGAACACGATCACGACTGTAGGAGTAAGCCGCCTGCTGCGCAACAATGGTTCGAAGGAGTTCAACTGTGTTCCGAGACTCTATCACCTCCGGCGACTCTCTGTCGATCGGAATCGCCGCCAGCCGGGTTGCTGTCGCTAACATGTCATCCACCGGTTTAGAGTAGTGACCAGGTGGTGTTGAAAATTGTCGAGGTGGGGTCTAAATCCCTATAGGGCGGGTCTGGTAGTCGAGGCTGAGCCACCGCCCCGCTCCCCGCGCCTCCGCAACCCGGGCCATACCTGGCAGGCTAGTTGGTCGTGCTCCAGGTGTGTTAAACAGGTTTCGCGCTTCATACTGCAAAGGCAGGCGGGTTTGGTGTCTCCTATGAAGAACAACTTTGGAGGCATCCTGATCCAAACTTATGTGAAAAGCGTCCACCCTTATATGCTATGAATCAGCATCCATCTGAGCCTGCTCTATCGTGACCCTGAGGTTCTCTGCATTAAGATCCTCCTGGGCCTTGTCTACCTGGTCTCGCACCTTTGCAATCTCTGTATTGTACTCCACCTGATTCGCCGTTGTAACCTCTGTAGCTAGCAAGGTTGTCAAGGTGCCCAAGAGTTCCGATAAAACCTGAGTCAGTGGCCTAAATAAGCCACTAACCCCCGCTGTCATAGCGGCGGTTGATACAAATGTCATTGCAGCAGTTGTTGATGAATTTAGAACCGGACCTCTACCAGCCATGAAAATAGCAGCCCTGCACGGCGGCTCATAGGGGTCCGAAATATTGTTGCCGTCGGAATAGCCCCCAAGCCCGCCATCTTCAAGATGGTAAATTGACCCCGTCTCCTTGGTCGAGGACTCCTATCCTGAGTAGATGGTAGTTTCTCCTCCAGATACATAATCTTTTTCTAGACCTGCGCCATGTACCAAACTGACGAAAGCATGCTTCTGGCTAGGTGAACTTGGGCGGGTTGCATGCGCCGAGCTGACTCAATGAGGTCGGTGGAGATGTCCGGCTCAGGCTCAGATTCGCCGATCTTGCCACTAAAGACGTGTATTTAATCGAAGGGGACCTGTTGGGGATATAACTATTGAGTATAAACCGCCCAGGTGGGGCTGGGTTATACCTGTAACGAATCATTCATATCGAAGCCCATGAAGACAAGGAGTGTGGTGCTTTACTTAAGAGGCTTAGAGGCCCAGGGCCCAAAGGCGGATTAGGGCCCATAGACATAAACCGCCATATACTATGTAACTTGTATTGTAAGATAGGAAACGGTAGAAACCGAGCCGGACACGAGTATGAGCCAGCTGGGATTATGTAAACCACCGGGCATCAACCTATGTATATAAAGGGACGACCCGACGGCGGTTCAGGGACAAGAAACAACAACTCGAGAGCCAGGTAAAGCGGATTCGCTCCCTAATAATCGAGACCCCATCATTCCACCACAACTGGATCGTAGGCTTTACCTTCACCACAAGGGCCCGAACCAGTATAAACTCCTCGTGTCCTTTGTCCGGTTTAACCCCTTTAAGCTAATCTCGTTGCGATGGCTCCACGACTAAGTCCTCACACTAGGACATCTGACGTGATAATCCACGACAGTTGGCGCCCATCGTGGGGCTATTGCATGATGGTTTCGAGTTCTTAAAGGGCAACTTCGAAGGACTTGAGGGATACGCAGTGGGTCGGATGACCAAGAGTCATCGCGGCAAGCTCTACATCAACGACGCAGGCTCGGGCCCTGACGCCGACTCAATTGAGTACGGGTATTGGGTCCCCTTCAGAGGAATTCATGTCTTCATTGGCAAGATCGGTGAACCGGTCCCTGAGTCGGACATCTGCACCGACCTCGTCGAGACGGCTCAACATGCAAGCCCCACCCGGGTTCAGCCCGCCATGAAGAGTGCGTTCGTAGGATTCATTAATGGTGCATAATCTGAACCGGCATCCGATGGTGAGATGGTTGTCTATTCAGATGGCGAATCATCCACCGGTGAGACCGAGTCACTGTACCAAGTACAAGACGGGCGGTTTGCGGGATGTTCCGATGGCAACAGTATTCCGGACCCCTTGAACCGCCAAACTGGGTCGCGATCTTCATGGCCGGTATGCAGCCCACGCAGCACTCCTCAGCTACAGCAACGATGATTTTCGGATCGATAGCCAGGGCAGGAGGCCCCATGCGCCTGCCGACTCAAGTCATGTCCAGTTTATTGGACGCCTGGACGACATTGTTGACCACGGAGGTTACCGCAGACAATCGAGATTAGCACAACGCAGAGGTCACAAAGCTGCGAGATCAGATAGCTCAGGCCAAGGAGGACTTGGCGGTTGAGGAAACCAGGATGGCTGAGGAGCGGGCCACTTTGGATGCTTAGGCGCAGCGGATTCAAGCAGAAAATTATAGGCTCATGCTGGATCAGAACGCTTCAAACGACGTGTTGAGGAGGAGGCATCGGTCTGGTCTACCACCGGTTTATGAAGCAATGAATATCTTCAACACGCCGGGGGCGGGAACTAGTAATCCGGCAGCGGTAATGGGGATTGAAGCACCTGGGACAGGAGCACCAGATCAGCCACAGGCGACGGACCCGCCTCGACAGAACCATGACCCGCCTTAGTACATGACGACACCGCCGGGTCACTTCTCCACCCCTCTGGATAACATGATCGCTATGGTGTCACGATTGGCAGCTATTCCAATGGAAGGTGAGTCTCCAGCAGCGGTTGGGACACGGCGGGCCAGAGATCTCCTTAAAACGGCTATGGTTCAGCAGCAGGCCTATTCATTTAGTCAGGACAAAATTCATTCAACCCCTCGCCTGAACCGGAGTACAGTAGGCATATTGATGAACCGGATGTGTCAAGCAGTGCACGGAACCGTAACGCCTCTCGATGGCCTAACCCAACGGGTGGTGGTGCAAATGCTCAGGACATGGTGGATAACGGTAGAGCGCGTCGAGAAGCCGAGTTAGCAGCGCAGTATGTGGACTGTCATCTTACTCCGGTTCGTCCGACAACTTCAGTGGAACCAGGTGCTGCTTTCAGCTCTTGGGGGGTGCCGTGTCTCACCCTGTGCGGCTGCCCAAGGATTTCAAGGGTCTGCGTAAAGTGCCCAACTACACCTACTGACTTACCCCCCGAATCATGGGTCGAAAGCTATGAGATGGCAATGGAGATGCTGGATGTAGATGAGGTGGCATGTGCTAAGTACTTCACCATGATGCTGGATGGAACGGCTCGCACTTGGCTGAAAAGTTTGCCAGCTAATTCCATTGGGTCATGGGTCGAGTTAAAGGCCCGGTTTATACTAAATTTCAAGGACACGTGCAAGCAACCCATGTCAATTGTGGATCTAGCCGCCTGTGTCCAAGAAGAAGGCGAATCGACAACCCATTGGGTGCGCCAGGTTTCAGAGATCTTGCATTCATTGGACCGCATCAATGCTGATTCAGCAGTCATAACATTGGAAGGCAATTGCCGGTTTAAGCATCTGAAGTTGAAGTTGGGACGGCTCAAGCATCACTGCAATGACATGGGAACGCTTATGGCGGCTCTGGTTAAGTATGCCGACTCTGATAGTACCAAGGACCCCGAGTCTGATGATGAAAAGTCGGGGAAGGGAAAGAAGAACGGCAACACCAAAGTGCAGCAGCATAACCCGGCGGGCCATGGAAACAATGGTAAGCCTAAAGCGGATAATAGTTCAGATTTTGTGGCTAACACCAACGCACAAGATCATGGTCAGCGTCGTAAGGATAAACTGCCCCCGCGGAGTGGAGGATCAGGCGTTAATCGTGAGCGCCTGCTAAATCAGCCTTGCCCAAGGCACGGGACGCGAGAGAAGCCAGCTACGCACCTTTGGAAGGATTGCTCTATTATGCGGGAGTTCAAACACTTGGATCTCTTCCGATATGATCATGGTTTGTCCGACAATTCAGGACCGGGGTCTCACGGGCCAGGTTATGGTGGAGGCAGTTCTGACTCAGGATTTCAGGGCACTCAAACCGGACATGGCAATCAAGGCAATCAGGGCGACCAGGGTGGTTATAATCAACAGGGAAGCCAGTAGCAGCAGCAGTCAGGTTACCAGAGTCACCCAAAGCAGTTGAATAGTGGGCAGTATCATGTCTTCACCACTAGCCTGTGCAAGCGTGATCAAAAGCTTCATAAAAGGGTAGTGAACTCCGTTGAACCGGCGGTACCCCGTTACCTGCGCTGGTCGAAACAACCTATTGTGTGGAGTCGAGAGGATCATCCGCCCCGGGTTGATAATCCGGGTCATCTGGCGTTGGTGGAGGCACCTCAGGTTGGAGGTTATAAGTTCACCAAGGTGCTCATGGATGGAGGGAGCAGTATCAACATCTTGTATTATGAAACCTTCCGTCGTATGGGGTTGACAGACAATAATCTTAAACCGTCGAACACCGTTTTCTATGGTGTGGTGCCTGGTAAATCGGCTTATCCGGTCAGTAAGATAGTGGTTGCTTTTGGATATGATCATGATTTAAGATCAGAGACATTGACTTTTAAAGTGGTGAAAATCAGGAGCCCGTACCATGCCCTATTTGGACGGCCGGCTTATGCTAAGTTCATGGCAAGGCCCTGTTATGTTTATCTGCAGCTCAAGATGCCAGGTCATAAGGGGACCATCACAGTACATGGAAGCCGAAAGATCGCTCTGGAATGTGAGGAAGGTGATGCGGCTTATGCTGAGTCGGTTTGTGCAACAGAGGAGTTGAAGTTCTACAAAGGCAATGTTGATCCGACGGATATGACTTCTTTGAAAAAACCAACTACAGAGCATGATCCGTCTTTGAAGTTTAAATCAGCTGACGAGACTCAGTTGGTTGATTTTGTTCCTAGCGATTCATCCAAGCAGTTTAGCATTAGCGCTAACCTGGATCCGAAATAGGAAGGCGTGCTCATCGAGTTCATCCGTGAGAATTGGGACATCTTTGCATGGAAACCTTCTAACATGCCAGGTGTACTGAGGGAACTCGCTGAGCACACTCTTAGTATTGATCCCAAGTTTAAACTGGTCAAGCAGTTTCTCCGCCGTTTCAATGAAGAAAGACGTAAAGCCATCGGTGAGGAGGTAGCCCGGCTCTTGGCAGCAGGGTTTATTGTGGAGGTTTTTCACCCTGAGTGGTTAGCTAACCCGGTGTTGGTACTCAAGAAGAACGACACTTGGCGTATGTGTGTAGATTACACAGATTTGAACAAGGCTTGTCCAGCTGATCCCTTTGCTCTCCATCGTATTGATCAAATTATTGATGCTACGGCGGGTTGTGAGCATTTGAGCTTTCTGGATGCTTATTCTGGTTATCATAAGATCAAAATAGCAGTTAAGGACCAGGAGAAGACGGCCTTTATAACTCCCTTTAGAGCCTTCTACTATGTGTCCATGCCTTTTGGGCTCAAGAGTGCCCAGGCGACTTATCAGCGATGTATGCAGAATTGTCTTCATAATCATATTGGGTGCAATGTTCATGCTTATGTGGATGATATCGTGGTGAAGTCCAGGAAAGCAGGGACGTTAATAGCTGATTTGAAGGAAACCTTTGATAATCTCCAGGTTTATAAGATGATGCTTAATCCGGCCAAGTGTGTTTTTGGTGTACCGGCAGGCAAGCTCTTGGGTTTTCTGGTGTCTAACAGGGGCATTGAAGCTAATCCGGAAAAGATCAAAGCTATCACGTCTATGGCTAAACCGGCATGTATCAACGATGTTCAACGTCTGGTAGGTCGTATTGCAGCATTAAGCCGGTTTATCAGCCGGTTGGAAGAGAAGGCCATCCCTCTATATCAGATGATGAAAAAGACAGGCAACTTTTTCTGGAGTGATGCTGCTAATGCGGCGTTTGAGGATCTTAAGAAGCAGTTAGCCTAGCCACATGTTCTTGCTGCCCCCGTTGATAAGGAACCATTGTTGTTATATGTGGCTGCTAACGCCCGGGCTGTCAGCGTGGCTATTGTGGTGGAGTGCAAAGAGGCAGGTAAGGAGTATCCGGTTCAACGGCCGATTTATTATATCAGTGAGGTGCTTATTGAGTCCAAGCAGAGATATCCACATTGGCAGAAGCTGGTGTATGGAGTTTTTATGGCAAGCTGGAAGCTAAAGCAATACTTTCAGGGCCATCCCATCACTGTGGTCAGTTCCGCTCCTTTGGGAGATATCATCTAGAACAGGGAAGCAACTGGCCGGGTTGCTAAGTGGGCTATCGAGCTTGGACCTCACGGGTTAAAATATATGCCTTGTACGGCCATCAAGTCCCAAGCGCTCATGGATTTCATCAATGGCTGGACAGAATTGCAGAGTCGGAGGATAAACCGGATAACGCATACTGGACTATTCACTTCGACGGGTGCAGACAATTGGAGGGCTCGGGGGCTGGAGTGGTTCTTACTTCCCCTCGAGGTGACAAATTTTGTTATGTTCTCCGCTTGATGTTTCCCTGTACTAACAATGCAGCCGAGTATGAGGCCTTGCTCCATGGTCTTCGGATGGCTAAGGAAATGAACTTATTCCAGGTATGATGCTTTGGGGACTCCGATTTAGTGGCTCAGCAAGTCTCTGGTACTTGGGATTCTAAGGATCCACTCATGGCGGCTTATCGGCGTGAGGTGGATGTCATTGCTGGTCACTTCAAGGGTTACCAGGTCAAGCACATTGATCGGTGCAAAAATGAAGTGGCGGACGCTTTAAGCCGGCTGGGGTGTCAGCGTAAACCGGTGCCGCCTAATGTCTTTCTTGACGTTTTGCATAACCTGTCGGTCAAAATATCGACGGAGGAGGATCTGGTTGTTCCCAACCCGGAGGTTCAATTGGTGGCGGTTCTTCATGCTATCCCTGATTAGATGGTGCCATACCTTGCGTATATGACTCGGGGCGAGTTACTCGAGGACGAAGTTTTGGCTAGACAGATAATCCGGCGGTCCAAGTCCATGACTATTGTCAATGGCGAGTTACATCAGTGCAGTGTCTTGGGGGTGTTTCAGCGCTGCGTTTCTCCTGAAGAAGGTTGTGAGATTTTGCGTGAAATCCACGAAGGGGATTGTGGTCATCATGTCGGTTCAAAATCCCTTGTGGCTAAAGCCTTCCGACATGGTTTTTACTGGCTAACGGCTCATCCTGATAATGAGGATTTGGTCAGGAAGTGTGATGGTTGTCAGAAGTTTTCACGCCGAGCCCATGTTCCGGCTCAGGAGTTGAGGATGATTCCAATCACCTAGCCGTTTGCAACTTGGGGGCTGGATATGGTTGGGCCTTTTAAGAGGTCCAAGAATAAGAAGACCCACCTTCTGGTGGCGGTTGATAAATTCACTAAGTGGGTGGAGGCAGAGCCAGTCAGCAAGTGTGATGCAGCCACGGCGGTTCAATTCATGAAGAAGGTGATTTTTCACTTTGGTTTTCCACACAGCATCATAACAGATAATGGCATGAACCTCTTCAAGGGTGCTATGGAAGAGTTATGTCAACATGAGCACATCCGTCTTGATGTGTCATCAGTGGCTCACCCACAGTCTAATGGTCAAGATGAGAGAGCTAATCAAGAAATCCTGAAAGGCATCAAGCCCCGGCTTATGGTCCCTTTGCAGAGGACACCGGGTTGTTGGGTGGAAGAGTTGCCTTCCGTATTGTGGAGCATTAATACCACCACCAATAGATCTACGAGCTATACGCCCTTCTTCATGGTTTATGGAGCAGAAGCAGTTCTCCCAAGTGACATTCGCCATGACTCGCCTCGGGTGGCAGCTTATGTTGAAGCGGACAACGAACAAGCACGCCAAGATGCATTGGACCTGTTAGATGAAAAATGGGACATAGCGGCAGCTCGTTCGGTGATTTATTAGCAAGACCTGCGCCATTACCACAGCCGCTGGGTTAAAACTAGAGCTTTTCAATAAGGCGACTTGGTGCTCCGGCTTATCCAAGCTCAGACCGATATGCACAAGTTATCCCCATCTTGGGAAGGGCCCTTTGTGGTTAGCAAGAATCTGAGCAATGGGTCATACTACCTTATCGATGTTCGAGAGCACAAAGACTCATGCAAGTCAGAGGAGGAGACCCGTCGGCCGTGGAATATTGCTCATCTTCGGCCTAACTACACCTGAGCCATATGCTCCTATTATGTACATATTCTTGACAATGTATATATTATGATCAATATAATAAACCGGCATCCTTGCTAAAGCAGGGTGATACGTATCCGTCGTATCTATAATTTTTGATTGTTCCATGCCAATATTATTCAACTTTCATATACTTTTGGCAACTTTTTATACTATTTTGGGACTAACATATTGATCCAAAGGCTCAAAGCAGCCTCGCTTGTTGCATGTTTTATGTTTCGCAGAAACCCAATATCAAACGGAGTCCAAACGGGATAAAAACGGACGGAGATTATTTTTGGAATATTTGTGATTTTTGGGAGGAAGAATCAACGCGAGACGGTGCCCGAGGTGGCCACGAGGGTGGCCCACGCGCCCACTTTAACTGGGCGCGCCCCTGACCTTCATGGGCCCCTCGTAAGGCGGTTGACGCCCTTCTTTGGCCGCAAGAAAGCTAATTTTTGGAAAAATATCTGGGCGAAGGTTTCAATCCAATCAAAGTTACGGATCTCCAGATATAAAAGAAACGGTGCTAGGGCAGAATTAGAGAACGCAGAAACAGAGAGGGACAGGTCCAATCTCGGAGGGGCTCTCGCCCCTCCCAAGCCATGGAGGCCATGGACCAGAGGGTTAACCCTTCTCCCATCTAGGGAGGAAGTCAAGGAAGAAGAAGAAGAAGAAGAAGAAGAAGGGGGGCTCTGTCCCCCTTGCTTTCGGTGGCGCCGGAACGCCGCCGGGGGCCATCATCATCACCGCAATCTACACCAACACCTCCATCATCTTCACCAACATCTCCATCACCTTCCCCCATCTATATTCAGTGGTCCACTCTCCCGCAACCCGTTGTACCCTCTACTTGAACATGTGCTTTATGCTTCATATTATTATCCAATGATGTGTTGCCATCCTATGATGTGTGAGTAGATTTTCGTTGTCCTACCGGTGATTGATGAATTGCTATGATTGGTTTAATTTGCTTGTGGTTATGTTGTTGTCCTATTGTGCCCTCCGTGTCGCGCAAGCGTGAGGGATTCCCACTGTAGGGTGTTGCAATATGTTCATGATTCGCTTATAGTGGGTTGCTTGAGTGACAGAAGCATAAACCCGAGTAAGGGGGTTGTGGCGTATGGGATAAAGGGGACTTGATGCTTTAATGCTATGGTTGGGTTTTACCTTAATGATCTTTAGTAGTTACAGATGCTTGCTAGAGTTCCAATCATAAGTGCATATGATCCAAGAGGAGAAAGTATGTTAGCTTATGCCTCTCCCACATAAAACTTGCTATCAGTCTAGTAACGTAATCAATTGCTTGGGGACAATTTCACAACTCCTACCACCACTTTTCCACACTCGCTATATTTACTTTATTGCATCTTTATCTAAACAGCCCCTACTTTTTATTTATGTGCTCTTTATTATCTTGCAAACCTATCCCACAACACCTACAAAGTACTTCTAGTTTCATAATTGTTCTAGGTAAAGCGAACACTAAGCGTGCATAGACTCGTATCAGTGGCAGATAGGACTTGAGAGAATATTTGTTCTACCTTTAGCTCCTCGTTGGGTTCGACACTCTTACTTATCGAAAGAGGCTACAATTATCCCCTACACTTGTGGGTTATCACGGGGCCTCTGCCGTTCTTCCTTAAAAGTTTTTCTTGGTTACATGCGGGCTTCTGCTTATAAAGCGGAGTTCTGATTGTCCATTGAATCCAGCTTATAAAGCTACAAAAAAAAGAGAGCTTGGGGGCTCCATACCCAACATCATAAGGATCCAAAGAGAGTTTATTGCAAGGTACAACTCAAACATAGGCGCCCACTGAGGACAACTCAAAATATTGCTTGGGGGCTCTTTGCTTCTACAAGAACAAAGAATCTACAACCTTGCAATAGGCTATAAAAGCCAGGCTTGGAAGCCTGGTGTATTCACCTAAAACCCCAGGTTATCCTGCCTTTTTAAGTAAGTCACTCCGTCCAGGTAATCCTGGTAAGACCCGTCGAACGTTTGACAGTCAATCTTATAAAGACCCTGAACTTGTCGTAGTTAAATTGACGATTGGTTAATGTGAGGTCCATCTTATAAGGCTTTGTAAAATGGTTTAACCCAGTGGCCTGGGAGCCCATGAAAAGCCTCACCTTTTTTACATGTTTTTCTTCACAAGTCTTTTCTTTTTGATGTTTATTTCGATAAGATTTATATCAAATCCGGTGCTTTTTAACCCAGTCTGGCTTTTGAGTTTCCAAGTACAAACTTACAAGATGACCGGTGTCAATTGACCCGGCTTGGCTTTCAACTATAAGTTGTTAGTACACGACCAATTATAATCCGGTGCTTGTTAACCCGGTCTGGCTTTGACTATAAGTCGCGAGTATGACCATCCGGTGTTTATTATAACTCAGCATGACTTCATTATAAACCAGTAAAGCATGGTGGGAGTTATGAGCACTCAAGATTTGGGTTATCACCCTTACTACAATAAAGTTGGTAAATCAACAATGTGATTCAATGTCACAGGTATGATGTATTTCATATTTAATTATTCTTGAAAATACAGCCTTGGTTATAAACCCTGGCTTTATATTGGGTGTTATGACCCGTCCGGCGGTAAACCGCCAGGACAATTTAAGTTTATTATATGCAAAAACAGGATTGCATAAAGCTGCTAAGGATCATAAGCAGACATAGCATAATCATGACGGATTAATAGTATGATGCAAAATGAATATGCACGATGGCATAGCAGACCAAGTGTTTAAACTAGCCTATTACAAGGCGTTTTGATGCCCCAAAAGGTTAATTGTTTATCACACATATTGCAGTGTGCAGAAGCTAAACCGACCATCGGATCATGATTCTTCACCAGGCTGACTTGAAGGATGTGGATCATCTTGCGCCGGTTCACCCTCCTCCTCTCCACCTAGTGGCTGGAAGTCAATGGTTGCCCAGTCAATCCCAGTTAAGGCATAGAAGACAGCTTCATCGCTTATAAGGGTCGACGGTTCAACGTCAGGGGCGTAAATATGCACATCATGAGTCAGTGCGTTAACCCATTTGTTGTTGGCATCATAAATCGTCTGGTAAAATGACAAGTCAGTGTCTTCAGCCAGTTTGCTGGCCAGTGGACGCATTTCCCTCATTATGGCCCTGAGGTCATCATTATCAAAATCTGACCCGTCCTCTTTTTGGCCTTGATAGCCATTTCCAATGTCTTCCGGATCAAGATCAGATATCCAGGCCTTGGCCCGAGTAAATGCAGTCAGAGCACCAGCCCTTGCAGCTGATTTCTTCAAATCCTCAAGCTGGGCAGGCATCATGGATAACTTTTCCAACGTGTCCTTGATCAATGTTGGGGGCGGTTTATTATGTGAAGATGTGCAGATGACTCGTTGAACGCTGGTATATAGTTGCTCTATCAATGTATAGACAGCTTTCAGTTTTTTGCGCATATCCGAGCCAAGATGAGTAACACGGCTACCTGCAATGGTCAGAATATTATTAAACCGACAGGTTCATGGATGTTATTTATGTAAAGTTTATGAAGAGGTTATTTACCGAAGACAGCAGAAGTCATAGCATTGATCTGCCGCTTCAAGCCAGCCAATTCTTCTGTTACCGGATTAAGGGCTGCTTTAGCATCCTCCGCCCGCTTTAGCAAAGTTGCTTTTTCAGCCTCCCAGTCTGCCCGTTTGCCTTTAAAGCTATCCTTCAATTGTTCCATGGTTGTTAAAGCGCCGGTCAGCTCTTCTTTAGCCTTGGAAGTTTCTGCTTGCTGGGACTTGATACTTTCTTGAAGGTCGGTGATTTGAGATTCCTTCTTGTTCAGATCATCCTGCAAGAGACATTTACTAAGCTGATAGTACATATTTGAAGTCGCAAGCAGATAACAAGTTATATACTTGGCACTTGGTGGCTAATGCATATTGCTTTTTATCAACTGTCATCTTCAAAAGTCCCAAGCACATAACAAGTTATTCACTTGGCACTTGGGGGCTAATGCATATTTGCTCCAGTTCAGGTTATGGATTTTTCCTATTCAGACGGATTACATTGATGATTATCAGAAATTTTGGAGGCTGCATGATAGAGATGTACCGGTTCATCCTAAAGGTATAAACCGGTCCCTGGGGGCTATGCAAGCAAGATTAAATATAGTTCTACTACAAGTCTCGGTTCACAATAACATTATGAACCGGCCCTTGGGGGCTACGACAAGTGATAGTCTAAACCGGTCATAAAGAAAAGACAACTTATGCAAGAGTGAGTGATATTTACCTCATATCGTTCCTTCATCAGGCCCACTAAACCGGCTTCATAGTCGTGGCTTGTGTACAGGCGGTTCAAAAATCCAGAATGAATGTCTTGGGCGTTGAGATGGGCATAGCTTGACAAATCAGTTTTCCACTTGCCCTTATCCATAGCAGAAAATTATTCCTTGGCAGAATGCTTTGATAAAGCGACATGATTGCCAGGGAAGGTGAAACCAGTGCCAGTAACGACAACATCATCATCAACACCTTTAGCCGGGCTTGGCGGGTTATCAACATGAGTTGATGGATCAATATCCATGTTCTCAGCTTCAGTTATTTGATCCGGCAATGACGGGCCATCAGGAATGTTATCAGCATCTGGATGAGACGGTTCAGGAGCTTGTTCCGTTTCATCCAGATTGGGGTCTTCAGCCGTTTTGGTCACTTTGGCTTTCTTGCTGGTTCTGGCTTTGGCCCTGCAAAGTAATAAGTATGCATCAGAGCAGTGCAAGGATCAGAAATATAAAGGAATGACGGATTAGCAAAATTTGCTCACCCAGGAACCGTTTTAAGGGTGGGAAGCTTGGTCAATGTTGATTTGCCAGAGGATGAATGAGAGGTCCCCTGGTAATTCGAGTTAGACGGATTAAGAGGATGTCGGAAATAACCCGCCCTGGGATAATATGTATCAGAAGTACAAGAGACCTCTTGGCGGCATTTATGAACCGGAGTGTTCGGTAAACCAAAGGAGGTCACCACTTGGCCGTTATGCCGAGTTGTGGGGCGAACTTCATGTTTTTGTGTCTTCAAAAGAAAGTGCGGATCTGAATAAGCAAGAGGGTCTGAAAATTTTACTTTCCGGACTGCTTGACGGGTTTTTGGTGTTGGCACATGATCTGAGTCAGAAGAAAGAATAGTTACCTCTACGTCACCAGCGCGGCTAGCTTCCGTGTCATCCTGATAATGATCATTGTCAATGAGGTGTATGAAAAAAGAACCAAGAGAGTCAAGTTCTACCTCTGTTTCCAGGTCATCAAGTTCTTCCTCATTGGGCAGGTCAGGGGACTCGGCGGTTCTCTTCTTCGTGGGTTTCTTTGTAACTTTGGTCTTGATGCGAGGCGCTTTCACCGGTTTATCCTGCGGCTTTGCCAGTTTATCATGTATTTTTCTCTTCCAGAACGGATCATCACCCTGCACAAATGGACAACAAGTTATAAAGAAATATTTAAGAGGGGATGGATTAAAACAAGAATGGTGCAATTCTTACAGCTGGCGGTTTATTGGAAACGCAGAAAGGGCTGAGCCCTGTCTTGTTGCACTCAGATACTGGTTCATCCAGCATCTTCTTGACATATTTGGTAATTTCCTCGTCAGTTAGCTGAATATCAATATGTCGTTGAGGATCTTTGAGATCTCTTGTGTACTTGCACATTAAACCGGGGCGACGGCTTAAGGGCAAGATACTCCAAGAGACCCAGCAGCGGACAAAGTCGATGCCAGTTAAACCGTTGGTCATAAAGGCTCAGAGCTTTGCAAGCTGTGGTGCGTACTTGGCTCGTTCCTTTGCAGTAAGTCATTGGAGAACTGGATGCTTATTGGTAAGCCGGTGAGCATGATAACCCGGCAGAGGATTTTCTTCATATGGAGCTGTGTTTCAGCAATAAAACCAAGTCTGATTCCAATCTTTAGGGTGGCTATGATGCTTGGCGTGAGGGAAATTGACATCTTTCCTCTTCTGAATTGAAATGCCGCCAAGTTCAGTGTTGGGCCCGTCCGTAAGTTCAATACGGCGGTTTAAGTAAAAGAAGTCCCGGAATAGCTCGACAGTAGGTTCTTCTTGCAGATAAGCTTCGCAAAATACTTGAAAATTGCAAATATTGGACACGGAGTTCGGTCCAATATCTTGAGGGCAGATTTGGAAGCTAGCAAGCACGTCACGGAAGAATTTTGATCCGGGAGGGCTAAATCCTCGACTCAGAT
This sequence comes from Aegilops speltoides, assembly GCA_021437245.1. Classification (NCBI taxonomy): domain Eukaryota; kingdom Viridiplantae; phylum Streptophyta; class Magnoliopsida; order Poales; family Poaceae; genus Aegilops; species Aegilops speltoides. The sequence goes on from CM038147.1 coordinate 218,877,380, forward strand.
GATCAGCAAACACAATAACCTCTCCATCCTTGGGCTCAGGAGGATTTTCTAGACCGGGGACCCGCTAGTGGATGGTCTCTTTACTCGCTAAAGCGCCAGTTGCAACACACCGGGCCAGCTGTTCTTCCGTAACCCGGGAAGGGACCCAGTTGCAAGCATAAAATTGTTTGGCCATTTCAACAAAAAGCTGGAAAAAGATTAATGTTGGTTTAAGATTCATGGCTAACAAGCATAAAGCGACGCAAAGTCATAGGGAGAAGATGTTGAGGAATATATACTTATCAAACCGGATTCAGACATCGGCAGGGTTATGGAAATGACGAATTGGCGGTTTAAGAGAGGGCTAATGCTACCTGACGGGTTATAATCTTCTTAAGGTTAAACCGCCTACGTTAGTGTGGAAGGAACAGATCTGAAAAAACTGCTAAGTGTTGTATAAACAGGTTTCACAGATTGACACTATAATTTTGGATCTGCCACAGTTCAAAAAAGGGAGAAAATTATAAAACCCTAAGTTGTGACAGCGGAACAGTTAAGGTCCAGATGGGATTTTTTTCACTGAAAAAGAGGTGCTGTGATGAGAAAAAGTGGATTATGGCTACGGCCGCATAGGGAAAATGTCAAGTTTTTTATCAAGTACTCATGTGATAGCGAAGTACAAGTGAAGAACACTGATGAACACCAAGGAACACAGAAACCCTAATGAACAGATCTGGGGTGGAAAGAGAGAAGGCTTACTGAGGCTGCGGGACCAGCAGAGAGGCGCTGGGTTTTTCTGGTGCATTCAGGGTGATGCAGCGGCCGGAGGTGAGGTCAAAGACGAGGCTTGACGGCGGCGGCTGAGCTCAAAGCGTTGGGGCGGCGCGAGGAAGACGACGAGGCAAAGAGGCACGAAGGGGAAAGTGAAAATGACCCCCGGTCCTATTTATAAACGAAGGGGTAAGCGACAGGCACGAGAATTGAGGAACCGAAAGAATGGATAAGTGATAGAGTTGTCACCTCGATTTTCGAAGGCTCATTAATAAAAGGAAGGTATATACGGTTTTAATAAGCAAGTGACGTCATGGCGGTTTATTACAATCTTGTAAGATGACGTCATGGCGGATTACAAGGTTCACATGAAGGTGTTCAAGAAGGAATTTTCTTAAGTCTGGAAGATTGACATGAACAGGTTCAAATCAATCTGGGGCCTAATGTTGGGGATATAACTACTGAGTATAAACCGCCCAGGTGGGGCCGGGTTATACCTGTAACGAATCATTCATATCGAAGCCCATGAAGACAAGGAGTGTGGCACTTTACTTAAGAGGCTTAGAGGCCCAGGGCCCAAAGGCGGATTAGGGCCCGTAGACATAAACCGCCATATACTATGTAACTTGTATTGTAAGATAGGAAAGGGTATAAACCGAGCCGGACACGAGTATGAGCCGGCGGATTACAGAAACCACGGGCGTCAACTTTGTGTATATAAAGGACGACCCGGCAGCGGTTCAGGGACAAGAAACAACAACTCGAGAGCCAGGTAAAGCGGATTCGCCCCCTGATCATCGAGACCCCATCAATTCCACCACAACTGGATCGTAGGCTTTTACCTTCACGGCAAGGGGTCGAACCAGTATAAATTCCCCGTGTCCTTTGTCCGGTTTAACCCCTTTAAGCTAATCTCGTTGCGATGGCTCCATGACTAAGTCCTCACACTAGGACATCTGACGTGATAATTCCACGACAGGACCCGGTGTCCGTACTCGATTGAGTCTGCCTAAGGGTCCCAGCCAGCGTTGTCGATGTAGAGCTTGCCATGGCGACTCTTAGTCATCCTGCCAACGGTGTATCCCTTGATCCCTAGGAAAGAGCCATTCAAGAACTTGAAATCACCATGCACCGACCCCACAGTGGGCACCAACTTTTGTGGTTTTGTCACGGCAGATGCCCTTGTGAAAGGACTTAGGTGTGGAGCCATCGCAACGTAGGTTATCTCGAAGGGGTTGAACGGTACGAAGGACACGAGTTTACCTAGGTTTGGCCCCTCACCAACGAGGTAAAAGCCTACGTCATGCTTTGTGTTATATTGATTAAGCATCGAGTACAAGGGAGCAGAATCACTTGACCTAGCTATCAATTGATTGTTACTTGAGTTAACCCGCCACAGGGTCTCGCCTTTATATACATAGGTCGAGGCCCTGGGTTTACAAGAGTGCAAGTTGGATCACACAACATGACCGACTTAGGTTTTAAGTCACCTTGCCTTGCCAGGCAAGTCATCGTCGGGCGGCTTACAAGCACCGGGTCTCGCACCATCTTCTAGGCCTGGGCCTCCGGCGGCTCATCACATAAGTCGCCCTCTCGTTCCATATCTAGTCTCTTGGGCCTACTTAGGCTTTATCTCCGAGTCGCCAACAGTGTAACTCGGTCCCTCCTGGGCGGGTCACACCGCAGGGTTATATCTCCAACAGAGAAGGAGAAGGAACTAAGGAAAAAACATGTTGTCTGTATCCCCTCAGCAGCTTGTGACATTACAATCCGAGATCCATCAGTTGTTTGAAGAATATGAGAGAGAGGCTAATCATTGTTGTCGTGTCAAAGAGAGATTCATCACTGCCTTAATCAAAGTGGTTGAAGACCACAACAAGTAAGAAGCCGCCAAGTTTGGCACAATACCACCATAAAGTTCCTCAGCTCCACCCACTGCTGCACAGGTGAGTGAGACCGTGAATTCAACACAACAAGAGACTGCGAGGGCAACTGAGGAAGTTGTGCCTAGAGAAATTCCCAGGGCGACTGCAAGTGTCATGCCTGAAGAACCTGCGATGGTGACTACATCAGTCATGCCTGATGAAAATGCTCCAACTAGCTCCTCAGCAGCAGCACCAACAACGACTTCGTCTTTGAACCTTATCACCCTCCTTTCTGCATCAGAAGTCAAGAAGACCAAGGCTGTTGAGAGAAAAGCGAAGAATAGAAAGGCTTTAGCTCCACTTGCGCTTGAATCTGTAAAGAAATTGAAGATGGCAATATTTTCTTCAATTGTCATTCCAATTCATGCTATACCAACTTCATCAGCGCCCCCTACTTGTGATCTTGAAAACCTTCAAATGGTTCCTTATGGGGTGGATCATCAAATCCCTAGGGATGATGAGGATGATGAAGATACCCATCCTGCTGCTACCATAGAGCAAATGGATGAAGAGATTGAGATTGATATTGATGTATCGATGCCTCAAGAAACTGCACAGACTCCTTTGTAAGAATCGCTGAGTGAAGAACCTGAAGAGGAAGTGGACATTGATGGCGAGACTGTTGGGGAACGTAGTAATTTCAAAAAATTTCCTACGCACACGCAAGATCATGGTGATGTATAGCAACGAGAGGGGAGAGTGTTGTCTACGTACCCTCGTAGACCCGAAGCGGAAGCGATCACAACGTAGAGGAAGTAGTCGACGTTCTCCTCGCGATCCGACGATCCCGCGCCGTTACTCGACGCCCGAGTTCTTGACACACGTACAGCTCGATGACGCCCTCGACTCCGATCCAGCCGAGTGTCGAGGGAGAGTTTCACAAGACGACGGCAGGACGATCTTGATGTTTCACCGGCAGGGCTTCGCCTAAGCTTCATGACGGTATAACCGAGGTGGAATATGGTGGAGGGGCACCGACACGGCTAAGGAACGATCTAAAGATCAAACTTGTGTGTTCCAAGGTGCCCCCTGCCCCGTATATAAAGGAGGGAGGGGGAGGCCGGCCGCCCGGCTAGGGCTGGAGGAGTCCTACTCCCACCGGGAGTAGGACTCCCCCTCCTAGTTGGAATAGGATTGGGGAGGGGAAGAGGAGAGGGCCGCCCCTCCTTGTCCTATTCGGACTGGGGGGAGGGCGCGCCACCTCCCGGCCGGCCCCTACTCTTCTCCCTCGAGGCCCACCTAGGCCCATTTACCCCGGGGTTCCGTAACCTCCGGTACTCCCAGAATTCCGCTTTAGGAACCATTCAACTCCAAACATAGGCTTCCAATATATCAATCTTTATGTCTCGACCATTCCGAGACTCCTCGTCATGTCCGTGATCACATCCGGACTCGAACTTCTTCGGTACATCAAAATACATAAACTCATAATAACCGCCATCGAAACTTTAAGCGTGCATGGACCCTACGGTTCGAGAACAATGTAGACATGACCTAGAACTATTCACGGTCAATAACCAATAGCGGGACCTGGATGCCCATATTGGTTCCTACATATTCTACGAAGATCTTTATCGGTCGATCCGCATAACAACATACGTTGTTCCCTTTGTCATCGGTATGTTACTTGCCCGAGATTCGATCGTCGGTATCCAATACCTAGTTCAATCTCGCACGGCAAGTCTCTTTACTCGTTCCGTAATACATCATCTCACAACTAACTCATTAGTTGTAGTGCTTGCAAGGCTTCATGATGTGTATTACCGAGAGGGCCAGAGATACCTCTCCGACAATCGGAGTGACAAAACCTAATCTCAAATACGCCAACCCAACATCGCCTTTGGTGACACCTCGTAGTACTCCTTTATAATCACCCGCTTACGCTGTGACGCTTGGTAGCACCAAAGTGTTCCTCCGTAAACGGAGTTGCATAATCTCATAGTTACAGAACATGTATATGTCATGGATAAAAGCAGAGCAACATACTAAACGATCGTGTGCTAAGCTAAGGAATGGGTCATGTCAATCGATCATTCTACTAATGATGTGACCTTGTTAATCAAATAACAACTCCTTTGTTCATGTCAGAAACACAACCATCTTTGATTAACAAGCTAGTCTAGTAGAGGCATACTAGTGACATGTTGTTTTGTCTATGCATTCACACATGTATCATGTTTCCTGTTAATACAATTCTAGCATGAATGATAAACATTTATCATGAAATAAGGAAATAAATAATAACTTTATTATTGCCTCTAGGGCATATTTCCTTCATCCTCCCACTTGCACTAGAGTCAATAATCTAGATTACATAGTAATGATTCTAACACCCATGGAGTCTTGGTGCTGATCATGTTTTGCTCGTGGAAGAGGCTTAGTCAACGGTCCGCAACATTCAGATCCGTGTGTATCTTGCAAATCTCTATGTCTCCCACCGGACTAAGTCCCGGATGGAATTGAAGCGTCTCTTGATGTGCTTGGTCCTCTTGTGAAATCTGGATTCCTTCGCTAAGGCAATTGCTCCAAGATTGTCACGTAAGATTTTCATTGGACCCGATGCACTAGGTATGACACCTAGATCGATATGAACTCCTTCATCCGCACTCCTTCATTAGCTGCTTCCGAAGCTGCTATGTATTCCGCTTCACATGTAGATCCCGCCACGACGCTTTGTTTAGAACTGCACTAACCGACAGCTCCTCCGCTTAGTGTAAATACGTATCCGGTCTGCGATTTAGAATCGTCCGGATCGGTGTCAAAGCTTGCATCAACGTAACTGCCACGATGAGCTCTTTGTCACCTCCATATACGAGAAACATATCCTTAGTCCTTTTCGTATTTCAGATGTTCTTGACCGCTGTCCAATGATCCACTCTGGATTACTTTGGTACCTCCTGCTAGGCTTATAGCAAGGCACACATCGTCCGTACACAAGATTGCATACATGATAGAGCCTATGGTCAAGCATAGGAACATCTTTCATTCTCTCTCTATCTTCTGCAGTGGTCGGGCATTGAGTCTTACTCAACTTCACACCTTGTAACACGTGCAAGAACCCTTTCTTTGCTTGATCCATTTTGAACTTCTTCAAAATTTTGTCAAGGTATGTGCTTTGTGAAAGTCCAATTAGGCGCCTTGATCTATCTCTATAGATCTTAATGCCCAATATGTAAGCAGCTTCACCGAGGTCTTTCATTGAAAAACTCTTATTCAAGTATCCCTTTATGCTATCCAGAATTCTATATCATTTCCGATCAGCAATATGTCATCCACATATAATATCGTAAATGCTACAGAGCTCCCACTCACTTTCTTGTAAATACAAAGCTTCTCCAAAAGTCTCAGACAAACCCAAATGCTTTGATCACACTATCAAAGCGCTTATTCCAACTCCGAGATGCTTGCACCAGTCCATAGATGGATCACCGGAGCTTGCACACTTTGTTAGCTCCTTTGGATCGATAAAACCTTCGTTGCATCATATACAACTCTTCTTCCGTAAATCCATTCAGAATGCGTCTTTACATCCATTTGCCAAATTTCATAATCATAAAATGCGCAATTGCTAACATGATTCGGACGGACTTAAGCATCGCTACGGGTGAGAAGGTCTCATCGTAGTCAATCCCTTGAACTTGTCGAAACCCTTTTGCGATAAGTCGAGCTTTGTAGACGATAATATTACCGCGGCGTCGGTCTTCTTCTTGAAGATCCACTTGTTTTCTATTGCTTGCCGACCCTCGGGCAAGTCAACCAAAGTCCATACTTTGTTTTCATACATGGATCCCATCTCGATTTCATGGCCTCAAGCCATTTTATGAATCTGGGCTCACCATCGCTTCTTCATAGTTCGTGAGGTTCATCATGATCTAGTAGCATGATTTCGAGCAGGATTACCGCACTCACTCAGTGCGGATCTTACTCGTTGATCTACGAGGTTCTCGCGGTAATTTGATCTGAAGTTTCATGATCAACATCATCAACTTCCTCACTACTTGGTGTAGGTGTCTCGTAAACCGTTTTACTGCGATTTAACTACTTTCAAGTAAGGGAGAAGGTACTATTACCTCATCAAGTTCCACTTTCCTCCCACTCACTTCTTTCGAGAGAAACTCCTTCTCTAGAAAGGATCCATTCTTAGCAACGAATGTCTTGCCTTCGGATCTGTGATAGAAGGTGTACCCAACTGTCTCCTTTGGGTATCCTATGAAGACACATTTCTCGATTTGGGTTCGAGCTTATCGGTTGAAGCTTTTTCACATAAGCATCGCATCCCCAAACTTTAAGAAACGACAACTTTGGTTTCTTGCCAAACCATAGTTCATAAGGTGTCGTCTCAACGGATTTTGACGGTGTTCTATTTAGTGTGAATGCGCCGCCTCTAGAGCATAACCCCAAAACGATAGCGGTAAATCTGAAGAGACATCATAGATCGCACCATATCTAGTAAAGTACGACACGACGCTCGGACACACCATTACTGTTGTGGTGTTCCGGTGGCGTGAGTTGCTAAACTATTCCGCATTGTTTCAAATGTAGACCAAACTCAGAACTTAAATATTCACCTCCACGATCGATCGTAGAAACTTAATTTTCTTGTTACGATGATTTTCAACTTCACTCTGAAATTCTTTGAACTTTTCAAACGTTTCAGACTTATGTTTCATTAAGTAGATATACCCATATCCGCTTAAGTCATCTGTGAAGGTGAGAAAATAACGATATCCGCCACGAGCCTCAACATTCATCGGACCACATACATCTCAGATGTATGATTTCCAACAAATCTGTTGCTCTCTCCATAGTACCGAGAACGGTGTTCTAGTCATCTTGCCCATGAGGCACGGTTCGAAGTGCCAAGTGATTCATAATCAAGTGACTCCAAAAGTCCATCAAGATGGAGTTTCTTCATGCGTTTACATCGATATGACCTAAACGGCAAGTGCCACAAATAAGTTGCACTATTATTATCAACTCTGCATCTTTTGGTTTCAACATTATGAATATGTGTATCACTACTATCGAGATTCATCAAAATAGACCATTCCTCAAGGGTGCATGACCATAAAAGATATTACTCATATAAATAGAACAACCATTATTCTCGATTTAAATGAATAACCGTCTCGCATCAAACAAGATCCAGATATAATGTTCATGCTCAACGCAGCACCAAATAACAATTATTTAGGTCTAAAACTAATCTCAAGGTAGATGTAGAGGTAGCGTGCCGACCGCGATCACATCGACTTTGGAACCATTTCCCACGCGCATCGTCACCTCGTCCCTTTGCCGAGTTCGCAATCAGATTCCCTGCTTCGAGTTGCAAATATTAGCAATGTAACCAAGATCAAATACCAGTGCTACTACGAGCTCTAGTAAGGTACACATCAATAACATGTATATCACATATACCTTTGTTCACCTTGCCATCCTTCTTATCCGCCAAATACTTGGGGCAGTTCCGCTTCAAAGGACGATCGCTTGCGGTAGAAGCACTCGGCTTCAGGTTTAGGGCCGACTTGGGTTTCTTCTCCGAGCAAAGAACTTGCTTGCTGTTCTTCTTGAGATTCCCTTCTTCTTCCCTTTGCCTTTCTTCTTGAAACTAGTGGTCTTATTGACCATCAACACTTGATGCTCCTTCTGATTTCTACCTCCGCAGCCTTTAGCATTGCGAAGAGCTCGGTATAGTCTTTACTAACCCTTGCATATTATAGTTCATCACGAAGCCTTTGTAGCTTGGTGGCGTGATTGGAGAATTCATCAATGACACAATCATCCGGAAGATTAACTCCCAATTGTGTCAAGTGATTGTAGTACCCGGACATTCTCGAGTATATGCTTACTAATGTAACTATTCTCCTCCATCTTGCAGCTATAGAACTTATTGGAGACTTCATATCTCTCAATCCGCATTCTGTTGAATATTAACTTCAACTCTGGAACATCTCATATGCTCCATGACGCTCAAAACGTCGTTGAAGTCCCGGTTCTAAGCCGTAAAGCATGGCACATCGAACTATAGAGTAGTCATCGCTTTGCTCGCGGGACGCTCATAACATCTGCAGTTGCATTAGCAAGAGGTCTGGCACCTAGCGGTGCATCCAGACGTAACTCTTACAGGCAAAGAATGAGGATGATCTCAAATTACGGACCCAATCCGTGTAATTGCTACCATCATCTTTCAACTTTGCTTTCTCAAGGAACGATTAAAATTCAACGGAACAACAAAGACGAGCCATCTATCTACAATCAAACATAAACAAGCAAGATACTATCAGTACTAAGTTCATGATAAATTTAAGTTCAATTAATCATATTACTTAAGAACTCCCACTTAGAAAAACATCCTCCAGTTATCTAAGTGATCACGTGATCCAAATCAACTAAACCATAACCGATCATCACGTGAAATGGAGTAGTTTTCAATGGTGAACATCTTATGTTGATCATATCTACTATATGATTCACGCCGACCTTTCGGTCTCGTGTTCCGAGGCCATATCTGCATATGCTAGGCTCGTCAAGTATAACCCGAGTATTCTGCGTGTGCAAAACTGGCTTGCACCGTTGTAGATGGACGAGAGCTTATCACACCCGATCATCACGTGGTGTCCGGGCACGACGAACTTTGGCAACGGTGCATACTCGGGAGAACACTTCTTGATAATTTAGTGAGAGATCATCTTATAATGCTACCGCCAATCAAAGCAAGATAAGATGCATAAAAGGATAAACATCACATGCAAATCAATATAAGTGATATGATATGGTCATCATCATCTTGTGCTTCACGATCCCCATCTTGCAGCACCACCATGATCACCATCGCCACCGGCGCGACACCTTGATCTCCATCGTAGCATCGTTGTCGCCTCGCCAAACTTATGCTTCTACGACTATCTCTACCGCTTAGTGATAAAGTAAAGCATTACGTAGCGATTGCATTTCATACAATAAAGCGACAACCATATGGCTCCTGCCGATTGCCGATAACTTCGGTTACAAAACATGATCATCTCATACAATAAAATATAGCATCACGCCTTGACCATATCACATCACAACATGCCCTGCAAAAACAAGTTAGACGTCCTCTACTTTGTTGTTGCAAATTTTACGTGGCTGCTACGGGCTTAAGCAAGAACCAGTCTCACCTACGCATCAAAACCACAACGATACTTTCAAATAGACTCCGTTTAACCTTCTCAAGGACCGGCGTAGCCACACTCAGTTCAACTAAAGTGAGAGAGACAGCACCCACCAATCACCTTTAAGCAACGAGTGCTCGTGGCGGTGAAACCAGTCTCGCGTAAGCGTCTGGCGTAATGTCGGTCCGGGCCGCTTCATCTCACAATACCGCTGAACCAAAGTATGACATGCGGTAGGTAGTATGACTTGTATCGCCCACAACTCGCTTGTGTTCTACTCTGCAAAACATCAAACCATAGAAAAACCTAGGCTCGGATGCCATTGTTGGGGAACGAGTAATTTCAAAAATTTCCTACGCACACGCAAGATCATGGTGATGTATAGCAACGAGAGGAGAGTGTTGTCTACGCACCCTCGAGACCCGGCGAAGCGATCACAACGTAGAGGAAGTAGTCGACGTTCTCCTCGCGATCCGATCGATCCGGCGCCAGCACTCCGACGCCCGAGTTCTTGACACACGTACAGCTCGATGACGTCCCTCAGACTCGATCCAGCCGAGTGTCGAGGGAGAGTTTCACAAGACGACGGCGTGGTGACGATCTTGATGTTTCACGGCGCGGGCTTCGCTTAAGCTTCGCGACGGTATAACCGAGGTGGAATATGGTGGAGGGGCACCGACACGGCTAAGGAACGATCTAAAGATCAAACTTGTGTGTTCCAAGGTGCCCCCCGCCTCAGATATAAAGGAGGGAGGGGGGCCGGCCGGCCTGGCTAGGCGGCGGGAGGAGTCCTACTCCCACCGAGTAGGACTCCCCCTTCCTAGTTGGAATAGGATTGGGGGAGGGGAAGAGGAGAGGCGCCGCCCCCTCCTGTCCTATTCGGACTGGGGGAGAGGCGCGCGCCACCTCCCGGCCGGCCCTCCTCTTCTCCTCGAGGCCCACCTAGGCCCATTTACCCCGGGGTTCCGTAACCTCCCTAGACTCGGTAAATTCCGTTTTACCGGAACCATTCCAACTCCAAACATAGGCTTCCAATATATCAATCTTTATGTCTCGACCATTCCGAGACTCCTCGTCATGTCCGTGATCACATCCGGACTCAACTTCTTCGGTACATCAAAATACATAAACTCATAATAACTGCCATCGAAACTTTAAGCGTGCAGGACCCTACGGTTCGAGAACAATGTAGACATGACCTAGAACTATTCACGGTCAATAACCAATAGCGGGACCTGGATGCCCATATTGGTTCCTACATATTCTACGAAGATCTTTATCGGTCGGACCGCATAACAACATACGTTGTTCCTTTGTCATCGGTATGTTACTTGCCCGAGATTCGATCGTCGGTATCCAATACCTAGTTCAATCTCGTTACGGCAAGTCTCTTTACTCGTTCCGTAATACATCATCTCACAACTAACTCATTAGTTGTAGTGCTTGCAAGGCTTCAAAGATGTGTATTACCGAGAGGGCCAGAGATACCTCTCCGACAATCGGAGTGACAAAACCTAATCTCAAATACGCCAACCCAACATCCGCCTTTGGTGACACGTAGTACTCCTTTATAATCACCCGATTACGTTGTGACGCTTGGTAGCACCCAAAGTGTTCCTCCGTAAACGGAGTTGCATAATCTCATAGTTACGTGAACATGTATATGTCATGGATAAAAGCAGTAGCAACATACTAAACGATCGTGTGCTAAGCTAAGGGAATGGGTCATGTCAATCGATCATTCTACTAATGATGTGACCTTGTTAATCAAATAACAACTCCTTTGTTCATGGTCGGAAACACAACCATCTTTGATTAACAAGCTAGTCTAGTAGAGGCATACTAGTGACATGTTGTTTTGTCTATGCATTCACACATGTATCATGTTTCCGGTTAATACAATTCTAGCATGAATGATAAACATTTATCATGAAATAAGGAAATAAATAATAACTTTATTATTGCCTCTAGGGCATATTTCCTTCAGAGACAACTCCTCCAATCCATGACAAATTTTGGGAAGCAGCTCACCCAAATTCGCCCCTCACCACTCCCCTCACTCGAGAGCCTTAGTCGCCTGCGCACACTGAAGAAATTCACTGGCTCTAATGAAAGACATCCATCGCTCTAGAACATTTCTGAAGAAAGTCCAGCTGCAGTAGCTGATGAAATTGCTCAAGATGAGCTAGTCATGATACCTTCAATACATCGCCCTCACGTGCAGACTCAATTCTGTCAGCTGACACTGATACAGTACCAACTGCCACAACTGAGGAAGTTGCTCGAGCTCTTGTTGTGGCAGATCCAAATGACTCAACTAGGTCACCATGACTAGTATTTGATGTTCGTCCAAAGAAGCACAACCTCCAACCAGTTCCCGTTATGCCTAAGATTGGCAGAGTCCCCGGGCGGCCTCAATTCGACAATGCCTAGTTCTTCGAGGAAAAGAACTTCTTCATTGGCGAGTCTCCTTATGACTCACCCAAGATTAGGCGCCTGCGCTTCTGGACAAGGACATAGATGAATTGCTATGCTTCACTCCTATTCGACAAGAAGAAAGTGTTCCCGCATCGCCATATTCCTCATGTGGATATGGAGTCTATTTCATGCTTCCGACCAGTTCTGGTTGTTCTTCATGATGCAGGACTACTCAACTTCTACACTGACGTCTGTGATTGGAATGAAGAACTCATACTTCAGTTACATTCCACTCTGGATTTTTCTAGCAATGCTGATGCAACTTGGGCTCTGGACTAGATGAGTGAAGACACTCACTACAAAGCACCAATTGATGAATTACTTCATTCTCTTCCAGTTGATCCACCCCAAGAAGAAGCAAGGAAAATATATGAAGAACCTGAGCTGCCCAACCATCTGATGCAAGTGCTAATGAAGCCAATGGCTGAAGGAAATGCTCCAAGGACTACCTTCCTAGTGAAGGATTTGCTCTATGTACCAAAGACAGTATACCGCATTTCTGGCAAAGACCCTCAGTCTAATTAAAGGTCACAACACAAATACTGAAGAAGTTACGGGAGTGATGATGAACTTGCTGTTCCACATCATTCATGGAACTCCCATCAACATTCATGATTTCTTCCTGAGGACTTTGGTCATTGTGGCTCAGTCACCATTCAAATTGAAGCCGTACGCACCATGGATTATGAGATTCATCAGATTCTGGTCTTCAATCCACTACAAGGATGATCGTCTAAATCACATGAGCTATTTGCCTGAAGTTGAAATTATTCAAAGCACTCTATCCATGGTACCTGGCAAAGTCAAGACCATCATTGATGAATGAATTCGTCCTCTTGATGGACAATTCCGTCAGCCTATATCTATCTCCAATGCTGATGAATCTGCTAGCCAAGATACTGCAACAAAAGCTTCAAGGCCATCCCCTTCACCTGAAGCACCATGTGTCATGACTGATCGTGAGTCTTCATCAGAAAGTTGACAAGCATCATCGTTGGGTTAAGCGTTAGTTTGTTGTTGTTCAAGCCAACATGACTGTGACGCATAACGCAGTACGCAAAAACCGCTACTATCTGCATGAGATATTTGACAGATCGTGGGCCATACTCTCGCACCTCAAATCCGATGAAGAACTTGCTGCTATGGAATTTCAAATGAACTTTGACTTGGATGAACCGCCAAGGAAGAAGTTCAAGGAAACTCAAGTTCCTCTTCTAATGTCGAGCTCAGAGTCTTCATCACGCTTCACTAACGAACATGAAGTTGTTGAAGACACTGCTGCTGGTCCTTCTGCACCGCGCGACCGCAACAATGTTGGCGCTCCCTCAACCTCTCCTTGATGTTTTTCTTTAGGGACGCTAGTCCTCAGATTCCCCACCTTTTGGTCATTTGATGACAAAGGGGGAGAAGTCTGAGTTACTCTTCAAGCAGGTCGATATATATGGGATGTTTTTGCTTAAGTTGCAACTCTTGAACCTTTCTAGATGTGCTCTTTGATAAGTTGTAACTTCATAACTGTTGGTCGTCTGACTCTTTTGCTACAGTTGACGTGCATGCTCTAATCTTGAATATATATTCTCATGCATGCACAATTTCATCAAACACCAATTTTCATCATGCATTCATTTTCTTCAAATATCTTATGATCATGCATGATTGGATTCCAAGATATAGGGGGGGTCTCCATAATTTCAACCTGCAATTCAAAGCAAATTCCTCATATGCACATCTTCATGGGGAGTTCTTCAATATCTTGTAACCAATTTCTTCAAACTCTATACTTACACTTCAATTATTTTTACTCTTGTTGAAAGCCTAACCAATTTGTCATCAATCGCCAAAAAGGGGGATTGTAAGTGCATCAAGTGCCCCCTTAGTGGTTTTGGAGTATTGAAGACAAATAGGTTGAGGAACTAATGTGTTTGTGAGTATACATAGGGAACAGAGTCCCTGAGGATTTGGTTTAACACATGGAAGATGACCCCTAAAAATTTGATTTCTTCGAGTGAAGAATTTGGTGATGAAATTGGTACGACCTTTGAGGAAATTGATGTGAAGACTTTGAAGCTTAAAGATTTTTGTTTTCATAGTTTCTTTTCTTCTTCTTTGACTCATAGGAAAAACCGTGCTGTTAAAGGTGGTCTAGGTGAAACATATTTCACATTTACAAAGTGATGCTCAAACTTACTCAAACACGTACACAAAAGCCGCTTCGAGTGAAGCCTGTGAAAATCTCCAGTGCAGCTGACACATTTGCTAGCGATCGTGACAAAGTTCATCTAGTCGTTGACGAATTTGGTCACGCTGAGGAGTTAAGAGTTTGCCAGTGCGATTTGCCTAAAAGTGAGGAATTGAGTGCCCCGACGAATTTGAGAGTTTGAATTCTGACTGTTGCTGCGCTGCATGCCAGCTGTCGACTGGATCCTTATTCTGACAATGGTCGAACCAGAGAAGGGTATTTATGACAATTCATGTTGGGTTGCCCCTGGCTATAAACAGCCGCCCCCACAAACACTTGTTGGTTGGCTGCTCAGAGAGAACTTGACACTTGTCATTCGAGAGCAACCCATCCTGTGACGACTTTGAGAGAATCCTAAGTGAGGAAAAAACAAGAGCCAAAGTGATTGAGCATCACTAAAGAGATTGATTTGTGTGATCTGACACATGTTACCTTTGAAGACTGTCATTCTTCCAGACGGTTAGGCGTCATGTTCTGAGTACCAAGAGTTATTGTGGTGTGCCAGTGAACAAGTATGTGAAGATTTTGGAAGTCTACCTTGAATACTTACCACAAGTGATTGGGCGAGGTTTGCGGGCCTTAGCTCAAGAGGAATACGATGAGGACCGTGTGTCCTCTGAGTTGCGACTCAGCCGCCTCAACCAGATGTACAGTTGATGCAACAACTAGAACTGGTCTACCAAATTACATTGTCTTCACCGAGCCAACCTGGTTTCAAATTCCTTACCCTCCCTTACTTTATTCTGCTACTGAAGAATTTGTGATCTGTGCTTTGACGAATTTGAACTAAATATTTTCATTATGCTATCTTTGATTTCCTCAGTTCATATTATTCATGCTTGTATGACTATATGATTGCATGTTCTTCACTCTCACGAATGCTGATTGCATCACTCTGATTCTGTGATGACTTAGTTTCCCTTGCGTCTCTATTTCTTCACTTCGATCTTCATCAAATTCTTCAGAGTTTGATGAATTTCTAAAAATCTCACATTCAGCACCCCCATCTGGGAGATAACATGCGCTTTCAATCTTGCTCTCATACATTGTTTGCTCAAAAATCCCTATGCATATGAAGCTGTTAGGCTTAAATGTGCTCACCATATGATTCATGATGCTCCCTTTATGTTCCAGTTGTTTACTTCTATGTGAGCATCATTAAAATCATCATGCCTAGCTAAAAAGGATATAAAAGAAAGCGCTTGTTGGGAGACAACCCAACATTTACACCTACTGTTCTTGTGTGTTCACATGATTAAGCTACAGTAGTAATAATGTTTTATAGCTTTTGTTCCAACAATGTGCCAAGTAAAGCCTTTGGGATGACGTGGATGGTAGTAGATGCAGAATCATTTTGGTCTACTTGTCACGGAGGTAATGCCTATATACATGATCATTGTCATGAATAACGTCATAACTATACGCTTTTCTATCAATTGCCCAACAGTAATTTGTCTACCCACCGTATGCTATTTTTCTGAGAGAGAAGCCTCTAGTGAAAACTATGGACCCTGGGTCTACTTTAATCATATTACAAAAACCAAAAATACCTTGCTACAATTTTATTACTTTTATTTTTCAATATTTAATTTACCTATCTACCATAATCAGATTTGAACCTAACAAGTAACGAGTTCAAGGGGATTGACAACCCTCTTGCCCGCATTGGGTGCAAGTATTGAAGGAAATATGCCCTAGAGGCAATAATAAAGTTGTTATTTTATATGTCCTTATTCATGATAAAGGTTTATTATTCATGCTAGATTTGTATTGATCGGAAACCTTAATACATGTGTGAATACATAAACAAACATAGTGTCCCTAGTAAGCCTCTACTAGACTAGCTCGTTGATCAAAGATGGTTAAAGTTTCCTAACCATGGACATGAGTCGTCATTTGATAACGGGATCACATCATTAGGAGAATGATGTGATGGACAAGACCCATCCGTTAGCTTAGCATAATGATCGTTCAGTTTTATTGTTATTACTTTCTTTATGTCAAATACATATTCCTTCGAATATGAGATTATGCAACTCCTGGATACCGAAGGAATGCCTTGTGTGCTATCAAACGTCACAACGTACCTCGATGATTATAAAGATGCTCTACAGGTATCTTTGAAGGTGTCTGTTGAGTTAGCATATATCAAGATTAGGATTTGTCACTCCGAGTATCGGAGAGGTATCTCTGGGCCCTCTTGGTAATACACATCATAAGCTTGCAAGCAAACGACTAAGGAGTTGGTCATGAGATGATGTATTACGAGACGAGTAAAGATACTTGCCGGTAACGAGATTGAACAAGGTATGAAGATACCGATGATCAAATCTTGGGCAGGTAACATACCGATGGACAAAGGGAATTACGTATGTTGTCATAACGGTTCGACCGATAAAGATCTTTGTAGGATATGTAGGAGCCAATATGAGCATCCAGGTTCCGCTATTGTTTATTGATCGGAGAGGTGTCTCGGTCATGTCTACATAGTTCTCGAACCCGTAGGGTCCACACGCTTAACGTTCGATGACGATATAGTATTATATAAGTTATGTGATTTGGTGACTGAATGTTGTTCGGAGTCCCAGATGAGATCACGGACATGACGAGGAGTCTCGAAATGGTTGAGAGGTAAATATTGATATATAGGACGATGGTATTCGGACATCGGAAGTGTTCCGGAGGGTACCGGGTACATATCGGGTCACCGGAAGGGGTTCCGGGCACCCCCGACAAAAGATATGGGCCTTATGGGCCAAGAGGGGAAACACACCAGCCACAAGGGGCTAGTGCACCCCCATATGGGTCATCCAAGGTGGAGAAGGAAATGGGAAGGTGGGAAGGAAAGAAAGGGAGGGGCGCGCGGCTTGGGAGGAGCCCAAGTAGGATTTGGTCCTACTTGGGGTGCCTCCTGGCCTCTTCCATCCCCCTCCCACCTATATATATGTGGAGGGGTGCCCCTAGCACACACCAGACAATTGCCTAGTTGTGTGCGGCGCCCCCCTCCATTGTTTACTCACCCGGTCATATCTTCGTAGTGCTTATGTGAAGCCCTGCGGAGATCACTTCACCATCACCGTCACCACTCTGTCATGCCGACGGAAATCATCTACTACCTCGATGTCTTGGTGGATCAAGAAGGCGAGGGACATCACCGAGTTGAACGTGTGCAAGACTCGGAGGTGTCGAACGTTCGGTACTCGATCGGTGGATCACAAAGAAAGTTCGACTACATCAACCGCGTTGTGAAATGCTTCCGCTTATAGTCTACGAGGGTACGTAGACACACTCTCCCACTCGTTGCTATGCATCTCCATGGATAGATCATTGCGTGTGCATAGAATTTTTTTTGTTTTTCCATGCAACGATTCTCAACAAGTATTTGCTCTTGTGTGTGCAGGTACTGTTTACTAGGTGTTTCCGTAGTTCTCCTATTTGTTTGATAACCTTGGTTCTCACTGAAGGAAATACTATCCGCTACTATATTGCGCACCCTTCCTTTTCAGAGAAAGTCTCAATGTAGCTCATAAGTAGCACGCTACTCCGATGAGCCTGTTCGAGGGACTCGGTGATCGGTTGTATGTGGGAGATAGAAGACGAGGAGGAGGCGACGCCGGGGACGCATTGCTCCCACTCTTCTTCCGCTGCAAGGGATTGCGTGTCTAGTGTTAATCTCGTGATCTATCTCATAAGCATGTGATGAGTGAATATATGCATACCTTTTAGAGTATATTTTAGTGCCAAAATCCCTCATATTGCATTCATCTAGCATTTATTCATGCCCTCAATTCATAATTTCTGGTCTTTGATTGTTTTACCAACTTTGTTGCACAACTTCTATTTTATTTAGTTTTTATTATTTTTCCTTTGTTTTGTGGTCTATGAACGTTACCAAATTTTCTAGGTATCTAGGGAAAATCCTATATACCTAAACCTAAGAGAGCCATCTTCACTAACTTATTTATCTCAACATGCAAGTAAGTCACCTCACCATACAACTATGAATGGGATATGGCCCACCTGAGCATGCAATCCTGCATGGGAAAAGATCAACCACAACATTCAACCATGTATGTGGAAATTCTTTTCAATAAATTATTCTGTTTATATTCAATAAATATTTTAGAACTATACATAGTCAAATATAATCAGTCATATGTAGTTTTAATATTGCTTCTCATGTTCTCAACTTAAATTTTCATCAACCAATTCCTGTAGCAACACACAGGGTCTAATCTAGTATATTATATACACTATGGCGGGTTTATTGAACATAACATGCATTCCCATGGCAAACTTGCCATGATATTGTTTCCATAGTACATTTTTCTTTTTTCCATACTTTTTGTGATGGCAAGTTCACATCCGTTCCTAGGGCAAATTTGCCATGTATTCAGTACTGGCAAGTTCACATCCGTTCCTAGGGCAAATTTGCCATGTATTCAGTACAAAATTGTTCAAGAATTGACATGATCTATACAATATCTTTTTTTGTTTTTTCGTGTGACCTTGCGACCCTTTTTTCAAAATTAGTGTAATTTTTTCCATGATGTTTATATACCCTTGCTATAGGGATATATTTACAAAAAAATATCTACAATAATGGTAACTTTTGGATAACAATAATTTTTAAAAGTTTACATGTGACCCCTTTGATAAATATTTTACATTTTGCCATGTGTCTGATATAATTTTTTCTACATTTGCCATGCCAGATAGAGATTTTTCTAAAAGAAAATTGCCATGTCGACATATTATGTTCTTTTTGAGTTTTCCATCAACTAGAGAACCGAAATTCTAAATTTTCCATGACAATTTTTTTTTCTATATTTTCCATGAATTAGAAATCATTCAATTTCATATACCATGGCAATTTGCATTGATAGACCATGGCAATTTCATTTTCCGAAACATGGCAAAAAAATCATAACCATGGCAATTCGGTTTTCCGCTGGACCATGGCAAATTTAATCTCCATTTTGTGGCAAATTTATTTTTCAGAGCCACGACAATTTAGTTTCTTCATTGACCATGGCAATTTTTACTTTCTAGACCATGGAAACTTTATTTCAAAGACATGGCAACTTTATTTTCATAGTAATGGCAAATTTATTTTCAAAAGCATGGCAATTTATTTTTTCTGCAACATCTTTTTTTGCCTATGTTTTGCAACATTTTTATCTTAACCACAACAAGTATTTGGTACATTACATGGAAATCCTATTATTTCTACTGTGGAAAATTATTATTTCCAGTACATGCAATTTATATGTTAGGACAACGAAAATCTAGAGCATGGCAATTTTATTATAAGATCTTGCCAAATTTCATGTACATACTTTTATTATTTAATATTCAAATTTGCCATGTACTTGGGGATTTTAGATGTTGTGGCAAATTAAATTTCAGAGCTATGTTGATTTATTTTTCTAGAGATTGGGCAATTTTTCATCTATACACATCAAATTACATACATTATATGTATTATTATTCTGAATCGTTGGCTATGCAGTAGTTTTATTGTAAGAAAGATGTCATTTTTTGTATGTTTTTAGTTAGATGAATTAGTTGATTTAAGTCTAATGCAATTATTAACATAACAGTTTTTTTTTGCTTTTTAAGGTCTTTTTCTTTGTGGTGCTATAATGCTAAGCCTTTTTTTGTCCTATTTCCTTGCGCCGTGCTTTTGGGCACCCCTATGTCTCGCTTATAGCGAGACGAAGGTAAGCCTCATGTCAAAGTGAGTTTGAGATGTGCCAGCCCAGGCGCGCGGGAGGCCACAACCTCGTTTTTTTTGTTTTTTTTGTTTTATGTTTTTTTTTACTTTTATTTATATTTCCAAATATTCTAAATAAATTTATTACAAAAAAAATTATCTATCTTCTACTTATCTCTATCTCTATATTTACTTAAAAAGAACGTAAGGCTCCCGTTTCATGCTCTCGTTCGTCCAACCTATCTATGTACTACCCGTCCTTTTCATGTTTGACTTTTTCTCTCATTTATGACTTTTATCCTAAATAATAATATTCTTGGGCATGCAATTGAATTCTTACCAAATAACTACTTAACAATGAGATAACATATTTTCTCCCATCTCTAATCTTTCTCTTAAATAATATTTCCTTTGGTAATTCAGCAAATTCGTACCAAATAAGTGTTACCAATAAGATGTTGGCTAAATTGTGGCAATTGCATACAAAATCTTACTAAGATTTTAGCCCACAAATGTAATAATAGATGTGCAATCACGGGCTAATCTACTGAAATATTTATACCCCATTGCAACGCACAGATAGTTATCTAGTCTCTACTACTTAAAAAGAATGTACGGCTCCTGTTTCACCCTCTCGTCCGTCCAACCTATCTATGTCCTACTTGTCCTTTTTCATGTTTGACTTTTTTGCCCATTTATGATTTTTATCCTAAATAATAATATTCTTGGGCAAGTCCATTAATTCTTACCAATAACTGCTTAAAAATAAGATGACATTTTTCTCCCATCTCTTATCTTTCTCTTAAATAATATTTTCTTTACTAATTCCAAAAATTCATACCAAATAAGTGTGAACAATAAAATCGCAGCTAATCATGGCAATTGCATACAAAATCTTGCTAAGATTAGCGCAAAAATGTAGTAATAGACATGTAATCACTCGCTAATCTACTAGAATGTTTATACCATCGTTGTAATGCACGGGTAGTTATCTAGTATACTTAAAAAAATGTAAGGTTTCATCTTTCACTTTTCTTTCAATCACCCCTTCGTCCAACCGCCCCGAATGATAATTAATCACCTTAATTTACTTACCTTCTGAATTAATTTCACCATTTTACTTACCAAACTTCACATCAAAATATAAGATAATCACAGACAGGATTTGATAAACATTTACTTACACAATCGTATTAATACAGGCAAGTAAACCAGTGGCTAACATACTAGACTTTTGTTTTTGAGAAACACTTGTAATTTTGTTCACACTCATAACAATTATAGGTACACTGATTCGGATCTAAGATCCAAGAAAATATAAAGTAACTCCTATAACAAAGAGTTACAATAAAATCTCTTGGAAACACCTTTTTTGTTGTATGAAGCTCTGTTAGAAAAAAAATACTCCAAAGACTTCAGTAAAAAGGCTGCAATTGGACTCGAGCAACGATGTTTTCACTCTTTCACCCTCACAAGCATTACCAATAATGGTTTTTGCAAGAGGGAAGCCTTGATGGGTGAACGTACTTTGGCTGGGGATGATCCCCTAAAAATGCAAGATGCCGGATGACAATATCTTCACCATGATGTCGATGTAACACTTCAACCTTACTAAGAATCAAACCAACAAAAAAAGTTGACCTGCCAACCTAAACTCACCAGATCCGAATAATCGGATCTGCGAGGACTGAAAACTCTCTAACCTCATGGCACCGCCAAAAGAACGAGAGTAAATTTATTCTCACACAATATGATGATCACTAGATGATGACGAAGAACGTAGCACTCCTGAAGATGCAAGGTCCACCCACCTCTCGGCGCCAAGATGGCAGCGGGAGGCGAGGGGACCAAAAATTTACTTGCGGCGGCGGCGGCAGCAGCAAGGGAACCCTCAGGCAAGAGATGAGATCATATACTCTATTAGGCTAACATACTATAATATATCCTATTGCAACGCACAAGCATTGTCCTAGTTACATAAAATATTTGAAAAAATGTTAACCAAGCGTCTAAAAAAGTGTTAAATGTGTATAGATAAAATCTTTCTCATGTATACGGAAACTGAATACAAAAAATATATAATGTGTGTGTGTGAAAAAAGTTCATCATGTATTTAGAAAATGTCAAACAAGCATTTGAAAAAAAATGTCAAACAAGTATTTAAAAAACTGTTAATCAAGCATTTGAAAAATGTTAAATGTGCACACGAAAAATGTTGACCATGTACTAAAAAATGTTAATCTTGTACTTTAAAAATATTAATCAAATATTTGTTAAATTTTAAATGTGTATAAAAATGTTGACCATGTATTAAAAAATAATTTTGTATTTGAAAAATGTTAATCAAGCATTTGAAAAAATATTGAATGTGCACAAAATAATTATTGACCACGTATTAAAAATGTTAAACTTGTTTTTCAAAAATGTCAAATGTTTATTAGAAAATGTATGAGATATATATAAAATGTATAATGTGTACGGAAAAATTGGAGATAAAAAATATTTTTTCACAAATATAGTAATCATATACTTTAAAAAGGTAAACAAGCATATAAATATATTTTTGATGTATACAGAAAATGTTTAATGTGTACTAGATTTTTTTGACATGTGGTGAACAAGAAAGAAGCTGGTAAAAATCGATAGGGAAACTAAGAAAAGGAAGGAAACCAGTAAAAAACAAAAGAAAAAAATAACCCAAAAGTAGAATGCGAAATGTGAAGAAAACCAATGCAAAAGAATGGCAACAGAGAAAGCCAAGAAAGAAAAGAGAAAAACAAAGAAAACCAAGAAAGAAACAAAGAAAAACAAACAAAATTGAAGAAAGAAAAGCTTAAAAACCAAGGAAAACCGAGAAAGAACAAATAAAAGAAAGAAATGAAAGAAAAATTAGTGAAAACCGTGAAAGGAAAGAAGATAACCGGTGAAACAAAGAAAAACAGGAAAAAAAGATAAGGTCAAAAGAGAAAACATAACAAAATGAAAAGGATAAAAAGGAACGAAGCCAATTATGCGCACCATGCGAGACTATGGCCAACGATCCTCGAACGTAAATGGATCGATAAATTGGTCGGCCCAGCTATAACACGGAGAGCCAAATATTTCAAGCGAGATGGAACGATCTCTCGCTACAAGCGAGATATAGTCCTGCTGGTTTCTTAAAGAGTTTGTCATTATGCGGGTCCATCGAACGAAACGTTGCTCATTCCTGGGAACTATATGACGAAATCAATAGTTAAGGGGTACCCCTTGCAAAGATCACTCGCAACTACTAAGTTGCTCACAAGTGGCAATCTGGGAGTTTCCTTTTCTTTAGTAGATTGTTATTTTCAAAATGTTTTACCTTTAAACCGTGTCCAAATTCTCAACCGTTTTCACCATAGGATTCGTCGCGTCGAGATCCTTGAAAGTAGATCGCATGATACTAGGTTTCGATGAATTTTTTCATGAAAAAACATGAAAACCCGATTGAAAAACTATAGTCAGAAACATGTTTTTTTTCCTTTTCCCTTTCCGAGAGGCATAATTGTGCTTCTTGTGAAAGCAAATATGTGCCTCTCATGGAAAGCATTTTTTTTTCTCTTTGAAGAAGCACAGCTATGCCCCCCGTGGAAGCAAACGTGTCTCTCCACAAGAAGCAAAACTTGGGTCTCTCGTAAAAGAAAAAGAAAAACATTTTATTTTTTTCTTTTCGAGAGGCACAATCTCTTGCTGAAGGAAATATGTGTCTCTCTTGAAAGAAAGAAAATGTTGTTTTTTCTTTTTCGAGAGGCATATATGTTTTTTTCCTTTTGAGAGGCACAACTGTGACTCTCATGGAAGAAAACATGTGCCTCTCGTGGTAGCAAAAAAGGAAACTCTTTTTTTTCGTATAATTTTTTTTCGAATTCTTTTCTCTCCAAAATCTCGGGAAGACCCGAAAAGCCAAAAAAAAATCAAAAAGGTCATCTAAACCCCGATCAAAACAAAATTATAAAAGAACGCCCAAAACATGACATGTGGCATTGGCTGAGAGGACGCGAAGCGACACGCTGTCAGCCCAGCCCTGAGTTAGTTGCTCTCACGATTCTTTTGTTCTGCGACCTGCTCAGATCGAACACATCGGAGTCCAAAAAAGTCCGTGCAGTAACCAAGCCACCTTCCTACGCCGACTGGAATCCGATCGCAACTCTACCAAGCCCGGATCCCATATATATAGCCGGGGCCGCAGCCTCCCGAAACGCCGCAACGCGAACCAAGCCTGAGCAAGTCGTACCGTCGTACGCACTCTCGCCGTCAATTCATAGCTCTCGATCATCGACTGTCGACGACCTACGAAGACAAGCTACAAGGGCGACACGTACGCGACCATGGCGGGCGGCAGCAAGGCCGCGGCCGCTGTAGTCGTGGTCTTGGCCTTCCTACTCTTCGTCGTCGCCTCGTCAGCAGCCACCGCCGCACCCGACATGTCCATCGTCTCGTACAACTCGGCGCACGCCGTCCGTGGGCTGGAGCGGACGGAGGCCGAGGTGCGCGCGATGTACGACCACTGGCTGGCGCGGCACGGCCGCTCGTACAATGCGCTCGGCGAGTACGACCGCCGGTTCCAGGCGTTCTGGGACAACCTCAGGCTCGTCGACGCCCACAACGCCGACGCCGACGCCCACGGGTTCCGCCTCGGGATGAACCGCTTCGCCGACCTCACCAACGACGAATTCCGCGCCGTCTACCTCGGCGCCATCCCGAGCGGCCAAGGCCGCCACGCCGTCGGCGAGAGGTATCTCCACGACGGCGCCGAGGCGCTGCCGGAGTCCGTGGACTGGAGGGAGAAGGGCGCCGTTGCCCCCGTGAAGAACCAGGGCCAGTGCGGCAGCTGCTGGGCGTTCTCGGCGGTCGGCGCGGTGGAAGGCATCAACAAGATCGTCACCGGCGACCTGGTGACGCTGTCGGAGCAGGAGCTGGTGGAGTGCGCGAGGAACGGGCAGAACAGCGGGTGTAACGGCGGGATGATGGAGGACGCGTTCGACTTCATCGCCCGGAACGGCGGCATCGACACGGAGGAGGACTACCCCTACACCGCCAAGGACGGCAGGTGCGACCTCGCCAAGAGGAGCCGCACGGTGGTGTCCATCGACGGCTTCGAGTCGGTGCCGGAGAACGACGAGCTGTCGCTGAAGAAGGCGGTGGCGCACCAGCCCGTGAGCGTGGGCATCGAGGCCGGCGGCCCCGAGTTCCAGCTGTACGAGTCGGGGGTGTTCACCGGCAGGTGCGGCACGGAGCTGGACCACGGCGTGGTGGCAGTGGGGTACGGCACCGACATCGACAATGGCAGGGACTACTGGAGCGTGCGCAACTCATGGGGCCCGGACTGGGGCGAGGGCGGCTACATCCGGATGGAGCGCAACGTCACCGCGCGCACCGGCAAGTGCGGCATCGCCATGATGGCGTCCTACCCAGTCAAGAACGGGCCCAACCCGTCACCCAAGCCGCCAAACCCGCCGAAGCCCAAGCCAGTGGCCTGCGACCGCCACAGCAAGTGCCCGGCGGGGAGCACATGCTGCTGCACCCACGGCGTCAGGAAGACGTGCTTCGTCTGGGGATGCTGCCCTGCCAAGGGCGCCGCCTGCTGCAAGGACGGCGCCACCTGCTGCCCGTCCGACTACCCCGTCTGCAACGCCGAGAACCGCACTTGCTCCAAGGTACAGTACCCAACAACGACTATCCAATCTCCAATCTATTCCTCTAGATGTGTTGATTTCTGGGACTAATTTGCATTGCACGAATTCGTTGAGTTTGTGCTGATATTTTTGCATGGATGTTTTTGGTTTTGTTTGACAGAGCAAGAACAGCCCGTACACCGTGGAGGCGCTCATCCGTACTCCGGCCAGGCGAAGCAGGACAACGACGCTTACACAACTGGCCGATTTAGTGTTCTCCGAATTGGACGTCTAGGCTCTGGGTTTTTTCTTATTATTTTTTAGCACATGACTACAATAGTATTTTGGACTATATGAAATTTGTATCCGCAGAAACATGTACATACGAGATACGAGAATTTCCATCCTGTTGAAGATCAGACACTCACTGTATCCATTATTTTCCTTTTCCTTTGCATCTCTCTGTTTCCAGCTCTATTTGTTTATGTTCTCCAAATTAGTTATGATATACATTAATGGTTTCAAGTTTGTCATGATTTAAATTGGGTGTTTAAAAAAATGAATTTATTACAAAAGTTCATCGAAGTACAAAGCAAGCATAATAAGAATTATATCGAGATCTTTGGTCAACCGAACCACCACGTCAGAACAAGTTGCCAATGCGTTATTGTTGCCTTCCTTCCAAACTTTGTCAATGACACCTAGGAAGACTTTGTGCACGTCAGTGACGGAGCTTGAGAATAATTCAAGAGGGGGCCATTAGTCAAAAGGAACCAAGTTAATAGGGAAGGAGGGGCTAATTTGTAGTTTAAACACTAATTAGGCTCATGATGTAGCTTGTTCTTCAATGGATGCAAAAAATAAGGGGGGGCCATGGCCCCTGTTGGTCTCCACTAAGCTCCGCCACTGTGCACGTGGTCCTTAGTATCAGTGTCCTGGAGCCGCAGTTATTGTTGTTGAACCATTGAATTGATCTGAAGTACATGTCACCAAATCTTGCAATCGCCCACGTGCGACGAGAGCCCTAACCTCGCCAATCTTGTCATCGCTCACGCCCGACAAGAATCCTAACCTCGCTTCCTCAAGGAGATGATATGAATCTATCTCGGAGCTTTGTCCAAACAGATGAACTCGAGGAGCCCCAGAAGACTAACTCAAAGATGAAGCGTTGTCTTCCGTCCGAGCGCCGAACTTGTAAGGACTAAAACCCCTAAGCTAAACTACTAGATGGAATTCTACTACCAGCCATTTGAACGATAGGTGAATCCATGTGCTTGCTAACGGATCCTTGAAGGATCGAGTTTGCGCTAAATTGGGTACTTATTCATTAATACTCCCTCTGTCCGAAAATACTTGTCCTTGAAATGGTTGTATCTAAACTTATTTTAGTTATAGATACATCCATTTTATCCATTTTGAGGACAAGTATTTCCGGACGGAGGGAGTACTATGTACCGTCATCACTCGTGGTGGGAAAATTCATGGGCTTCAGATATGTAGACTAACTCCATTGAGCGACACCTAGCAATACAAATTTTGAAACAACTAGGCAATCTATACGGGCCCAACTCTTTCCCAAAACTTGATTCCAAGTTTAGTGTGCTCGTCCAGATGGCGATATCATCCCAACAAGATGGCAGTGACACAGCTAGATGGCGGTATTCAATCGCCTGACTCCATTGTCGTCTGGTCAGACTGGTTGAATTTATCTAGATTGCTTCGGTGCCAAGACGAAGTGAGGGGACTCGCGAGATCGACAACCAACATCATACTTGCCCGACATCAAGAAGCCTGGCCACAACCAATGGCAGGAGGAGCGTAATTTTGCCAGCGTCGAGGAGTGGCCATGACCGACTGGGGTGAGCAAGGAGAATTTGTGCCTCGAGTTTTGATGGACATGTCGAGATGCCCGGAAGGTTGGCATCTCGACATCTCTGAACTCTCACGGGAGTGATGCTGGTGGTTGGGATTTTACAGCCAAAAATAAGAGAAGAAGCTACATGGTTGATTTTAAATTCACACTACAGCGTCGCTCTATTAAGTTGGCCTACATACCGGAGGCATACATACAACCAAGTAGTATATGATTGTTTTTCCGTGTACTCGCCTATTGGGTGAATTCTCTTCCTAAGATTTTCTTTTTCCGAAAATAATCAGATAGGTCATTCCTTAGTTTTTTCTAAAGGACCGGCCTACTACGCCCGTCCGGGTATATTGTATCGTATTTCGTGTTGAACTTTGATTGTTAATTTAACCATTAAAATATAATTTTTATATATTGAAAATAATATCATTTAAACTGCTCCAAATACGAATTCAGTGCTATAAATTTTATGGTGTATAACTTGTTTATTTTTTGCTAGGTTTATTGTGTATAACTTATATTTTGCTAGTTAATTTTTTGGTCAAAGCTTGACTCAAAATGCAATGGGACTATAAATCCGGGTGGAGATAGTACCCAGTAAGTTCACTATTTGAGAAAATAAAATAACAGATTGATCGGAGTTGAATTTGATCTACATTTAAGTGCAGTATTTATTTATTATTTTATAAAAACTGGAGTATTTATTCATTATTTGTAACCAACGCTACAGCCCTACCGAGGGAATCCTTTTGAAGAAAATACAAATCATTTAAACTCCTTCAAATATGAATTATTGTAGTCCTTTTGAAGAAAATAAAATATAACTTTTGTGTATTTAAAATAATATAAATTTTTGGTCAAAGTTTGACCCAAAATGCAATGGGACTTGTAAATCCGGACGGAGATAGTACTCACTAAGTTCACTATTCGAGAAAACAAAAATAACAAATTGATCGGAGTTGAATTTGATCTAGATTAGTCATGATTTGAATATTACATTTAAGTGCAGTATTTATTTATTATTATTATTATAAAAGTGGAGTATTTATTCATTATTTGTAATCAATGCTACAACCCTACAGAGGGAATCCTTTTGAAGAAAATAGAAAGAAAATACAAATCATTTAAACTCCTTCAAATATGAATCATTGTAATCCTTTTGAAGAAAATAAAATAGAACTTTTATGTATCTGAAATAATATTATTTAAACTCCTTCAAATTACGAATCCAATGCTATAAAAATTTATGGTGTATTACTTATATTTTGCTGGTTAATTTTTGGTCAAAGTTCGACCAAAATGCAATGGAACTTATAAATCCGGACGGAGATAATACTCGGTAAGTTCTCTATTAAAAAAAACAAATCTATAAGAGTGGAATTTGATCTAGATTAGTTATGATTTGAATACCATATTTAAGTTCAACATTTATTTATTTATTTTTAGATAAAAGTGGAGTATTTATTCATTATTGTAATCAATGCTACGACCCTACCTGGGGGACTCCTTTTTAAGAAAACAGGAAAAAAATATGACCAAAATGCAATGAAACTTATAAATCCGGACGGAGATAGTACTCAGTAAGTTCTCTATTCAAGAAAATAAAAAACCAAATTAATCAGAGTGGAATTTGATGATCAGAGTGGAATTTGATCTAGCTTAGTTTATGATTTGAATACCATATTTAAGTTCAACATTTATTTATTTATTTTTAGAAAAAAGTGGAGTATTCATTCATTATTGTAATCAATGCTACGACCCTACCTGGGGGACTCCTTTGTAAGAAAACGGGAGAAAAAATATGACCAAAATGCAATGAAACTTATAAATCCGGACGGAGATAGTACTCAGTAAGTTCTCTATTCAAGAAAATAAAAAACCAAATTGATCAGAGTCAAATTTGATCTAGATTAGTCATTATTTGAATACTATATTTAAGTGCAGTATTTATTTATTTATTTTTAGAAAAGTGGAGTATTTATTCATTATTGTGTGATCAATACGGCCCTACCGGGGACTCCTTTTTGAAGAAAATAGGGGGTAAAAATTATGACCAGAGTGGGATTTGAACCCACGCCCTTTCGGACCAGAGCCTTAATCTGGCGCCTTAGACCAACTCGGCCATCTGATCATTATGCTTATTAAACCACTAAGTACCTTCTCGAACAAAACAAAAGACCAGATCATTTCGCAAGAATGACGCCTAACAAAACAAATAAACGACGGAATACGTGCAGCGTAAAGAAAAAAACAGATATGGGTATGCGATATAGCATTCGGCTCCAATCTTCTTTTTTGAACACAGTAACACGTAACCGCTCATATACACGCGCATACACTCACTCATACGAACGCACGTACGCATACCCTACTCCTATGAGCACCTCCGAAAGACCGAGCCGGCATATCATCTTGAAATTTATGAAGTCGCCGTAGGCACCTCGTCGTCGACGGGAACGTCTCCTCCCACCGAATGCGCATCGCTGAAAATTCTGAAATAATTTCAGGAATAAATACGAGCACCAGGATTTGAACCCTGGTAGGCTGGGGATACCACAGTCCCTCTAACCATCCAACCATAGGTTGACTCGAATCTTGGATGATTCGATGACGCTCGAATCTTGAACGAAGGTTATTTTTTGAGTTCACAAATAAAGGTTATTAGTGCCCCTTTAGGTAATCATTTCTTTTGCTGGGCCTACATATGCTTACATTTACGCACATGCACTTGTCCCTATAAACACGTGCGTACATCCTATCTCTATAAGCACTTTCGAGATATTGAGCCGACATAATATTTTGAGATTGACGAAGTCATCGTAGACGTCTCGTAGTCGAGGGAATGTCTTTTCTTGAACAAACATCGTCGGGAAGTCTGAAATAAATTCAGAAAAATGCAACCATTAGTGCCAAGTCTTAGGAGTTGAACCTAGCGAGCTAGTTCCACCACAAGGAACCTAACCAACAGTTTGTGCGGGCCTTTCTATAATCAATATTCTGATTACTCTTGTAATGATGTAAATTCTTGAACCTTTTTTGCTACTAAATTGTGTTTTTTGCTTCCAAAATACATGATATCGTGACTTGGCCATAGTTGATGTGGCTTGTTTGCCAAAGGTAGTGCTAGCCTTGAAAACAGAAGGTAGGGCTTGTTTCGCCATTGGTTATTCCTACATTATCGTTATTTATGCTCAATATAGTCCAAGCAAGTTTTTTTGCTAGTTTTTCTTACTAGTGTTTCCTTGCGCCATACAAGGTGATTTGCATGTGCTTTTTTAGATATGTTACATATCCACATTTCACTAAATCAAACAAACTGGTTAAAAACCAGTCACCTATCACCCCTCTAATCAACATCATTGATCCTTTAAGAATATATTCCTTTTTAACATATCATTTATAAAGCACCACCTAGAGGAGAAAGAAAGCAATTGTACACAAATGAGACCATATCTTGTTTGCACTTCCTTCATTAACATTAAGCCTGGTTCAAAGTAATTTCGTAGGATTCCAATACTCAAGATTTTTTTGCTTATAGAGCTTGTTTAGTATGCATGATTAGAAACTATATGATTTTTTCTATGTTTTTACTTTGCATGCAATGCCACTTCATGAATTTTTCTTTGGGCTGTAACAACTATGGCATGCACATAGTATTCTACTAGTAAGATTTTTTGTATTTGTATATGGTGCAACCAAACAACTTCTATTAATCTATTATAGATTCTACGTCTCCAATTCCTATGGATTTTATATGAAATTTTCTATAGGTTTTATTATGATATCCCAATACTCCCTTTGTCCCATAATATAGCACATTGATTTTCGTAAAAGTTAAGCTTCACAGAATTTGAACAAACTTGTTGAGAAAATTATTATATCTATAGCACCAGATAAATATACCATATGAAAATACATTTCATGGCGAATATAATGACATTGATTTGGTATTATATATGTTGATATTTTTTCCCTTGTGCATTATCCCTGTGCTGCAAATCTTCACCGTCCGATACAATTGCCCCCAACGGTCTATATCACATCGCAACACACTGCCACTCTTGCGTAAACATCCCTCCAAATGCGGAGTAGCATCACACACGAGGCACCTAACAAGCCAGGCCCAGATCACGCAGACACCCTTCCACCGAATGGCAATAAGTTGGTAAACACGAGGGTGGAAACGCACAACCGCCGCGACCTCGCACCCTGTCGATGGTGTTTATGCGATTCCGCCCCCAGCTTATCGCCTCCTCCCTCTCCCGAGCCCCTAAACCCAGCAGAACCCTAGCCCCACAGCCCCTCGCCGCCGCCGCGCGCCGCCGCTCCCTCATCGCGACCCTCTCCTCCTCCTCCTTCTCCATGGCCGGGGCAGCACCCTCGGAGGAAGCGCTCCGCCGGGCGCTGGCGGAGAGGCAGGCAGCAGTGGACGCGCAGGCCGAGGCCGTGCGGTCACTCAAGGCCTCCGGCGTCAAGGAGGGCGTCGACGCGGCGGTCGAGGCGCTGAAGGCCCTCAAGATCGAGGCTGGCGCGGCCGCGCGCAGGCTGCAGGCCGCCGTCGGGTCCGGCGGCGGAGCCGCGCGGGAGGAGATGCGGCAGGCAGTGGTGAACACCCTCGAGCGGAAGCTCTTCTACATACCATCGTTCAAGATCTACCGCGGCGTCGCCGGCCTGTACGACTACGGGCCGCCCGGGTGTGCGGTCAAGTCCAACGTCCTAGCCTTCTGGAGGCAGGTGAGTGAGGCCGCCAGCCCACCTCGAAATGCTGTGCTTTATTTTTCATGCTTGTATCCTAGTCGATGTTGCGTAGCTGCTGCGATTTGATATAGGGGTACTGGGGTAGCGATGATTTACCACCTGCACTGTGGTTTATGTGGAACTTGCATATGGAATCTAGATACTGAACAAAGAAGACAGCTACCCATGTTTCAGTAAAGAACCTAGATATGGAAAGTTACAAGTGCACACCTCTAAAGGCAATTAAACAAGCTGTTTTTAGTTTTTACATATCACTTGCATTTTCTGCCGCTGTAGTACTCGAATTACAATATGGCAATTTATTTATGATGAAGATTCCTGATGTCAGTTCATTAGTACTACTCTAGTTGGCAAATATGATGCCTGATATTGGTGGAGATCAGGGTTTGATTTGCTAGTTTGTAGTGGTACGGTTCTGTTTTTTCTGTGCTTGATGTTGGTTGGGTTTAGATACTCCGTCCGATCCATATTAGTTGTCGCTGAAATGGATGTATCTAGATGTATTTCAGTTCTAGATACATCTGTTTGAGCGACAATTAATATGGATCAGAGGGAGTAATATATTTTATGGTGCTGTATTTTACGACACCATCTCGTACAATTTGTTTTGGGAAGATGCTAATTTCTCCATTCCTTTTCCAGCATTTTGTTTTGGAGGAGAATATGTTGGAGGTTGACTGCCCCTGTGTGACACCTGAGGTTGTCTTGAAGGCATCAGGGCATGTCGAGAAGTTCACAGACCTCATGGTTAAGGATGAAAAGACAGGCACATGCTATCGTGCTGATCACCTGTTGAAAGATTTCTGCAAGGACAAGCTTGAGAAGGATCTCACCTTGTCCCCTGAGACGGCTGCCGAGTTTAAGCGCGTCCTTGCTGTGTTAGATGACCTCTCACCAGAGGAACTCGGTTCAAAGATCAAGGAATATGGCATTGTGGCCCCTGATACAAAGAACCCACTCTCTGCTCCCTACCCATTCAATCTTATGTTCCAGACATCAATTGGCCCAACAGGTCTTAGCGTGGGGTAAGAAGATTACCAGTCACCACATTAATCATGTTTTTTTGGTGTTGATTGACCAAAGATGCTCATTTTTTGCGTGAACAAACAGGTATATGAGGCCAGAGACTGCACAGGGTATTTTTGTCAACTTCAAGGACTTGTACTACTACAATGGCCAAAAGCTTCCCTTTGCAGCAGCTCAAATTGGTCAAGCATTCCGTAACGAGGTCTGTATTGTGTCACACCATGCTTTTAGCTTTCATTAGATTGTCAGTAACTGCCATTTCACTTGTTAATTATTTGCATGTTAGCAACCGTATTATACTTCACCAACTGTTTATTCTTCATGTGATGATTCAGCACATAGTGTTTGCTTCCTGAATTTAATCAAATGTTCAATATTGACTTCTTTTTTTTTTCATGGAATT
This sequence comes from Aegilops speltoides, assembly GCA_021437245.1. Lineage (NCBI taxonomy): Eukaryota > Viridiplantae > Streptophyta > Magnoliopsida > Poales > Poaceae > Aegilops > Aegilops speltoides. Next base: position 218,911,329 of record CM038147.1, read on the forward strand.
CATGATTCTGTTGACTTGGACTACTTCTGTTTTTATTAAAAATATTTATGCAACATGATTTTGAATGAATGATGGGTGTTCTTCATGTTGCAACAATACTGCTAAATATAAAACTGTTTATATAGAGAATGTATGATGCTGTTGTTTAAACTACTGTGCTTTCCATTTTTGTTAAAAATGTTTTGCGCAACATGATTTTTGAATGAATGGGGGATGATCTTCATGCTGCAAAAAGAAGATGAACGGTAAATCTAGACTTTTTATACACAATAGTGTATTATGCTGTTGTTAAACTACCCACTTCTGCAACATGATTTTGAATGAATGATAGGTGACCTTCCTGTTTAAAATAAGATGCAACGTTCTCCATTTATATTGCACTTCATATGATTGATTTGAATACCTGCATGAATGATTTGATTTAAAATATGTGCTGTTATTTTGTCATTCCATTTTTTGTAAAAAACCTTCATTGCGTTCAGACTTGAATGCTTGTAGAAATTTAGACCTGCTAACATACAGGCTAAACATACATTTGTCACGCACTATAATGTTAATAAACATTCGAAGAGTGGTAAATTCACTTGCAGCAGTTAGATATGCATCCTTTTCATCCACTCACTATTTTCTACTTATTTGACAATCAGATCTCTCCACGTCAAGGTCTTCTACGAGTGCGTGAATTCACATTAGCCGAGATTGAGCACTTCGTAGATCCTGAGGATAAATCACATCCCAAGTTCGTTGATGTTGCTGATTTGGAGTTCTTGATGTTCCCGCGAGAGCTGCAGCTCTCAGGGGAGTCGGCCAAGTTAATGAAGCTTACAGAAGCAGTTTCGAAGGTTTGAACTTGATGTCTATTTTCTCTTTGGTTGAGTTAGTTGTTTTTCTTTTTCTTCATTAGAGGCTGCTGAGTTAGTCATTTTTCATCTTCTTCCATTTTGGATTAGAGGTGGTTCCCTTCCATTTCTAGAACTCACTATATGTTTCTTCCTTGCAGGGAACTGTTAATAATGAGACACTTGGTTACTTTATTGGAAGGGTCTATCTTTTCCTGACACGCTTGGGAATTGATAAGAGCCGATTGCGCTTCAGACAGCATCTACCTAATGAGATGGCTCATTATGCTGCTGACTGCTGGGATGCAGAGATTGAGTGTTCTTATGGATGGATAGAGTGTGTGGGCATTGCAGATAGATCTGCATATGATTTAAAAGCTCATTCTGTAAGCCTATATCACATCTCATGAATAATTTTGCAGTTACTGATTTTAGTCCTTTGAACATGTTGCAATTGAAATTAAAGTCGCTCCTTTCATGCATTAATATATTTAAGTCTCCACTGTGTTCTTGAGTGTTCCACTAATGTTGATCATGCTTTCCTGATTGGTGTATCATAGGAGAAAAGTGGCGTTCCACTTGTTGCTCATGAGAAGTTTTCAAAGCCTAGAGAAGTTGAGGTGAGTTATCTGTCAGATTTGATTCTTCATTATTTTTGGAGTTACTAATAATGTACTATTGAATAATGTGTGCTACTCCTTCCGTCCGGAAATATTTGTCATTGAAATGGATGTATCTATATGTATTCTAGTTCTAGATACATCCATTTTCATTCATTTTGATGACAAGTAATTCCGGCCGGAGGGAGTACTAGTTATGTTTTATGTTTGCTCCTGAAGTATTTTGCAAGTTCCATCATCAAGAAGCATTCTTTGATGACATTATTAGTCTTTGTCCTTTAACGCATATCAGTTAGGTCTAGCATTAATATATCTGAATTTCCTTGCTGCTACAGAAACTTGTTATCGTGCCCTCAAAGAAAGACCTAGGGCTTGCTTTCAAGGGCAATCAGAAGATGGTGGTTGAAGCATTGGAGGTAACACATCTTGTGCTCTGTCTACAATTTCTTAGGCAAGTTTTATCATGTCTACCAAAGTAGAAACTTTTGTCGTTGACTTTATTCTTGGACAAACAGGCTATGAGTGAGAAGGAAGCAATGGACATGAAGGCTGCATTGGAATCTAAGGGGGAGATGAATTTCCAAGTTTGCACACTTGGAAAGGACGTGGTGATTACAAAGAAAATGGTATCAATCAGTATGGAGAAGAAGCTGGAGCACCAGCGAGTCTTCACCCCTTCAGTTGTTGAGCCCTCATTTGGCATAGGGAGGATAATCTATTGTCTGTTTGAGCATTCCTTCTACACAAGACCTAGCAAATCAGAAGAGGAGCAGCTGAATGTCTTCCGGTTCCCTCCTATCGTGGCTCCTATCAAGTGCACTGTGTTCCCACTGGTAAAGAATCAAGAGTTTGATGATGCCGCCAAAGTGCTTGCTAAAGAATTAACAGCTGCAGGCATCTCACACATTATTGACACGACTGGTACGTGATATACCATATCGGGCAGGAAATAGTTTCTTGATCATTACCTTTGTTTTATGAACAGGACCATTACCTTTATTAGCTTCTTATAAATAAAAAATAAATAAAGAAACTTAAAAAGCATTGTTTGTCACCGCGAAGTATATCGTGCAATTTCATGATGGAAGAGGATGTGGCTGAATAGCTATATACACTGGGACATGTCCATATCACCATTGGACATAACACAAGGATTACTAACTGCACATGCTCATATTATTTTTTGCTTGTGAAGGCATTTCTATCGGAAGGAGGTACGCAAGGACGGATGAGATCGGCGTTCCTTTTGCAGTAACAGTCGATTCTGCAACGGAGGTGACAATCCGAGAGAGGGACAGCAAACAGCAGGTGAGGGTGGTCATCGACGAGGTGGCATCGGTGGTGAAGGAGCTGACAGAAGGCCAAAGCACCTGGACCGATATTTCATTCAAGTATCCCAGCCATATCGGTCCCCAAGGTGACCAGGAGTAAGATGTCTGGCTACAGTTTGCACCGTCCTCGTCCAGATCACCAAAACGTCAATTCATCTCCCAGTGCCCCGGTTGATACCGTACTGCTGTTGATGCGAGTTCTGCATGCATACATGCTGCAGACACCCGTACTTAGTTCACCCATTGCCATTATCTTACCTATACATTTTGAGAATGTTTTACCATATACATACAATGGAATGACATCATCTGCCGTACATTTTGAGTCTTCCTTAGGCTTTGTTTGGTAGGAGTGGATTTGGGAGGTTTGGGGAGGAGGGGATTTCAGGGGATTCGGTGAATCCCCCTCTTCCACCCAATCCCCTCAGATCCCCTTGAAAACTCAAATCCTCTTCCAGCCACAATCCCCTTGGTATAAAACACTGTTTGGTAAGGAGGGATTGCCATATTGAGTTAAAATGGTGTAAAACAGTTAAAAATCCAATCTTTACAGGTTAAATAGCTACATAGCTATGCACACTTGCTATAAAATTGTAAATGACACCTAATAAAAATGTGAAAACAGTTCTTCACATTAACAACATAATCTTGCTTGACTTGGAATCAATAACTCATCATAGCAATATCAGTCACATCACATCAACATAATCTCTCATAGCAGCATAACTTGCATCGAACCAATAATATCTTCATAGCAACATGATCTTTCACAACACCAAACATAATGCAATACAGGGTACTTGTCACAATCAATTATATTTTTACAGACCAAGCCAGGATGAGAATGATGTTGTCATACATATGAGTTGTTCTTACAATGTGATGATCATCGAGTTTTTGAATGGCCAAAAGTTTGTCCAGCTTGTTGCTCTAGTTGCCCGAGAACCTGTTAAAACAAAAGGAGATGAGCTTTTTAAATAAGCCAACAAGTCAAACGGATGACTAGTACAAGAAAGCTAAATAGGCCAACCTATGTTCTAGTACTTTGTACTCACAACAGTCCGCATAACGAGTTACAACATAGTAATACACATAGATGCAACGACTAGAAGTCATCGTTGACAGCAAGACCATTCCCACACCCAAAAAATTGCCAGGATTATCCCTTCAGATACGAAACATTGGCAAGGACGGCGAGGACCTGGACACGTGTGGCGCCAATGGGCAGCATGGCGCTGCTGGGCACCACACTGGATGGCATCAAACAGAGCACACAATTGATGTGTCAGCTTAATAAGGACATCTACAATAGTTCAGACAATTAATCTCTCCATGTCACCTACGGACAGTGATATATACAAATCATACAATAATCTATCTCTAAACAACAAGATATACTAGTACGTAGGTGAAAAAAAATGCATAAAAATAATCCTGCCTCTACTATTTATATGAAGGAGTACTTGCAAAATTATCTGTTTATTCAGGTTAGTGAAGCATGTGAACTTAGTTGATCGTCCTCTAACTTTAACTAAAATGAAAAAGTTTTCGACTCTATAACCCAATGCCACATAAATCATTATTTTATCTTCAGTTAGCTACCCATACTGCATGGTGAGGCATCTTCAGAACTTTAGATGACTGTTGGCTTAATTTTTGTTGGCCGTTGTAGCATGAAGCTTGATTTTGAGAGTACCCACATGATAAAAATGGGTACAAAGCACATATTTTGGTTTCCTTTTTCCGGTAAAAGGACTAACCAGCAATGTGGTCAAATAAGGATCATGCAAGGAGCCAAGGACCTAACAATGTTCCGGTAAACAGTGGCGTAGCTACATAAAAATAACTGGGTGGGCCAGAGAACACAATTTTCCCATAGCTGCTACTACAAGCCGACTGACTTTGCCCATGGCTGCCACTACAAGCTGTAAAAGTGTAAACAAACAACAATGCCTTACACATTTAGTCAATTGGGGATTTAGGGGATGATTTAATGAACGATGACTTAAGTGAAATTTAAGGGAATAAAATTGACAATGGTTCAAATCGATTTACATATGCAACTTGCAGGGATTTAGATGGATTCATAAAAGGATTTGGCTAGCTGGGTAGCCGCCTCGCCGCTGCATGGCTCCATGGGTCTGCTCTTGACTGAGGTCTGCATGACAAGATCTCTCTCATTATCTGCTCAGGTTCTATCATGGTGGGTTCTAATAAATCTATAGAAATAAACTGTATGGTGGGTTCTAATAAATCTGCTTAGGTACATCAGTTCTATCATGGTGGGTTCTATCATGATTAAAGCATCAAGTACATCGGTTCTGCTCAGGAAAGTATAGTGATCGGGCCACCCTAGTTTGGTTTGATGACAAGAACATAGAGAGCAAAATTGGACATGGGGGTGCTACTGCTTACCCGAAGAGCCATCGAGGCGGACTTTGCCCTCACGCACGACGTGGTCGTTGGCCCAGCTCGGCTGCGTCACACCGGAGCAAGCGACCAAGGCACGGTTCTTCCGTCGACCGTTCACAACATTACCTAACACAAGCAAAGATTGAACGTTTGTTCAGTGGCATATATACATTATAATGAATGGTAGAAAAAATATAGGAGTTCGGGAGAGACAATAATAAGATATACTCCCTTCGTCCCAAAATAAGTGTCTTGAGCTTGTACAAATTTGTATTAGAGCTAGTACAAAGTTGAGACACTTATTTTGGGACGGAGGGAGTAGTAATCTGGCAAGCGTACTCTACGGTTATAACTATATCAGACTTTTTCCTTCACATTTGGCCTACAATCAGTAATAAAAGCATATGCTCCAAGAAGTGTCATGAAGCAAAAAATGCAACAGTTTCTGGATTCATTTGGTACAAATCAAGTTTATGACCTCAGTATTGAGAGAAGATAACGCACCACACAAGTCTGCCGAATTTCATACCAATAGTTTCTTTGACTGAAATATGCAACAATCGTCAAGGATTATCTGAAACTCAGATCATCTTTGAAAAAAGGCCATGCTCACATACTAAAAACTAGAATGGTGGAGCTCTGGAGTTAGATTATTTTCATGTGACCAAATAAACCTAAATAGGCCAACCAATGTTCCAGTACTCCAGTTCTCTCAACGAATTACCACATACTAAAATACAAAAATGCACCAAAATCTTCATTGTTCACAGCAATAGCATGTCCATACTCCCAAAAATTAACCAAGTTTTAATTAGCCAACAAACCAGAAATGCAAAAAGCAACTGGTATGATAAGATAGCAGGTACATCACAATGCACAACTTTTCGGTTCCCAATTAGTAGGATGATCCAGCCATGCACAGAACAAGCATATAATCATCTGCTCTTGCCAACAAATGCACATTAAACATTGAAATTAGTCAATCTAGATCAGATTATGGCAATCAAACTTATTAGTTCAAAAAGGAAATGAAGATAAATATATCTATAGTTCCAGAACCACAAAATAGTATCTAGGGCAAAATATCATCCATACATTCATCCAAGGAGGAGGAGCACTCCATGGTCGAGCTCCAGACTAGACGCTCAGACGAGGACGTGAGGGGCGACGGGGAGGACAGCACATAGGTATCTACCGGGGTTAAATCCAGCTTTCCAGCCGGTGGCCACGCGTCAAGAGGCTGTGACCGGTGGCGGCACGTCGACGAGGCTGCGGGTGGCGCGCACGAGGAGGAGGTTGTGTCCGGCGGCGGCGCGAGGAGGAGAGTGTGGCCGGGGGGGGCGAGGAGGAGGCGGCCATGAGGAGGAGGCTGTGGTCTTCGGCGTGGCTCCAGATCCGCGAGGGCCTAGGCATGCCTTCTGCGCCGCGTGGGTCGGGGCAGATTGGAGGGGAATCGAGCGGACTGGGCCAGCGAAACCTCGTCTACCAAATGAACCGAAGAGGATTGTAGGGGGTTTTGGGCCACGCGTGGAAAATCCACTCAAAACCTTCCCAATCCACTTGTACCAAACGAGGCCTTAAGGAGTACGTCAAGTTGTAATGAAGCTATTGAATTTTCAATCTTTCACCTACTTGTGGCATCTCTTGTGGACAGTCAAAGATTTTTCTCGCCACCTATGTGTTGGAAGTCTTGTAAGGTGGCTCCGGGTCTCCCACGCATTCTCCTCCACTAGGTTTGACGCCTGTTTAACACGGCCTGGTGCACGGACATCGCCATTGCCTCCCCAGCAGTTTAGGTGAAGATGGACCTCGCGGCCCAGCCACTGCTCGCCACGGCGGAGCACAGACCACGAGGCTGACGGCCGCATCACCGTCGTGCCCGGGAACGGAAACAAACACGCCGAAGCCGAGGACGAAGAAGCGGAGGAGATGTCCACATCCATGCAGAGCCGGCTGGAGGAGAGCGGCACAGCCTCGGCTGGCGCCGGCGACGAGGCGGACGAAGAGATGGCATCGCGCATGCAGCGCCGCCTGGACGCGCTTCCGGGGAAGGCACACGAGAGCGAGCCCTTCACCATCTTCCGCGTGGCGGGGCCCATGCGCGACCGCAACCGCCACCTCTACGAGCCGCAGATGGTCTCCGTCGGCCCCTTCCACCGGGGCGCCGCCCGCCTCCGCGCCATGGAGGAGCACAAGTGGCGCTACCTCCGCGACCTCCTCGCGCGGGGCCACGCGCCGCTCGCGTCCTACGCCCGCGCCGCGCGGGCCCTCGAGCCCGCTGCGCGCCGCCGCTACGCCGAGCCCACCGATGACCTCCTCACGCCGCGGGACTTCGCCGAGATGCTGCTCCTCGACGGCTGCTTCATCGTCGAGTTCTTCCTCAAGGGCGAGGACGGCGCCGCCGACGCGCTCATCGACGCCGCCTGGGCCATGCAGAACGTCTACAGCGACCTCTTCCTCCTCGAGAACCAGCTCCCCTTCTTCGTCCTCGAGCGCTTCTACGCCATCGCCACCGGCGGCCGAGGCCGCGACCACCTCGTCACCAGCCTCCTCGCCAAGTACCTCACAGTCGAGACCCCGCAGGACGCCGCCACGGCGAGGCCCCCCGACGGCGAGATCCTACACCTGCTGCACCTCTACTACCACTGGTTCCTCCCACCACAAGACGAGGACGCCGCCGTCCCTCCCGCCGGCGGCGACAGCAACAAGATCGCCGAGGAGGAGGAGGCGTTCAACGAGTGGCTGGCCAAGCCCATGGACGAGCGCTTGCCGTGGGTGCTGTAAGATGTATCTGGTGGAAGCGTTCCTACTCCCTCGTGAGGGAGCCGCGAGTCTTTATTGATCGAGGGCAGGAAACGCCCCTGCCGTGGCTTACAAGTCTTCTACCGATCGCTAGGATTCGGTAGGATAAGAGATAGGAGGTTACAAGGGAGAGAGGGAGATAAGTAGTTTAGATTACAACAGAATATATCTCTAACACCCTCCCTTAATCTAAACTGCCTATCCTAGGTTGAGATTATTCTTGAATGCTTCAAATGGCTTGTACGGCAAAGCCTTGGTGAAACCATCGGCCACCTGATCTCGAGAAGGAATAAAGCGTATCTCCAGTTTCTTCTCTGCAACTCTTTCCCGTACAAAGTGAAAGTCTATTTCAATGTGTTTTGTCCTGGCATGAAAAACTGGATTAGCACTTAAATAAGTAGCACCTAAGTTGTCACACCATAGGCATGAGGCACGATGTTGCTTAACACCCAATTCCTCAAGCAAAGACTCAACCCAAATAATCTCTGCAGTAGCATTTGCCAATGACTTGTACTCAGCTTCAGTACTTGACCTTGACACTGTTGCTTGTTTCCTGGCACTCCATGAAATAAGGTTAGATCCAAAGAAAACAACAAATCCTCCTGTGGATTTTCTATCATCACTACAGCCTGCCCAATCTGCATCAGAGAAAGCACTAACCAGTGTAGAATTGGAACGCTTAAAACACAGCCCCAAATCTACGGTGTGCTTTACATACCTTATGATCCTTTTGACAGCTGTCCAATGGGCAGAAGTGGGAGCATGCAGATATTGACATACTTTGTTAACAGAAAATGAGATATCTGGTCGTGTCAAGGTTAGGTATTGCAAGGCTCCAACAACACTTCTATACCTGGTACTTTCATCATCATTAAGTGGTTCCCCTTCATAAGCTGACAGTTGTTCTGATGAGGACAATGGTGTGGGAGAAGGCTTACAATCCTTCATTCCCATCCGAGCCAAGAGTTCGATGGCATATTTTTCCCCTTCAACACTATACCATCCTGAACCTTCTTAACTTCAATGCCTAGAAAGAAACTTAAATCACCAAGATCCTTTAAGGCAAATTCTGAGCTTAAATCACGCAAAAGAGCATTAGTGGCATTCTGAGAAGAACTTGCAACTATAATGTCATCAACATATATGAGCACAAAAATGACTGTATTTGCCTTATTGTATATGAAGAGAGATGTGTCAGCTTTTGATGCAACAAAACCAAGATGTTTCAATTGCATACTTAATCTGGAATACCACGCTCTGGGTGCTTGTTTCAAGCCATATAGAGCCTTGTCAAGTTTGCACACATAATGTGGTTTCTGCCTGTTTTCATAGCCTGGTGGTTGCCTCATGTAGACCTCCTCTTCGTAACACCATGTAAAAACGCATTCTTTACGCCTAGCTGTCTCGCACTCCATCCCTAGACACAAGAATTGCTAGCACAAGTCTTATGGTTGCAGCTTTTATCACAGGACTAAATGTATCCTCATAATCAATACCATAACGCTGCTTAAACCCTTTAGCAACAAGACGTGCTTTATACCTGTCAACGGAGCCATCTGCCCTTTTTTTGATTCTATACACCCATTTACAATCAATGATGTTTTTACCTCTTTGACTTGGTACCAAATGCCACGTCTTGTTTTTCATCAGGGCTGTGTACTCCTCATCCATGGCCATCTTCCACTTTGGATCTCCAAGTGCATCATCTAGTTTGGTCGGCTCTCCTGAAATACACAGCATGCCATACCTTATTGTGCCATCAGTCCTTAATTTTGGATTTTTAATACCTTTTTGTAGTCGAGTTGTGACTTTGGACGTGGCTGGTTGCTGCTGTACACGCGGACGTGCGGATCCACTTGTCGCAGAAGATCCTGGAGAGGAGACAGGAGTGGCCGCATCCGATCCTGTGGTCGCAGATGTGGCGGGTGGATCCATGGTTGCACCATCTGTCGCCACAGAAGATCCCGCGCCAGTTGCGCCAGGTGGGGCTGCTGGCTGCATGCGCCCGCCGCGCCTCGCAGCGATTGGCTGCATGCGCGGGCCGCTCGATGGAGATTCGGCGCGACGACGTGGCGGTGGCGGGCGGCTCGCCGCGCTGACTCTCCCGCCGGCGGATCGTGATCCGAGGCGGATATCCGCGCGCGATCCGAGGGAGATTGAGGCGCAGGGGTGGCAGGCGCCGCCAGATCATCCTCGAACGCCGCGCCACCTTCGTCTTCTTCTTCTACATGAAATAAAGCTTCATTTTCTTCAGGATTTTGATCATTCTGTCCATTTTCTTCTCTGTTTTCTTCTGGTACCTGCACACATGTAAGACGAGCACTGGTTCCAGCAGGAGTATTATCATCATGTTGGTTTGTACAATTGTTATTTCCCCCGTGATCAAAACCTCGAAGTGTAGGTGGAAGAAGAAGGATCTCTTGACGAAGAAGGGCGCCGGCATTGGAATGGAGGGATTCAAAAGGGAAAATTGATTCATCGAACACAACGTCTCGAGATATATAGACTCGACCTGTGGGAACATCTAAGCATTTTACTCCTTTGTGCATGGGACTGTAGCCCAAAAACACACATTTTTTTGATCGAAACGCAAGTTTGCGTGTGTTGTAGGGTCTTAGGTTCGGCCAACATGCACACCCAAAGACTCGTAGAGACTTAAAATCTGGCTTTGTTCCAAACAAGCGTGTGATTGGACTTTCATACTTGATGACTTTACTGGGTCGAATGTTTATAAGATATGTGGCGGAGAAAAGCTTCATCCCGAATTTTAGGGGCATGGAAGCATTGGCTAGGAGTGCTAATCCTACCTCAACAACATGACGATGTTTACGTTCAGCCGACCCGTTTTGCTGATGAGCATGGGGACAAGAGACATGGTGAGAGATTCCAATTCTTTGAAAAAAGGAATTTAGCTTCTCATACTCACCACCCGAGTCAGTTTGCATAGCAAGAATTTTGGAGTCTAGTTGGCGTTCAACAAGATTTTGGAAGTTGGTAAACACTTGAAAAACATCGGATCTTTTCTTTAACAGATAGATCCAGGTGAATTTGCTATAATCATCAATGAAACTCACATAATAAGAGAATCTACCAACTGATGTGGGGGCTGGTCCCCATACATCTGAAAAAATAAGCTGCAATGGAGCAGTGGAAATACTTGTTGATATAGGATAAGGTAACTGATGACTTTTAGCTTGCTGGCAAGCATCACAAATTGACTCAACGCTAGACTCATAAGGTAATTTATTCTTGCTAAGAACATGCTGAACTATAACTGAGGAGGGATGACCCAGACGACTATGCCACCTGGCCGAAGAGGGTTTAGTGACACTCCACGCTTGTTTATTTGACCATGATGAAGCTGAAGATGATGAAGATGATATGAGTGGATATAGGCCTCCCTCACATTTTCCTCTAAGGATGACTCTCCTCGTTGCCAAGTCCTTGATCACAAAAGAGTGAGGGTAAAATATTATGAGCACATTGTTGTCAAGAGCAAAATGATGAACAGAAACAAGATTTTTTGAGGCATGTGGAACATGTAAGACATTGTTGAGATATAGATCCTTTTCAGGGGTTTTAACAACTGAATTTCCAACATGAGTAATATCCATACCAGTTCCACTTGCCGTGTGTATCTGATCACCGCCGTGGTACCTTTCCCGCATCGTCAGCTTGTCAAGCTCGCCTGTGATATGCTCGGTGGCACCAGAATCGGCATACCAGTTGGTGTCGATGCCGTAGTTGTTGGTGACAAGATTTGCTGCCTTCTTATCTTCATGATCATCATCGTACCGATGCCAGCAGGCCCTCGCCCCGCCAGCATGGAACTTGTAGCAGATTTGGCACTCGGGGTAGTCGCCCTCTTGCTGTTGCTGTTGTTGAGGTTGAGGGCGATAAGCGTTCTTTGGTGACCACGGTCACCACCCCGCGACTTGGGAAGGGAGGAGCGGTTTCCTCGACCACGACCTCCTCTGTTGCTTCGCCACGGCCTCCCTGCCGCTGGGATTGTCCGCGCCCTCAGTAGATGGTGTTGGCAGAGGAGCGGAAACCTGTTGGACCGTCGCCCAACATCTCCATCCGTTGATCAAACGCAGCAATCTGTGCAAACAGATCGTCAACGGTGATGGAGTTTTTGATAGCGCCGATCGCTGCCACGATGGGATCATAGTCCCGATCGAGACCGGCAAGGATGTAGTCCACCATCTCCGGGTCGGTTACCGGACGTCCGGCCGCAGCCAGCTCGTCCCCGAGGCTCTTCATCTTGGCGATGAACGCGTTGCTCGACATGTTGCCCTTCTTGGTGTTGGAGATGGCCATCCGCAGATTGGTTATGCGAGATTGTGACTGCACGGCGAATAAAGTGGTAAGAGCAGTCCGAGATCGAAGGTACCGCCCTTACCAATTACTTGCGCCAAATTTCTTGGGTGAGGGAGTTCAGCAGGTAGCTCGAAACCTGCCGATCCTTCGACGACCACGGACCGTCAGAGGGTTTTGCTCTATGGCCGTGGTCTTATCCGCCTTGGTGACTTCGATGGTCTTTGGCGGCGCGGCATCGCTGCCGTCGAGGAGGCCGGTCACTTGCGCGCCTCGCAGTGCCGGCATGACTTGCGCCTTCCATAGGAGGTAGTTCCCCCTTGCGAGCTTCTCTGATGGTGGAGCACCGAGATTGAGACCGGCGGCGCTCGAGCTCGTAGCCATGGCGATGGAAGGGCGTTTAGGGTTTCTGATTTGCTAGACGATAGGAAGAGTCGTGGCTCTGTATACCATGTAAGATGTATCTGGTGGAAGCGTTCCTACTCCCTCGTGAGGGAGCCGCGAGTCTTTATTGATCGAGGGCAGGAAACGCCCCTGCCGTGGCTTACAAGTCTTCTACCGATCGCTAGGATTCGGTAGGATAAGAGATAGGAGGTTACAAGGGAGAGAGGGAGATAAGTAGTTTAGATTATAACAGAATATATCTCTAACAGGTGCTCCCCTCAGCGTCGGAGCTGGAGGACGTCGGCGTCACGTTCCGGGCCAAGAAGTCCCCCCGGAGCCTCGTCGACATGACGTTCCGCGCCCGCGATGGCGTGCTCGAGATCCCGGCCGTGGAGAGCTACACGAACCGCGCCATGTTCGCGAACCTCCTAGCGTACGAGCAGAGTCGGGGCCGGTGGGAGCTGCAGCGGCTGATGAGCGACGTGGTGCTCATGGCGTCGGTGGCTTCCCACGGGCGGCGCGACGTGGAGATCCTGCAGCGGGCCGGGGTGTTCGTCAAGGGGGACGAGGAGACGGTGGCGTTCTATGCGCACCTGGGCGAGCTCTGCGGCGGTGCCGCCGCCGGCACGCCGGGCGTCGCCAACAACTGCTACGCCGACATGTTCCGCGACGTGAGGGGATACTGCGGCCGCAGCTGGAACCGGCACCGCGCCGTGCTCGCTCACGACTACTTCAGCAACCCGTGAACCGTTAAATTGTGATCCAAATTCTAGTACCGGGTTGACTAGACGTAGTACAACCGGTGTGGGCGTTGCGTTGACGTCGACGCGTACGAGTACAACTCGTTTACTTGTCCTCTCATGTATTGCCCTCTTATATACCACATGTAGTCGCACCTCAGACGGCCTGTCGTCTCGTGCTTGTAATACTCCTCCTCATAGCGATTGCGCTTTCGTGCGTCCGTGGTTTTCTCCCGCAAGGATTTTTACGTAAAAATCCGTGTCTCTCTGTCTCGTTTATTCTCGTTATTATCTAACAAGTGATATACAGAGCCAAGTTTACGGATACGAGATTTGAGACGAGAGAAGTTAGGGTTTTCATCTGCGTGCGCCGCCGCACGCCGACCAGGCGATCCGTCTGGATCGATTTCTGCTGCACCGCCCTAGCAAGAAGCCGAGTACCGGAGACCGACAGGATTTCTGCAGCAGTCGTCGTTGTCTAATCCATCAAGTTCCGCTGCTGCTCCACGTCTACATACGGATCAAGTTCGAGAAGATTACGCGTTGCCGCCGCTGCTACTCACGCGTTTTTAATTGATCGCTGGGGCTACTAGTACTTCTCACGGAGAGTACTAGTTGGGTCCTGTTTCACCTGAAGACAAGAGGCGGCTAGTTCTGACGTGAGCTTGCACAAGTTTGGCTCTTGTGTTTTTCAACTCCAGTTGCTACATCTACCCCAAAAAGCTACCAGGTGCTATTTATTTAGTATTTTGCTCCGCAAACTAATTCTGTCAAGGATTATTTTACTCCGACTTGTACTACTTTGTGCACAGATTTGTTTAACTCATGGCATTCATGAAGTACGATTTTCCGCTGCTGGACCGTGACACAAAGTTTACCCTATGGCAAGTCAAGATGCGGGCGTTGTTGGCGCAGGCCGACTATGATGTAGCACTGGATAGTTTTGGGAAGAACCGAATTCAGGACTGGACTGATGAGGAGAAAAGAACTGATGGTAAGGCTTTGTCACAAATTCAACTTCATTTGCATAATAATATTTTGCAGGAAGTTTTGAGCGAGAAAACTGCCGCCGCTCTATGGTTAAAGCTGGAAGGGATTTGCATGACTAAAGATCTCACCAAAGAAGATGCATCTGAAGCAAAAATTATTCCTGCACAAGTTACCCGAGGGAGGTAATGTTTTGAAACATATTTCAGAATTTAAAGAGATCATATCTGATCTAGCTGCAATGGAGGTTAAGTATGAAGAGGAAGATCTTGCTTTAATGTTACTTTGTTCATCGCCAAGTTCTTATACCAATTTTAGAGACACCATATTATACAATCGTGATACACTCACGCTTAATGAAGTTTATGAAGCTTTGAACTCTAAAGAGAAGATGAAATTGATGGTGCCTCATGATGGTTCGAGTTCATCCCAAGCCGAGGGATTATCTGCTCGTGGCGGGACAAAGGAGAAGAACTCCAATAATGGAAACAGAGGCAAAAGTAAAACGGCTACGAGGGCGGTCGCAATCCAGAGACAAGAAGTATTGCAGGTATTGCAAGAGAGACGGGCATGACATCTCCGAGTGTTTCAAGTTGCAGAACAAGGAAAAGAGGAAAGGTAACAAACAAGGTGAAAATTCTGCTAACGTTGCTCGTGATGATAGCTCCGATGATGCTCTTGTCGTTATTGCTGGATGTGCTGAGACCAATAATGAGTGGGTACTTGACACCGCATGCACTTTTCATATGTGTCCACATAGAGATTGGTTTAATACTTTTGATTCCACTACTGCTGCTGGTTCCGTTTTGGGTTTTGATAATTCACCATGCAAGATTGAAGGCATAGGTTCTATTGAATCAAGATGTTTGATGGCATGATCGAACTTTGACAGATGTTCGGTATATTCGAAGATGAAGAGAAATCTTATCTCTGTTAGTGCCCTTGATGCAAAGGGTACAAGTATTCAGTGGAGATAGTGTTTTGAAAGTCACCAAAGGCTCCCTTGTTGTGATGAAAGGTGACTTAAGTTCGACCAATGGTCTTTATTACCTTCGAGGTTCTACCGTTTGTAACGCTTCTCCAGCTTGTTTCAAAGAATTCTGATTGTGATGTCGCTAACCTTTGGCATATCGTCTTGGACATATGAGTGAACTTGGTTTAGCGAGTTAAATAAGAGAGGTCTTCTTGATGGATATGAACACGTAAATTGAAATTTTGTGAGCATTGTATCTTCGGCAAGCACAAGAGGGTGAAGTTCAATACTTGACCCATACAATTGAAGGTATTCTTGATTATGTGCATTCGATTTATGGGGACCATCTCGCAAGAAGTCATTAGGTGGTGCAAGTTACATGTGACTATTATTGATGATTATTCGAGAAAAGTTTGGCCTTATTTCTTGAAGCATAAATATGAAGCATTCTCAGCTTTTAAGGAGTGGAAGATTATGATTGAAAGACAAACTGAAAGGAAGGTAAAGATACTTCGCACTGATAATGGTATGGAATTCTGTTCTAAGCAATTTAAGAATTATTGCAAGTCTGAAGGCATTGTCGACACTACACGTTCCTTATACTCCTCAACAAAACGGTGTTCTTGAGCGTATGAACAGGACCATTATTTCGAGCCCGTTGCATGTTGTCCAATGCAGGTTTGCATAGGCGTTTTTGGGCTGAGGCCGCTTCCATCGCTTGTTATCTCATTAACCGCTCACCATCTATTGCTCTTAATAAGAAAACTCCAATTGAGGTATGGTCCGGTTCACTGCTGATTATTCACAGTTGAGAGTTTTTGGTTGCCTTCTTATGCTCATGTTGATAATGGAAAGTTGGAGCCTAGGGCTGTTAAGTGCATCTTTCTTGGTTATAAGTCCGGTGTTAAAGGTTTTAAATTGTGGAATCCTGAAACCCGTAAGGTTGTTATTAGCGTAAATGTTATCTTTAATGAATCTGCTATGTTACATGATGTTTCATCTACTAATGTTCTGTTGAGAGTGAACAACAGCCTATTGTTCAGAGCCTCTTTGTTCGTGGAGCATGTTATTGATTCGGTGATACATCCGGTAATGAAATTGTTGCACATGATGAACCCGTCGTTGATGATGATCATGTCACTCCCACTCCAAATCAGCCTATTGTTCCATCCAGTTGGAATCTTGCACGTGATGAGTTAGGCGGGTATTAATAAACCCGACGAGTTAATTGAAGAGTGCAATATTGTTTCTTTTGCTTTATCTGCTGCGTAAGAAATTTAAGGTAATCTGAGCCTTCTTCATATTCCGAGGCTATTATTTCGGTGATAGTAATAAGTGGATGACCGCTATGCATGATGAGATGGAATCACTTGAAAAGAATGGCACTTGGGATTTAGTAAAATTGCCTAGAGAGAAGAAACCTATTCGTTGCAAGTGGGTTTTCAAGAGGAAAGAAGGTGTTTCTCCTAATGATGAGACAAGATTTAAAGCAAGGTTAGTTGCTAAAGCTTATAGCCAGATTCCAGGTATTGACTATAACGAAGTCTTTTCTCCTGTTGTGAAGCATAGCTCTATTCGCACTTTACTCAAGATTGTTGCCATGCATGATCTTGAGCTTGAACAATTGGATGTTAAAACTGCATTCTTACATGGAGAATTAGAAGAGGATATTTATATGGAACAACTCAAGGTTTTGTTATTCCCGAAAAGAAAAGCTTGTCTAGAAGTTAAAGAAATCTCTTTATGGATTGAAGCAATCCCGAGACAAGGGTACAAGAGATTTGACACCTTTATGCTCTCTCAAGGTTTCAAAAGGTCTAATTATGATAGTTGTGCTTATTTGAAAACTGTCAATGGTTCAACTATTTATTTGCTCCTTTATGTTGATGATATGCTTATTGCTGCAAAGAGTATGTCAGAGATTAATGAACTAAAGAAGCAATTGAGTAATGAATTTGAGATGAAGGATTTGGGTGTAGCAAAGAAAATTCTTGGCATGGAAATATCCAGAGATAGACCGTCTGGAAAAGTATATCTAAGTCAGAAGGGATATATTGATAAAGTTCTTCGTCATTTTAATATGCATAATGCCAAGCCGGTGAGTACACCGTTAGCTGCACACTTTAAATTGTCATCGACTTTATGTCCTAAGTCGATGCGATATTGAGTACATGTCTAGAATTCCCTATTCGAGTGCAGTTGGTTCACTTATGTATGCCATGGTTTGTTCTCGTCCGGATTTATCTTATGCATTGAGTGTTGTCGGTAGATACATGGCTAATCCGGAAAAAGAGCATTGGAAAGCGATTCGGTGGATTTTCGGATACTGCGTGGTACTTCTAATGCTTATTTACGCTTTGGGAAAACCGGAGATGGACTTGTTGGTTTTGTTGATTCTGATTTTGCTGGTGATTTGGATAAAAGAAGATCACTCACAGGTTATATTTTCACCATTGGTGGTTGTGCTGTGAGTTGGAGAGCAACTTTGCGCCTATTGTGGCTTGTTCCACTCTTGATGCCGAGTATATGGCTATTTCCGAGGCATGCAAAGAAGCTATCTGGTTGAAAGGTTTATATACTGAGCTTTGTGGAGATTCAGCTTGCCCTACCGTGTTTAGTGACAGTCAAAGTGCTATATATCTTACGAAGAATCCAATGTACCATGAGAGAACAAAGCACATTGATGTCAGATTTCACTATATTCGAGATGTTGTTGCTGAAGGTGATTTGAAGGTATGCAAGATAAGTACTCATGATAATCCTGCTGATATGATGACAAAGCCAGTTCCTACCAACAAGTTTGAGCTTTGCTTAGGCTTAGTTGGTATCTCTCACTAGTCTTATGGACTTTGACGCACAAGGTGTTTATGCTGATTTGGATGGAGTTATTCACTTTCTTCGACTACTGGAGGGAATTTGGCTCAAGGTGGAGATTGTTAAATTGTGATCCAAATTCTAGTACCGGGTTGACTAGACGTAGTACAACCGGTGTGGGCGTTGCGTTGACGTCGACGCGTACGAGTACAACTCGTTTACTTGTCCTCCAAGGACTCTCATGTATTGCCCTCTTATATACCACATGTAGTCGCACCTCAGACGGCCTGTCGTCTCGTGCTTGTAATACTCCTCCTCATAGTGATTGCGCTTTCGTGCATCCGTGGTTTTCTCCCACAAGGGTTTCCACGTAAAAATCCGTGTCTCTCTGTCCTCACCGTCGTGCAGACTGTATACACCTTGCTGCCGTACTACCACCAATAGGCATCGATCCATGATCCTGCGTTAAATTTCATGCATGCACCGAGTTGTTACAATCTTATATACTCCCTCCGTTTTTATTTTCTTTGCATATTAAATTTGACTAAAGTCAAACTTTATAAAGTTTGACCAAATTTATAAAAAATATGAGGACATTACAATAACAAATTTATATGATGTGAAAGTATATTCAATAATCAATCCAATGGTATCGATTTGTTATTGTATTCCCTCAGTTTTCATTTACTCCACGTATTAGCTTTGGTTAAAGTTAAGCTCTATAAAATTTGATAAAGTTTAGGGAAAAAAATATTAACATATACTCCCTCTCACTTTTGTAAGTCTTTTGGACAACTGAAAGTGGGCTGCTTTGTGCGCTGTCTGAAATGTCTTCAACGCCTTATAAAAATGAATAGAGTAAGTATTCATACT
Organism: Aegilops speltoides; assembly: GCA_021437245.1. Classification (NCBI taxonomy): domain Eukaryota; kingdom Viridiplantae; phylum Streptophyta; class Magnoliopsida; order Poales; family Poaceae; genus Aegilops; species Aegilops speltoides. The sequence goes on from CM038147.1 coordinate 218,930,421, forward strand.
GTTTTTTTATAAACTTACTCACTTCAGTCAAATCTAATATACAGACTAAATAAAAATAAAGAAAGTATATGTTAATATTTTTGTTTATAAACTTTGTTAAAGTTTATAAAGTTTGATTTTGACCAAAATTAATATGTGAAGCAAATAAAAGCGGATGGAGTAAGTAATAAACGTTCGTGATATTATAGACGCATGTTAGTTTGAGCCGCTTCTCCTGCATCAGGCTGATGATCGGAAGCAATACCTTCATGTTTATACATATACATGGAGTGTTTGTACTATAAATCCTGTACGACGGGGCGGGAGCTCGGACAGATCCCAAACCCTTGTCCGATCACCCTGGCCCATAAAAAAACCCTATCATTCTCATGCGTTTTCGGCCAGCGTTGCTTCGGAGCGTCAGTGCCCGCATTCATGCCTGGCCAGAGTGGTCGAGACCGCTCACTGGTGCCGGCATTGAAGCGACGCGCCAGCCGAGGGAGCGTCGCCCGCGCTGCTTCCCGGTGCAGGCGACTGCCTCACATTTAAACACCCGTTCGTCCGTCTCTCGCCCACATTGATGGTACACGGTTGCCGATGCGTCTCCTCCGATGCCACCCGTCCGTCCCTCTGCCGCCCATCATTGCTATATAAACTGCTGCCGCAGTCATTTACCTCCGATCGCTCTCCGCACCACTCCCACCATGGATCCCTGCCCCGCCAAAGCTCTCTCGGACGGGCTGACGTAGGACCAGAAGAAGGAGATGGTCGCCATTGCTGTCGGCTGGCTGGCTGGCAGGGAGTCGGAGGACGACTATGTCCCAATGGAGGACGCTGACGACGATAAACTTCCGCCTCCCTCCTCCTCCTCCGCGCCACCCTCTCCCGTGCATTGCACCATGACCATCGGTGAGGCCCGTGCCCAATACATGGACATGATGCGAGGAGCAGTTCCGGGAGGCGCAAGCCAATGCCACCTACAACAACCACCTCCTGCAGGAGTACGTGCAGGCGGAGGAGCAGCTCACCACCGGCAGGGCTGTCGTGCGGGACGCGGACCCGGCGAAGTAGGAGGCGCTGCTCGAGTCCTACCTGACGGTGTCCTGGACTAGGGGTACTAACCTAGTCGGCCCATAGTCCTGGGGCTGGGCTGGTGGGCCCTCATTCCCATTGAGATGGACTCCGGAAGCTACACGCCTGGATGTGATCAAGATTGTGCCTACCAAAGACTTGACGTATACTCCAAGATATCTCCTACCGCCTCCATACGATCCTATGGATACCGACCATGTAACCCTAGATGCCCTACCTAGTGTATATAAGCCAAGGGGTTTAGCCCGTAGAGGGGAGGGAATCACAATCTCATTCACCCAGCCCTAGAGGTAGAACACAATTTACGATCTCGAGGTAGATCAACTCTGTACTTGATACATCTCCATCAATATAAACAAGCGCAGGACACAGGGTTTTACCTCCATCAAGATGGCACGAACCTGGGTAAACTCGTCTCCCCCTGTTCCTGTTACCACCAATTCGAGATCCACAGCTCGGGACCCCCTACCCCGAGGTCTGCCAGATTTCACACTGACACTCGTTCTTTCATTGAGAATTCCGTCGTGTGATCACCAGAAGGATTGATGGCTCATTTGCAGATCAACTGCGACACCTGCCAAGGGAACGTTTACGTCCTCGGCCAAATTTTTGTGTTCGGTAGCATGATCTTTTGCGCTGACTCGGCAGGCCATTTGGCTTTCATCGAGAACTATGCCTCGGGTCAGATCATAACTTTTGGAGGCCTGGAATACACCGCGGACTCCCACGGCGAGCTTGTCCTATCAGGATGGACGCCCGACTGGGTTGAAGGTCTATCAGACATCAGAGGCTCGACTCCGGAAACGATCTCCTTCGGGGACATCATACTAGGCTCCCTGGCCCCACTGGAGGAACCTAACATAATGACCCCGAGCGATCTCGCTTTGCCACCAAGCCTGGATGCTAGTCCGGCCCCCATCTAGGAAGTCACATCGGGTTTAGAACCGACCCTGGTGCAGGATCTGGAGTTGGCTTCGAATCCTCACAACGCTAAAAACATGTTGAATTATATGCCGGGCGTACTTCGAGTTAGCCTCGCCTATAGCCAGGCCATGAACCCCGAGGAGTTGTGTCAGCTGCATGAGATGCTCGACCGCATCCAGCTTATCAATCTCGGATGGCAAGACCTCGGTACGACAAGATCAGACTTAAAGCTGACGATCAGGAAAGTTATGTCCCACCCACCACCCATCTAGCGGTCGATGACTTAACTGACGTGCTAGACTACGACAAGGCCACTAACATGGATGAAGATGTCGATGGCCCTACGAAAAACACCCCGCCGTTGATAAACACCACCAAGTGGACCGCAACATCTACTTACGATGTGTACATGGTCGACATCACTAGAAACCCCTCCAGACGTCGACACAGACGCAGACGGGGCACCAGCAGGGACCTCAGCGGGAACAATGCCACCGCCGATAACAGCGACACGGCAACCGACGAGGCTGACGACCCACGGGAGGATCTTCAAGCTTCCACAGAACGTCATGCCAGCCCCAAAGGTATCCCCGAGAACCTGTACCCTAAAGACCTCTTTGAAGGGGCTGACGACAATTACATGCCGGAATTCGAGAAAGACAAGTGCCTCGGTACCGTGGACTTCATAGTCCCCGAAAACCCTGTTGAGCAAGAACGCTTCTAGCGACGCCTTGTCGCCACCGCCTGAAGCATGAAGCGGAAGCAGCAACAGCTACAGGCCAACGAAGATGCACCAAATGACAAGTGTGTCAAAATACTCTCGGCCGAACAAGATCTCGAAGAACGACATCATAGCGCGCCCAAATCTTATCCATGCAGGCGTCTACTGGCTGAGTTTAATGATGAATTAGCCGCCAATGTGGCCGACCGACCTCCCAGAGGGTTCAACAGGCCAGTGCGGGAAAATTTCCACACCCAACTAGCTCCACGCCGTCACGGCATCCTAGCATTGCAACCCTGACGATGTACCTAACCAGGGCATCAAGTTCATCCAGTCTCTTTTCGATAGTCGTAGTTTTCTCTTCCACATTCTTGACGACTGCAAGTTCTTCCTACTGCTCTTGGAGGCCATTGTTGATAAATCGAATACGGTTGTACCGATCAAACACCCTCAATTTCAGGTCCTCAATGTCATCTTGTTGCTCTGGCAGAGCATTCTTGACAGCTTCAAGTACATTTTGTTGCTCTAGAAGGATATTGTTGACAGATTCAAGTTGATCTGTACATCTGGCAGGAGGTGCTTCACAAATTCATGTTCTTGTTGCTGCTTTGCCAGGGCCTTCTTGACAGTTTCAAGTTCTAGCTGATGCCATGCTAGGTCCTTCTTCATAGCATCTAGTTTGTCATACTGGTTTGTCACGTCGTACTCGACTGCTACTGGTTCTTCCTGCTGCATTGCCAGTGGACTGATAACTGGTTCAGATTGTTGTTTCTCAGGCAAATGACCTGCAGTAAGGCCATAATTTGAGTGTCCTAACTTTCCCTACAGGAAAAATACATGCAGGTTACATCATATGGGAGAATTCCAAAAGCTATAGATGCATTTGTCGCAATATACAGCTACATGGGGTGAACAAAGGTCAAAACTAAGGAAGTGTTTACACAAAAGAGTTGGCCTACTCACCAGGTGAACTCGCTTTCGCTTTGATTTGCTTGAGCTGGGTAATACATATGCATTCAGAGATATGAGATGTTTGAACTCTTAAAGCAGCACATGTAGAGCCTTGATAACCCACAAGTATAGGGGATCGCAACAACTTTCGAGGGTAGAGTATTCAACCCAAATTTATTGATTCGACACAAGGGGAGCCAAAGAATATTCTTGAGTATTAGCAGTTGAGTTGTCAATTCAACCACACCTGGATAACTTAGTATCTGCAGCAAAGTATTTAGTAGCAAAAGTGGTATGATAATAAAGGTAACGGTAGCAAAAGTAATATTTTTGGGTTTTGTAGTGATTGTAACAGTAGCAACGGAAAAGTAAATAAGCGAAGAACAATATGTGAAAAGCTCATAGGCAATGGATCAGTGATGGATAATTATGTCAGATACGATTCCTCATGCAATAGTTATAACATAGGGTGATATAGAACTAGCTCCAATTCATCAATGTAATGTAGGCATGTATTCCCTAAATAGTCATACGTGCTTATGGAAAAGAACTTGCATGACATCTTTTGTCCTACCCTCCCGTGTTCAGCGGAGTCCTAGCGGAAACTAAGGGATATTAGGGCCTCCTTTTAATAGAGAACCGGATCAAAGCATTAGCACATAGTGAATACATGAACTCCTCAAACTACGGTCATCACCGAGAAGTGTCCCCATTATTGTCACTTCGGGGTTGTCGGATCATAACACATAATAGGTGACTATAGACTTGCAAGATAGGATCAAGAACACACATATATTCATGAAAACATAATAGGTTCAGATCTGAAATCATGGCACTCGGGGCCCTAGTGACAAGCATTAAGCATAGCAAAGTCATAGCAACATCAATCTCAGAACATAGTGGATACTAGGGATCAAACCCTAACAAAACTAACTTGATTACATGGTAAATCTCATCCAACCCATCACCGTCCAGCAAGCCTACGATGGAATTACTCACGCACGGCGATGAGCATCATGAAATTGGTGATGGAGGATGGTTGATGATGACGACGGCGACGAATTCCCCTCTCCGGAGCCCCGAACGGACTCCAGATCAGCCTTCCCGAGAGAGTTAGGGCTTGGCGGCGGCTCTGTGTCGTAAAACGCGATGAAACTTTCTCTATGATTTTTTTCTCCCCGAACGTGAATATATGGAGTTGGAGTTGATGTCGGTGGAGGTCCAGGGGGCCCACGAGATAGGAGGCCGCGCCCTAGGGGGGGCGCCCCCTGTCTTGTGGACAGGCTGTGGGCCCCCTGGCATTAATTCTTTCGCCAAAAATTCTTATTAATTCCAAAAAGTGCCTCCGTGGATTTCCAGGACATTCCAAGAACTTTTCTTTTCTACACATAAAACAACATCATGGTAGTTCTGTTGAAAACAACGTCAGTCCGGGTTAGTTTCATTCAAATCATGCAAGTTAGAGTCCAAAACAAGGGCAAAAGTGTTTGGAAAAGTAGATACGTTGGAGACGTATCAAGCCTTAGTCACTGGTTCCAGTTGATGACAATAATATCCCTGCCATACATTAGATTGCAGTGCATGATGTCTACTATGCAACTTTATTCTTGTAGACTCGTGTTGGGCCTCCAAGCGCAGAGTTTTGTAGGACAACAACAATTTTCCCTCAAGTGGATGACCTAAGGTTTATCAATCCGTGGGAGGCATAGGATGAAGATGGTCTCTCTCAAACAACCATCCAACTAAATAACAAAGAGTCTCTTGTGTCCCCAACGCACCCAATACAATGGCAAATTGTATAGGTGCACTAGTTCGGCGAAGAGATGATAATAGAAGTGTAGTATGGATGGTAGAAATATATTTTTATAATCTGAATAATTAAAAACAGCATGGTAGCAAGTAACAAAAGTGAGCACAAACGGTATTGCAATGCTTGAAAATGAGGCCTAGGGTCCGTACTTTCACTAGTGCAATCTCTCAACAATGCTAATATAATTGGACCATATAACCATCCCTCAAAGTGCGATGAAGAATCACTCCAAAGTTCTTATCTAGCGGAGAACATAAGAAGAAATTTTTTGTAGCTCTACTTTCCGATCGATCTATCCAAGAGTTCTTACTAAGTAACACCAAGTTATTCTTTCTGATCGATCTATAAAGAGTTCGTACTAAAATAACACCAAGTTATTCTTTCCGATCGATCTGTCAAGAGTTCATACTAAAGTAAAACCAAGGAAAATTCAGATTCATAATACTCAATCCAACACAAAGAACCTCAAAGAGTGCCCTAAGATTTCTACCGGAGAAAGTAGGATGAATACGTGCATCAACCCCTATGCATAGATTACCCCAATGTCACCTCGGGAATCCATGAGTTGAGTGCCAAAACATATATCAAGTGAATCAATATAATACCCCATTGTCACCATGAGTATTCATATGCAAGACATATATCAAGTGCTCAAATCCGTAAAAGTATTCAATCCAATAAGAACAAAATCTCAAAGGGAAAACTATGCATAGATTACCCCAATGTCACCTCGAGAATCCACGAGTTGAGTGCCAAAACATGTATCAAGTGAATCAATATAATACCCCATTGTCACCACGGGTATTCATATGCAAGACATATATCAAGTGCTCTCAAATTCGTAAAAGTATTCAATCCAATAAGAATAAAATCTCAAATGGAGAACTCAATTCATCACAACAAGATAGAGAGGGAGAAACACCATATGATCCAGCTATATTAACAAAGCCTGCGATACATCAAGATCGTGCCATCTCAAGAACACAAGAGAGAGAGATTAAACACACAGCTACTGGTACAAACCCTCAGCCCCGAGGGTGGACTACTCCCTCATGATGGTGGCCGCCGGGATGATGAAGATGGCCACCGGTGATGATTTCCCCCTCCTGCAGGGTGCCAGAATAGGGTCCAGATCCGTTTTTCATGGATACAGAGGCCTGCGGCGGCGGAACTTTCGATCTAGGGTTATTTTTGATGGTTGATGATGGGAAAATGGTGAGCATGAAAATATGCGTCCACGTCCTTAATAAATTTAAGCGCATAAATGCATAAATAAAATAGAGGTCAAACATTGCAGGTACTTTATTTCTAGAACTCTTACATTTACATAAAAGGTCTGTTAATTACATCTCCGAAGAGAAAACCCCCGATTAAGAATTCCAACATATCTATTACATATGATTACATCATATGCCTATTACAATAATCTACAAGAGAAATCCTCCTTGCGGTCGACGATGAACTCCTTCTTGGTGATCTTGAAGTTTGGTTCCATGCAAATACTCCTCTATGATTTCATGTGTGATGTTTGGGAATATATTTCCTAGCATGCAACCATTTGTGTGTATTCAACCTCATGTATATGCAGAATGCAGGTTAATTTTGGCTACACATAGTTTTATCCTACGTTTGGCATATAGGATATGTTTATATTTTCTTTGGGAATTTTATATGACATCTTTGGTTCTGGTGGCATGGTTTATGTGACATACCAATTTTAACAAGTTTTGCATCATCACATTACTACTATCATCACGTAGCATTGGTATGGTGCCCGCGTGTAGCATAACGGACTGAAGCTTTCTGACACAATCTTGATGCTTTCTATGGTGCATGTGATATGTGCCATGTTTTGTTGATTTTGACTACACACGGTATCAAAACTAACAACGCGGTTCAATGATATGACACACCCGTATAGCTTGACCCGAATGGAGTTTGCGAGTGGAGTTTGTTTATGATATTTTGTTTGTCTAAAGCCTATGTGGACTACATGGAACATCCCTTATCATGTATTTTGCATGAATTTTGAATGCATATGTGGATGTGGAGTGGACCTATTTTTATTAAGTTCTGCTTTACCTGTATTATTACTAACACCGCGTATCACTAATATAATGCCCACGTGCAGCGTAACCAAGCAAAGGTTTGTGGAGCAATTATGGTGTTGCATGAGTCATATGACATCTATCGTTTTTGTTTATGTTTGTACCTCACATGGTATTATCACTAACTCCACATAGAGTCATTTCATTGGCGCTCGTGTGTAGCATAACCCAAGTAAAGTGAGTTTGTGATATCCATTTGTGATGATGCTAATAGTTTAGGGTCTTAAAGCATTGGAGCATTTCATATCATATTTTATTTGACTTTGTCCAAAATATGTGGCCCGAATGTTTTGCTTAATTTTCTCTTACTTGTATTACTACTAACACCGCGTAGCATTAAGATAATGCCCGCGTGTAGTGTAACCAGGTAAACTTTGTTTTTATGATGCAACATGTTTTATAACTCATCTCACATGATTTTGGTCTTTGCATGTGTAGCATGAATGCATTTTTTAATCAAGTTTTGCCTTGCTTGTATTACTACTAACACCGAGTAGCATTAAGATAATGCCCGCGTGCAGCGTAACCAAGTGAAGATTTGTTTTGGTCTCAACACATGGGTAGGTGGTTCTCTCTCAGAAAATGAGTAGTGGAAGTGTAGGCACGTTCTGATGGCTCTCTCTCAAATGGAGAAAGGGGTGGAGGGGTATATATAGCCTCCACACAAAATCTAACCGTTACACAAATTCCCAAACTCGATGGGACCGAATGGTTAAACTCGGTCAGACCGACTTGGTTCAAAATGTGAATGTTAGGCACTTCGGTGGGACCGACAACATCAACTCGGTGAGACTGATGCGCTAGGGTTAGGGCAAAACCTCATCTCGGTGAGACCGATCACATGAACTCGGTGAGACCGATTTCAGTAATAAGCAAATAGAGACTTGGTCAGGCAAACTCGGTGGGACCGATCGCTCATCTCGGTTACCGAAACGTTACGAAAAGGAAACAGAGAGTTTGCAATGCCAACTCGATGGGACCGATCGCTCACTTCGGTTAGACTGAAACGTTAGGAAGGGAAACAGAGAGTTTGCATTCCCATCTTGGTGAGACCGAGATCCCTATCGGTGAGACCGAACTGATTAGGGTTTGTGGATATGGCTATGTCAAGTGAACTCGGTGGCGCCAGATAGATCAAATCGGTGGGGCCGAGTTTGACTTTATGTTTAGGACATATGTGGAAATGAGAAAGTGGTTGAGGGATTTTGGAGCATATCACTAAGCATTTTGACCAAGCAAGCCATTAAGCAACACCTCATCCCCTTTTAATAGTATTGGCTTTCCTATAGACTCAATGTGATCTTGGATCACTAAAATGAACATGTACAATCTTGAGCTTTTGCCAATGTGTGTCCTTAGCATTTTGAGGGGTCCACATCTCTTGTCCATGCCATACCAATCATTGAACTTTCTGAAACATTGATCTTGAAAGAATATTAGTTCAATGAGCTATATGTTGTTATGAATTACCAAAACCACCCGGGGATTAGTTGCACTTTCAGCAGTGCCACGCAGCGGAAATAGAGTTGAGTCAGGGCATCTTCGGAGTCGTATCCTCCTTGTCGATCTCCCATGTAGCCGATCAGATCCCACAAACAGGTTTGCCAGAGCGGTGCAAGTGCACTGCCTCTAACGATATCTGTGCATGCAGGAGGAATGTCGTGCGGTGGCCTTCTAGGTCCGATCACACAACCGACGGCGAGTGGAGGTGGCTAGTTACAACACATGCAAAGCCCCAGTGACGGCACCAAAGCAATCAACTGAATGAGTGTGCCGCACCTCCACTATATATAGGCATTCGTCGTGGGCTCAACACTTGGGCCTCACATAGATCCTAAAGCCCAAATTCTGTTCGACCTGGATCCGAGTCCGAGTAGGATCACATCTAACTCGTGGAGTCGGATCCGGCCTCACAGGTCCTTCCCTTAAGCGCGCGACCCCTTAGGTTCAAGTCGTCTTGGTCGCAGGTCGGATCACCTCGGACCTGCTCGGCTAGTAGCGACCTCTAGCAAGACGTACAGACCACCAAGTAGACAATGAAGTTAGTTGATGAACCTATACAACATGTCACACTTATGTTCCCTTTGCCACACGATATATGTTGTTGGGCTCAAGGCGAGTTTGTCATCCTTGTGCTAGCCCGACCTATTTCTCGTTCCAATGATGCTGACCACAAATCAAATTATCTTATAATCCTTGTTGCATGGCCATGCTTATCTTGGTTGAATCACACAAGGGGCCCAGAGTATATCTCTCCTGGTCGGAGGGGCAAATCCCATCTTGCTCGACCATGTCTCGCAGCATGGGTCTGGACAAGCCCGAAACCTACCTTTGTAACTATCCAATCACGGAGTAGCGTTTGGTTGGCCCAAAGCAGGTATGTCACCATCCTGAGTACATGTGTCAGCCTAGGTCTTAGGACATATAACGTATGTTGTATTATAGACTCACAGATGACCTATCATTGCGTCTCATAGTCAGGTATGTCGAACTCGGACCTTATCTCGACTCGGATCTGACTATGTCGAATCCGACCAGATCCTTCCGAGTCCATATTATCCGACTAGCATCCAATGCTCCATGGCTAGTGAGACCGAGCCATCAACCGTGTCATATGCTAGCCTAGTTGGCTGTGCGTCTACACAACCCTTTCAAACAAGAACATTTTAGGCTAGTCATAATACAATGCATAGTCACAAACAAGTCATGTACTTGCTGATACACATCATTGATAATGTCCAAGGACTATCTTTATTCATAAACACATGGGAAATATCATCATACATGATTGCCTCTAGGGCATACCTCCAACAAGCGCCTCCCCCACTTAGGCTTTGGTGGCCCAAGTTGCCTTCCACCACTTGGTCTTTCTAGGCCCATTGATATTTTTAGACCCTTTTATATATAATTTAACAGCCCCAGAAACATTTTCCACCTATAAATATATATTATTTATCGGTAATATTCGGTATTACGCATACTCTCCGGAACCCTTTCGGTGACCCTATAACGCTTCCGGATCCTCTCGGAACTATTCCGAATATCAATGAAACAATTCCACAAATATAATCTCATCGCTCCCATACTAGTAACACTCAGCAGATCATGATCGCCTTAAGCGTGTGACCCCGTAGGTCGGTAACTCATAGTGCCTTTGGTTATCATGATCGCCTTAAACTCCTTCGTTCAATGACCGACAACGGAACCGTGAACGTCCATATCGATCCCTATGAGCACACGAATGATATTCCCTTTGCTTCACAATACTTCACAAAAGCCGGGATGCATCGGTATCTTCCCGAGTCATCACATGCTCACTGTACCGTTATCCTCATTATCAGTTTGTTCTTCTTTCTCGTTATTGTGTTCCGACATCCCATGACATGGTCACCTGTGTCTGGCTAGACGATGATGGATGCCGTCACACCGAGAGGGCCCTAAGAATATATCTCCACCGAGAGGGCCCTATGAATGTCTCTTGAGATATCTAGTCCCTTGTCAAACTTTCCTATGAGCATGTAAGTCGCTGTTATGATCACCGTGTTAAATGTGACGTTTGAGCAACCCCAAAGTCCACCGAGCCACAAGAAGTGACTACGATAATCTCATGGTCTAAGGAGCAAAATTACATGTTAACACTCTGTGTTATTACAATTGATTACAAACAATATAAACTCAATTCATAACAAACAAGTTCGGGTCGATTCAATATGATCGTTCTTCCAACGTCATAATCTCAATGTTGTTTTGGGACTATCGTTTAACACTTAACGATATCCTAAGATCCAAAAAACATGACCACCAACAATATTTGAGCTAGTCCGAGAGGCAAGACTAGGAACCTTTTATTTAACCGTTTATTATTCCACACGTGCATATAAGTTTTCCGCTGAATCGCATATTTCAGGATCATAGCAGTTATAACATAGAATATGAATTCCTTAACTATGAATCCAAAAATATAATAATACAAATATTATCGCCTCTAGGGCATATTCCAATAGACACCACGGAGTTGGCCACACGAGCGGTTGATGCAATGATGTCTACTACACAACCTTCTTCTTGTAGACGTTGTTGGGCCTGCAAGTGCACAGGTTTGTAGGACAGTAACAAATTTCCGTCAAGTGGATGACCTAAGATTTATCAATCCATGGGAGGCGTAGGATGAAGATGGTCTCTCTCAAACAACCCTGCAACCAAATAACAGAAAGTCTGTTGTGTCCCCAACACACCCAATACAATAGTAAATTGTATAGGTGCACTAGTTCGGCGAAGAGATGGTGATACAAGTGCAATATGGATGGTAGATAAAGGTATTTGTAATCTGAAAATATAAAAACAGGAAGGTAACTAATGATAAAAGTGAGCGTAAACGGTATTGCAATGGTAGGAAACAGGGCCTAGGGTTCATACTTTCACTAGTGCAAGTTCTCTCAACAATAATAACATAGATAGATCATATAACAAGCCATCAACATGCAACAAAGAGTCACTCCAAAGCCACTAATAGCGGAGAACAAACGTAGAGATTATGGTAGGGTACGAAACCACCTCAAAGTTATTCTTTCGGATCAATCTATTCAAGAGTTCGTACTAGAATAACACCTTAAGACACAAATAAACCAAAACCCTAATGTCACCTAGATACTCCATTGTCACCTCAAGTATCCGTGGGCATGATTATGCGATATGCATCACACAATCTCAGATTCATCCAACCAACACAAAGTACTTTAAAGTGTGCCCCAAAGTTTCTACCGGAGAGTCAAGAAAACGTGTGCCAACCCCTATGCATAGGTTCATGGGCGGAACCCGCAAGTTGGTCACCAAAACATACATCAAGTGGCACGTGATATCCCATTGTCACCACTAATAAACACGGCAAGACATACATCAAGTGTTCTCAAAGAAAGACTCAATCCGATAAGATAACTTCAAGAGGGAAACTCAATTCATCACAAGAGAGTAGAGGGGGAGAAACATCATAAGATCCAACTATAATAGCAAAGCTCGCGATACATCAAGATCGTGCCATAGAGAGAACACAAGAGAGAGAGAGATCAAACACATAGCTACTGGTACATACCCTCAGCCCCGAGGGTGAACTAGTCCCTCCTCGTCATGGAGAGCGTCGGGATGATGAAGATGGCCACGGTGATGGGTTCCCCCCAGGGCGTGTCGAACGGACTCGAGAGGTTTTGGTGGCTACAGAGGCTTGCGGCGGCGGAACTCCCGATCTATCTTGATATTTGATGGTTTTAGGGTACGTAGGGTTATATAGGCGAAAGAAGTTGGTCGGGGGGCCGCGCCCTGTAGGGGGGGGGGGGCGTGCCCCTATCTCCTGGGCTCCTCGAGTATCTTCTGACTTGATCTCCAAGCCTCCAGGATGATATTCTTCCAAAAAATCATGATGCCGAAGGTTTCATTCCATTTGGACTCCGTTTGATATTCCTTTTCTTTGAAATACTGAAACAGGCAATAAAACAACAATATGGGCTGGGCCTCCGGTTAATAGGTTAGTCCCAAAAATGATATAAATGTGTAAAATAAAGCACATAAACATCCAAAAGGGGTAATATAATAGCATGGAACAATAAAAAATTATAGATACGTTGGAGACGTATCAAGCATCCCCAAGCTTAATTCCTGTTCGTCCTTGAGTAGGTAAATGATAAAAACAGAATTTTTGATGTGGAATGCTACCTAGCATAATTCATAATGTAATTTCATTTATTGTGGCATGAATGTTCAGATCCAAATGATACAAAATAAAAGTTCATATTAACATGAAAATGGTGATACTTCAAGCATACTAATCAAAGTAATCATGTCTGCTCAAAATAACATGGCCAAAGAAAGTTATCCCTACAAAATTATATAGTCTGGCTGTTGCTCTATCTTCATCACACAAAGTATTTAATCATGCACAACCCCAATGACAAGCCAAGCAATTGTTTCACACTTTAGAAATCTCAAACTTTTTCAACTTTCACGCAATACATGAGCGTGAGCCATGGACATAGCACTATATGTGGAATAGAATGGTGGTTGTGGAGAAGACAAAAGAGAAGATAGTCTCACATCAACTAGGCATATCAACGGGCTATGGAGATGCCCATTAATAGATAGCAATGTGAGTGAGTAGGAATTGCCATGCAACGGATGCACTAGAGCTATAAATATATGAAAGCTCAGCAAAATAAACTAAGTGGGTGTGCATCCAACTTGCTTGCTCATGAAGACCTAGGGCATTTTGAGGAAGCCCATCATTGGAATATACAAGCCAAGTTCTATAATGAAAAATTCCCACTAGTATATGAAAGTGACAACATATGAGACTCTCTATCATGAAGATCATGGTGCTACTTTGAAGCACAAGTGTGGAAAAAGAGATAGTAGCATTGCCCCTTCTCTCTTTTTCTCTCATTTTATTATTTTTTTCCTTTTTTTATTTTTTTCTTTGGCCTTCTCTCTTTTTTTCTTTTTGGCCTTTTCTCTTTTTTCTTCTTTTTTTTCTTTTTGTAAAGTCCGAAGTCTCATCCCGACTTGTGGGGGAATCATAGTCTTCATCATCCTTTCCTCACTAGGATAATGCTCTAATAATGAAGATTATCACACTTTTATGGATTTATAACTCAAGAATTACAACTCAAAGCTAGAACAAGATATGACTCTATGTGAATGCCTCCGGCAGTATATCGGGATATGCAATGAATCAAGAGAGACATGTATGAAAATTATGAAGGTGGCCTTGCCACAAATACGATGTCAACTACATGATCATGCAAAGAGCAATATGACAAAAGTAATGCGTGTCATATGAACAGAACGGTGGAAAGTTGCATGGCAATATATCTCGGAATGGCTATGAAAATGCCATAGTAGGTAGGTATGGTGGCTGTTTTGAGGAAGGTATATGTTGGGTGTATGGTATCGGCGAAAGTTGCGCGATACAAGAGAGGCTAGCAATGGTGGAAGGGTGAGGTGCGTATAATCCATGGACTCAACATTAGTCAAAAGAACTCATGTACTTGTTGCAAAAATCTAGAAGTCATCAAAAACCAAAGCACTACGCGCATGCTCCTAGGGGGATAGATTGGTAGGAAAAGACCATCGCTCATCCCCGACCGCCACTCATAAGGAAGACAATCAATAAATAAAATTGTGCTCCAACTTCATCACAAAGCGGTTCACCATACGTGCATGCTACGGGAATCACAAACCTCAACACAAGCATTTTTCATAATCACCTCAACTAGCATGACTTTAATATCACTACCTCCATATCTCAAAACAATTATCAAGTATCAAATTGATCATAGCATACAATTCACTTTCTATGATAGTTTTTATTATACCCAACTTGGATGCCTACCATTCTAGGACCAATTTTATAACCATAGCAAATACCATGTTGTTCTAAAAGACTCTCAAAATAATAAAAGTGAAGCATGAGAGACTAGAAATTTCTACAAAATAGAACCACCGCCATGCTCTAAAAGATATAAGTGATGCACTAGAGCAAATGACAAACTACTCCGAAAGATATAAGTGAAGATCAATGAGTAGTCGAATAATTGTGCCACTATGTGAAGACTCTCTAACATTAAGGAATTTCAGATCTTGGTATTGTATTCAAACATCAAGCAAAACAAAATAAAATGATATGACATTGCAAGGATAGCACAACTCATGTGAAGAAGCAAAAACTTTAGGCTCAACCGATACTAACCGATAGTGGTTGAAGAAGAAAGGTGGGATGCCTACCGGGGCATCCCCAAGCTTAGATGCTTGAGACTTCTTGAAATATTATCTTGGGGTTCCTTGGGCATCCCCAAGCTTGAGCTTTTGTGTCTCCTTAATTCCTCTCATATCATGGTTTCTCTTTTTATCAAAAGCTTCATCCACAACATACTCAACAAGAACTCGTGAGATAGGTTAGTATAAACCAATGTAAAACCTTATCATTTTCTACTGTAAAAAATCACCAACATTATTATTCAACATTGCATACTAAATTCCTCTGCATATCTAATACTCCTATCCTCAAATAGAATCATTAAACAAGCAAACATATGCAAACAATGCAACCATAACAGCAATCTGCCAAAACAGTATAGTCTCTAAAGAATGCAAGATTCATCATACTTCCCTAACTCCAAAAATTATGAAATAAAATTCCCACTGTATTAAATTTATCAGAGCTCATTATGCAAAAAGTTTCAACATTATATCATTCTCTGACTTTTCTAGGGAATTTTTGCAACAGCGGTAAACTTTCTGTTTTCAAACAGCAACATGTATACTAGCAAAATAAGCATGGTAAAGGCTATCCTTGACATTTTTATTGAAACTAAAGATGAAAAACATTATTATAAATAATAGAAAGCAAACACTAACAAGAAAATGATGCTTCAAGCAAAACACATATCATGTGGCGAATAAAAATATAGCTCCAAGTAAAGTTACCGATGAACGAAGACGAAAGAGGGGATGCCTTCCGGGGCATCCCCAAGCTTAGGCTCTTGGTTGTCCTTGAATATTACCTTGGGGTGCCTTGGAATCCCCAAGCTTAGGCTCTTGCCACTCCTTATTCCATAGTCCATCAAATCTTTACCCAAAACTTGAAAACTCCACAACACAAAACTCAACAGAAAACTCGTAAGCTCCGTTAGTATAAGAAAATAAAACCACCACATAGGTACTGTAATGAACTCATTATAAATTCATATTGGTGTAATATGTACTGTATTCCGACTTATCTATGGTTCATACCACTTAATACTAGCCATAGATGCATTAAAATAAGCAAACAACACATAGAAAACAAAATCTGTCAAAAACAGAACAGTCTGTAGTAATCTGTATCAAACGTATACTTCTGGAACTCGAAAAATTCTGAACCACTAGGAAGTCCTAAGAAATTTGTGTACCAATCCATAGCAAAAAGAATCAGGTCAGAAGCACGTTTCTGTGAATTAACAAAACTAATTTACTGGGTGCAAACGTTTCTGATTTTCAGCAAGATCAACACAACTATCACCAAAAGCCATCCTAAAGGTCTTACTTGGCACTTTATTGAAACAAAAGCTATAAAACATGATTACTACAGTAGCATAATCATGTGAACACACAAAAACAGTAAGTATAAATACTGGGTTGTCTCCCAACAAGAACTTTTCTTTAATGCCTTTCTAGCTAGGCATGATGATGACAATGATGCTCACATAAAAGATAAGAATTGAAACATAACGGGAGCATCATGAAGCATATGACTAGCACATTTAAGTCTAACCCACTTCCTATGCATAGGGATTTTCTGAGCAAACAACTTATGGGAACAATAATCAACTAGCATAGGAAGGCAAAACAAGCATAGCTTCAAAATTTTCAACACATAGAGGGTAAACTTGACATTATTGCAATTCCTACAAGCATATGTTCCTCCCTCATAATAATTTTCAGTAGCATCATGAATGAATTCAACAATATAACCAGCACCTAAAGCATTATTTTCATGATCTACTTGCATAGAAATTTTACTACTCTCTACATAAGCAAAATTCTTCTCATGAATAGTAGTGGGAGCAAACTTAACAAAATAATCATGTGAGGCATAATCCAATTGAAAACTAAAATCATGATGACAAGTTTCATGGTTATCATTATTCTTAATAGCATACAAGTCATCATAATAATAATCATATATAGCAACTTTGTTCTCATAATCAATTGGAACCTCTTCCGAAATAGTGGAATCATCACTAACTAAAGTTGACACTCTTCCAAATCCACTTTCATATACATCACAATAATCTTCAAATCCTCCAAAATAGTGGGATCACTACTTCCTAACGTTGACACTCTTCCAAACCCACTTTCATCAATATAATCATCATAAATAGGAGGCATGCTTTCATCAGAATAAATTTGCTCATCAAAACTTGGGGGACTAAAAATATCATCTTCATCAAACATAGCTTCCCCAAGCTTGTGGCTTTGCATATTATTAGCATCATGGATATTCAAGGAATTCATACTAACAACATTGCAATCATGCTCATCATACAAAGATCTAGTACCACGCATTTTAATGCATTCTTCTTCTAGCACTTGAGCACAATTTTCCTTTCCATCATACTCACGAAAGATATTAAAAAGATGAAGCGTATGAGACAAACTCAATTCCATTTCTTTGTAGTTTTCTTTTATAAAATAAACTAGTGATAAAACAAGAAACAAAAAGATTCGGTTGCAAGATCTAAAGATATACCTTCAAGCACTCACATCCCTGGCAACGGCGACAGAAAAGAGCTTAGTTGACGGGGTGTGAGTGAGTGCTGCTTACACTACAAAAAAATACACTTCCGTGATGATACATGTTTGTCACAGTAGGTCGCGTTTTTTGTCATGCATGTACATCCATGACAAATTTATGACAGAATCAAGATAGTCATACCTGTTGAGGGAGTCCTGGACTAGGGGGTGTCCGGACAGCCGGACTATCATCGTCCGCCGGACTCCAAGACTACGAAGATACAAGATTGAAGACTCCGTCCCATGTCCGGATGGGACTTTCCTTGGCATGGAAGGCAAGCTTGGCGATACGGATATGTAGATCTCCTACCATTGTAACCGACTCTGTGTAACCCTAACCTCCTCCGGTGTCTATATAAACCGGAGGGGTTTAGTCCGTAGGACAACATACATTACAACAATCATACCATAGGCTAGCTCTCGGGTTTAGCCTCCTTGATCTCGTGGTAGATCCACTCTTGTACTACCCATATCATCAATATTAATCAAGCAGGACGTAGGGTTTTACCTCCATCGAGAGGGCCCAACACAGGTAAAAACATCGTGTCCCTCGTCTCCTGTTACCATCCGCCTAGACGCACAGCTTCGGGACCCCCTACCCGAGATCCGCCGGTTTTGACACCGACATTGGTGCTTTCATTGAGAGTTCCTCTGTGTCGTCGCCAATAGGAAGGATGCCTCCGCCCGCCTTTAAAGACGGCGTTTTTAGCGAAGGGCCTTGCCGCCGCCAAACTATCCGCTAGGTGGTTTTCATAACCGCCGTCCGGCGCCGCTCGACAATGACCTCTCAAGTCGCCGAAGCAATCTTCGTGTCACCGAAGTCGCCGAGCAGCTTGATCCAATAGAGCTCGCGTCGTTAACGAGCTCTTGGATCGCATCGCCGCCTCAGGAGTCGCTACGGACTACAACCAGATTGGGCTTAAAACCGAACTGAGAGAGATTAACTCTCCCCAGGCCACCCACCACGTCGCAGTGGTAGAGGAGCAATACGGCAACTCTCCGCCTGTATTGAAAACTATTCATGTCCAGATTCCCGAACCCTCCATGCCGGATCCCCGCGGAGGGACGGACCTCGATCGAGCATTGAACTTAAAACCATGCATCGTTCCGGACTCGCTGGATCGCGTCCAGCAACCCAAGCTTCCAAATTCGGAAACTCCTCGGCTTTCGAGCCCCAAGATGGGCAGGGATTCGGACTTTAGTCCACCCACCCGCCCAGACATATGCAATCTATCTCTAATACGGCAAGAGCCCGCTGAAACAGTCATCACTACCGGGCCAAATTCCTCCTGGTTATGGACAGAATAAAGGACTGCCGAGAGGAAAACGCAATCTCAATCTTGCAATAATTGCACGGACAAGGGAATATTAAACGCCATTGATCGTCGCAAAATTAATCGCTTCACCGATCTGGCGTCCATAGTACGAAAGTACTGTGCGATGGAGAGTTTCCGGAAAACCGAAAATCAATTTTGGGATAATCCGGCCCCAAACCCGATCCATGACAAAAGGGCGCCTTACACTCAGGCCCCCGATGCAAAAACAAAAAAACAAAAACCCAATAAGGGAAACGGAACCGTACTGGAGGGATGGCTCAACGGACCCTGTAAGCTTCATAGTATAGATGGAGCAGTCCCAACACATAGCCTTCGAGCATGTTGGATATTACGGCAGGTGGCCAAAAGTGGCGAGGAGCTTCTAGCCCCGCAAAACCACTCCAACAATACCGGTACGGTATCAACAGTCTTCGAGACTTTTGCATCAAACAATATGCGAAAACGAACAATCCGCGGACTCGCCGAAGTCTACCAAGTAGCAACAACAAATCCATGGAGCGACACAGCTATTACTTTCAATGCCAGCGACGAGCCTAAATTCGAGCAGCGGATCGCCACCGCGACCGGTGCTTAGTCCCATAGTGGACGGCTTTCGGTGACAAAAGTCCTCATGGATGGCGGCAGCGATTAAACCTCATTTACGAGGAAACCTCATGGAAAATGGAAATCGATTGAGCCGTATTGAGCGAAGCAAGACAACCTTCAGAGGAATAATCCCTAGCCGGAAGCGGGCTGCACCGGGAAAATCACACTCGATGTGGTGTTCGGCTCGCCGGACAATTACAGATCCGAAGAAGTCACGTTCCAAGTGGCCCCGTTCAACAGCGGATACCACGCTATATTAGGATGAGAGGCATTCACAATTTTCCAAGCAGTACCTCATTACAGGTACATGAAGCTCAAAATGCCTGGGCCCAGCGTAATAATCACTCTCGTTAGTGATCCGGACATAGCACTCAGCGCCGAAAACAAGACAGCCACACTAGCCCTTGAGGCACTATTTGAAGCCTTAGCGGCAGAAGAACTCACCGCACTGCGCTCTACGGTGAACAGGGACGATGTGATACTCGATAAAAGATCCAAGTCCACCTCATTCAAACCAGCAGATGAAATAACAAAATTCCAGGTCCATCCAACGGACCCAACAAAGACAACCTCCATTGGGGCACAATTGAACCCCGAAGTGGACGCCGCACTGCGCGAATTCCTTCGGGAAAATTGGGACATTTTCGCCTGGCATCCTTCGGATATGCCCGGAATCCCACGCAGATTGGCAGAACACAGCCTAAATATCCTAAAAGGATTCAAGCCAGTCAAATAGGCTCTCCGACGATTTTCCGAACCTAAAAGACAGGCAATGGGAGAAGACCTAGCCAAACTATTGGAAGCCGGATTCATCAGAGTTATCAAACATCCGGATTGGCTAGCAAATCTGGTAATGGTACCAAAGAAGGACAAATCCTGGCGCCTTTGTGTCGATTTTAAAGACCTCAATAAGGCTTGCCCAAAGGATCCTTCCTCTCCCCGCATCGACCAAATTATCGATGCTACCGTAGGACACGATTCATTGTGCTTCCTCGACGCATACTCTGGCTACCATCAAATCAAGATGGCGGAAGCAGACCAAGCCGCCACGGCATTCATCACCCCTTACGGACCATTCTGCTTCAACACGATGCCATTCGGACTTAAAAACGCCGGCGCAACATATCAGCGCATGATTCAAACATGTCTGGCTACCCAGATCGGCAAAACAGTCGAGGCATATGTAGACGACGTAGTCATCAAAACAAAACACGTCAAAACTCTAGTAAACGACTTGAGGCTCACGTTCGACAACCTCAGAGCATATGACATCAAGCTGAATCCGGAAAATGCGTTTTGGCATCAGCCGGAAAGTCTGCTGGGCTTCATCGTATCCGTAGAGGAATCGAGGCAAACCCGGCTAAAATCCGAGCTCTGTCACAGTTGGACATTGCAAAAGACCTCAAACAAATACAAAAATTAACATGATGCGTAGCAGCTCTAAGCCGCTTTATCTCCCGTCTAGGAGAAAAGGCGTTGCCCCTCTATCGCCTCCTCAGGCGCACCGAACACTTCGAGTGGACGGATGCGCCACCGCGGACTCGAAGAAATAAAGGCCATATTGGCAACAAATCCGGTCTGGCTGCGCCTAACTGGCGAACCAATGTTGTTATACATCGCAGCAACGCATCAAGTTGTAAGCGCGGTCCTCGTCGTCGAACGAGAGACAGAAGGGCACAAATTCCCTCTTCAAAAACTAGTGTATTATGTATCCACCGTGTTAACCCCACGCAAGTCCGTTACCCGCACTATCGAAGATAGCATATCACGGTGTTCATGGCGTCCGGAAGCTCGACACTACTTTCAAGAGTGTTCGATAACAGATGGTCTCAAGTACCACTCAATGACATTATAAATAACCGCGACGCAAGGGGCAGGATTGCAAAATGGGCCATTGAGCTCTTACCATTCGATATAACTTACAAACCTCGGCGAGCTATAAAGTCACAAGTTTTGGCTGACTTTGTCGCCGAATGGACCGTTTAACTCCCTAAAGAGTACGGCGCATACTCCAATGGACTATGCATTTCGACGGCTCTAAAATGTTGGCGGATGGGGGCTGGCGTCATCTCGACGTCCCCAACCGGAGACACACCGAAGACGTACTTCAAATAATGTACACGGACTCCAACAATGCAGCGAATCGAGGCCCTGTTACATGGTCTCCGGATGGCGCTCCATGGGCATTCAACGCCTAGAGGTGCGCGATTCAAACCTTGCAATATCCCAAATAAATGGAGACTTTGATGCCAAGGATCCAAAATGGCAGCATATCGCAACGCTGTCCTAAAATGTCACTCGGTTTGAAGGACTCAATTCCATCACATAGCCCGAGATAATAACCAAGCGGCCGACGATCGGCGCACATCGATTATAAGCGTGATGCTGTCCCTCCAAATATCTTCCTGGAACGGCTCTTCAAGCCATCCGTACTATGGGAAGAGGAGTCCGGAAGTGATAAACCGGAAAAAACCGCGCCAATCGGCGATCCATAACGACATAACACCTTCATTACGTCATAATGGCGAGAATCGCCTGTGGGCGTAACCATTCCTAGCCTACTTGCTTAGGCAGGAACTCCCCGAAGACCAAAATGAGGCCCGCTGCATAGTCCGGCGATCGAAAGCCTACAAGGTACATGAGGGAGAACTTTATAAGAAAAGTACAACCGAAGTCCTTCAATGGTGTATCTCCGAAGAGGAAGGGCGAAACCTCCTGGCTGAAATTCATGCCGGACTAGGCGGACACCACGCAGCAGCCCAGGCCCTTGTAGGAAAGGCATTCCGTACAAGATTTTATTGGCCGACGGCCCGGGCAGATGTCCAGGACTTAGTCCAGAGATGCGTTGGTTGTCAGCTCTTTGCTAATCAGAGCCATATGCCGCCCACCGCCCTCAAAACCATACCCATTACCTGGCCGTCGCGGTCCAGGGCTTGATATGGTTGGACCCTTAAAGGGGAACCCACAAGAAAAGATACCTATTGGTCATGGTGGATAAATTCACCAAATGGATAGAGGCCAAACCGGTCAAAACGCAGAGTCCGGACCTGTGATAGACTTTATATCCGGGTTGTACACCGTTACTGAGTCCCCACAAATCATCACCGACAACGCACGAACTTCACAGCCGACGAGGTTAAGTCATGGTGCAAAAATATGGGCATCAAGCTCGACTACGCTTGATCTATCACCCTCAAACCAACAAATCAAGTGGAACGAGCAAATGGTCTAATAATGAGCGGCATTAAACCCGCACTAGTGCGGTCACTTACTAAATCGACACGCGGTGGGTCGAGGAGCTCGACCAGTACTGGGGCTGCGGACAACGCCTAACCGCACTACCGGATTCACACCATTTTTATGGTCTATGGCGCAGAGGCAGTCCTGCCTGCGACATTATTCCCGACTCACCTCGAAAAGCATGTATGAAGAAAGAGAGGCCGAGCTGGATCAGCAAGACAGCCTGGACACATTGGAGGAAGAACGCGACATCGCCAAGGCTCGTTCCGCATTCTATCAGCAGCAGGCCCGAAGATATCAAAGCAGAGAAGTACGGGCCAAGACTTACAACGTTGGCGAACTAGTTCTATGCCTGCCGGACAAGAAAAAGGACAAGCTCATGCCCAAATGGGAGGGCCCTTTCATTATCGATCAAGTCCTCACCAGCGGAGCATACCGTCTACGAAATGCGTCGGATAACCGACTCGAGCCGAACCCATGGAACGCAGCCCGCCTCTGAAGATTCTATGCCTAGCGCCGGACTAAGAGTTCGTCCCCTTCCTCCGTCAATTTTTATACTTGGCTGTCTTTTGTTTCTCTTTTCATAACCTTTTTATTAAAAAGCCCTAAGGGCTTACTTTTGCATTTTTCAGATACACTTGATGTGCCATCCGCACTCATTATACCTGGGGGCTTCTTTTACAGAAGCTCAATTATAAGGGTTTTATGCCCAAGCACATGTGTCAAGCTTCCACATGTACCTTTTACTCACCATTATATGCATTGATATGACTTAAGTTTTGGCCAAGCTGGGTTGCCTGGCTCCTGTGCTTACCCCTACATTCCCGATTGTTCGGCTAGGAGGTAAAGGGAGCACCTCTGCGATTATTCTTGCCGGTCACGGATGTGTACCTCGACTGGTGAAGCCGAAAGCTAGCGTTCTTAAGGGCATATTCGGTCGGTGACTTAAAAGATGATTTTTACCTACTTATTTATCCGCCCCGGATGTTTTTTCGCTTTTTTAGCAGTCCGACATGCACTTTAGGGCATGCCTCCCAGGGAAAGGAACCCTTAACGGAACTATTCTCCTGGAAGATGTTTCTTACTAACCATGTAATATAACATAACTAGTTGGGCACTTGTCCGATAAAGTACTAATGACCCTACGCCGGTCTCCATGCATACCACGGTTGTTTTAACCAAAAAGGTATTCGGACACACTCCGACTCTAGGGTCCCGAGGTTGAAGCGAAAAGGTCGGCAAAGACAAACGATCTACAATCCGACTAGAAGGCATTTCACATGTCACTTTAAATGAAAACATACATTGTCAAATTTATCGATTGTATTCCTCCTCAATCCCGCCTAACAAAGTTGTCTAACTTACAGTCCGTTGGGAAAATTTAGCAGCCAACTCTACTTGGGTGTATACTAAACTCACAGGATCTCCTTCTCATCGGGCCCCACCGGTCCAACTCGCCATGTGGTTGGGATCCGCCTTCTTGTAACGCTGCCTTCACCATGGCCCAAGCCTCCTGGCACCTTGACGGCAAGCCAAATCTTCCACAAACGGAAGGGCTGCCGACTCCTCAAGCTTCTCCATAAGCTCCCCAAGGCCCTCGGGTAGGGAGAGGTCAGCCATAAAGCCCGGACGACGCCGATCATTGCTCGCGAACTCGCTCGAGCAGCTTGCAACAACTTCGGGAAGTTGATCACCCGCTGATATGGGCATCTCCTCCGCAGGGTGACCTGTGAGTATACCTACAAGACACAATATGTCAATTTACTTCCTCGCCGAACTCTTCTCTTCAAAAGAGTCCGCTCAAGCACTTACTATAAATGCTGCGATGAAGCCGCTGATTCTCCTTAACGGAGCTAGACAGCCCGGCTTGAGCGCCTTTCAGCTCTTCTCCGAGCTTGGCGTTGGCATCTTCGAGCTTGTTCCTTTCTTGCTGCACCCTATTCAGCACCCTCTCGCCGGCCTTTAGCTGGCGCAGTAATTCTTGCCTGTCCGGATCTTGTCCGGCGGCACCTGCAATGTCACTATTAGACTTGCGCGCACACCACACAGCGCTTACATTCATTAATTAAAATGTGTTACCAGGAGGGGTCTCTGCGTCTCCCCCTGCGGCAGCAAGTGCGGCCTCCAGTTGGGCCTTGCATTCTTGCAGCTCCTGAGACAGCTGGGCATTCTTCTCGGTAAGAGCCTGCATTTCAAATGATCCTTAAATCAGTTAACATAACTATTTTAAGTCTCGGGGGCTACTGGTATATATAACCATTAAAATTCCATTACCCGTATGTCTTTCACATACTGCTCCATGGCTCTGGTAAAACCATCTTGAGCGGCACGGAGATGCGCGTCCCCTGTGTTAAAGGCGTCCAATGCCTCAGGGGAGAAGCACGCTTCACAAAATACTGTCCGGCGGCGCCTATGGTTCAGGGCGCTCTCCACCTCAGACTTGGTGGCGGACAGTCTGTCGGTGTCCTCCGTTGGAGAAGGGTCCGGCCCACGTCTTGCGCTTGCCTCCCCCCCAGGCCGGGGGCTGGAGCCTGGCCAGTGTAGGTTGGATCAGCAACTTTCGCGCCCGCAGTCCGACGAGCGCTTTTTCTCCTATGAAGATCATGAACATTCAGATGTTTCCTAGGAACGTTGCTCTGAAAATTCAAATACGAATTATACCTTTGCGGCGACGTTTCCGTCCGCACCGCACTCCTTTTCCGCCTGCTGGTCCGGACTGACCTCTGTTAGTCAGCCGCCGCGGGCTCGGCTTCTCGCTGTAAAGGCGCTTCCTGTAAAATGCCATCGTTCGTGAAGGTCAGAAATAGGCAGGAAAGAGATAATGGTGTCCAGACCTCGATCACAGTCACCTGGGAAGCCGGATACAATCCGGGGTAGTCCGCCGTGATGGCGACCAAAGCATTATCCATGCTGAGCTGGTAAAACACCCCGTCGATCAGCTCCACCTTGATGTCCGGGTCCTCTTTGGAGGCCGGATCCAGGGATCTTCCTGGATCCTCGGGTTGCGGAGCGGGACTTACCATGTCCTCTACAGTCCGGCGTAGATCCTGCGCCGGAGACGTAATGTAAGAAGCCTAAACTTCGAAAGCTTGGGCCGAGCCCTTAAAAGTGTTCGCTTACCCATCTTCTAGGGTTGTTCATAGAAAACCCATTTAAAGGGTTCGTTCGAAGGAAGTCCTCCTTCTCCCCTTTGTACAGATTGGACAGGGTCTTCACCAGATCCTCGGTCGAATCCAGCCCTTTGCAGCCATGACGGGTAGCATCGTCTTCCCCGTTGAAATCCCACATGGGGTGGCCTCTGTACTGCAATGGCTGTACCCCCCGCATGATGCATATTGCCATGACTCCAATCATGGTCAACCCAGAGTGGGCCAGTAATCTTATTCGGCCCATCAAGTAATGGACGCTCTTGTCCTCCTCCAATCGGGGGCTCCGTGGGCGCCAGCTGAGGCGTTTCTTCAAAGGAGCAGCATTAAACTCCGGGAGGCCAATCCGGACTGGGTCCGGCAGCGGAGCATCTCCTATGTAAAACCACTCTGAAGGCCAGTCTTCGGACGCCTTCCTGGGAGTACCGGGTGGGTATCCGGTCCCGGCGATGCGCCATATTTCGGCGCCGCCCACTTGATATATGGACCCCTCGTGAGAATGGGGTACGAGGCAGAACAACCTCTTCCACAATGCAAAATGGGGCTCGATGCCCAGGAATAGCTCGCAAAGAGCTACGAGCCCGCGATATGCGTGATGAGGCGGTGTGAGGTGGTGGAGCTGGAGTCCGAGAACTCCGTGAGCCCGCGGAGGAATGGATGTATTGGGAATCCGAGTCCCCTTATCAGATAGGGGACGAAGCATACTCGCTCCCCCTTATTGGGGCTTGGGGTAGCCTCCGCTTGACTCCCACCTTGATAAGTGACTAGCCCGGCTCGAACCGGGACCATGAAGGCCGGAGGAGATATCCCCGCTTGAGCTTCACTAGCTCACAGTGCGAACAGAGCACCTCCTCCAATCTCCGGCGGTGGGCCGAGCGCGAGAAGAGGAGCCGCGCCGACGGTCCATGATGGAATGGATTTTAGGTCAAAGGCGCTCCGATGAAGTATTCATGAGAGGAAGATGGTGTGGTTTGGATCTGGATTTTGCCTCTTTTGTAGGCGGACGACTTCGCACGACTAGGGGTAAAATGTAAAAGACACCCTGGCTTTTCGCATTCGGTGCGATGCGTGGTAAAAGGCCATTATTTGGCGAAGAAGCCGAGAAACACAAGATTTATGATGAAGCCGACACTCGCTCGCGGTACATGGAATTTGAAGGAAGAACCCGCCTTGCAACGCCAAGACTATATACGCTACCGGACTTATCGCCATTGAAGCCCGGTTCGGGGCTACCGAGGAGTCCTGGACTAGGGGTGTCCGGACAGCCGACTATCATCGTCCGCCGGACTCCAAGACTACGAAGATACAAGATTGAAGACTCCGTCCGTGTCCGGATGGGACTTTCCTTGGCGTGGAAGGCAAGCTTGGCGATACGGATATGTAGATCTCCTACCATTGTAACCGACTGTAATTCTTAACCTCCTCCGGTGTCTATATAAACCGGAGGGCTTTAGTCCGTGGGACAACATACATTACAACAATCATACCATAGGCTAGCTCTCGGTTTAGCCTCCTTGATCTCGTGGTAGATCCACTCTTGTACTACCCATATCATCAATATTAATCAAGCAGACGAGGGTTTTACCTCCATCGAGAGGGCCCGAACCTGGGTAAAAACATCGTGTCCCTCGTCTCCTGTTACCATCCGCCTAGACGCACAGTTCGGGACCCCCTACCCGAGATCCGCCGGTTTTGACACCGACACCTGTGCTGTGTTAGAAGTGTTCCATGACATTACCAAAATTATCATCACGGAAGTGTCCACTTCCATGATGATAAATCGCGCGTCAAAGAACTGCTTTCGTCAAGGGTGATCGACACGTGGCATCCACCATAACGGAACGCCATTAAGCTATCAGGGCGGGTTTTGGATCCGATAACCCGTTAACAGCCCCGACCAATGGGGATTTTCCACGTGTAAAATCATCATTGGCTGGAGGAAACACGTGTCGGCTCACCGTTGGGATAGATGTCATCCGCTCATTGGACCAAAGGCGCCTATGATACGGTGACACGTGGCACGGCCCAACAGAGGCCCATTCCTGTGAAAAGGCCGGCCCGTTTGACTTGGTCAAAAGGTGGTGGGCTGGCCCACGGAAAGCCTGTTAACGGCATGTTCGCATATAGCCCATTTACAACCCGCTAACCCAGGGCCCATTATGCCCTATCCGAATTAGGCCCAGTAGCGTCATCTGGGCCGTCCAATATGATTCAGCCCGTTTTAACTTCCGGCCCATGTGTGGCCCATGACTTATTTCGGCCCATATGAGGACCTTTGTAACTCTTGGCCCATTAACGGCCCGTGGTGAAACGGCCCGTAATGAACAAAGGTATCACTTTATACCCATTAACGCCCGTTATTCCATTGGCCGCTTCACCTAAGTTATCTTTCGCCTTCTCGGGGCCCATTGATACTTGGGCTCATTTGCAACGATTCGTTACATATGGCCCGTTAGTGTCATTTTACGCTTGTGGGCCAAATTCAGCCCGTCGTTACTGATCGGCCCGCTTGCGCCGTTAATACGCTAATGCTTTCATGTAAAAAACCTGTTGGGCTATTTTCATAGAGTTATCAAATACGGCCTATTAATGGCCCATTATGGTCCACGAATAGTACGGCCCATGATTGGTGAAATGATGATACGCCCCGTAGAAGGCCCATGGATCCTACGGCCCGTATGAGGCCCATGGATAGTACAGCCCATAGAAGGCCCATGGACTCTACGGCCCGTAGAAGGCCCATTGATCCCTAAGCCCCGTATAGAAGGCCGATGGATCCTACGGCCCGTATAGAAGGCCAATGGTCCTACGGCCGAACGAAGGCCCATGGATCATACGGCCTGCAGGAGGCCCATGGTTACAACAAATTGCAGTGTTTCCATGATTATTTTGGCCTAGTTACCAAAAAATAGGCTATTGTGACCACTAGAAAAACATAGAAAAAGAACTGCAGTGACTACAAGCAAACAACTAAATAAGACAATAAGGAAATAAATAAGCATGCAATTAAGGCTAGCCTATTACCGCTATTACACATATTACATCCATCTGGGCATCAAAGTTCGCCACGGTGCAAATATAGGGAACAAAGCAAGATATTACATACACTTGGCCGTGAAAATTGGCCACCAAAGGCAAATAAACGCGACAAAGAAAACAAGAGCATAATCAAACAACTTCGGAAGAGCTCAAGAAACGTTATCCTCGGTATCCACTATGCCGGGCAATAAGCTTAGCAAGCTTATTAGCTTTGTCCTGCTTGGCGCTAAAATCCTCCAACGCTTCTTTGTTGCACGGAAAGTATGCATCTGAATGCTCCAGGGACTTCCGCAGTCCTTCCGCTTCTTGCCGCAGCACAGCTGATCGATGTCTTTCAGCTTGTAGTTGAGACTCAAGAAACCGAACTGATTCAGATAGTGAGTTTGAATAGCTTGTGCATGCGGTAGTGGCCAGTAACTCGAACACTAAACCAAGACAGACTTTGGGGTTGTCTCATTGCCTTCAAGATAGTCTACCTTAGCTGTTTTATCAGCTTTGTTGGAGACCAACAAGGATGTGTCACTATCCTGAATCTTATCTCATTACATTCGTCGGTTGTACTAAAGTAGGGGGTACCTTAGTACCTCGAACTTGTGCACGGCAACAAGAAGACCTCACTGCCAAGCTTGCTTGGACGCTGGCAAGGCTCTCCACCACTCCTTATTACTGCCATTCAAGAACAAAGTACTAGCTAAGAATGACGAAGGCCCCAAGAAGAGAAGCTTGCCGGGAGACCAACCAGACATCACGGAAGACTTGCTGCTGGCGCCCAAGCCCGGCCTAAGAGGTCCAATGTGCCAACAAGCTTGCTTGGCGCGACAAGAGGCCATGACAAAGCACTTGCCGCGGCAAGGCTGCCACCCAACCCCAGCGCACCTAGTGACGCGTCATCACCAGGCCATCCCAAGGGCACGTGGCGAGGCGTTGCGGAGCCATGCGGAGCGAGGTGGCAAATGGAGCTGACAGAAGCGCCATCGTGGCAACCGGAGGCTCACTTAACGGTCACTCCTCCCGCACTATTGGGGCGACCGGACGGGAATTTAATGCCCTTGTCCCCTGCAGTCAGAGTTAGGTAGGGGCACTGTTGTGCACTGTTGTACCAACCTGCAATTTTACATTTCTACCCCTCTTCCTACGCCGCCACCGTGGGTACCCCTTCAGACTATAAAAGGAGGCCCATGCGCACGAGAAGGGGTTCGTCCATTCGACACCCACATCACCACTCATACGCCGCACGCCGAGCAAGATCAAATAACAAACACGGCAGCAGAGGGGTGTTATCTCTCGAGAGCCCCGGCCGGGTAAAGATTGCCTGCCTCCTCAGCAGCGCCTCGACCTCGATCCGCTCTGCGACGATCCCCGCCTCCCTTGCCGAACGTAAGGGCCCCTAGTGCCCCATAGGTGCTCGAGGCCACGAGACATGCCCGACATCTTTGGCGCGTAGGGGGCGACGAGGTCGTGAGCATCCGATCTGGTCTCCACGCTTACTCCAAAATCTTCATCAACATGCCACCAAGAAGAAGCCTTCGAGGTGGCCGCCTCCGCTCTGCATCGATTCGCCGCCACCGCTGAGCAAGTAGGCGGTGGAATGGGTGCTTTGGGAGGAGCGGGCGCCGCCGGTGGGTCTCGTGTCGTCACCAGATCCAAAAACAAGGCCCCGCAAGCGTCAGCGACCGAGCAGACGCCGCAACCTTCCCAGGAAGTGCAAGGTCAACAACGCCCCGGTGCTCCTAGCACCGTGCTCGCGTTGGAGCAAGGCCAAGCTGGTGGGTCGCGGGACGCTCGAGGCCAGCATGCACGCCCGCATGCTGGCGCAAGTGAGGTGCGGTCGCTGACGAGGTGCTGCTCCTCCCAATCCGCTGGGAGTCCGAGCACATCCGCCTCGCGCCGCCGCGCCGCCGCCACCACCTAAGACAACAGAGGAAGCGCTGGCCCGAGCCCAGCTGCTCCTAGACTTCTCCGGCGCCGCACAAGATCGACGATCGAGGATGGCCATACAGCCTCATCGGCTTCGCTTAACGGCGATAAGCCCCGGCGACCGGCGCTGCCGAGGGCCCGGCAAGACGCCCCGGCGCAGCCGGCGCCGACAGATCATTGGGTGCCGCTCCGTCGTTCCCAGCCCCAAAGGTCGAGATCGCCACTCGCCGGACCAACCTTGACGCCGACTCCACCGCATCGTCGGATCCGCGAACTCGCCGCGATCAGCGCCACGCTTCCAAGAGCGGCAACACGAAGACGCCAGACCAGATCGAAGCGCCGAGAGAAGCGCGACGTCAATCGACCAGCGCGCTGGGCCCATTGTCGACGCCAAGACGCACCGGAGAACCAAGCGACTTGTCAGACGCGGCAGGTTGCCCTGCTCACCCGCGAAGCTGCGGCAAGTCCAAAGGCCCAAAACCAAAAACTTCAAGCGACGCGTTCGAAAAGTATGACGGCAGGATACACCGTCGGAGTTCCTCAAGATTTACACCATCGCGTGCAAGCTGCCGGGGCGCGACGAGAAGATCCTTGCCAACTACTTCCCGCCGGTACTCAAGCCCAATGTCGATCTTGGCTCATGCACTTGCCGGACGGCTCCATTTCCTCATGGGCGGACCGGTGCCATCGCTTTGTCGGCGCCTTCACGGGTGGCCACAAGCCTCATGGCCGAGAGTGACTCCACTTGCTCGCCCGTATGAGGGGAGCCCCGCGCAAGTATATAGAAAGATTCAGCCAGTGCAACGAAACATCCTGACGTCCACCCCGCGCGTTATTAGCGCGTTTCATCGAACGCGCGAATCGCAGGATGAGGAGGAGATGGCGATGTGCAAGATCGAGATGTCACAGCTTTACGCCCGCCGACAAGTGTGCACGAGCTGAGGAGGGTGGAAAATCCCGGAGAGATTGCCGAGCGTATGATCGACAGTGAGGAGGCCGCCCCGGCAAGGAAGAACCGGAGGCGGAACAATAGGAAGAGGAAAGCTAAGGACGTGCTAGCTGTTGAGCATTCCGGCAACGGAGGCGGCTCCGACAAGGCCAAAACCGATGATTCCGGTGAGGCTGTAGCAGCCGCCGACAAGCAGGATAGCTCCGGCAAGCGTTATTGCAAGATCCACCGCACCAAAGGCCATGACCTCCAAACCTGCAAAAAAGTAGAGCAGATGGCGGAACTGCAAAAAGCTGAGTACGAGCGCCGCGATAAGGAGAGAGCCCGTGGAGGTGGCGGAGGATCCGCAAGAAGCTTCCCGCCCGGGAGGAATCGCGGCAAGGCCAAGCCGCTGCAAGAGACAGCCTCCCGCGCCGCGATAAGGACGAGGATGAAGATGAGGATGAAGAGATGGAGGAAGATGAGACCGATGATCAAGAGTTTCGTATATGCATGGTACAGGCATCGACGGCGGCGCCTTCCTACACACCTCGCACCGCCAACTCAAACAGTGGGTGCGGGAAGTGAATGCGGCAGAGCCGTCCGTCGAGGCACGTAGACCTCTGAAGTGGTCCGGCACGCCTATCATCTTCGACGTTGAGGACCACCCTGATCGCATCACTGCGGTCGGGTGCTTGCCGATGTTGGTCTCACCGACAATCCGCAACCTCAAGGTCACGAAGATGCTGGTTGACGGCGGGGCCGGCCTGAACTTGATTTCCTCCGCAGTACTCAAGAAGCTCCAGATCCCCGACAGCGAGCTCGAAGAAACCGGTGCCTTTCAAGGAATAAATCCGGGAAGGAGCCAGCCCAAGGGGAAGATCACATTGCCGGTGACATTCGGCAGCGAGCTAAACTTCAGGACTGAGAGGGTCACATTCGACGTAGCTGATATCCCCTTGCCTTACAACGGGATACTTGGCCGACCCGCGCTCGCCAAGTTCATGGCGGCCTCTCACCACGCATACAATGTGCTCAAGATGCCTGGCCCGATGAGTGTCATTTCTGTCCAAGGCGACAAGAAGGATGCACTCATCTGCGCCGACAAGATCTACCGGGAAGCAGCAGCTGCGGCACAGCGTGAGCCACTTGCCGCTGAAGCTCCCCGGGGGAAGAAGAAAGCCAAGTCCGGCAAGGACAGCTCTGGTGCTCACTCCAGCAAGCGCACCTCCCCGGAGCGCTGCGCTGCCGTCGAGGACGCGCCATCGAGCTCCACCGGCAAGTGCGAGAAGGCGAAGGCAGACCAACCAAAGACCAAACCCGGCAAGAACGGCTCTGGTGTTCGCTCTGGCAAGCCCGCTTCTTCGGAGCGCCGCGCTGCCGTCGAGGACGCGCCATCGAGCTCTACCGGCCAGTAGGGCAAAGAAAAGTTGCCAAGCTTCGGACTTTTGAGTTGTGCTCCCTGAAGGTCCATACCTTGTATGAAGAACCCGAGCGCGGAAGGGTCGAGTCGTGGTTAGGTTGTGCCGTCGATCCGTTTCGAGTCCGCTCGACGATAGAAGCACGCCGCAACCAGCCCGATGAATTCTTCCCGCCGGAGGCAACACCGCCAGCGGGCCGCTGATGCCCTGCGCTCGGCAAGCATGTTTGCGCCGGTGGGTTCCCCGGACGCGTGAGGACGAGAACATACAAGGGGGAAAGACCAGGGAAGGAGCACGACCTCGACGGATTGTTGAAGACGGAAAAGCTAAGTCGTCCAAGTTTTTGTACAGAGCACTTCTTAGTTCCATGCTTTTTTTTATGTTATGTTCCTCGTGCGTTCGTCCTTTGTACGCAATACCTGTGCGCGGAGGAGCCGGCTCGTGGTTAAGTTGCGTCCTTGTTTTGTTTCCGAGTCCGCTCAACAATACAAGTGCACTGCAACTGGCCCGAGAAGGTTGCTTGCCGGAAACAACACCGCCAGCGGGCTGCTGATGTCCCGTACTCAGTAAGTGTGTTAGCGCCGGCAAGTTCCCTAGAAGCGTAGGGTAAAAGTGCACAAAGGATATAACGAAGTAGAGGGCGTAACATAGCAAGCCTTGCCGTAGGGCGCCCTTCGTATGAGAAACTTGTGCGCAGAGGAACTAACTCACGGCTGAGTTGCGTCCTTGATTTGTTTCCGAGTCCGCTCAACAGTTCAAGTGCACTGCAACTGGCCTGAGAAAGTTTCTTGCCGGAAACAACACCGCCAGCGGGCTGCTGATGTCCCGTACTCAGCAAGTGTGTTAGCGCCGGCAAGTTCCCTAGCAGCGTAGAGTATAAACATACGAAGGGCAAAGCATGGCATCGTTCTGCAATATCGCACATAAAATAAAATATAGATAAAGAATAGCTTATTGCAGCGCTATCTCAGTCGTTTTTCGTGGCTATGATCACAGTGACAATGAGAAGCTGTAGGACGCTTGTTGGCGACAGTTCCCGCAAGCCAACTTCATTGGGGCTGCAAGTTCCAAAGTCCCTTCGCGGCGAGGCGAGGCCCCCGGAGGCCGTGGCGTCGACAAGGGCCAAAGAAAGCGCACTAGCACCTGGGTCTTGCCGGAGCCAGAGTTGCCGGGGGCTGCGAAGGCCAAGGTCCCTCCCCCGGCAAGCTAGGGTCGCCAGGGGGCCACGGAGTCAGATAAGTTCTTTTCATCCCTCGTCATGCATCCTCTTGTGGACCGGGGAAGGCGGGGCCGCGTCCTTGAACGAGTGTGTTTTGTAAAAAGAAACCTGTGCGCGGAGGAGCCAGCTCGTGGTTAAGTTGCGTCCTTGTTTTGTTTCCGAGTCCGCTCAACAATGCAAGTGCACTGCAACTGGCCCGGGAAGGTTGCTTGCCGGAAACAACACCGCCAGCGGGCTGCTGATGTCCCGTACTCAGCAAGCGTGTTCGTTCCGGCAAGTCCCCTAAAGGCGTAGGGTGGGAATGTACAAAGCACCAGATCAAGTAAAGGACTTAGCCCGGCAAGCATTCCCCTCTTTTTCATTAAAAACATCCTAGTTTAGTACAAGTCCATAAGAGGATGAAAAACATGATAGAGAGGATTACAGATTTTAAATACAGCTAAAGCCCGAAGGCTTACAAATCAAAAGATAAGATGCCCATAATCCCCCTCCTGTTTCTCTGTTTAGGAGGTAGGTCAAGGAGGCCCCGGCAAGAGAAGCTTGCCGGGGAGGGCAAAAGGGACGCCTAGGAGAGTTACGGGCGCCAGAAGACACCAAGAGAACTTCCCGGGCCGCCGAAGCTTATGCGGAGACGGAGGCGCCGGAGGCGAGCTTGAAGACGGGTGGTGGAACGTCAAGACGCGGCTGCCGAGGGCTCTCGCCCTCGACTCGATTTGACGGCCTTGCCGCCACCCCTCTTCCTCTTCCGCAGCCTCCCTACGCCACCGCCCAAGGAGACGGCCCGGGGAGTTCGAAGGCGGCGACCGGATGATGGGGTCGCCGGTGGCCTGGCGAGCAGCGTCCGACGCTTAGTCGGACCCGCCATCTCGCTGCGTCGTCGCTGCCGCTCCCTCCTCGTCACTCTCGCCGAGGAGGGACCTTCGCTATCGGAGGAGCTGTCCACACAAGATCTCGCCCGGGTGCCAGAGTCCCAAGACCTTGACGGCGAAGGTCGCCTCCATTAACTTAAAATGGAGGGTGAACCCGCCGTCAAGCTGTGGATGCGGCGAACGCCTTCCACCCTCGGTCAAGTACATCACGCCGGGGCTGGGGACACGACACTAACTCGAAAAGCCGCTGATCCCGCAGCCCTCATGCGCAATTCCATCACCTCGGCGGATCCGGTTCCATCGCGCCATGAACGGGCCGGCAGCCGAGGCGGCGACGAGGTGCTCGGCGCAGCTTGATGAAGAACTCCTGTGGATCGCCTCCGTGTGGACCGCCGAGGAAAGGAGCCGCCCGGCGGGAGACGGGAGGTGCACCGCCCGCCACCTCTCCCCGAGCACCCCGACCACGCCCTGACCCCGTCTGCTCCTCGCCCCTCCCTCTCCCCTCGTGGCGGCTCCGCCACCACAGTGCGAGATAGGGAGGCGCGCTGCCTGGAGGCAACCCTCGCTGCCACCGTTGAAGGACCAGGATTTCCTCCCTCCATGACAGATGAGGGAAAGAGTAACGGAAGTTGAAGACGAAGGAAGAAGAAGAAGTGTGGGACTATTGTGTTCCCCTTCCGTCCCTTTTAAAGGGCGAAGTGGGGGCTCGGCCGCCCCGCTCAGCCAATCAGAAAGCCTGGAGGAAAGGGGAGCGGGGCCAACCCGCCATCTTCGCCCATGACGGCTCGGTCTCCCACCTTCGCCGCCCATGACTCCTCACGCATGAGAGCCGCGTGGCGAAAAAGCGGAGCCGGAGCGACGGGTGAGAGGACCTCACCCTGCAGCACGATCACGGGGGTGGACGCCTTAAAGATAGCACACGCCACCCACGTCTCCCACGACGCCGCAATCGACGCTGCGCCGCTGCGTAGGAGCGCAGTGGCGCGAGCCCGTTCTGTCAGCGGACCAGTGCCACGCTGCGTCTGCAGACGCTTTTTGGGCCCGCCCAACAATGCTCGGCACCGTATGGCCCAGCCCGGGGCTCCTGCCGGTGTACTAAAGTAGGGGTACCTTAGTACCCGAACTTGTGCACGGGCAATCGCAAGACTCAGCGGCCAGCTTGCTTGGACGCCCGCAAGGCTCTCCACCACTCCTTATTACTGCCATTCAAGAACAAAGTACTAGCCAAGAACACGAAGGCCCCGGCAAGAGAAGCTTGCCGGGGAGACCAACCAGGACATCACCAGAAGACTTGCCGCGGCGCCCCGCGCGCCCCGGCAAGGTCCAATGTCGCAAGCAAGCTTGCCGGGCGACAAGAGGCTCAAGGCAAAGCACTTGCAGCAAAGGCTGCCACCCAACCCCAGCGCACCTAGTGACGCGTCATCACCAGGCCATCCCAAGGGCACGTGGCGAGGCGCTGCGGAGCCATGCGGAGCGAGGTGGCAAACGGAGCTGACAGAAGCGCCATCGTGGCAACCGGAGGCTCACTTAACGGTCACTCCTCCCAAGATCAGTTAGGCGGCCGGACGGGCATTTAATGCCCTTGTCCCCGCCGTCGAGTTAGGTAGGGCACCTCGCTGTACCAACCTGCAATTTTACATTTCTACCCCTCTTCCCACGCCGCCACTGTGGGTACCCCTTCAGACTATAAAAGGGAGGCCCATGCGCACGTAGAAGGGGTTCGGTCCATTCGACACCCACATCACCACCATACGCTCGCACGCTCGAGCAAGATCAAATAACAAACACGAAGCAGCAGTAGGGGTGTTATCTCTCGAGAGCCCCAAGCTGGGTAAAGATTGCCCGTCTCCGCCTGCGCCTCGACCTCGATCCGCTCTGCAAGACGATCCCCGCCTCCTTGTTGAACTGTAAGGGCCCCAGTTCTATAGGTGCTCGAGGCCACAGAGACACGCCCCGACACTTCCTTTACCATTGCTTAATATGGCACTCTTCCCCAATATTCTGTCAGCATTCTAAAAGAAGAAACAAGCAGACACATAACAAATTAGCATGTACTAGTATATGAAACTCATTTCGGTGAACCAGTTCATTAGTAAGGTGGACAGGATTAAACTATCAAGTCTTCTATTGCCAAGTACTAGTACATAATAAAAGCATCAAACAAACATATATCTATGTCCTATGGTCACTGCATTGTCTTGCAAATCAAAATAGAGACACGGTTCAAATCAGACGCTTCAAGACAAAGCAGCGGTGAAAGAATACAAAGCGTGGGAAACTACACGGCACAACAAGATTTTAGATGGGTACCACGGGTCTACATGTACAACAACACTATTGGCTCTGTTGTGATGCTAGTAATGTGCATGATATGAAAGTGAACTGTATACACAATTGAAATTGAAATCAACAGAGCTATTGATAAGAGCAAACCTATTAAAGAAACATGCGTGAACATACCTGCTATGCCATTGGAGTTTCGATTGGATCCTTCAATTTAAAAATAAGTTTATATGAGTAAATACAGTGATACAAGAGCAAAGCAATCATAGTTAAAAAAGGCGCGCCTAAGCGAGCGCTTAAGCGCGCCTAGGCTCTAGGCGTTGGCAAAACACATTGCGCATAACTACGCATAATCTGTGCATAAATGCGCATAAGCATGCGCTTTGGTCAGTAAAGCGCAAGGCGATGGCAAAATGCACAATTAACGCCTAGCACTTTTTTAAACTATGATAGCTATGGAATCTTAAATTAGAACAGTTGTTCTTCAGGTTTAGACACTTGTTCTACATGAACAGAGTACAGTAAGACGCAAGAATAAAATACTTAAAATAGAAAATGAGCTCATAGACCTTACCACATTCTTGGTTCGGGACCAAGATCTAACAAAGGCGCTCCCGATCATCGTCCCAAAAATGTGTCTCGGGAGAACGTAAGGGAATTTGATGAGTTTCTTTGCGGTGAAGTACATTTTCTTCGAGTAATTCCGATCTCGCCACCAAGCATTCTTGAAGATAGCGAGGTATTAGCATAGGTTACCTCATCCCGAAGTTTCCAAATTGGTCCTTCTCTATAGAAAAATGGGAAAATTTGTTGTATTATAACCATCATGGAGGTAGGATGTATGGGACGAAGCAAAGTAATTGCCATGAATAACATTACTTACACAT
The DNA here is from genome assembly GCA_021437245.1 of Aegilops speltoides. NCBI lineage: Eukaryota > Viridiplantae > Streptophyta > Magnoliopsida > Poales > Poaceae > Aegilops > Aegilops speltoides. The sequence goes on from CM038147.1 coordinate 218,969,197, forward strand.
AACTCCTGGACAAACACCTACAACTGGCATTTTCCTTCATCTTCAGTATAATATTTCCAAGATGGGAAGATACGCACATATGATTTAACAACATCAAATGCGATAGATGCTAAACTACGAATGGCTGGTTGTGCTTCCTCCATAGGAATAGGCGTACTAACCGATGGAGTTGGGGTTCACCATGATAGTACTGGCCCTTTGGGCACTGGAGCTGCCTTACTAACTACTGTTGTTTGGGAGCTCTGTGGTGGAGATGGTGCTGTGTCAACCGGAACTGGGTTACTATCGGCTGGGGTTGGGGTTAGATTTGGTGAAGCTGGTTCTCTGTCCATCGCAGTAGGGGTACAATCTGTGGGAGTTTGGGTTATGTGTGGTAGGGCTGGTTCTTGTGCATGTACAACCGGGGTGCTATCTCCACCAAGAGGTAGCACGGTTTTATTTGAAGACCGTGTTTTTATTCCGCTAGATACTGGCATCACCCTCTCCAATTCAAATGGCTGATAAACAGGAAACATAGTTGAATGTACAGACATTGTATGAGAGATAGATGCAATAGATAGTGTGGAAAAAGAGGGCATGAAATAGTTGCCATGTATATTGTTTAACTAAAACGGATAGCATGACATAATTTCACATATATGATGTCTATCTAAACTAGATAGCATAGCATAACATAATTCAAAGATATGATGAATAACTAAACAGGATCGCATGACATAATTCACCTACATGTTATCTAAGTAATCAGGATCGCATCATTTAATTCACATATGTGATTTATATGCTAAACAAAGGGCATTCAATATGATGTCTGAACTAAGAACATGGTGTTGAATATTATGTATATGATGTATAAACTATGCAATGCAGACACCGTATGCATGATATGAGCAAGATAACTGCGCAAGTTAGAGCATACACCTCGGTGGGGAATAGGACTGGTCATCCTGTCTCTCAATCCATCTATGAGGAGCTATCGACCCAACAAGAGATCTTCTTCCACAGTAGCACCGCTCGCTCTCGATGGCCTTATTTTCACTCCAGATTTTTCCATCTCCCACCCAAATGGCTGATTCACAGGAAGAGTAGTTTAATGTACAAACATTGTCAACAAATAGAAATGTAATGAAGAAAAGGATGGGCAAGATATCATTCAAATATATGATGCCTGGTTAAACAGGATGGCATTGCACATTTCACATATATTATGGCTGGCTAAAAGACATGAGACCGCATAATTCCCATATACGATATAGAAACTAAACAAGTGGCATTACGTAACATGTATAAACCAAGCAGTATGACATATATGATGTCAAAAGTAGGCACCGCAAGGCAACATATGCATGATATGACTAACATCATTATGCCAAGGTAGAGCAAACACCTTGGGGGTAAATAGGAGTGGTCACGCGTATCGCCTCGTAATGATATCTTCCTCTCGATTACAACTGAGAGGGGTGGGGAGGGTTTTCCATTGAACCCACCATGGAGCGATGTCTGCATGACATTGTATTGCCGCAAGAAACCCTTCTCTTTTCTCTACATGTTCAAGATGACTGTACATTATCCGACATGCATATGAAAAAATATGGTGAGATTATGTAAGGAGAGCATGCAGAAATTTAGAGTGATGGTAACAACCAAGGATCGACGTTTTTCCATTGAACCAAAATAGCCCTAATGGATCGACGTGAATGTATAGTAATAAGTGATGCAACAAGTGTACAACCTCTTTGTCGTAGCAGTGTCGACCTCAAAGATCATTGGGTTGGTCGCCAAGCTTGAGGCAGAGATGGCTGTCGGAGGTGTGGAGGAAGATCTCGAGGAATCAGAGACGGTGTCCGTGGCATCGCTTTGTTGTGATGGATCGCTTACGCTGTTGGAGCAGCTCCGTGAGCCAGAAGACGCCAAGGTGAAGCAAAGACAAGATGTACATCGCCAATCTCAAGTGGGATTCGATAGCATTTCCAATAGATGATGAAAATGGATGTAAAATTAACATCACCAAAACCACCGACTACAACAGATGAGGTAAAACTGTTGACTCAACTTAACTATCGAAACTGAAATTTCTTCAGGAATCAATGCTACTCGTCGAAACTGAACGCAATGGTAGCAGAGAGGCACTTGACATGTAGTTTAGGGAGGGCCTGCAGTTCATCTTCAACCTGCACACCCCTGAGCCGCCTGCCACCACCGGCCTCGCCGCCGGCCCCAACGCCGCCTCGCCGCCCTGAAACAACTCGCCACCGCCACCCCGGCCAGCCCTCTAGGCCCCCCGTCCCCACCCTGAACCCTAAGATAGATAGTGGGGTACCTCTCCGGCGAGCCCCCATCCCCGCTGTGGGTGGTTCTTCCTTAACTCCGGCGAGCCCCCCCAACCCCTAAAAATCGGCTGACCCAAAAGTCGATTCACGATCAAGTGTGGCTTAATCGAGCAGAAAGCAAAGAAGACGAAGCGAGGGGGAGAGCAGCAGCAGCAGCTGGGCAAGCGAGCGATCGAGCGAGAGCCGGAGCAGCAGCAGCAGCGGGAGCGAGCGAGCGAGAGCCAGAGCAGCAGCAACATATCCGGCTAGTATGGCCGCCGCCGCCGAAGGGGCCTCTGCGATGCCCGGATATTTAAGCTACAGTAAACCTCTATTAATGATGCCACGTCACCACGGTTACTGTTGCTAATCTCGGGTTGATTCGAAACCATTTCAAAATTGAAATTTTAAATTAGTGTCAACAATAAAAGTTTTCAAAAGTTGAAACAAAAATGTTCGGTGGGTGCCGAATATTACAAGGGTAATTATAATAAAGCAAACACATTTTTAGAAAATGCCTAAATACTTTAAAATGAAATAAAACCGAAATGAAAAATAAAGAAAAGAAAGAAAGAAAGAAAGGAAAAGAACCCCCCCTCCCGGGCCAGCCGACCCAACTGGGCCAACCCATCAGGCCCAGCCGGCCACCCACTTCCCCCTTATCCACTCACCATTCCCCACCCGAACCGCCACCGACACTCCACTTCCCCCCCGCAAAATATCTCTGCCCCCTCTCTCCCTCTCTCCCGATTGGATCGGGATCGAGAGGAGGAGGCCACCGACGCCATCGCCCACCGCAGCCAGGAGCACGCGCCGCCTCGCCGGACTTCCCCACCGGTCTGCTTCCCCGTCGCACGTCGTCCACGGCATCCTCCCCGCGCCACACTGCCCTATCCCTACGGCCCCTGTGAGCGCCTTCCTTCTTCCCTCCCCGTCCCCGTCGTGCGTAGTCACTGCACTCACCACGCCGCCATCCCACCACAGCCCGCCGTCTGCGCCAGCCCCGCGGCTCGCGGCGCCCACGACGACGCGCCAAGATCGCTTCATGGTCGCGCCACCACGCTCGCCTCCGTGCTCGCTGCGACCAGACGCGCTTCCACATCCCCGCCCGCCTCGCCACCCCGCCCCGGTCACCCGCAGCCTCGACGCGGCCACCCGCACCACGGGCTGCACCCATGGATCATGGATGCTTCGCCCCGACCTCCTTGCTCCGCGCTTACCACGACCACCTCCCCCCCCCCCCCCCCGCGCCCATGGCCACGCCCGCCGCCGCACTTTTGTCGCAGTCGCGCCATCGTGCTCACTAACGCCGCTGTGGCCACGCCCCGCAGCTGCTGTAGATGCTACTATCGCTACACCGCCGTGGCCTCACCCCCCCGCTTGCCTCTGCTCCTCATTGGTCGCGTCCCCTTGTCAGGCGTCTTGGCGCTGCGTGGCGCCGCCTCGCCAGGTTGCTCGGCGAGCCCGCCAGGGCCACAGCCCCATCTCAGCGTCTGGCGGGCGGCGCCCGCCAGCGCCTGTCGGGTTCGTCCGCCGCACCTAGGCGTGTGCCCGCGGGCGCGCCGCCCGCTAGCGTCCCGGCGCCCACTAAGGCCCCTGGGCCTATGACGTTGGGGCCCCACCCCCTTTGAACGAAAATGATATAAAAGAATATAAATAATAACAAATAATTAATTAATTAAAAATGAGTTAATAAGTAATAATTAATATTAATTAATAGTTAATTAAACTAATTAAACCTGATTAGATTAACCTAACCACTAATTAAGCTAATTGGCACTGTTTAATTAACCTACTAATTAAACAACCAATGACATTTGGGCCCCACACGTAGTTGACCCAGTCAACTGCATAGTTGACTGCTGACCTCAGCATGATATCATGCTGACATCATCATTTACTATTCTAGATAATATTGGATTTAAATAATTAATTAAATTCCAGAAATTAATAAAATCTTTAAAAAATCATATCTTTTAATCCGTAACTCGGATTAAAATATTTTCAACATGAAAGTTGCTCAGAACGACGATACGAATGCAGATACGCAGCCCGTTCATCCGCCACGCGTCCCTACCTTAGTGAACCTGCAACATTTCACCTCCGGTTCATTAGTCCGAAAACGCGAAACACCGGGGATACTTTCCCGGATGTTTTCCCCTTTCGCCGGTATCACCTACTACCGCGTTAGGGCACACCGAACACCGCGTATTGTCTTGTTACGCTTTGTGATGCTTTGATTGCGCTGTTATTTATTGTGTTCCTCCGTTACTTCTTTCCGGAGACCCCGAGACCGGCGACCCCAGCTCGACTACGGAGTCGACGACCCTCCTTCTTGCCGTGAGCAACCAGCAAGCCCCCTTGATCACCGATATCGCCTATTCTCCTCTATACTGCTTGCATTAGAGTAGTGTAGCATGTTACTGCTTTCCGTTGATCCTATTCTGATGCATAGTCTGACATTGTTGCTACATCTGTTGATACCTTACCTGCAATCCTAAATGCTTAGTATAGAATGCTAGTTTATCATCATTGGTCCTACATTCTTGTCAGTCTGCCTTGCTATACTATCGGGCCATGATTACTTGGGAGGTGATCACGGGTATATACTATACATGCATACATACTACAGATGGTGATTAAAGTCGGGTCCGCTCGAAGAGTACCCGTGAGTGATTCATGGATTGGGGGCTGAAAGGACCTTTGTCCCGACGACCCTCTGTGTGGATCTTTGTGGCGGAGCGACAGGGCAGGTTGAGACCACCTAGGCAAGAGGTGGGCCTGGCCCTGGTCGGCGTCCACGGTTGCTTCATAATAACACGCTTAACGAGATCTTGGTATTTGATCTGAGTCTGGCCATTTGGTCTATACGCACTAACCATCTACGCGGGAGTAGTTATGGGTATCCCGGCGTCGTGGTATCAGCCGAAGCCTTCGTACGTCAGCAACTGAGCGGCGCGCACCGGATTGGACTGGAACGCCACTAGGCTAGGTCTGCTTCCGGCCGCCCACACAACGTGCAGGTGTGCTCAAGGCGATGGGCCCAGACCCCTGCGCGCTTAGGTTTAGACCGGCGTGCTGACCTCTCTGCTGTGCCTAGGTGGGGCTGCGACGTGTTGATCTTCCGAGGCCGGGCATGACCCAGGAAAGTGTGTCCGGCCAAATAGGATCGAGCGTGTTGGGTTATGTGGTGCACCCCTGCAGGGAAGTTAATCTATTCGAATAGTCGCGTCCCACGGTAAAAGGACGACCCGGAGTTGTACCTTGACCTTATGACAACTAGAACCGGATACTTAATAAAACACACCTAGACAAGTTCCACAGACAACCCGGTGATCGCTTTTCTACAGGGCGACGAGGAGAGGATCGCCGGGTAGGATTATGCTATGCGATGCTACTGGAGATGCTACTTGGAGATGCTACTGGAGATGCTACTTGGAGATGCTACTTGGAGGACTTCAATCTACTCTCTTCTACATGCCGCAAGACGGAGGCTGCTGTGCGTAGTCTTCGATAGGACTAGCTATCCCCTCTTACTCGGCATTCTCGCAGCTCACCACCGATATGGCCTCCTTACACATATACCCATGCATATGGTGTATAGTTCCTTGCTTAGTAGTACTTTGGATGAGTACTCACGGTTGCTTTCTCCCCCTTTTCCCCTTTCCTTTCTTTACGGTTGTCGCAACCAGATGCTAGAGTCCAGAGCCGACGCCACCATCGATTTACCCCCTACTACATCGGAGGTGCCTACTACTACGCAGCAGTCTCACCGACGATTTACGACTGTGAGTAGTTAGGAGGATCCTGCAGGAGGCTGCGCCTCTTCGATCTGATCCCAGCTTTGTGCTAGCCATCTTATGCCAACTTGTTTAACTTATGTCTGTACTCAGATATTGTTGCTTCCGCTGACTCGTCTATGATCGAGCACTTGTATTCGAGCCCTCGAGGCCTCTGGCTTGTATTATGATGCTTGTATGACTTTTTATTTTAGAGTTGTGTTGTGATATCTTCCTATGAGTCCCTGATCTTGATCGTACACGTTTGCGTGTATGATTAGTGTACGATGGAATCGGGGGCGTCACAGCCACGCACTAGGGGAGAGCCGCCGTGGAGAACTCGCCCGCGGCGCCGGCTTCAAGGTAGCCGCTCCATGGGGGTGCGAGATGGAGCACCGTCGGCGCCGGGAGGTCGATTTAAGGAGAAGGTGCAATGCGATGAGTGTACAACCTCTTTGGTGGCACCAAGTAGGCCTCAGCTTCGTCCGAGGAGTCGGTGAGGATGCTGCGGTTCCGGTGGAGCAGGTTAAGGCGGCGCTATGGGGATGGAGCAGCCGTGATAGACGAGGCGATCATCGGAGCAACTCCTTGGAGGTGGAGGACGGGGCGGCTGAACCGGCGGGATGGCGAGATGGACGACGGATCCTCATCCGGGGAGGTGGACGAGGGACGCCGAGCTGTTGCGTGGACGACGCTGCCGGGAAGAGGCTCGCTGGGCAGCGTGACGTGGCGGACGGAGGAGGGTGGGGTTTCGCGGCTGGAGCGGAGAGGTTATGGCGGCCTGGATTTCGAATGGCGAAAAGGGGGCGATGGGAGGGGGTGAAGCATGACTTAGGGACGCGCTTGTCCAAAATGTAGGGTGTGTTACAAAAGTACCCCCACCGATTTGAAGTAGCGCCCTTTCGCTCGTGGTTAGAAGGGGATTTCGCATGTCGGGATTTGGCAGCCGGAGGGAGTTTTCGCGCTGTAATTTCGGGATAGCAAGGCACGGGTTGTGAAGGCGCCAGTTTGGGAGCACGATATCTGAATTTTCGGATATACCAAGACGGGGTTGAATTTTAGGACAAGCCTAACGTAGTAATATTGTACTTGTACGTACCAAATCAATTCGCACTTCCCTCAACCAAAAAGAAAACAAAAAAAATAAAACTATTCACACCACACAAAGAGAGAGTCTTGCCCTGTTTTACTATACAAATGCTATTCAAAGCTACTCCAAAGCACACCGTTAACTTCGTCTGTGAAAGGTTCTTTCAATGATATAATTTTCACATTGTGCATGTCATGTACTATTAATCTTGTCAATAGTCAAAGGCGGTCTTAAAAATCTCATTACGCCCTATATAGATGGAAGGAGGGAGTATGAATCCATGCTATGTTCAATTAATTTTTTCGCTTGCTGTATAATGCATGTAACCTACTCATACCAACATTTTAGTGCATTCCAAATGTCTATGCTACCGCTGCAATTCGAACTAAATTTGATTTCGTTTCTCTATTTCAATAAGAATCTACAATCATGATTGTTGCCAACTTCAACCATCATAGTTTCCTTGCTATCCGCTAGATATAAATCGGACGGCCTATAATGCAGGATGGCAGGCACACCATCATCAACAACTCCGTTTTTTATAAGAGTAGAGATAAAATATATTAAATGTAGTATACCATTTTCATAAACACACCATGTGTATCACTGTTATATATATTCACACATGTGTCGATTTAAAACACTATGATAAATTCTCCAAATATCCGAATTCGCTTTTTATAATGAAGTATATATGATCTCTATTCGTCTTTTACACCCACATAACCCTCTTATCTTTGTAGCTAGCGCTAACTTTCTCTTATGCATGCACACGTCCGCATCCCTCTCACCCTCCCTCAAGATTCTCTAGCTCCATCACAAAATTGCCTTTTTCACTTTAGGTCGCTCACCCATGGTGTGTGTAGGCTCCCCCAGCTCCTTCTTTATGGCACACATCGATCGATATGCCTCTCTAGCCAGGTGTGCCTAGCACAAACACAAGCTTCCCCTCTTCTCTTGTCACCGTCCATGCCTCACTCCCACCACTCTTTTCATCGTTCTCGTACTCGCACACACCTCCCCGCTCGATATAGTATGCCTCTCATACCACCTCCTACATGCATCCCTCTATCTCTATCCTTCTCCTTGTGCCTCGTTTGCTTCTAACACACACATGCATGTATACCGATCGATCTCCCAATATATACCTGGATCGACTTTAACTACCCCCCATCGATCGACGTACCTCACAAGTTATGTCTCTCCTTTCTCTAACAAAGGGCGATTGATCTTCCTATGTAGTTATGTCTACTTACCACAGCCACATCGTCCCCCCGCATCATTCGTGCATGCCTCCCGACCCGTCTCTCACACGCACGTGCACAGACAACAAGCAGCCATCTCCTCTCTTATTGATATTGCGGGCGTGCCCTCCGTTTGTCTAGCAAGCCTATCCCACCATTTGTTAGAAGCAACTCCACTACCACCTCCTCCAACACTCTAGCTCTGTCTCTCTCCCAACCTTATTCCTCTCCTGCACATATGCATGGATGCCGATCGATCTCCCTTAATACATGAGGCAGATCGATCTCCTTAATACATGAGGTAGGCCTCTCCTCCTCCACACATATACCAGCCATTGTACCTCTATAGTTAATTGGGCCTCCTCTTCCCCACCACACACCGATAGTCAAGCTGCAGTAGGTATCCATGCCACGAGACAAACCGCACATGTCCCTCTCACGCTCCAAAGAGGGCCAGACTCTATATCTTTGACGTGGGCACACACAAATTGATGGCACTTTTATCGATCACACACACACACACACACGCCATCCCTCTTTTCGATTCTATGGACACCTCAAGCCGGTGATACCTCCACTCTCTTCTCGTGAATCGCCTCTATACATATGTTATATCCAGACTCTATTTCACACACATTGCATATGTTACATTTTTGATTGAACCCCCCAAAAAAAAAACTCTCAAGAACCCACATACTATATCTCTCTAGGTTTGTATCTCTCACACAACCCCATGAGGTGGTGTACGATACAAGAAGAGAATAGGTGCACTGCACGTACTCACGCCGTGCCCAGCCACACTCCAGCTGCTGGTACACGGTGGAGCTCATTTCTTTATGAAATGGCAGCCCACGTGCTAATTTGAACGCTTGTAGCGGTTGTTTACCTAGGAGGTCGTGTACCACGCCTGCACGAAACAAAGTTCGACTTGACGCGTTGCCGCGTTATTTTTAAATAAAGTTATAGCGCTCAATGGCACATACACAGAATATAAAACAATTTTTATGGAGAAAAAGGTAGTCCTCTCACTATATACAATGGAGCCTTGAGTGCCTGGTTTGTCGCTCTTCAGAGTATCTCACACAAGGCTGCGGTGGCCTCTCTCTCTCTCACCGTTGGTCATCGATCCGCCGCATCCCGTCCGCCGGGAAAGGGAGTGCGGTGGCCTCTCTCTCACCGTTGGTCACCGATCCGCCGCATCCCGTCCGCCGGGAAAGGGAGGAAGTGCATCATTTCTCCGTTCGACGGCGCCGAGGCAGACGCCCCGATCTGCGGTACACGCCGTTCTCTCGACCAAGCTCGGCGCGCAGGCTTTACGCCACTGCCGCAGATTCCACCCCGCCGCCACCTAGTTACATCCCGACGACCTCCGTATCCCCTCCGCCTTGCTCCAAGCTTGTCTTCCCACGCCGCTGCATGTGGATCTTCCATAGTTCTTTGCCCAAAACGTAGCTCGCCCAAACAGATTTTCCATATTGCATTCTCGCCTCACACTGCTTTAGACAAACACAACCGTGTTGTTATCTTCCCTTAGGGCAAGGAATATGCTTCTTTTTTGTCGTCGCATGTGTCATCAACTATTATGGCCAGTAATTGTTTCCTTCTACCTCTTTTTTGCAAAGAGGGCTATCCATTTCACCTCGTTGCTATTGCGACCTTTTGGTGAACTGCACAAATCACTTTTTTCTTAAGAGTGTTTTGTGCAGTTGTACTAAAATGTCACATGGGCAACGCCTCTATATTTCAAAGCAGATGCACAAAGGGAGATTGGTTTTGCTCTATCCTCCTCATCCAACTCCGAGCCTAATCTTCTCCAACTAGTTAGTCTTAAGAGAGACTGCAAAGGTGACCGGCTTCTATTTATGTGTTTATTGTTTCATCAGCAGTCCTCTATTATCGTAATCACACTTAATATCTTTGGAACAGGGATGCTCAGCTCTATTTTAGTGGAACTGCACAAAATGATCGGAATGTTGCATGCTCCAGACAGCTACTTTTTTTCCCAACATGCCTTGTTGATTTAAACAGAGCTGGGGGGACGTTGCTGCCAATGAAAGCATGGATCAATTTTAATTTAACACCTTCTCACAACTCTATCTTCAGTTGTGATGTAATTATTAGTTATGCTAATAATTGACATGCATTAGCAAGGAAGTTAGTTTTTTATTGTTTCTGAAAGAGCATCGATGGCAAGACATGCGAAACAGAAGCTGAAAGCTCACACCATTGTACAATTTCATGTCTCGCTGGAAAATTATTTGTATAGTACGTCAATTATGTAAAAAATGATGGAAGCTTGATAGCATTGTCAGAAGCCTCTTCATCATCCGGGTCCATGTGCCATGCACAAAATTATACTCCTTCGTTCCTAAATATTTGTCTTTTACAAATTTCAAACGGGCATATTTTAGAGTGTAGATTCACTCATTTTGCTTCGTATGTGTACTCCCTCCGTTCCTAAATATTCTATTCGTCTTTCTAGAGAATCTACACTCTAAAATATGTATATACATCCGTACGTGCCAGTCCATTTGAAATCTCTAAAAAGACAAATATTTGAGTAGTCACTCGTTGAAATCTCTAGAAAGACAAATATACTCCGGAGTATATTTAAGAACCGAGGGGTAGTGCACAACCGCATGGGAGACTCAGCCCGGTCGTTGCGCCCGCATTAATAGTGAGTAATGAGCAGTCAAATCGTAAGCCCCCACCTTTCCTAATCGTAAGTTGCTCAAAGAAGCAACCATCAATACGCTCTTCTTTGAATCCGCCATACTACTCCATCCACCTTTGCTTATACAACGCGCTTTAGAAAAAAGAAAAAGATCTGGGGACCAAGGCGACTAGCGATCGGCTGAAAAATAGCATTGGTAGTTATAGCACGCGCCTATTACTAGAGGGAATAATGCGTACACACATGCATGCAGTGCATCCACCTCGGGTACACACATGCATGCACTTACTCCACTCCGTAGTTACATGGAGAGAAAATTGTGGACTTGATTGGGGTTACCACGCCCTAATTAATTGAGCATTAAACCAAACGCGTCTAAAGTCTCTCTGGTGGTGGAAATGTGAGAGAAATGCATCATAATGAAGCGCGCCCTGTAAACTGAGGGAGGAGTAGTATGAAGGTTCAAAACCAAGTACGCGTATGGCCAATCGGTCAACGCACCTCCTCTTGGCATATCACTGACATGTGGGACAGGAGTGTGAGCAAACCGATCTCAATTGACGGCAAAGAGCCAACCCGCCGTTCCTTGAGAGAGACGATGTTACGCCCAATATGCGATACTATCCTAAAGAGACTCGAAGGTCCCACTAAGGATAGAACCGCATATTGATACGCTTTTGCAAGGTGGATATCATTACATCAACATTACATAATAGAAGGGGATACATACAAAAGGCACACAATGCCACACGAATACAACATCATCTTACATAAGAGCACCATCCGACTATGGATGAAACACAAACAGAAACTCAAATGACATCCACTCGCTAGCCCAGTGCCCGACCGAACCTATCCCCTGATCAAAGAAGAAGCAGAAGAAGAACTCCAAAACAAGCAAACATCACTCTCGCATCATGATCATCGCAAACCTGTACTTGCAACTGTTGTTGTAGTAATCTGTGAGCCACGAGAACTCAGCAATCCCATTACCATGGGTATCAAGACTAGCAAAGCTTAATGGGTAAGGAAGGGGTAAAGTGGTGAGGTTGCAGTAGTGACTAAGCATGATATGGTGGCTAACATACACAAATGAGAGCGAGAAGAGAAACAAAGGAACAGTCGTGAAGCTAGCAATGATCAAGAGGTGATCCTGAACTCCTACTTACGTCAAACATAACCCAAAGACCGTGTTCACTTCCCGGACTCCGCCGAAAAGAGACCATCACGGCTACACACACGGTTGATGGATTTTAATTCGAATCTGGTATCAAGTTATCTACAACCGGATATTAACAAATTCCCATCTGCCACATAACCGCGGGCACGACTCTCGAAAGTTTATACCCTGCAGGGGTGTCCCAACTTAGCCCATGATAAGCTCTCGTGGTCAACGAAGGATATTCCTTCTCCCAGGAAGACCCGATCAGTCTCGGAATCCTGGATACAAGACATTTCGACAATGGTAAAACAAGACCAGCAAAGACGCCCGATGTGTCGACAATCCCAATAGGAGTCGCACGTATCTCGTTCTCAGGACACACCGGATAAGCGAAGCGTACAGGTACCGACGTAACCCATGTTGCCAAGGGATGGTCCCGCACGGTGCTCTAGTTTGGACCAACACTTAGACAAGCATTGGCCCGGGGGGGCTAAAATAAAGATGACCCTTGGGTTAATTACTCCCAAGGGAAAGGTATAGGTGGTAGGCAAATGGTAAAACCAATGTTGGGCCTTGCTGGAGGAGTTTTATTCAAGGCGAACTGTCAAGGGGGTCCCATAAATCACCCAACAACGTTAGGGACGCAAAATCCAGGAACATAATACCAATATGACGGAAACTAGGGCGGCAAGAGTGGAACAAAACACCAGGCATAAGGCCGAGCCTTCCACCCTTTACCAAGTATATAGATGCATTAATAATATATAAGAGATATTGTGATATCCCAACATAATCCTGTCCATCATGGAGCAATCTTCAACTTCCCCTGCAACTAATAACGCTATAAGAGGGGCTGAGCAAAGCGGTAACATAGCCAAGCAACGGTTTGCTAGGAAGGGTGAAAAGGTTAGAGGCTGACATGGCAAATTGGGAGGCTTGAAGAGCAAAAGATAGGAAGCGCAGCAAAGCGATAGAACGAAGCAACTAGCATAGCAATGATAGTAGTGAGATCCAAGGTAGCGCTTATCTTGCCTGAAATCCCGCAAGGATGAAGAACGAGTCCATGAAGAAGATGAAGCCACGAAGACGAACCACGCGTAGACGAACGAATCCTCACGATCGCAACGAAAAGGGAACTATCAAGAAGAAGCACACAACATGGTAAACACACCACACATATACACGACATGATGCTCAACAAAGTATGATACAAGACAAGACTACATGAAGCTACTCATGGCAAGAGATGATGCATACAAGAGCAACACATCAAAACAAGTTTAAACGAAGCCGGAAACAACATATAACAATTCTGGTAAGTCCTCATATGCAAGTTTAGAACTTGGTCCAGAACTGAATACGCCTTATGTTCAAGTTATTAAACAGCAAGTTAAGATGCACCAAGATGATCTACATGAGATTCTAGTCAAGTTACATATAAAGTTCATTTAATTCGGAGCTACGGCTTAGAAGATATGAGCAAAACAAGTTAAACATGGCATTGATGCTAAATGCACCCAAACATCAAGCAAACACCTCAAAACAAGGATGCAACATGATAATATGAAACTTCATGCAAAATCAAGCAAGTTTCATATAGAGCACACTCAAAATGGCGCAACAGTTCCACACATACACCCTATACAAGTTTAAAGGACAAGCTGTCCAAAACAGCAACTAGGCATCTAGCAAGCATCAAAACAATATGCTACAACACCTTAACATAAGAACAAAAGACATGGGCTTGAAGTACAGGTAAAGCATGACAAAACATGAACACTGAGCTATCTCCAGAAAACAATATAACATGCTCAAAAGGACATGGCAAGATTGCAAATAATAACAGTTTCAGACTTAGCAGAAAATAACATCAGGTTGCAATGTTTAGAGCTATCAAACAACATGCTACAGGAACTTAACATGGCAAACAAAGGCATGGCATGAATCTACTAATTGCACATAACAAAAGTCCCTTACTGATCATGAGCCAAAAGGGCACAGAAAATATGATGTCACCCATGTAAACATAGCAAGTGATATGACAGACTCATACATGGCAGGAACAACAATAAGTAGGCATGTTGGTGAGCTTGTACCACTCACCACAGAGCAATACATGGCATGGAAAGGTGACCAACAGTAAGATGGCATATTTATGAAGCTAAACATGGCAATAGCAAGTTCATAGCATGCTTGGATCACTAGCAAAACACATGGCAAAACTGAACTTAATGTTAACAGGCTGACCGGAACATTATTTAGCAATTTGAGAGCAAGATAACATGTTACAACAGGCTATAAATGCAACCAGGGGCATATGAATGGAGAGAGCATGACATGTAGAACAAAACATCCTTAGTGAACATCTCCAGATTATGCATAGAATGACTTGAAGCAGCAGGTTAAGATAGCATCAGGATATAGCAGATTCAGCCTAGCAAAACAGCAACAGCAAGTACCCTACTTAACAAGCTTGATGCACTCACTACAAGACTCACAAAAATACATGGATTGCACCTCTATAAAGATGGCATGATGTAGTACAAGCATGGCACAATGGAATGAAATGAAGAGCATCTCACAACGAACATTCTGATATATCATACACTCAAAACGGTCACACATGCACAAAGTTACACCCATCCGAACATGCCATAATGATATAATGAAATCTGGGGACTTAGACGAAAAATTAGACCTCGGGGAGGGAATCTCGGCGACATGTACAGTGCCTGCGGACACGCCTGCGGCCGGGCCCACGTGGCAACGCCAAGTGGTTGGGTCAACACCGGCGACGGCAGTGGGGCGGCGCGGCAACATGGGCTCTGGTGGGGCTTGGGAGGCCGGTGAGGAGGTGGCGGGCATCAGAGATGGCCGGATCCGGTCGCGGGCGACGAGGACGGACCGGATCCGGGGGCGGAGGCGACCGGCGGTGGCGAACTCCATGGCGGCGAGGTCCCTGGGCGGCGGCGGCGGTGGCTTGCTGCGAGGAGAGAGGGAGCTGGTGAGGAGAGGAAGGAGAGAGAGGAAGGCAGACAGCGCGGCGGCAGGGCAACCGGGACGACGACGGGGCGGCGCCGAGCACGGCGAGGCTGGATGCCGTGGAGGGGACGGACCCGGCGGCGGGCGACCGGGCGGTGGAGGCGATCCGCGGCGGGCGGAGGAAGCGGCAGAGCGCTGGGCACTCGGGCAAGCGGCACATGGGCGGGTGCTCGCCCAGATCCGCCCGGGCGGGCTACCAGGGGTTTGGGCGGCCAAGGCGAGGCGCTAAGGCGAGGCGACGTGGCGGCTTGCCACTGGCTCGAGGCGGTGGCGCGGCGATTGGCAGCGCGCCAAGTGGCGGCGGAGGAGCGGGCCGGCGCGGAAATTGAGGAGAGGAGGTTGGTGGCGCGGATCCCCAGGGGGGAGGAAGGAGAAGGCCAGAAATGGCAGGGGGAAGCGTCTATAAATAGAAAGGAGCTAGGGTTTTAGGGTTTGAGGCCGTTTCGGAGCCTCCGATCGTCATCCAACGGATCTGATCACGAGGGGGGTTAGGCAGGCCAAGGTGGGCTGTGAAGAGAGTGCTTGGGCTGAGGGGAAAGAAGAGAAGTGCAGCTCGGGAAGGGTTTTCAGAGACCGAAAACATCCGACGAATAAACCGGCAACGGTGCCGCTACGAATGACGGTTGGGCTATCAAACGAGCTCCGTATGCGACGAAACTTGACAGGCGCTCTGTCTACACTATAGTAAGACCGCACGCCAAGTTCCAACCCATTCCGAGAACATTTTTATGCCACTTATAAAATAATATTTCGGAGAGAACCGGGGAAACCCGAACGGATGCAAATTTTGAAAAACATGCAGATGAAATGCACATGATGACATGGCAAAGTGCAACACGCAAGCAAATGACATGGCAACGACAGCAAATAACTGGCAGACACCTGGCGCATCAGATTCGGGGCGTTACAACACTCCTCCACTAACAAGGGATCTCGTCCCGAGATCTTAGGACCGAGACCGGGGGGGAAGGGATGAGGTGAAACCAAAAACTCAAGAGAAGAAGCAAGGAATCGAGAGCACTCGAGAAGAAGAGAGGAACAACGAGAATGACGAGAATCGAAAGCTCACAGAATCAGATAGACTATGAAACCAGTCCGGTTAGAACGAGATAAGAAACGAATAAGACTGAAAGGATTTCGGCAGCACTCCGACTGAAACATGGAGGAATAGAACACGAGCTTCACAAGATGGGATGAACATTGACAAGATGAACAACACAATGCCTCCGGAAGAACTGAAAGAATTTAATGAAAAGAACGGAGAAGAAAATGACAACTTGTGCCACGAATGAAATTTAAAGCATCTTTAGAAGGAAGGTTTAAATGGAGTTGTTGAGAAAATCAACAATGAAAAGAATAAGCTTGTTGTGGTCTTATAGGTAACATTTCAACATCATAAGGTGATAGCCGGCCACAGACGGAAATGATTGGATAGCTTAGAAGAACGAAGAAATGCAAAACTCCACTTCAAAAGAATACAGAGATTTAATTACACTACGAAACGCGAGAAGAAAAGATACTTGAACTCCACCAACAAGATCTTGATGAACACTTGAAGAATGAATTAAATAATGAAGAACCACCGTGAAGAACTCTGGTAACAAAAGAATGACGAGATAAAATGAAGGAAGAAAGAATAAGATGAGCCTTGCGATGATTTAGATGGAGGTTCCGACGAGATGGCCGAGGAAATTTGAAATCCGGAAAAGAAAAGATGAAAACACTTGGAACTAGAATTTATTCATCAAGAACAAACTCTGAAGAAAGGGATTACTCACTTGGATGAAATAAGAATAAGATTTATTGTATGCTTATCCTTCATCAAATTAAATTGATGACAAGCAATGGATTCTTGCATACTACTTATTCTTGTTGGAAAAGGATTGAGGGGTATATGGCACAACCTTGAGGAAGGTTTTCAACGAACCACCGGTAGGATTGGAAAGAAACTAATGAATTAATATGATAATCAAGGAAAAAGAATCTTGAACGAACCACCGTAAGAATTCGAACATGACTGATGAAAGAGACTGAATCACCGGGGAGAATTAGAAGAACCAATATGTTAGAGGGGATTTAGATGCAAAAGAACAAAGAGATCATGAGCTGATTGAAGAACACTTGAACGAAGCACCGGGAAATTGGATGACGGTAGATGGAATGTGAGGACGAAGAATGTGAGGACGAAGAATTCTTCTGGGATGATGGCCTCCGGTGAAAAGAAAAGGAAAACCAACTCCTGACATACTCCGGAGGGGTAAGAAAAGAATATCTGACAAATGGAATAATTCGAGAGGATAGCATGAAGCTAGAACCACGAATCTTCGAGAAAACGGACAAGATTTAGAGGAAAAACTCTACTTTGGTCTTCAAATGATGACGAGAAACACCACCAAAATTGTTAAGGCACTCCGGGGAACGAAAAGCGAAGAGGTTGAGGCAACAATGAAATGATTTGAAATCGATCTTGGGAAGGTATCCGACTGATGGGATCCATTCTTACATCAAACTTAAAAATGATTTGAGAATAGCTCCGGGAAATTAGAAGAGTTAGGTAAGATCCTGGGAAAAGACCTGTGGGTTAGGGCCCACTAAAAGAAAACACCGTTGAAAAGGATAGTTGAACAGATAGATGATGCACCAGAACAATTTAAAATATTTGAATGAGGTGACAACCTCAAATTAATTCAAACACAGACGAATCTCCTAAGATGTCTTGAGCACTCCAGAATGATTGAATGGTGAGAGGCAAACGAGCAAGGAGAACACTTGATCCGAGGAAAAGAATGTGATCAACCCGAAAAAACTTGAATTGAGTCCACCGGAGAAGAAAAAGAGATGAAGAATGTCGAACAAAACGAGAATTCACCGGTTGAAACAATTGTCGAAAGACTGAAGATGCTCCACACGAATGAAATTGATGCTCGAAACAAACTCAGGCTCCGAGAAGAAGAGGGTGGGAGGGCGGTAAAACAAAGGCAACTTGGAAGGGGGAACGGACGAATATCTTGAAGAGAAAACAACGGTTGAAATCATTGAGGAAAGAAAGAAAAGACTTCGCACGAGTAGGAAGGATACTCGATTACGGACTCCGGCTCCGAGAAGAAAAAGGGATGGGCGGGTGGGAAAAAGAAAAACAACTGAGGATTGAACTTGGCAACGATGAAGAGGCTCAAGTCAACTTGACGAGAAATGCACCGGATAAAAAGAGATGAGAACCAACGATCGGAAAACCAACTGCGTGATCCTAAAGAAAGTTTGAAAGGGAAGAGGAGTAATTCAAAACACCTATGTCAAGATTCCTTACCAGAGCGATGAAGGGGCTGAGGAGTAAAAAGAATTCCTACTCTCCGATATAACTAGACTCCAAAAACAATTTTCTTCTAGACTCAACAATGGCCAAACTACACGATCAACCAAGGGGGGCTCCTAGGGTCGGTCGAGGCTCTGATACCAACTTGTCACGCCCAATATGCGATACTATCCTAAAGAGACTCGAAGGTCCCACCAAGGATAGAACCGCATATTGATACGCTTTTGCAAGGTGGATATCATTACATCAACATTACATAATAGATGTGAATACATACAAAAGGCACACAATACCACACTTACAACATCATCTTACATAAGAGCACCATCCGACTACGGATGAAACACAAACAGAAACTCAAACGACATCCACCCTGCTAGCCCAGGCTGCGGACCTGGAACCTATCCCCTGGTCGAAGAAGAAGCAGAAGAAGAACTCCAAAACAAGCAAACATCGCTCTCGCGTCATGATCATCGCAAACTTGTACCTGCAACTGTTGTTGTAGTAATCTGTGAGCCACGAGAACTCAGCAATCCCATTACCATGGGTATCAAGACTATCAAAGCTTAATGGGTAAGGAAGGGGTAAAGTGGTGAGGTTGCAGCAGTGACTAAGCATGATATGGTGGCTAACATACGCAAATGAGAGCAAGAAGAGAAACAAAGGAACGGTCGTGAAGCTAGCAATGATCAAGAGGTGATCCTGAACTCCTACTTACGTCAAACGTAACCCAAAGACCGTGTTCACTTCCCGGACTCCGCCGAAAAGTGACCATCACGGCTAGACACACGGTTGATGCGTTTTAATTCGAATCTGGTATCAAGTTATCTACAACCGGATATTAACAAATTCCCATCTGCCACATAACCGCGGGCACGACTCTCGAAAGTTTATACCCTGCAGGGGTGTCCCAACTTAGCCCATGATAAGCTCTCGCGGTCAATGAAGGATATTCCTTCTCCCAAGAAGACCCGATCAGTCTCGGAATTCCGGTTACAAGACATTTCGTCAATGGTAAAACAAGACCAGCAAAGCCGCCCGATGTGTCGACAATCCCGATAGGAGTCGCACGTATCTCGTTCTCAGGACACACCGGATAAGCGAAGCGTACAGGTACCAACGTAACCCATGTTGCCAAGGGATGGTCCCGCACGGTGCTCTAGTTTGGACCAACACTTAGACAAGCATTGGCCCGGGGGGCTAAAATAAAGATGACCCTTGGGTTAATTACTCCCAAGGGAAAGGTATAGGTGGTAGGCAAATGGTAAAACCAATGTTGGGCCTTGCTGGAGGAGTTTTATTCAAGGCGAACTGTCAAGGGGGTCCCATAAATCACCCAACCGCATTAGGGACACAAAATCCGGGAACATAATACCGATATGACAGAAACTAGGGCGGCAAGAGTGGAAAAAAACACCAGGCATAAGGCCGAGCCTTCCACCCTTTACCAAGTATATAGATGCATTAATAATATATAAGAGGTATTGTGATATCCCAACATAATCATGTCCATCATGGAGCAATCTTTAACTTCCCCTGCAACTAACAACGCTATAAGAGGGGCTGAGCAAAGCGGTAACAAAGCCAAGCAACGGTTTGCTAGGAAGGGTGAAAAGGTTAGAGGCTGACATGGCAAATTGGGAGGCTTGAAGAGCAAAAGATAGGAAGCGTAGCAAAGCGATAGAACGAAGCAACTAGCATAGCAATGATAGTAGTGAGATCCAAGGTAGCGGTCATCTTGCCTGAAATCCCGCAAGGAAGAAGAACGAGTCCATGAAGAAGATGAAGCCACGAAGAAGAACCACGCGTAGACGAACGAATCCTCACGATCGCAACGAAACGGGAACTGTCGAGAAGAAGCACACAACATGGTAAACACACCACACATATACATGACATGATGCTCAACCAAGTATGATGCAAGACAAGACTACATGAAGCTACACATGGCAAGAGATGATGCATACAAGAGCAACACATCAAAACAAGTTTAAACGAGGCCGGAAACAACATATAACAATTCCGGTAAGTCCTCATATGCAAGTTTAGAAATTAGTCCAGAACTGAATAAGCCTTATGTTCAAGTTGTTAAACAGCAAGTCAAGATGCACCAAGATGATCTACACGAGATTCTAATCAAGTTACATATAAAGTTCATTTAATTCAGAGCTACGGCTTAGAAGATATGAGCAAAACAAGTTAAACATGACATTGATGCTAAATGCACCCAAACATCAAGCAAACACCTCAAAACAAGGATGCAACATGATAAAATGAAAGTTCATGCAAAATCAAGCAAGTTTCATATAGAGCACACTCAAAACGGAGCAACGGTTCAACACACACTCTATACAAGTTTAAAGGACAAGCTGTCCAAAACAGCAACTAGGCATCTAGCAAGCATCAAATCAATATGCTACAGCACCTTAACATACGAACAAAAGACATGGGCATAAAGTACAGGTAAAGCATGACAAAACATGAACACTGAGCTATCTCCAGAAAACAATATAACATGCTCAAAAGGACATGGCAAGATTGCAAATAATAACAGTTTCAGACTTAGCAGAAAATAACATCAGGTTGCAATGTTTAGAGCTATCAAACAACACGCTACAGAAACTTAACATGGCAAACAAAGGCATGGCATTAATCTACTAATTTCATAAAACAAAAGTCCCTTACTGATAATGAGCCAAAAGGACACAGAAAATATGATGGCACCCATGTAAACATAGCAAGTGATATGACAGATTCATACATGGCAGGAACAACAATAAGTAGGCATGTTGGTGAGCTCGTACCACTCACCACAGGGCAAAACATGGCATGGCAAGGTGACCAACAGTAAGATGGCATATTTATGAAGCTAAACATGGCAAGAGCAAGTTCATAGCATGCTTGGATCACTAGCAAAACACATGGCAAAACTAAACTTAATGTTAACAGGCTGACCGCAACATTATTTAGCAATTTGAGAGAAAGATGACAACATGTTACAGCAGGATATAAATGAAACCAGGGGCATGAATGGATATAGCATGACATGTAGAATAAAACATCCTTAGTGAACATCTCCAGATTATGCATAGAATGACTTGAAGCAGCAGGTTAACATAGCATCAGGATATAGCAGATTCAGCCTAACAAAACAGCAACAGCAAGTACCCTACTTAACAAGCTTGATGCACTCACTACTACTGACACCAGATTTTGGCACAATCAAAATGGCTTCAAATGGAGAAGTGTTCTACATGAAAAAGTTTCGTATTGTCGATACGAACACCTTTGAAGTTTGGGCCATCGCCATCTGATCTCATCTCGAAGGCCGAAGTAGTGTTCGAAATACTGAGATTTTGTATTCAGAACACTATTCGTCACATTACGCCCCCAAGACTGCCTTGTATGAAAAAATGATCTACATGTATTGTCTTCGTCTCGTCGAAACGATCGATTTTGATATAAGAGTCGTTCCAATCCGAGTTCGTATGCAAAAGTTAGAGCCATCCGAATACAGCACTGTCACGAGCCAAAAGTGGCGCGCCCCACCAGACACCCTGTCTGATGGGTAGCGCGAATAACAGCCTGTGTTGCACGAGCGATTTGACCCTCAAGATAAACTCTAATAAAAAAACATTCAACATAAAAGTTGTTCGTATCGTTGAAACGGTCAAGATTGCTTTTGGGCTCGTTTCCATCGGAGGTCGTTTACCACCTCAAAAGTTATCCGCAAGGTGCAGCCAGTTTAAACCGAACAATTTTGGAAAGTTCGGACAAAACCAATCCGAATTTGACTACGGTTTGGACGTGAATCCAAGCCTTTTCCTTGCACGGGAAGTCCAGCCGCCCCTTATATACGTGAGGGGTGATGGCCGATTGAACAACACACAATCGATCAATCAATCTATCACTTTTTATCTTTTATCTTTTCTCCTTAACCCTAGTTCTTTTTCTTCCTCGTTCTTCGTCTGTTCTTCTTGTTGCAGGGCGGCGAACGTCGAGGCCCTAGGGGTGGTCAGGTCAACCTAGGGCAGCCCATAGCCGCCGCGTGCCCAGACGGGGTCCCTCCCGGGCGTGTGGGGTTTCGGGTCCTCAAAATCTACTACTTTTCCGTGTTCATCTACTTTTATCTCTCCCCTTGTATCTTTCTTCTCGTTCTTCGTCGTTCTTCAAGATTGGAGGCTGCGAATCCACGAGTCTCTAGGGGCGGTAAGACCGACCTCGAGCAGCCAATCGTCGCTGCGAGCCCTGACGGTGTCCCTCTCGGGCGAGCGAGGCGTCTGGTCCCAAAAGCGCCGGCTTGCTGTCTTGCGTATCGCGCTGGAAGTCGGCCTCCCGCGGTGTGAGTTGCGGAGCATCTCCCTCGGCGCCGCGGGTACACATCGACGTGTTCGTGTGACGCGTTCCAGCGTCAACACACTTTTTGGCGACTCCGCTGGGGAGGAAGCTTTGAATGGTCTCCAGCCCGTTCTTGTTACGAAGAGATCGTCATCAAGTTGCTGCAATCTACAAAGGTAATATGAATACCCAATTCCCCTTTGTAGATGCAAATAATCCATATGTTGTTGCTGGATCACCTATTGAGCATAATGTATCGGCTAGCCCTAGTTTTATCAATCATGCATCTAATTATGTGCAAGGGCCGATGCAAAACAATCTTCATGTTTCAAATTCTTATAAATTTAGCAACATGCAACATATGTATCCCAATTCCCATGCATCGGCAACCCCACAAATTCATATGCCAATGAGCAACATGATGAGTTTGATTAATCAATTTGAAACACCCCAAGTTAGAATTTCCAATGCCATACAAGAAAGTGTTTCACCCTTTTATTCATCGGCAGCTAATGTGCAATATAGGAATCCAACCATGCCGATGACTGAGAGAATTGGCCATGCTACTAATGGCTATTTGGCCAGTTACTCTCAACCATCATATGCTACACCTCATGTTAGTAATTCTTCGGCACCATACACAACTGTAGATGCTCATAATTCGGCTTCACACCTTCCTGGTTATAGCCGAATGAATGTAAATTTTACAGGAGCGGTTGTGCCCAACATTGTAGAAGATGAGGTAGTGGTGGCTGCATTGAAGAGTTTAGCCCAAAATAAGAGAATTAGTGCTCTTTGCCCTGAACAACATGAAAAGGGGCTATTTCCTGATTATGCCGCAATAAAAGCTAGAGTTTTGCAAGAAGATGAATCTTTGCCAATTGATAAAATTGGCGAGCAAAAGTATGGTCTTACAACACTGCATATGCCTTCACCTAGTACTACATCATATTATACACCCCCTACACAATTGCAAAATTTCAGCAACACCCGTGTGTCATCGCCGAAAGAATCTAAAAGCATTGGGGGGGCAATCATATCCGGAGTGGGCTGAAATTGAGAAAAAGCTTAAAGCTAATTTTGCCGCTCGCCGTCAGAAACAAATAGAAAAAGAATTGGCGCAGATAAAAGAAGCATTGCCAATTGGTACTATCAATGAAAAGAAGGATGATTCGGAACATGAAAATGCTTCAGTTGAAAAAGCCGAATCAAGTAATATATATTCTGAATCCATCAAGTCCAACGAGGCAAGCATTATTGAGAAAGGGCATGGCAAGCATAGGAAAACAACGGTGCTTAATTTTTCTGAAGTTAATGGAACCTACTTCCTGCCCTATGAGTTATGTGCCGTAGAATTTAACAAGCTTCAAGGACAAGAACAAGTAGCCAAACAAAGTTCGGCCGACAAAAATCTTCAAAGCAATGATGCACAGATTCAAGAAAAAGATGATGACAAGGTGTTGGGGAGCCATCCAAAGACATAGCAAGATGTTCTTCAAATGGCACCACTATCATGCTCTCCCAAAATATTTGAAGAGGTATGCATAGCGAGTAATTTACCTATTTTCAGATTTGGTCGCAACTTCATTATTGATGCATCTATAAGAAATATTCTCATAAGTAATTTTGAAAGACCAATGAGGAAGGGTAATTTACTTGTTAGCAGTAAAATTGTTATGGAACATATCGGTCAACCCATTGCACCATTTATAAAGACCGATAATGACTTATTGTTACAGCCAAAGCTTTTCCCGTTGCTTTCTCTAAAGTTCATATCTAGTTGGGTAGCTTTGCTTATTTCTTACTTGACTTACACTTGGTCTCAACATAGACATGTATGTTCTAAATATCTTCGTTTCAGAAATTTAAAGCCAAGGTTAAATTCTATTGAGAAAACCGATGCTAATATAATATCATATCCAAAGACATCGGAGATAGAGTGGAAAACACAATGCATAGCCGAATGGGGAGATTCCAAATCTGAACCATTCGTTTGCTTATCTCCAAAGCCGTTCAAACAGCAAGATCGGCTAGGAAATAAGAAGTATACTTTCAATTCAAGCATTGCGTCATAAAATATTTGATTTGTTGCTGAAAAATAATTACATTACAATTCTTGATCACAATGTTAAGCCATCAATCCAAGGACGAATGTATTGTAAGTTGCATGATTCGTCCAAGCATAATTTTGAGGATTGCAATATGTTTTGTCAAATAGTTAAATCGGCCATTGAAAAAGGACGATTGAAGTTTGTTGAAACACCAAGAGATGACCAGTCTATTCCGATTGGTCCCGATGGCAAAAAGTTTTTACATCGGCTGCTTCAAGCCGATCCATTTAAAAAGAATGTAAAAGCTGCAGGTGATGGGATCAAGCTTTCAAGTAAAGTTGTTGAAGAGCATAACGAGCATAATCTTGAGGGAGGGAGTTCCATAGAAGCTATAATGGAGACGCCAAGGACTGGGGGGCAGCAAGCAAATCTAATGATCGATGAAAGCAAACCAAAAGAAAACAAAGGCCGGAATAAGCGCAAGTGTAAGAGATCAAAAATCACCTTTGCTGCTATTGGATAAATATCAAAAGAAGAGTGAAGAGAAGAATGCTTATCGGCCAAATCATGCAAAGAAACCAAGAACACCCCCAAGGCGTAAATATGAGGATCGGTATTGGCAAAGTGATAATTTTAATGCAACATATTCATATCCTTATTTTGGGTTGCCGATGCCAATGCCGTGGATACCTCCCTATGCTCATATATATACATATTCATCATGGGACATGTATGATACAAGGGTACATTCTCCATCTTATTCTAGACCATCTCACCAATACTATGCAACTCCAAGGAGATCAACATTTGAACAATCACGCGTCAAAGACCGTTTCAATCATAAGGAATCGGTGCAGAGCTCAAGAAAGAAGAAAGAGGTGGTAAAGCAAGTTTACCGCGTGAAAAGAGATGGTCGTAAGTGTGCTACTTCAGATTTGATCTCAAATAACAAAGAGCCAATTAAAGTGTTGACATTGGCTACAAAAGGCAAAGAAGTGAAGCAATCAACTGATAAAAATCAGAGTGCCAAATCTGAAGAAAAGAAGTTGAGGATGCACAAGGCCCAAAAAGAGTTGCCATTGGTTGAAACAAAATCACAGCCGAGATGCCCACTCGGTTTATCATATGGGCAAAAGAAAAAATTACAAAATCTTAGTGCACAAGAGCTGAAAAAGAAGAACATGGCATGGGTTCCCAAGAAGATCAATCAACACAAAATGATGTGCATGCTTCATTTGCAACAAGTACAATAAAAGTGAAGAAGGAAAATAATGAAAGCAACAAACAATTAAGCCGAAGGTGCACATCACAACATCAAAATCTTCGGTTAGCACATCATCCATTTTCTTCAACCATGTCGTTGATGCCTTTGCCATGGAATTCATCCCTAGGTATGATCAATTACCCTCCATTGATTTATTTTGATCCATGGATGCAACATAATTTTCTATATCATGAGAGAGTATTACCAAATTACCATACATTTGGTTAGTTACGTTGTTGCTAATACAAAGGGGACGAAATTTTTTATTCCTATTTTATTTGTTTATTTCGGCTATACATACTTTGGTGGGTGAATTCTACATAGACCTCATGTTAATGGCTGATATTTATCTATTGCCCTAAGAATATGTCAAAGCATGGCCGGTGTAGTATCCTAACATCGTCATTAGTTCAATTGGAGACCAAAACAAGCCTTATGCCACTTAAAATATTTTTACACAATAATCAAAGCCGAATATGAAATTTATTCGGTTTGGAGCTTTTGGTTGCTATAGGTGCTATACAGATTGAGGTTTTCAGTGATTCGTTATAAGTAGTACAACAAATATCCAATCCAAGGGTTATCAATGTTTTGACGAGTCACTTATAGTTTATCTTAAGGTATGTCTAGATGCAAAATTACCTTGGGTTGCTATAAAATTGTTCATATTTCTAGACATGACAATTTGAAAGAGTTGGTACAGCAAGCATCCGGCTAGTATGTTAATCATGGTGTGTTGCATTTCTATCAATAGCCGATGCTTAGCCTCGTCAGAATAGGTAAGGCCGAACCGAAGTCCACCGCTTTGGCCACTAATGTATTTTTCTTATACAGGCGAAAATAAGGATTGGAGAAAGTTTATTATTGATTATCAGCAAAATCCTAGCAAAAGGGTGAATAATATGGTTCCGAGGATGACCTTGAGATACATATCTATGGGACTTTATCATCGGATTGTTAAGGAAGTTGAGAAAGTTTCACCCAAGCTTGTGTCAAAATATTCACACAAGCAATGGCCGATATAAACTTATCGTCCTAAGAATATGCCAAAATGGCCGATGGAGTGTTGACATCGTCCTTAGAGCAAGCTATGTGCAAGTTATTTTTCGGCACACAGGCTTTGCCGAAAAACAGGGGGGCATGTGTTGACACCAGATTTTGGCACAGTCAAAATGGCTTCAAATGGAGAACTGTTCTACATGAAAAAGTTTCGTATTGTCGATACGAACATCTTTGAAGTTTGGACCATCGCCATCTGATCTCATCTCGAAGGCCGAAGTTGTGTTCGAAATACTAAGATTTTGTATTCAGAACACTATTCGTCACATTACGCCCCCAAGACTGCCTCGTATGGAAAAATGATATACATGGATTGTCTTCGTCTCGTCGAACGATCGATTTTGATATAAGAATCGTTCCAATTCGAGTTCGTATGCAAAAGTTAGAGCCATCCGAATACAGCACTATCACAAGCCAAAAGTGGCGCGCCCCACCAGACACCCTGTCTGATGGGTAGCGCGAATAACAGCCTGTGTTGCACGAGCGATTTGACCCTCAAGATAAACTCTAATCAAAAAACGTTCAACATAAAAGTTGTTCGTATCGTTGAAACGGTCAAGATTGCTTTTAGGATCGTTTCCATCCGAGGTCGTTTACCACCTCAAAAGTTATCCGCAAGGTGCAGCCAGTTTAAACCGAACAGTTTTGGAAAGTTCGGACAAAACCAATCCGAATTTGACTAGGGTTTGGACGTGAATCCAAGCCTTTTCCTTGCACAGGAAGTCCAGCCGCCTCTTATATACGTGAGGGGTGACGGCCGATTGAACAACACACAATCGATCAATCAATCTACCACTTTTTATCTTTTATCTTTTCTCCTTAACCCTAGTTTTTTTCTTCCTCGTTCTTTGTCTGTTCTTCTTGTTGCAGGGCGGCGAACCTCGAGGCCCTAGGGGCGGTCAGGTCGACCTAGGGCAGCCCATAGCCGCCGCACGCCTAGACGGGGTCCCTCCCGGGCGTGTGGGGTTTCGGGTCCTCAAAAGCACCCACCGGATTGCCTGCGTACCGCGCTTCCGACCGGGTCTCCTTCAACGTGAGCTGCGGTGCATCACCCTCGGCGTTGGAGGTACACGGTGACGTGTTCGTGTGCGAACAACTACAAGACTCAAAAAATACATGGGTTGCACCTCTGTAAAGATGGCATGATGTAGTACAAAACACATGTAGAGCTCATGCTCATAGGATGCACACACAAAATGCAACGAAAAAGACAAATCATCAAGTTATAACAGTTCCAGCAGGTTAACATCATATAGCACTCTTGCAACGATAATTAGGGCATCAAGATGAACTCAAACAAGCATGGTACAATGGAATGAAATGAAGAGAATCTCACAACGAACATTTTGATATATCATACACTCAAAACGGACACACATGCACAAAGTTACACCCATCCGAACATGCCATGATGATATAATGAAATATGGGGACTTAGACGAAAAATTAGACCTCGGGGAGGGAATCTCGGGCGGACATGGTCGTGCCCTGCCAGACACGTCCTGCGGCTGGGCCCACGTGGCAGACGCTGAAGTGGCCGGGGTCAACACCGGCAATGGCAGCGGGGCGGCACGGCAACAGGGGCTCCGGTGGGGCTTGGGAGGCCGGTGTTGAGGTGGCGGGCATCGGAGATGGCCGGATCCGGTCGCGGGCGACGAGGACAGACCAGATCCGACGGCGGAGGCGACCGGCGGCGGCGAACTCCATGGCGGCGAGGTCCCTGGGCGGCGGCGGCCGTGGCTTGCTGCGAGGAGAGAGGGAGCTGGTGAGGAGAGGAAGGAGATAGAGGAAGGGAGATGGCGCGGCGGCGGGGCAACCGGGACGACGACGGGGCGGTGCCGGAGCACGGCGAGGCTGGATGCCGTGGAGGGGACGGACCCGGCGGCGGGCGCATCGACGGTGGAAGCGATCCGCGGCGGGGCGGAGGAAGCGGCGAGGAGCGCTGGGCGCTTCGGGCAAGCAGCAGCATGGGCGGCGCCTCGGCCCAGATCCGGCCGGCGGGCAGTGCTGAACTTTGGCGGGCAGCGGGAGGCGCCGAGGCGGGCGACGTGGCGGCTTGCCATCGCTCGGCGGCGGCGCGGGGGTCTCAGGTGGCGGCGCGGCGATTGGCGGCGCGCCAAGTGGCGGCGGAGGAGCGGGCCGGTGCGGAAATTGTGGAAGGAAGGTTGGTGGCATGGATCCCGAGGGAGGGAGGAAGGAGAAGGCCAGAAATGGCAGGGGGGAAGCGTCTATAAATAGAAAGGAGCTAGGGTTTTAGGGTTTGAGACCGTTTCGGAGCCTCCGATCGTCATCCGACGGATCTGATCGCGAGGGGGGTTAGACAGGCCAAGGTGGGCTGTGAAGAGAGTGCTTGGGCTGAGGGGAGAGAAGAGAAGTGCAGCCCGGGAAGGGTTTTCGGAGACCGAAAACATCCGACGAATAAACCGACAACGGTGCCGCTACGAATGACGGTTGGGCTATCAAACGAGCTCCGAATGCGACGAAACTTGACAGGCGCTCCATCTACACTATAGTAAGACCGCACACCAAGTTACAACCCATTCCGAGAACATTTTTATTCCACTTATAAAATAATATTTCAGAGGTGCCGCGGGCGCGTGCAAGTGTGTCCGGACTCGGAATGGACAACGGAGAGAACCGGGGAAACCCGAACGGATGCAAGTTTTGAAAAACATGCAGATGAAATGCAGATGATGACATGGCAAAGTGCAACACATAAGAAAATGACATGGCAACGACAGCGAATAACTGGCGGACACCTGGCGCATCAGATCCGGGGCGTTACAGACGAGAAGCGAGAACACACAGACGGGTTCGCATGGAGGCCAAGATATATTCGAGCATGGTTGGTTGATCGATATCATTCATTACATGTTGGGCTGCCGTTTTCCGCCCTTCTCCGGAATAAACGTGTACTTTATCAGAGATAAAAAGAAATAAGAGTACAAACGCTCCACCATGCGGTTCTAGTAGTAGTACTACTCGTACTACTGCGCTTGGCTCTTTGCCTCTTCGTGAAGTCGAACAATGATGGTACTCCGCATGTTGGGTACTACAGTGTATGCCTGTGACAATTTGACACCGAATGGACTGATGCATGTCCACCGAGGATAGGTTGCATTAGTCAAAAGGCGTAAGCGAGCTTCACCTTGTCCTGCAAGCTTCTCCTCATTCTGCGAGTTGACGGGACACACCAAAAAGTACTGCTAGTCCATACTCCCTCCTTTCCGGTTAATATGGCTTAAGCTTTTTTGCGGGTAAATGAGAGAGCTTTATTCATATATAAGCATTCTCAGGACGATTAGCCAAGACACTGGTCACTAGGAAGCGAGGTACCCCGCAAAAAAAGAAGTAGGAAGCGAGGTGTTTCATCAAGCCAGCTCTCGGCCACATTCAAAGTGCAGCAAGCACGGTTCGCACGAAGATGCGCCGCAAGGTTTGCTGACCTGTTTACATGCTGAATAACAAAAAAAGAGGAAATATTACCGAGCGCTACTATTTGTAAAAGGATATGAGCCATAATTAAGCGAGAATTGTGGCGAGTGTTCCATGCAATCAACTTCCATTATCACATGTGAGAACCCTCAAAGATAACCAAATGTGTTGAAGATTGCTTTATCACATTTTAAAATTATAATAAGAGTGTAGACGCTCCTCCATCCAGTTCCTAGTACTAGTATAGTACGTACCTTTATAGACTATATTAGCAAACTTTGCGCTTGGCTGTTCGCCTATTCGGGAAGTCGAACAACAGTAGCATTAGTAGTATAGTGTATGCTTCGCAATCGACACGAATTAAGCATTGCCGTCCACCGCCTTGAGCGAGGAGAGCTTGCATTAGTCAAAAGTTTCTCCTTGTCCTGCGATCCATCGCGCGCAAGTAATGCTAGTCCATACAGCCTCCTCTCCGGTTAATATGGATTAATTTCAAACGAGATAAATACATTGTGCATCCTTTGTATATTTGTAAAAATACGGTCGATGGACTTCATAATACGCTCATTGCGCTCAATATATATATTTTCCGGTGTTTATACTGTCACTAGCTCACCCTGACTGAGTATGTGTGTGCATGCACGTGTAGGTTGAGCACTTAGCGTGACCGTGTGTGTTCCGTCGTGTGCTCGGACATGCATGCATTAGGGAGTCGCGCGTGTTTTTGCGTCCATGTGTAGGTGTGACTGTTGCATACACGTAGGGAGGGGTACGTGTAGGGGCCACTAACGAGCAGTCAAATCACACAGTAAGTTAGTCGAAAGAAGCAACCATCATTTCACTCCTGAATGACACGTACGCAATATAAAATGGTTATTATGGAGAGAAAAAGAAAACCACTATATATACACTAGCAGGAGCCTAAGCTACAAGCCTGCTTGCTAAGGTTGCTCTCTTCACAAGCATAGAACGACGGGCCTGATCCCGCAGTTGGGGGAAGGGAACAATGTTCTGCGTAGACGCGATCGACATCAGCGAGGGAGAAAACCCACAGTCGGTGCGTCCCAATTGGGGGTCACCGCGGTATGGGCCGATGCCGCGTCCCAACTGCCCTTCTAGCTACAGCCCGACATCCCAGGTAGTCCATCTTCCTTTTGGAGCTGGCTTGCTCCACTGCTGTAGCTCCATATCCATGTCGATCTTTCTCTACTTCTACCGGCTTCTACTTGTGATGAGTTTATGTCTCATGAACTAGTGCCAGTACTATTATTCTAATCACACTTCTTCAATATATTTGCCATCAGGGATGCTCAGGTCGATTTTAGTGGAACTGCACAAACATCGTATGATCCGAGGGTGCCGACCATCTTTCCTTGACAGGTTCTACGGCCAGGAATTAAATCATGTTTAGGGTTTAGGGTTTAAGTCGTAGTGACCCCATCAGTAGTTTTTCTTTCGTACACACTCCCACAACTTTTTTCTTTAGTTGTGAAGTAAATATTGGCTATGATCTGTGAATCATTCAGATGCATCAGCATGCATGTTAGTTTTCCTTTGTATTTGATGGAATGTTGTAACGGGGCAACCTTGGAATAGGAATGAAAATGGAGTGGAAAGTTTTGGTTTTTTCCGGAGAAAAAATGGAAACGGAGAGAAACCAACGTTTCGTTTCGTTGGATCGCGCCATCGAGCAAAACCAATGTTTAAATCACGTCTGTCGTGTTCGTGTCTCACCCTCCTCCACGGCTCGACCCCACACGGTCGCTCGGCATGCCACTCACTGCAAACCGAGTATACGATAACTTTCCCGTCTACTTGTCGATGGATCGCGCCATGGAGTACTACTAGCACTACAGGAAGAGATTGACGAGTTGGGGGAGGACAGCTAGCTGTAGCACGGACTCCCAAGAACTTTTTACATGCATGTTGTAGCCGGCTATTGCGACCTTTGAATACGGAGCAGCCGCGTGCACCCGGAAGCGGCGCAGGCGACGCTCTCTCGGCCGGCGCGCCACTTCAATGCCGGCGCCAGTGAGAGGTCGCATCCGCTCTGGCCGGGCATGAATACGGCACTGACCGTTTCGGGCGGGAAGCACGCGCGGGTGATGAAGAGGGTTCGGGTTGGTCAGGACCGGCCGTGGCAGCGGTCCGGACGTGCACAAAGAAGAGATGTTGTACGTTAATATTGCTGCGTATATAATTAACAACGTAAATAATGTGCAAGTTGGACAAATATGATTGGAGATGGAGATGGAAATGGAATTTTACGTAAACACGGATATGCATGTCTATGTCTATGTGTGTATGCGCGACGACTCTCGCGACCTGGAAGTGGGGGCGTGTTTTTGATCGAGTTTTCTTTCTTGGTACGTTAGAAAATCAGTTTGTCTAATTCACATCTAGATGTTATTTAAGGATATCACATCTAAGCTCCCACAAGTATATAATGTAGCAACAAGAAACAAAAAAAATTAGGACAAAAAAAAATAGACCACAAACAGAGTGGACATCAACTTAGATGTGACATAACTATGTCACATCTAGATGTGTCCTAGACAGACCCTTAAAAAATTGTCCGCCAGTTTTCATTCCTTTTTTCCGGGAACGCGCGTATTCTATTTAAAACCACTGCTATGGAGAGATTTTTTTACTCCATTATAGCCTCTTGTTTGATAGAGTTTCTCGCGTCTCGCTCTCTCACCCTCTCCATATCAAAACAAGATGACAATGTCTAGTCTATCTCTCTCCTCACCGGTGGTCACAAATCCGGCCGAATCCCATCCGCTGCGGGAGGTGAGGAGGTGCAGCATTGACGTTGTCGCCGTCGGGGACGGAGGGAGCCGATGCGCACCGTCCTCTCGGAGCCAGCGCTGGCGCGGACAAAGATCCTCCGCGCCCTTGTTTGCTGCCGTCGTGTGGGCAGATCCCGCCCGCCCGCCTAAACGACATCTCGCCCACCTGAGGTATAACTTCTTGTACTGGTCCATCTCCCCAGGTCGCTGTGTGCGGGTTTTCTTCTATGCGACTACTCCCCAGCTCCCCATGCATAGTAGCTAAGGTTTGTCGGCTGGTCCAACATCACCTACTAGTACTATTATAGAGGAAATGCCACTCGAAAAGTTGTCCTGATTTATGCCTCTGTGGAGGTATACATGTTGTTTCGACAAAAAGTACATGGTGGTTGTGCGGTCATTGTCCATATGGTGGTAGTACTATCACTGGTTAAATGAAGAAATGCTTTTTTTCTCGGGTATCCTGGTTTAGTTCCCATCAAGATATAATTATGATGCTTTTGTTTGTTGGTGTACTTTTCATTAACCCTTTTTTATATTTTCGGAAATAGCGATGCGTGTCTCCATACCTGGGCATGTCTTCCTCAATTTTAGTGGAACTGCACAAAATTGGATGGCCATTGTTATTCCGCCTCACTGTCCTCTGCCACGTGGTTCTTCCTTCCTCGAGCTTGATTCTTGAGAAGAAATGCACCCACGGTGAGGATTTTCGAACTTCATAGGTGCCTCACCCAAACTTGATGCCAAATGGATGATGCATCACCACGATGACCTATCGATGCTCATGGTTGCGCCTCATGGTTGCGTCGGCTAGTGAAGCTGATCGATTTTCAATGAAAAACAAGCTGTCTTCCATCGATGCTCTTTGCTTATTACGCACAAAGATGATATCCTTCGTCGAGTTCACCTTGGTTGCGTTGGAGACGCGATGCGTCTTTCATGTTGGTGCAATTTTATCACACAATTGGCTATGAACCAAATGTTTCCTCGAAGAAGGATCGACGTTGGTACTAAGAGCATAAGTTTTGTATTGATTTCTAAGCCTTCTCACAACTTTGTCTCCAACTCCCCTGTAATTTTATTTGTCCAGCTATTAACTTTGATTTAAAAAATGGTGTGGACTAAAAACCCGGATGGACGTAGTAGTCCTCCATTTTTATTTACTCCGCATATTAGATTTGACTGAAGTCAAACTTTGTAATACTATCAAACCTTTCCGATAATTGAAATTAAAATTCTTTATTTGTACACACTCTCACACGTTTCTGATAATTTGGTGCATGTGTGGTTGTTCATAAGGGAGGATAGTGTACCACACGTGAAGGACGAGAAGTGCGACCAGGACGCGTGGGCGTGGATCGTTAGTTCATCGGAAGTAGTACTAGTTTTCTTCATTGTACATTAAATAAAGAGTTTCGTTTCGTACTTACACAATTTAAAACGA
Source organism: Aegilops speltoides (assembly GCA_021437245.1). Classification (NCBI taxonomy): domain Eukaryota; kingdom Viridiplantae; phylum Streptophyta; class Magnoliopsida; order Poales; family Poaceae; genus Aegilops; species Aegilops speltoides. Next base: position 219,004,193 of record CM038147.1, read on the forward strand.
TTGTTATGGAGAGAATAAGAAAACCACTCCACTATATATTAGTCGTATACACACGAGAGTACTATATGGACGCAGCTTCATTGACTTAGTGCACCTGCCTTTGGGTTTATGACAGGTGGGCCCAAAATGTGGCTGGCTCACCTGTCATACAGCCAAAAGCAGATGGAGTGAAGGCATCGGAGCTCAGTCCATACTACATTAGTATATATATAAGTGGGAGCCTCGGCGCTTGTTCGCTAGGGTTTGCACTCTCCACACACTCGCCGCAATACATATATGTTACACGCTGGAGGCTCAGCGTTCATTTGCTAGGTGTAGGATCGTTGAAGGCAAGAGTGTCTAGAGGGGGGGTGATTAGACAACTCGACAAGATAAAAGATTCTGTCTTTTGATTAACATAGGTTCATAGCAAATTCACAATGAAGAACAAGTCAAGCATCATGCATACAAGTCGAGCAACATACCAAGCATGCAATTCTAGAGTATAGGGCAGCGGAAAGTAAATTGCATGAATAGTAAGGGAGAGATTGTGAAGAGCAAACGCAATTGGAGACACGGAGAATTTTCTCGTGGTTCCGATAGGTGGTGCTATCGTCAATCCACGTTGATGGAGACTTCAACCCACGGAGGGTAACGGCTGCGCGAGTCCACGGAGGGCTCCACCCACGAAGGGTCCACGAAGAAGCAACCTTGTCTATGCCATCATGGCTTCGTCCACGGAGGACTAGCCTTACTCGGGGTAGATCTTCACAGTAGGCAATCTCCTTGCCCTTACAAACTCCTTGGTTCAACTCCACATCATGACGGAGGCTCCCAAGCGACACCTAACCAATCTAGGAGGCACCACCCTCCAAAAGGTAATAGATGGGGTTGGTGATGATGAACTCCTTGCTCTTGTGCTTCAAATGATAATCTCCCCAACACTCAACTCTCCTCACTGATTTGGCTGTGGTGGAGGAAGGGATTGAGTGGAAAGCAACTTGGAAAGACTAGAAATCAAGTTTCATATGGTGGGAGTGGAGCAACTTGATCTCAACACAAGGGTAGGTAGTTTTCTTCTCGAGAAATGTAAGGTAGGAGTGGTAGTTCTTTCGATGGCTCTCTCCATGAATGAAGAGGAGGTGGAGGGTATTTATAGCCTCCACAAAAATCAACCGTTACACACATTTGACCAATCTCGGTCGGACCGAAGTTGACAACTCGGTCGGACCGAAAGTTCAAATCTCGTGAGCGTTGGGATTTTCGGTGGGACCGAAAATACAATCTCGGTTAGTCCGATTCTTCCAAAGTCTAGGGTTTGCCAATCTCGGTGGGACCGACTTTCTCATCTCGGTGACACCGATTTGAGTCTGAAGGTTCTGAAGGTTGGCAACACCAATTCGAATGACCGAGTTTGGAATCGGAAAATCCGAGATTCTTAGGGTTTGGCTATATGGCGAGGTGGTTCATCTCGGTGTGGTGAGTTTGGAATCGGTGGGACCGAGATTACTTATGAGTTTATGTTGGAATGAAAGATTGCTGATTGTTTGAGAGATAAATCACTAAGCACTTTAGAGCAACCAGATCATCATCATAACCTCATCCCCTTTTAATAGTATTGGCTTTCCTATGGACTCAATGTGATCTTGGATCACTAAACCAAAAATGGAGTCTTGAGCTTTTGCCAATCCTTTCCTTAGCATCCTAGGGGTTCACCTCTCTAGTCCTTTTGCCATGCCAGAGTGGTTGACTTTCCTGAAACATACTTGATAAAAGCATTAGTACAACCACAAAGTATGTTGTCATTAATTACCAAAACCACCTAGGGAGCAAATGTGCTTTCACTAGGGTTTGCTATATTCACAGTCTCTCACCCTCTCTTCACCAGAGCTAAACAAAACTGCGTTGGCCTCTTGTCTCTCTCTCCCCCCTCACAGCTGGTGAAGGAGGCATCCATATCCCGTCGCACCGGGAAGGGGAGGAGGTGCAGCGTTAACTCTATCGCCTTCGGCGAGGGAGGCAATCCATTGCTGACTGCGTTGTTCTCTTTCACCCAGCGCTTTGTCTTGGGGCCACCGACCCTTCTTCCTCGTTGTAAATGCGTAGTGTGGGCAGATCCGGCCTCCCGCCGCGCCTTGCCACATCCCGACGACCCTAAGGTATAAGTTTCTTTGAAACCGTCGTTGCTCTAGCTGCATGTGGATCTTTTTCGATCTGTAGTCAAATCTAGGTCTTGGTTCAAAGAGGAAAGAAAGGTGCGGTGGGGTGGAGCATGAATCTAGGACGTGGTTTAATGAGGAAAGAAGGGAGGAAAAGTAGTATAGGCGGCTATCCGGCCGCTTTGTTGGTCGAAAAGGGAAAAAGGGGTAACCCAAAGACACACATTTGTAAGGAACCGATCTCTTTGTTGAAAAGGGAAAGAAACTAGGGGGGGTCGGGTAGTTTGTGCAGGACTAGATTTGCTGCCCTCACATAGGAAAAAAGTTCAAAGAGAACAAATATGGGACCAACACAGATATCCTGCTTGGCTACATACTCTGCATCACCCATTTATACGTGTGGACGCACATGGTGCTAGCATGTCCCATACAGCTATTTTGCTGTTGTTAATCTAAGAATGCCACCGGAAAATTGAAGCAATGCCACTGTTAAAAGTAAATTACATTTTTAACGAATGTTGTTTCAAGAGAGTGTCTCTGTTAATATGAATCAATGCAACCGTTTTAGAAATGCTACTATCCTACTTTGTTTTCCATCCAAGATAAGTTAGATGCTTCTTTCTGTCACCGTTTGTTTCATCCTCCTTTATCGGCAAGTAATTGTTTCCTTTTTTGCCTCTGTTAAAACAGGGGTATCGATTCAACTTGTTGCTATTGCGACATTTTGCTTCGCTACTCGAAACACTTATGTTTTAAGAGTGTTTTGTGCAGTTCAACTTGAATGTCACACCGGTGACTTTGCTTAATTTTGGTGGAACTGCACAAAAGGAGATCGAGATTTGTTTCCAGTGTTCCTGTCGAGTTGTTTCAAATCTTGGTCTCAACCACATGATATTTATTCAACTTGTTGCTATTGCGACATTTTGCTTCGCTACGCGAAACACTTTGCTTGATTTCAGTGCAACTGCACAAAAGGAGATTGGATTTCCTATTTGTGTTAGCAGATTCGTATTTTCTCCTGGTGTTCTCATGAAAGGTCAGTACAAGCCTTCATCCACATGATTGTGCAGTGTTCTTTGAGATGTTGTGCTACTTGTATTGGTACTATTTTAAATAAATGTTGAATTGAAGCTATTGTATTGCTGTCTTTTCCCATTAAGTAGTGAACAAAAATTGGACCAACCCAGACATGATGCTTGTTGCTTTATTACAACAAACTCTGCATCACCCCCTTATATAGTAGATGGAAGCACATATTGTTGTTGCGCCTGAAGGAAATATGCCCTAGAGGCAATAATAAAGTTATTATTTATTTCCTTATATCATGATAAATGTTTATTATTCATGCTAGAATTGTATTAACTGGAAACATGATACATGTGTGAATACATAGACAAACATATAGTCACTAGTATGCCTCTACTTGACTAGCTCATTAATCAAAGATGGTTATGTTTCCTAACCATAGACATGTGTTGTCATTTGATTAATGGGATCACATCATTAGGAGAATGATGTGATTGACATGACCCATTCCGTTAGCCTAGCACTTGATCATTTAGTATATTGCTATTGCTTTCTTCATGACTTATACATGTTCCTGTAACTATGAGATTATGCAACTCCCGTTTACCGGAAGAACACTTTCTGTGCTACCAAATGTCACAACTTAACTGGGTGATTATAAAGGATCTCTACAGGTGTCTCCGAAGGTACATGTTGGGTTGGCGTATTTCGAGATTAGGTTTTGTCACTCCGATTGTCGGAGAGGTATCTTTGGGCCCTCTCGGTAATGCACATCACTATAAGCCTTGCAAGCAATGTAGCTAATGAGTTAGTTACGGAATGATGCATTACATAACGAGTAAAGAGACTTGCCGGTAACGACATTGAACTAGGTATTGGATACCGACGATCGAATCTCGGGCAAGTAACATACCGATGACAAAGGGAACAACGTATGTTGTTATGCGGTTTGACCGATAAAGATCTTCGTAGAATATGTAGGAGCCAATATGAGCATCCGGTTCCGCTATTGGTTATTGACGAAAATAGTTCTAGGTCATGTCTACATAGTTCTCGAACCCGTAGGGTCCGCACGCAACGTTACGATGGCAGTTTTATTATGAGTTTATAAGTTTTGATGTACGAAGTTTGTTGGTCCGGATGTGATCACAGACATGACGAGGAGTCTCGAAATGGTCGAGACATAAAGATTGATATATTGGAAGCCTATGTTTGGACATCGGAAGTGTTCCGGGTGAAATCGGCATTTTACCGGAGTACCGGGAGGTTACCAGAACCCCCCGGTAACCTAATGGGCCTTATTGGGCCTAGTGGAGGAAGAGGAGAGGAGGCCTAGGGGCTGCCGCGCCCCCCTCCCCCCCCCCAAGTCCGAATTGGACAAGGAGGGGGTGGGGCGGCACCCCCCTTTCCTTTCCCCCCTCTATTCCTTCCCCCGACGCGCCTCCTCCTAGGGCCGGTCGCACCCCGCCTTGCTCCTTTATATACGGGGGCAGGGGGCACCCTAGGACACACAAGTTGATCTTCAAGATCATTCCTTAGCCGTGTGCGGTGCCCCCCTCCACCATATTCCACCTCGGTCATATTGTTGCGGTGCTTAGGCGAAGCCCTGCGTCGGTAGTACATCATCATCGTCACCACGCCATCGTGCTGACGGAACTCATCCCCGACACTTTGCTGGATCGGAGTCCGGCGATCGTCATCGAGCTGAACGTGTGCTGAACTCGAAGGTGCTGTACGTTCGGTGCTTGGATCGGTCGGATCGTGAAGACGTACGACTACATCAACCGCGTTGTCATAATGCTTCCGCTTACGGTCTACGAGGGTACGTAGACAATACTCTCCCCTCTCATTGCTATGCATCACCATGATCTTGCGTGTGCGTAGGAAAGTTTTTGAAATTACTACGTTCCCCAACAGTCATATCAGAGCCAGGTTTTATGCATAGATGTTATATGCACGAGTAGAACACAAGTGAGTTGTGGGCGATACAAGTCATACTGCTTACCAACATGTCATACTTTGGTTCGGCGGTATTGTTGGATGAAGCGGCCCGGACCGACATTACGTGTACGCTTACGCGAGACTGGTTTTACCGCCGTGCTTTGCACACAGGTGACTAGCGGGTGTCTGTTTCTCCAACTTTAGTTGAACCGAGTGTGGCTACGCCCGGTCCTTGCGAAGGTTAAAACATCACTAACTTGACAAACTATCGTTGTGGTTTTGATGCGTAGGTAAGAATGGTTCTTGCTCAGCCCGTAGCAGCCACGTAAAACTTGCAACAACAAAGTAGAGGACGTCTAACTTGTTTTTGCAGGGCATGTTGTGATGTGATATGGTCAAAGACGTGATGAGATATAAGTTGTTGTATGAGATAATCATGTTTTGTTGAAGTTATCGGCAACTGGCAGAAGCCCTATGGTTGTCTCGTTGTTGCATAAGATGCAAGTGCCAAATAATTGCTTTACTTTATCGCTATGCGATAGCAATAGTTGCAAGAGCAATAGTTGGCGAGACGACCATGTGACGACACATTGATATAGATCAAGATGATGAAGATCATGGTGTCGTGCGGTGACGATAGAGATCATGACGATACTTTGGAGATGGAGATCAAAGGCGCAAGATGATCATGGCCATATCATGTCACATATTTTGATTGCATATGATGTTAATCTGTTATACATCTTATTCATTTTTGTTTGACGGTAGCATTTTAAGATGATCTCTCACTAATTATCAAGAAGTGTTCTCCCGAGTATGCACCATTGTGAAAGTTCTTCGTCTTTGAGACACCACGTGATGATCGGGTGTGATAGGCTCTACGTTCAAATACAACGGGTGCAAAACAGTTATGCACGCGAATACTCGAGTTAAACTTGACGAGCCTAGCATATAACAGATATGGCCTCGGAACACGGAGACCGAAAGGTCGAACGTGAATCATATAGTAGATATGATCAACATATTGATGTTCACCATTGAAACTACTCCATCTCACGTGATGATCGGACATGGTTTAGTTGATATGGATCACGTGATCACTTAGAGGATTAGAGGGATGCCTGTCTAAGTGGGAGTTCTTAAGTAATATGATTAATTGAACTTAAATATATCATGAACTTAGTCCTGGTAGTATTTTGCAAATTATGTCGTAGATCAATAGCTCGCGTTGTTGCTTTCATATGTTTATTTTGATATGTTCCTAGAGAAAACTGTGTTGAAAGATGTTAGTAGCAATAATGCGGATTGGATCCGTGATCTGAGGTTTATCCTCATTCTTGCCTGAAGAATTATGTCCTTAATGCACGCTAGGTAGATGACCTATTGCAGGAGCGGATCTGAGGCGTTATTAACGTTTGGCTAGCTCAATATGATGACTACTTGATAGTTTAGTGCACCATGCTTAACGGCTTAGAATCGGGACTTCAAAGACGTTTTGAACGTCATGGACCATATAAGATGTTCCGGGTATTAGAGTTAATATTTCAAGCAAATACCCGAGTTGAGAGATATGAAGTCTCCAACAAGTTCTATAGCTAAAAGATGGAGGAGAATCGCTCAACTAGTGAGCATGTGCTCAGATTGTTTGGGTACTTCAATCGCTTGAATCAAGTGGGAGTTAATCTTCCAGATAAGATAGTGATTGACATAATTCTCTAGTCACCATCACTAAGTTACTAGAACTTCGTGATGAACTATAGTATGCAAGGGATGATGGAAACGATTCCCAAGCTCTTCGTGATGTTGAAATCGACGAAGGTAGAAATCAAGAAAGAGCATCAAGTGTTGATGGTTGACAAGATCACTAGTTTCAAGAAAAGGGCAAAGGGAAAGAAAGGGAACCTCAACTAGAATGACAAGCAAGTTGTCATTCCCACGAAGAAGCCCAAAGCTGAACCAAAGCTGGCGAGTGCTTACACTACAAAGGAAATGGTCCTTTGAAGCGGAAATACCACGAATATTTGGTGGATAAGAAGGATGGCAAAGTGAACAAGGGTATATTTGATATCTGAGTTATTGATGTGTACCTTACTAGTGTTTATAGTATCCCCTGAGTATTTGATACTTGTTCGGTTGCTAAAAATTAGTAACTCAAAACAGGAGATACAGAAATAAACAGATACTAGTTGAGGGTGAAGTGACGATGTATGTTGGAAGTGGTTCCAAGATTGATATGATCATCACCGCACACTCCCTATACTTTCGGGATTTGTGTTGAACCTAAATAAGTGTTATTTGGTGTTTGCGTTGAGCATGAATATGATTTGATCATGTTTATTGCAATACGGTTATTCATTTAAGTTAGAGAACAATTGTTGTTCTGTTTACATAAATAAAACCTTCTATGGTCATACACACCAACGAAAATGGTTTGTTGGGTCTCGATCGTAGTAATACACATATTCATAATATTGAAGCCAAAAGATGCAAAGTTAATAATGATAGTGCAACTTATTTGTGGCACTGCCGTTTAGGTCATATTGGTGTAAAGCGCATGAAGAAACTCCATGCTGATGGGATTTCGGAATCACTTGGTTATGAATCATTTGATGCTTGCGAACCGTGCCTTTTTGGGGCAAGATGACTAAAACTCCGATCTCCAGAACAATGGAACGAGCTAGTGACTTATTGGAAATAATACATATTGATGTATGCGGTCCAACGAGTGTTGATGCTCGTGGCGGGTATCGTTATTTTCTGACCTTCACAAAATGATTTGAGCAGATATGGGTATATCTACTTGATGAAACATAAGTCTGAAATAGTTGAAAGGTTCAAAGAATTTCAGAGTGAAGTGGAAAAATCATCGTAACAAGAAAATAAAATTTCTGCGATCGATCGCAGAGCGAATATTTGAGTTCTGAGTTTGGTCTTCAATTAAAACAATGTGGAATAGTTTCACAGCTCACGCCACCGAACACCACAGCGTTATGGTGTGTCGAGCGTCAGAATCGCACTTTATTGGATATGGTGCGATCTATGATGTCTCTTCTTGATTTACCACTATTGTTTTGGGGTTATGCATTAGAGACAGCTGCATTCACGTTAAAAGGGCACCATCTAAATCCATTGAGACGACGACATATGAACTGTGGTTTAGCAAGAAACCCAAGTTGTCGTTTCTTAAAGTTTGGGGCTGCGATGCTTATGTGAAAAAGTTTCATCCTGATAAGCTCAAACCCAAATTGGAGAAGTGCGTCTTCATAGAATACCCAAAGGAAACTGTTGGGTACACCTTCTATCACAGATCCGAAGGCAAGATATTCGTTGCTAAAAATGGATCCTTTCTAGAGAAGGAGTTTCTCTCGAAAGAAGTGAGTGGGAGGAAAGTAGAACTTGATGAGGTAATTGTACCTTCTGCCTTATTGGAAAGTAGTTCATCATAGAAATCAGTTCTAGTGATTCGTACACCAATTAGTGAGGAAGTTAATGATGATGATCATGAAACTTCAGATCAAGTTGCTACCAAACCTCGTGGGTCTTCGAGTAAGATCCGCACAGTGTGGTACGGTAATCCTGTTTTGAAAGTCATGTTACTAGACCATGATAAACCTACGAACTATGAGGAAGCGTTGATGAGCCCAGATTCGCAAAATGGTGGAGGCCATGAAATCGAGATAGGATCCATGTATGAGAACAAAGTGTGGACTTTGGTGGACTTGCCCGATGATCGGCAAGCCATATTGTATAAATGGATCTTCAAGAGGAAGACAGATGCTGATAGTAGTGTTACTATCTACAAAGCTCGACTAGTCGCAAAAAGGTTTTCGACAAGTTCAAGGTGCTGACTACAATGAGATTTTCTCAACTGTAGCGATGCTTAAGTCTGTCCGAATCATGTTAGCAATTGCCACATTTTATGAAATCTGGCAAATGGATGTCAAACTTCATTCCTGAATGGATTTCTGGAAGAAGAGTTGTATATGATGCAACTAGAAGGTTTTGTCAATCCTAAAGGTGCTAACAAAATGTGCAAACTCCAGCGATCCATCTATGGACTGGTGCAAGCATCTCAGAGTTGGAATATACACTTTGATAAGTTGATTAAAGCATATAGTTTTGTACAGACTTACGGTGAAGCCTGCATTTACAATAAAGTGAGTGGGAGCACTACCGCCTTTCTGATAAATATATGTGAGTAACTTATTGTTGATCAGAAATGATGTAGAATTTTTCTAGAAAGCATAAAGGAGTATTTGAAAGGAGTTCTTTAAAAGAAAGACCTCAGTAAAGCTACTTACACATTGAGCATCAAGATCTATATAGATAGATCAAGACGCTTGATAAGATTTTTCAATGAGTACATACCTTGATAAATTTTTGAAATAGTTCAAAATGGAATAGTCAAAGAAGGAGTTCTTGCCTGTGATGCAAAGGTGTGAAGTTGAGTAAGACTCAAGACCCGACCATGGCAGAAAATAGAAAAAGAATGAAAAGTCATTCCCTATGCCTCAAACATAGGTTCTATAAAGTATGCTATGCTGTGAACCAGACCTATTTTATACCTTGGTCTGAGTTTGACAAAGGAATACAATTTTGATCTAATAGTAGATCACTAGACAGCGGTCAAGAATATCCTTAGTGAGGACTAAGGAGATGTTTCTCGATTATGGAGGTGATAAAAGAGCCCGTCGTAAAAAGTTACAACGATGCAAGCTTTTACACAATTCCAGATGACTCTAAGTCTCAATCTGGATACATATTGGAAGTGGGAGCAATTAGCTAGAGTAGCTCCGTGCAGAGCATTGTGGACATAGATATTTGCAAAATACATACGGCTCTGAATATGACAGACCCGTTGACTAAACTTCTCTCACAAGAAAAACATGATCATACCTTAGTACACTTTGGGTGTTAATCACATAGCGATATGAACTAGATTATTGACTCTAGTAAACCCTTTGGGTGTTGATCACATGATGATGTGAACTATGGGTATTAATCACATACAGATATGAATATTGGTGTTAAATCACATGGCGATGTGAACTAGATTATTGACTCTAGTGCAAGTGTGAGACTGAAGGAAATATGCCCTAGAGGCAATAATAAAGTTATTATTTATTTCCTTATATCATGATAAAAGTTTGTTATTCATGCTAGAATTGTATTAACCGAAAACATGATACATGTGTGAATACATAGACAAACATATAGTCACTAGTATGCCTCTACTTGACTAGCTCATTAATCAAAGATGGTTATGTTTCCTAACCATAGACATGTGTTGTCATTTTATTAATGGGATGACATCATTAGGAGAATGATGTGATTGACATGACCCATTCCGTTAGCCTAGCACTTGATCGTTTAGTATATTGCTATTGCTTTCTTCATGACTTATACATGTTCCTGTAACTATGAGATTATGCAACTCCCGTTTACCGAAAGAACACTTTGTGTGCTACCAAACGTCACAACGTAACTGGGTGATTATAAAGGAGCTCTAAAGGTGTCTCCGAAGGTACATGTTGGGTTGGCGTATTTCGAGATTAGGTTTTGTCACTCCGATTGTCGGAGAGGTATCTCTGGGCCCTCTCGGCAATGCACATCACTATAAGCCTTGCAAGCAATGTAGCTAATGAGTTAGTTATAGAATGATGCATTACATAACGAGTAAAGAGACTTGCCGGTAACGAGATTGAACTAGGTATTGGATACCGACGATCAAATCTCGGGCAAGTAACATACTGATGACAAAGCGAACAACGTATGTTGTTATGCGGTTTGACCGATAAAGATCTTCGTAGAATATGTAGGAGCCAATATGAGCATCCAGGTTCCGCTATTGGTTATTGACCGAGAATAGTTATGGGTCTTGTCTACATAGTTCTCGAACCCGTAGGGTTCGCACGCTTAACGTTACGATGACAGTTTTATTATGAGTTTATAAGTTTTGATGTACCGAAGTTTGTTCGGAGTCCCGATGTGATCACGGACATGATGAGGAGTCTCGAAATGGTCGAGACATAAAGATTGATATATTGGAAGCCTATGTTTGGACATCGGAAGTGTTCCGGGTGAAATTGGCATTTCTTAGAGTCTGGGAGGTTACGGAACCCCGGTAACCTAATGGGCCTTATTGGGCTTAGTGGAGGAAGAGGAGAGGAGGCCTAGGGGCTTCCGCGCGCCCTTCCCCCCCAAGTCTGAATTGGACAAGGAGGCGGCGCCCCCTCCTTTCCCCTCTCTTCCTTCCCCAAGTCCTAATCCAACTAGGGAAGGGGGAGTCCTACTCGGTGGGAGTAGGACTCCTCCGCGCCTCCCCCTAGGGCCGGCCGCACCCCCTTGCTCCTTTATATCACGAGGCGGGGGCACCCTACACACACAAGTTGATCTTCAAGATCGTTCCTTAGCCGTGTCGGTGCCCCTCCACCATATTCCACCTCGGTCATATCGTTGTGGTGCTTAGGCGAAGCCCTGTGTCGATAGTACATCATCATCGTCACCACGCCGTCGTCTTGATGGAACTCATCCCGACACTTTCTTTGGATCGGTCCGGGATCGTCATCGAGCTGAGCGTGTCTGAACTCGGAGGTGTTGTACATTCGGTGCTTGGATCGGTCGGATTGTGAAGACGTACGACTACATCAACCGCGTTGTCATAACGCCTCCGCTTATGGTCTACGAGGGTATGTAGACAATACTCTCCCCTCTCGTTGCTATGCATCACCATGATCTTGCGTGTGCATAGGATTTTTTTTTTGAAATTACTGCGTTCCCCAACAGCGCCCACTCTCCCCTGGAACTGTTTATGCTTTTCGTTAATCTAATGCCGCTGGTAAAATTAAGCAATGCCACTCTCAGAATTAATTAACTACTGAATCTTAGTTCAAAACTGCAACACTTGTTAGGAATGGTACTATCCTGCTTTGTAGTTCTTTCTACATGTTTAACCAAGGTATTGTTAAGATAATGTCTCTTTAAAAATGAATCAGATGCATTGTTTTAGGAATGGTACTTTTCTGCTTTGTCGTTCTTTATACATGTTGAACCAAGGCATTGTTAAGATAATGTCTCGGTCAATATGAATGAATCCTGCGATGGAGAATTGCTACTCTCTGCTTTGTTTCCCATTAAGACAAGTCATCAACCGTTATTTCTCGATAATTGTTTCCCTTATACCTATTGTTGCTTCGAGGATATCAAAATTAAAGCTCGGTTTTATTCCGACTTGATTTTAGTTGAATCGCACAAAAGGAGCCAATGTGTCCAAGGCAAACTCTTGCATTCTTGGGTTCGATTAGTCGTTCCACTTTGCGAAAAAAGCGATCCTTTGGATGTGGTACATTCTGAAGGAATGACCGAGAGGCTTTACAAAGTATTATTAGACACGGTGACATGACTAGTCTGCGAGACCATTGGAAATTTAACAACACGTGGAGTGCCACAGGCAAAAGTGCCCAAACAAGTACAAGAAGCTAAGGCAGGACACGATCATAGGCATTACATATTTTGAATGGGAAAAGCTTGTCAAAGTTTAATCATTGATGTTAGCAAGAAGACGTTAGTTTAATATATTGGAATTGGAAAACCTTGTCAAAATTTGCTCATTGATGTTAGCAAGAAGACGTTAGTTTAATATATTGGAATTGGAAAACCTTGTCAAAATTTGCTAATTGATGTTAGCCAGAAGACATGCATTTGATATTTTTGAGTGGGATGCCCTTGTTGTGAGCAGCGTCGAGTGTTTTTTCCTATTCTTGTGTTCAGTTTAGAAGTAAATAGTTACTCTGCTGAGATATTCCTGTGTTAAGAGTTTGTTCTGAATATTGTTTATGTAATGCCAGGCCTTGTGTTTGATTGCAAAGTTGAGCTTGGAATGTTGTGGCATGCGGCATCACGAGCTGTTCACCGTGCCTCCTGAGAATAATGCTTCGTATTGTTTTGCATGTCGATCTAATGCCAGTGATTTGCTTGTTAAGAAGATCATCCTCTTCTGTTGTTTCCATGCGTAAGAAGTTCATCGTCTGATGTTTCATTCATAGCCTATCGACATGTCGGGTAGGTTAGACGTGAAACCATATGATCTTCCGACCAACTCATGATATTAGGCCGTGATTGGATCGTCGTTTTCCAACCAAAACCGCTTGTAAAACTGACGCTTGTAAATTAAAGCAGATGGTCTCGGGCAAATGCTCTTGGTTGCTTGATTTCGACTAGTAAAATATCAGAAGTACTTCACACACGATAAAAACGCTGAACGACACTCGGACGATTGCTAATCCAGTCGTTAGCTGCTGTTTCAGCCTTGCCCAGCAATGCTCGTAAAATATACACCGGTCTCTCAAATTACACGAGTAACCCGCCGGTTTTACTTACAGACCTCGGGCCTTCCGATGACGAGTAAATTACACTTGTATGTTAATACAGTTTTGAAATAAACCAGAGCTCCCAAGCGCGGCCTTACCGTTTCATGCTGTCTCCGTTTCTCGAAGGTGCTCATAGGTGTCTGACGATCCTGGCTTCCTGAATGAGCAGCGGGCGCTGTATCAGACCTCCGTAGGGCCCGCGAGGCCCTCTCCATTGTCCTTCAAGTTGTTGCGATCGTCGTGGCGTCAAGCATTGTTAACATGGTCAACGAACACGAGGATTCAGGAGATGACTTTATTTTGACTGGATGACACTAGGGACCCACTAGGGCCATAGCCGTACGTACGCAAGTGCCTCCTTATTATGTACAACTATATATTTTTGCTTTCTCTGGTTTCTGACATCACGGTCCCACACCATTGTCAACCTATGTAGTCAATATAAGCGAGAGAACTGCACAAGGTGCGGCCGACAATTTGGGACCAAGCGGTCGGCGATATTTGTGTTTTTGAGGCGTGAGCACTGCAGAGTTTTTCTTGGCAATGATTTTGTTGTTGTTCAGAGGAGAGCAGGGTATTAACTGGGCGGGCCGTGGCCCGTCTAGCCCAGGCCAGATATCCAGTCCAGATACTACTTTTTTCAAGATGAAAATGGCTAGCCCAGCTATACGTATTTTTGAGGAATACCCAGGCAAGGTCAACTTGTTATTCTCCGCACCGCTGGGCTGCAAATCTTTCCTAGGAGGGATGCATTAGGCTTAACAGGAAAATGGGTTTTAAAAATAATAAATGGGATGTAATTATAAAAATTGGGCAGTAACTATAAAAAAATGCACCAAACACGAAATTAGTTTATAAAATATTATTTATGGATTTTGAAAATCTTAAATTTTCATTGTTGCGCGCGCAATGTTTCATTGGATTTTTACGTAATACAAATTTATATTTAATCTGACTAGAAATATCGGGATAAAAATATTTCGGATTCCATCAAAATGTGGGAAATTTTGTTGAATTCTGTCTTCAACGGTTGATTGAAATTATTAATCGTTGTCCTAGCTAGAAAATGGGCTGTACTTTTAACAAACTGTAAATGGGTTGTTGTAAATTCCATTAGAATTCAAAAATGGGCTGTACATTCTTACAAAATGCAAATGAGCTATAAGTTCTCTGCCACACACTTGTGGGCCTACTAAGTGACGCGTCCCCTAAAAAAATAAGTTGACGCGTATGCAAGGCTTTGTCAACTTATTATAGTCAACACATGGTTCTAGCAGCAGTGGCCGTTGGATGTCTATCCAACGGATGCCATGCTTCTTCTTCAATCTCGGATATTCTTAGCTTCGGCCGCCCAAAAAATGATTCCTCCCCCTGACATCTGGGGCGCACCGTTTCGGAGGCTGACCTGTGGGCCTACTAAGTTTGAGCGTACCAAGGGCTTTGTCAACTTAGTCAATATAAATGGTTCTAGCTTCAGTGACCGTACAATGTCCATCCAACGGCCGTAGTGCTTCTTCAACCTCTGGTCTTCTTGGTCCAGCCGCCCAAAGCAGCGCCGGTCGTGCCGCCTGCTCCTGCCTCCCGTGGCCGGCTGTGCTGCCTCGGAGGCCTCACCGCCCCCATACTACTCCCATCGTTGGCCAGGCCATCCCTCCACTCACCCACACCCCCTGTTATTCTGCGGCGATGGCAGCCTCACATCGCAGCCGAACCAGTGAACCCTCGTACTCCTCTCCGCGCGGGCTTCCACTGATGTGTCTTCCCTGGCTCCGCGTCGTCCCCTTCCTAGGCATCGCCGTCGTCCACCGCCGTGGTGCTCTCGGCGCGGCGTGGTCAACGTGGTCAACGACCGACTTCCATCGGAAGAGTACTGTATGTGGAGAGGCTGACAGCTGGGTCCACGGCGGCCGCGAGGAAGTGCCTCCTTATTTTGCGCAAAATAATTATTCCTCCACCTGACAGCAGGGACCCACCGGACGGGCCACCTTATTTCTGAAAAAACATTTCCCACATTGCTGGTACCCATTGGACGGACCTTTGTATTCAGCGAAAAAATGTTCCCCATTGTCATTCGGACCCACCGGAAGTGCCTCTTTATTACGCACAAAAAAATGAATACTCCCCACTAGCTGGGACTCACCTTGGTGGGAAGTGACTTGTGGGCCTACTAAGTTGACGGGAAGGAGGGCTTTGTCAACTTAGTCAATATGAACGATTCTAGCTCCAAAGGACCGTCGATGTCCATCCAACGGCCGTAGTGCTTCTTCAACCTCTGGTCTTCTTGCTCCGGCCGCCCAAATTAGCGCCGGTCGTGCCGCCGCTCCTGCCTCCGTGGCGGTGTCTTTGCCTTGAGGCCTCACCGCCTCCATACTACTCCCACTGCTGGCCAGGCCATCCCTCCACTCCACTCACCCACACCCCCCTGTTATTCTGCGGCGACGGCAGCGCAGCCGAACCAGTGAACCCTCGTACTCCTCTCCGCGCGTCTTCCCCGGCTCCGCGTCGTCCCCTTCCTAGGCCTCGCCGTCATCCACCGCCGTGGTGCTCTCGACACGGCGTGGTCAATGTGGTCAACGACCGAATTCCATCGGAAGAATACTGTACGTGAAGAGGCTGACAGCTGGGTCCACGACAGCCGCAAGGAAGTGCCTCCTTATTACGCGGAAAATAATTATTCCTCCACCTGACAGCAGGAACCCACCAGACGGGCCACCAGTATTTCGCAAAAAAAACATTTGCCCCTAACTGCTGTGACCCACGCGACGGGCCATCGTATTTTGCGAAAAAATGTTCCCCCTGCTGTCAGCTCGGACCCACCGGAAGTGCCTCCTTATTACACACAAAAAATGAATACCCCCTGCTAGCTGGGACCCACCTTGGTGGGAGGCTGACTTGTGGGCTTACTAAGTTGATGGGGATGGAGGGCTTTGTCAACTTAGTCAATATAAACGATTCTAGCTCCAGTGACCGTATGATGTCCATCCAACGGCCGTAGTGCTTCTTTAACCTCTGGTCTTCTTGCTCCAGCCGCCCAAAGCAGCGCCGGTCGTGCCGCATGCTCTTGCTTCCCGTGGCCGGATGTGCTTCCGCGGAGGCCTCACCACCCCCTACTATTCCCACCGCTAGCCAGGCCCTGCGGCGACGGCAGCCTCACACCGCAGCCGAACTAGTGAACCCTCGTACTCCTCTCCGCACGGGCTTCCACTGTCACGTCTTCCCCGGCTCCCCGTCGTCCCCTTCCTAGGCCTCGCCGTCGTCCACCGCCCTGGTGCTCTCGGCGCGGCGTGGTCAATGAACGACTTCCATCGGACGTGGACTGTATGTGGAGAGGCTGACAGCTGGGTCCACGGCCGCAACAAGGAAGTGCCTCCTTATTACACGGAAAATAATTATTCGTCCACCTAACAACAAGGACCCACCGGACGGGCCACCGTATTTCGCGAAAAAACGTTTCCCCCCTGACTGCTGGGACCCACCAGCTGCACATTCGCACGCAAGGAAGTGCGTCCGGGCAAAAAAAACAATTCGCCCCCCTAACTGGTGGGACCCACCAGCTACATTTTCGCATGCAAGGAAGTGCGTCCGGGCAAAAAAAAACGATTTGCCCCCATAACTACTGGGACCCACCAGCTACATCTTCGCACGCAAGGAAGTGCGTCCGGGCAAAAAAAACGATTCGCCCCCCCTGACTGTTGGGACCCATCAGCTACATCTTCGCAGGCAAGGAAGTGCCTGACAGTCGGGACCCACCTGGTCGAAGCGTATGTAGCGTTGTCATTCAGTCGCGACGATATCGTACATCTTGGTCGATGTAGAGGCGCGCACGTGTCGTAGTAGAGGCATGCACGTGTCGTAGTAGAGGCGCGCACGTAGCATGTACACGTATGTACAGTGGCGAGGGTGCAAGAAAGAAAATACGGCCATGTACATACATACGGGTAGGGTCTCGAACGCCTACTCGCGTATACGTACATGGCTGGGTCGGAACAGCGAAACAACGTCATTGTCGTGTTCATGGGGAGGCAACGGAATGCGTCGTGTTCGTGGGGAGGCAACGGAATGCGTCGTGTTCATCGGGAGGCAACGGAACGCGTGGGAGCCAACCGGCTTGGATGGAACAGGCGATGGAAACGAGGCTGGCGTCTTGCCAACGGAGAAGCGGACCTCCTCGTTCGAGCGGGTCTGTTGATCGGGAGGGTGTGACTTACCGCAAAACGGAGAAGCGGACCTCCTACGGTCGGCGGGGTCTGTTGATCGGGAGGGTGTGGCGTCTTGCAAATGGAGGAAACCGACCTCCTCACGGTCAAAGCAGGGGTCTGTTGATTGGGAGGGTGTGGCGTACCGCAAAACGGACGAAACAGACTTGTGTTGGAGCACTACGGTCGAAACGGGGGTCCTGTTCATCGGGAGGTGTGTGGAGTACCGCAAAACGGGACTCCACGGGATACTGTTCATCTCCACCGTCGACCTCCTCTAGCCTCCACGGGCTCCTGTTCATCCAGCCTCCACCGCGCGCTACTCCACCGGCTACTGTTCAACCACCCCTCCACGGGCACCCCTCCACTGTCTACTGTTCATCCAGCCCTCCACACCACAGGGTCCTGTTCAACCACCCCCCACGGCCACCCCTTCACCGTCTACTGTTCATCCAGCCCTCCACACCACGGGTTCTTGTTCATCCAGAGGCAACGCCACCGCTCACTGTTCATCTACCCCCCCTCCCGCAACGCTCACTATTCATCCAATCGATCGGCTTCAGTTAGCAGCAGTAGCGAAGGAATCGCTCCATCGGGTTCAGTTAACAGCCATCGATCGATCTCTTGGGTTCAGTAACGCGTATCCTATAGTGCAATCGCTCGGGTTCAGTTAGAGCCCAACGCCTCGCTCGGGTTGATTAGAGCTAGCGCCTCACACACAGCAGCGTCGTGTATGAGAGAAACGCGCATCGCTCGGCCCCCGACCTCCCACCGTAAACCGGTAACTCCCCGAAATTTTCCTCCCCCTTGCTTCTACCACGGTTTTTTCCGTCATAGACGGCCCAAAGAATGTCATGTAGCTACGTCTCCGGCCCGCCCAGGACGAAAAGCCCATTTTCTGTCATGATTTTTTGTCATAGAAGTAGGAGCCCACCACATCTATGATGATACCGGGTTCTGTCACAATTATCATCATAGAAGTGTCATATGTATGACAGAAAAAAAAATTCATTCGGCCCAAAATGTCACGGATGTGTCTTTTTTTTTGTAGTGTTACCTAGCCTCCCCGGCAACGGCGCCAGAAAAGAGCTTGATGTCTACTACACAACCTTTTTCTTGTAGACGTTGTTGGGCTCCTAAGTGCAGGTTTGTAGGGCAAGAGTAAATTTTCCTCAAGTGGATGACCTAAGGTTTATCAATCCATGGGAGGCGTAGGATGAAGATGGTCTCTCTCAAACAACCCTGCAACCAAATAACAGAAAGTCTCTTGTGTCCCCAACACACCCAATACAATAGTAAATTGTATAGGTGCACTAGTTCGGCGAAGAGATGGTGATACAAGTGCAATATGGATGGTAGATAAAGGTATTTGTAATCTGAAATTATAAAAACAGCAAGGTAACTAATGATAAAAGTGAGCGTAAACGGTATTGCAATGGTAGGAAACAAGGCCTAGGGTTCATACTTTCACTAGTGCAAGTTCTCTCAACAATAATAACATAGATAGATCATATAACAAGCCCTCAACATGCAACAAAGAGTTACTCCAAAGCCACTAATAGCGGAGAACAAACGTAGAGATTATGGTAGGGTACGAAACCACCTCAAAGTTATTCTTTCGGATCAATCTATTCAAGAGTTCGTACTAGAATAACACCTTAAGACACAAATCAACCAAAACCCTAATGTCACCTAGATACTCCATTGTCACCTCAAGTATCCGTGGGCATGATTATACGATATGCATCACACAATCTCAGATTCATCCACCAACACAAAGTACTTCAAAGAGTGCTCCAAAGTTTCTACCGAAGAGTCAAGAAAACGTGTGCCAACCCTTATGCATAGGTTCATGGGCGGAACCCGCAAGTTGGTCACCAAAACATACATCAAGTGGCACATGATATTCCATTGTCACCACAGATAAACACGACAAGACATACATCAAGTGTTCTCAAAGAAAGACTCAATCCGATAAGATAACTTCAAGAGGGAAACTCAATTCATCACAAGAGAGTAGAGGGGGAGAAGCATCATAAGATCCAACTATAATAGCAAAGCTCGCGATACATCAAGATCGTGCCATAGAGAGAACACGAGAGAGAGAGAGAGAGAGAGAGAGATCAAACACATAGCTCTTGGTACATACCCTCAGCCCGAGGGTGAACTACTCCTCCTCATCATGGAGAGCGCCGGGATGATGAAGATGGCCACCGTGATGGATTCCCCCTCGTGAGGTGCGAAACGGACTCGAGAGGTTTTGGTGGCTCTGAGGCTTGCGGCGTGAATTCTGATCTATCTTGATATTCGATGGTTTTAGGTGCGTAGGGTTATATAGGCGAAAGAAGTCGGTAGGGGGTGCTCGAGGGTCCACGAGACAGGGGCGCGCCACAGTAGGGCGCCCCTATCTCCCGGCTCCTCGAGTATCTTGACTTGATCTCCAAGCCTCGGGATGATATTCTTCCAAAAATCACGATGCGAAGGTTTCATTCCGTTTGGACTCCGTTTGATATTCTTTTTCTTGAAATCTTTGAACGAGCAATAAAACAGCGGTATGGGCTGGGCCTCCGGTTAATAGGTTAGTCCCAAAAATGATATAAATGTGTAAAATAAAGCCCATAAACATCCAAAAGGGGTAATATAATAGCATGGAACAATCAAAAATTATAAATACGTTGGAGACGTATCACGCAACGAGGCTCCGGTACATCCGGAGTCGGGCGGTGATCAACTTCCTTGAGGAGGCCGACTACGCAGAGTTCCTCGCCCCTTCGATACGGATCGTGTCCCGTGAGGAGGATAAGGCACGTCGCTGGGCTGAGGCGCAACGCAACGCCAAGTCCAACGATGTGCTTTACATGGCAAGTTTGTCCAGGCCCATCGAGAGGTCGTCGTGCGGAAGTTTTCATTCTTCGTCGAGAAGGAGGCACATCGCAAGAAGAGAAAGAGGAGGAGGAGGAGGATCACATGATTTTTGCTAATGTTGTTGAGTTGTTTGACCAACTTGAGATGGAGCTCTCCAACGAGGAGGAGAAGGTGAAGGCGTCTACCGGCAGTGACCACGAAGCAGGCCCTTCCGGCGAAGGTGTGATCAACACCGACTCGGACTTCGATGCCTTCGACCCGTATTCTATGCATACAAAAAAGCGTCGGATCCGTGATGGTCTACTGTGTCAGTGTCTCCGTAGTAGTGATGTTCTATCATAGTAGTGTGCAATTGCGTGTTTTTAATATTTAATGTTCAACATTTTATAGTAAACTTCGTAATTTTGAAATATGCAATGAATCATGTTCAAATTTCAGAATCGAGGGCATTAGTTTTAAGCCATTTGTTACAGGAAAAAAATAGTGCTCTAAAACATGTTCTCATCACCTATAATCAACTAGTTTAATGCCCGTGCGTTGCCACGGGCTGACAAAAGGATCTATGACGACTCACTCAACTACGATGCCTGGCCGCCGTGTTCACTGTCCCCGTGTGCTGGCTCCACAGACCTGGTGGGAAGGCATGGATCCGGAGGAATCTTCTGGCCGACGTGGCGGCCACATCGATGTCAAGACCTTTTGGTGTCGACCCCCTTCCGGGAGGCTTTGGTGAGGATCTTCCCCTGTCCCCCCCCCCCAGCGTGGGTGAAAGCCCTTGGTCCCCTACTTTGAACGACGATGGCATCATGGTGTCGTGCTCCTTCCAGAAGGCGTCCCCCGGGATCTATTAGAGGTGGGGGAATAGTGGTGGCGTTGTCGACCTGTTCTCATCTCTGGCAACTTGTTGCTTGACTTCGGTTGGTGCTTGGTGTTGGCCCTTTTGGCCTGCCCCATGGATTGTTCATTCGATAAGCAACTCTCGACCGACGTGGTGCCTTTCTGATGCCGACGACGGTGCCAATGTGGTTGGTTACTCATTACTTGTGGGTTCATTTATGTTATTCTCCTTTGACAGCTTGGGCACCGTGGCTCTAGGTTATAGGGATCCACTTTGCCGCCCGTCGGTGCGGCACCCATCGAGCCTGGGTGCAGTGTAGTGGCCTTTTGCGGAGGTGGAAACAGACCATGTTTGGTCCCTGCACTGCATGCAGATAGCGACACGATGCAGGCGCGAGGTGCTCTCTTCTCATGGTCCTGTTGGGTTGCCAGTGTTGGCACGGCAGTGGTCGGTTTAGTCTGTTCTGTTTTGTACCTTGTATCGTTTACTTCCGTTTCGCTTTTATTTTCGTTGTATTGTATTGCTCTTGTAATCCTGGCTGGTTGATGGCTTTGTTATTTCAATGTTGGGAAAGGTTGGGCTCGACCTTCGCCTTTTCTCTAAAAAAAAAGCTCTACATTACCACCCAGCTACAAATTTGCATATGTTTTCTCCAAGCTCGCCACATTGCCATACACATACCCATCATCCCTAACTTAGAATGACTTGCAACATTCGTCATCAATTCCATCCTCGAAGTTTTGACAAATTCAACAATTTTCCCATACAATTTTGCAATGATATACATAAAAGATCACAAAGTCCTCTGATTTTTTCCTTTCCCCTTTTAGCATTGCATGAGAGGTGATAGTTGCACTCATACAAACCCTCCTACCTCAGGATTAAAATCACACGTACAAAGAAAAATAGCCTAACAACTTATATTATCCTAATAACTTTTTCCTCTATCATTGATCCTCTAACATAGCCAAATATCACTAATCTCCCCAAGGTTGAAGATGCAGTCAACTGCGGCATCCATGGATGCATCTCTTTACTGTAAGAATTGGTACATCAATATGCCAAGAAAAACATCCCTTGATAACACAAACATCTTTAGTCTCATAAGAACAAGCGTCCGATATTCATCAACAGTAAGAAGATTCAAACAATAGGAATTTTGGAGCAAATTAGTAAATAAGTATTTGATGTGTGATAGCAATACCGGAAAGTACAAAAGCTACAATAGTCATCAAACAAACCAAAGGAATAGTAAATTGGCAATATTCATTTGATGGTAGCAATGACTGATTATTACATCATTCGAGAGAACAAGCGAAAATAAATATGCTCCAAGCAAAAATGGGAGGTTACGAAGGAGAAAAAGGATAAACCTACTGGTTTCCATCACCATGAACTGAAGTCGCTGAAAATCCATTCATACAAAACCAGTTCTCTAGTGAGTCGGCACCCCTTTTGGTCTCCACTCTCCACTTAGACAAATATGAGAGCTTGCTACAGCAAAGGACGGCAGAAAAATGATCACTTGGAATAAAGATCTGTTTTCTCACTTGGAGCACCTCCAGAGTACTTCCACAGCTAATCTTAAGAGAAACTAAAGAACAACAAAACGTCAGAGTAAGTGATTGAATAATAAAAATAACGGACAATCAAAATATTACCTCCCTTGATCTGAACTGTCTCTTTGCACATGGAGCAGATCCATCAAGTGACTTCTTTTATCAGCCTCTGTACAAACTCAACTCTCACGGGCAATCAACTCGAGACTTGACCTAACCCTTCCAATAGCCAGGAATATGTAGTTCTCCGGGAAGTCAAATGACATGATCTGTGTTCATAGAGTAACCTCAATGTCATTAAGAATGCAAACTGAAAACTTTTTACATAACAAAAAAATTAGAAAACATCCTACATGACAAAGATATTCAGCATAGCACAACAAACCCAATTAGAAAACTCAAGCAAGTCAGCACCAGGACACAACCTTGAGTTAATGTAAGGATGGTAGAAAATTTGTGGCCCATAGAATAATGCGACAGAACACTTCTACTAAAGCAAAAAAATGCAGAGTAGAATTGTCAGAAGTCTACCTAATGACATGATATTTATTGTTGTCGTTTCACACACAGTGGATCTTGTTCTTCCACCTACAGTTAGACAAACAAATACATGCTTGCGAAGATTGCGGAATACTTGTTATGTGGGCACGCTACATTATAGCAGGGATCAATAATTTAAAAATCATAATGCAGGTGATATTGGCACAGTTTATCAAAAAAATAATGTGCAAATTAGCAAACGCCTTCTGTCCATAGTAGCATCAAGAGGTGAAAAACAAGTGAAATGTAGCATCATGGAACCACTGAATCAACAAGGATAGTTAGAATGCACACATATTGGAGATGAGAACTCAATTAACCTTTTATCTGGCACAAGCTTCACATCAGATCAGCTTCATGGAGAAATTTACTTGTCAACTTCCATCTCCGCACGACAACTTCCATCGACGATAGTGCTGACTTGCTTGATTACTTGTCAAATTCTCCTTTAATAGTAGAGATAAGTAATGGTGTAGTAGCATGTATTAAATCTAATTTTGAGGGGTTGAATACCAGATTAAATTCAATAATTCATATGATAGTAAAAAAATCATACTTATCTTTCACACTCAATATTTACTTGTCTTCTCCTTTATAACATATTGTATATCTACTTCTCACATTAATATGCT
The DNA here is from genome assembly GCA_021437245.1 of Aegilops speltoides. NCBI lineage: Eukaryota > Viridiplantae > Streptophyta > Magnoliopsida > Poales > Poaceae > Aegilops > Aegilops speltoides. The sequence continues at coordinate 219,028,297 of CM038147.1, forward strand.
CGATACCCATGTTTCTTTAATCGCCAATCCCAAGTCACTACATGACCATCAGGTTATGTAGGTGCTAAACATTACAACTGATAAGCTTCTTGTAAGCAAAAATGGTTTAAAAGTCAACCTGCACACACTTTATATTGGCTTAAATTTAAAAAAAGTTGTATTTTGATCCCAAAAATTTGAACATTGCAAATTTTAGGTGAACTCTGAAATGATAGTATCTACTGGAAGCAGTGAGAACGCAGCACACAATTACATATAAAGGTAGTTGGCAGATGATCTTAACTCGCAACAACTGATATATGTGCACGTGTGTGGCATGCACACACAATTAGCTAGCTTCTTGCTAATGGTCAACAACTTACAACCAAACGAAGATGGTGGACGGTGATAACCAATAATAGTTAGCAAATTACAGGTTATTTCAAGAATTAACTAATTAATTAATAGATATTAGCTCACAAACCAGTAACAAGCATATATGTGTAACATGAAAGCCCATCTAGCTAGATTCTTGCTCATGGTCAAGGACTAATAATTAAACTAAGACGTACTTACATATCAAGCTTGCAACCAACTGTACTTAGTCCCAGGTTAGAATAATCAAAAGACATGTGAGTGTTTCAAAAAGAGGAATATTCTAATTCCGAACAAATTGATACCACTCTTTTAGAAAAAGAGAAGATTTGTTTCAAGCACACATGATGCCCGCGGTAGTGCTTCTTGGCGTTGTATTTAATTATAGAACCTTAAATTGGATTTCTATTAACTATGCGAGGACAGGGTAAGGTAGCGACCAACCTTGATTGCTGAAAATTATGCATCAAGAAGGGAGCAATTAGACGTCAAACTTGAAAATAAGTGTGTCATTCGTAACATGTAATGGGGCAAAGAAGCATCTCAGTAAAAGTTTTGACCTTGCAATTAAATGCACATATCAATCATGTATGACCTGAACCTTTCAAATTCCTTAACTGAATGTCCAGCTCGGTGAAATGCAGTTCCTCTAAAAAAATTGAATGAGAGTGATTGTAGGTACAGTAGTATGACCAGAAGTATGGTTGATGAAACTACAGGTTACTGTCCAGAATCATATTCTTGGGCTCTGCATTGCCATGTGCATACCAAGGTGCCTGAAACCCCAAAGTGATTATCTCCCAAATAATTACTAAACCAAACAGGAAGATGATGAAGGATTCCAATAGCTAAATTAACATACAAGTATTAATAGCAACACTTCAGCATGAGAAATAGAAGATTAAAAAGAGGAGGCATAATATGTGGTATCATTTACCTTAGACTGAAGCTTGGTTAAAAAGATTGTAGTCACCGATTAAGCTTCGTTCCTCATAGCAGCTAGAAATCATTTCATCCAAATTGTGGCACATCACACTTTTTTTTACATCATTCCACTACGGCGCTGCTTCAAAGAATTATTGTGTCTGGACTACAACGCCAACGGAACCCATCCTGCCCAACAACTGTGAGATGAAGTGAGCAGTTAAAGTAAAGATAAATCATGGAATGAGAGTATATACCGACAACCGTACTCTGTAGTGAGCAGTTAAAGTAAAGATAAATAGGCAGCAAACGACACATCAAGATCAAGCGAACAACAATTAGATCATATCACGATGAGGAGAGCATGTGCCACTACCTTGTCAGGTTATATGTCAATGATGGAACTGATTACTCATCGGCGTCGGAGCGTCGATGGCCAACATGTCTCGAGCCGGTGAAGGCGCTGGTGTAGTAGGAGAGGAGGTCACTCTGGTGCCTTGGCTATAAGGCGGTGAAGCAAGAGGAAATAGACGTCGCCCCTGCGGCGGAGGTGGGGTCCATGTGGCCTCCAGCCACGACACCTGTGACGACACACAAAACAATCAAGAAGAGGAATAACTACCAGCCTTGATAGGAAAAGGACACGAAGGATCGGGAAAACCGAGCGAGTTATTGCAAAATAGAGGAGGACGGAACATATTGGTTTCTTGACTGGACTATCAAATATCGCAGAGGCATTTTCCTGTGTGAGGGTGGTGATCCGTGTTAGTGTGTTAACCGATATGACTTAGGCAATGCTAGATGCTCTGAACTCATTGTCAGCACAAAGCACGGTACATTTATAATGAATTCATAGGTCAAATAATCTAATATGCATAGAAAGAAAATGCAGCTGCTGGAAGCTGAACCAAGTTAGTGATAAAAATACCTTATACGTTTAACTTCTCCTCCTCTTTCTTCAGCAAGACTACAGAGGTGCACTTGGCTGCAGGGTAAATGTGGAAAAGCTTAGCTACATCAGGACTGGTAGTATGGTAGAAGTTGAATGTTTCTTCCAACCTTGAAGCAGCAGCAAACTCATTACTTGGAGCACCCTACAACATTTGACATGATTTATTGACCACCACACAGCAATCTGCAATATATAAACTTCAGGAACTGCTACTCTTAGTAAAGGTACACATATGACTGCTTTTCTTGGTAGTTAGTAGCCACGATTGGTGGTTGGAATATTAATTAAGCCGGCCATGCGACAGTACTGCTACTCTTAGTCATCTTTCAAACACATCAAATTTGACATATCTACAGAGAATATAATGTTAAGCAAACGAATGGAAGAAAAAGAATAGCATAAGATTGTAGAAAATAGGATGACAACAGAGCTCAGCGTTATGAAAATACATCAAATTTGGGCCTAATATTGTTAAAATAGGATGACAACAGAGTTCATGTCCAAGCATTGATGAACACCATTTGGCCTTGTGAAAATAAGAAGCCAGTGTGAACTTGGCCATATCAAAACAATATTAGGCCCAAATAGCTGAAGATTAACTAATCAAGCTAACTTTCTTTATTAGCGCATCTGGCCGAAATCAATTAGTGAATCTATGTTGTTTCACGTTAGTGTACGGGAAGAAGTAATCAGCAAGAAGGCGTGCTATCTGGCCGTGCAAACAAAGATAAGAAAATTACTTAGCTTGATCAATCTGCAGCTTGCCGATTCCTTTCCGGCCGGATGGGCATGTCTGGCTGCTGCGCAATACAGTACAAAGCAAGCAAGCTGGATCGAATCAGGTTATCAGTGAATCACAGGGGGAGACATGGGGCAGTGGAAGGTGAGGACTGCAACATTGATACCTTCAGCAAGGAAACGGCCTGCCGGTGCCGCCATCGACAACTCCGGCCACTGCCGGAGTTCAGCTTTCGCCGGCAACCTTAACCATCCAACCAGTGGACCCGAGTAGCCCACCTCACCAACCCTCACCGTGTAAGACCAGCGCGCCTACAGCCCCTCCAACCATCGACCATCTCCTTCCGGCCGCCTGGACACCGTAGCAGCAGATCGAGCCAGAGGAACGGCCACTTCGCGCTGCCATGCCCAGATCCGCGCCAGCCCTCACGTGCAGTCGCAGCAGCCGCACGCCCCGCATAGCCGCGCCGAGGAGCACGTCCAAGAACGCCCACCCTCTGGAGGCGAGCAGCGCCATCAGCAGGGACGCCGGCCTCCACAGACATCCAGATCTGGCCGGCCCGCCGCTAGACCAACGGCCGAGGCCGCATCAACTCTGGCGCCTGCGCCAAGACGCCGGCGACGCAGCGCCATGAAGCCTCCTGCGGCGAGCACGGGCGCTATAGCCCACGCCCTCGAGATCGACGCCTGCTCCACGGCGCCCTCCACCACACAGCCACGGCGCCACGCCTCCCGCGCAGCCGCGACGAAGCTCGCCGACGGATCGCCGCACTTTCTGCGCGCAGACACCGCGCAGTCCATCCTCCGGGCCGCTCAGGCATCCATGGCCTACGAAAACGGACGAAGGGCCCCACCGTTGCCTTCCTTGGAGATGACGCGGGCTTAGTCGGCCGCTCCTCCGGCGACGGCGAGACGAAGGGCAGGGAGATAGGGTGGCGGAGCGCGTGATCTAGGGTTTCCCCTGTGCCATCAGGCAGGGCGACGGCGGAGCGGGAGATAGGGCGGCGGTGGTGGAGCGGGAGACGAGGGAACAGAGAGGTCGCAGCGGGAGGGGGTGGATCGAGAGGAGGCGAAGGATCGGAGGCGGCCGCGAAGGGCGAAGAAGGCGGCGGTGGGACGAGGCGCAGAGTCGGCATCGTTTCTCGCTCGAGGGCACGATACCTCGGTCGTACGTGCGGGAGTTTGGTCAGCGATTTTTTTCGTTGGTTAATCTTCGCCGGTTTGTTTTCATCGGTTTGTTTTCGTTCGTGATAGATGGGTTCTACAGGAGGTTGGGCGCGTGGGGGCGGGTGGGGGATTTGGCTGGAGGGTTTTCCTTGGTTTTTCGCGGCTGAGCGGGAGATGGGAGGAAGTACCAAAAAAGACCGAGTGAGGTGGGACGAAAATAAAACCCGGAACGCAACCTACCAACTGAGACATTAGGAGTTTAGATTTTAGGGTATTTGTTGAAGATGCTCTAATAATCAACCAACAGACCGGTCTTTGTCTCTTCCCCTCTCCAATACGCCATATATTTAGGGGATATAATTAGCTGGGAAATGTCAAGCTAGCGAAAAGCCGACATACTGGATATCTCAGAACACCTTCTCTGTCATGCTAGCCGACTCAAGCTGTGCCTAAAGCCGCATAGACAAGAATAAACAGAGTTGGGGTAGGAGCTGTCTCTAGTTTGGAAAAAAGAAAAAGGCCCGCGATGATTATTCGGAAAAGATCAACATTTCATTATTGGACACTTGAGTTTTGTTGAATATAAACATGAGTTGATATTAAATTTCCTTGATTCCACTCCTCATTTCGAGGATCTCGCTGACTAAAACAAACAACCAAGTAACCAACCACATCATGCATGCGTCTCGATCACACAACGGCACTAATAAACCAGTCTTTATTTCTCTTCCTCTCCGACACGCCATATAATTAGGGGATATAAATATAATTGGACGGGGAATGTCAAGCTAGCGAATCACAAACCACCGCACGAACGGCCGCCGTCCAGCTTTGCTCCAGATGGTAGTTCCAGAGCACACGACGCCGCCGTCGGCGCCCAAGTCCCAAACAATCCCCGAAATGAACAGCTCCAAATGTCACCGGCCGACGTGCCGACGGCCGGGGGAGGTTCCGGAGGCAGCATACATGTATACCTCGAGAGTTGCTTTGCCATGAATTATTCTAGTAATACTAATTTAGACCAGAAGCGAACGTGTAATCGCATTACAATAGTGCATCAGGTTAGAGCATAATAATATCGCAATTAGCAGTACGCGCGACGGGAACATTCCCCCCGGATGGGACACCACCCCGTGCCCAGCGGGACCTGAGGAATTCGTAGCACGCTTCGTTTGACCGCGCGGCAACAGCAGCCGCCGCGCTTCCCCCGGCACGACCGCGTCCACCTCCCGCTGGCTGTTTCGCCCAGACCCGCCAGTGAAACGCCGTGGCCTAACTGCCCGCGGCCGCGACGAGTCAAACTCCCCGACGCGTCAGCGTCTTCTCCCCCTCGCTCCCAGCCCATCCCCTCTGGCTACAGACTGTCGAATGGTGCCAAGCTTCCTCCGCCCCTCCCGCTAGGGTTCCGCCTCCGCGCCACTCCGCCATGGAAGCTCCGCTACTCCCCCTTTTCCTGCTCCTCCTGGCCGCCGCGGCGGGCCCGAACACGGTCACCGCGGCGGGGGACGGCTGCAGCCGGGGCTGCGACCACGCGCTGGGCTCCTACTACGTCGCGTCCAACCAGAACGTCACCTACATCGCCAACCTCTTCGGGTTCTCCGACTACCGAGTGCTCGGCAAGTACAACCCCGGGATCCCCAACCTCGACTTCGTCGCCGCCGGGGACCGCCTCAACGTCCCCTTCCCCTGCCAATGCATCGCGCCGCCGTCCGCCCCGGCCTCCACCTTCCTCGCCGCCCCCATCCCCTACAAAGTCACCACCGGAGACACCTACATCAGCATCGCCGACCAATTCAACAACCTCACCACCCCCGCCTGGCTGCAGGCCACAAACACCTACCCGGCCAACAATATCCCCGACGTCGGCTCCGTCAACGTCACCGTCAACTGCTCATGCGGCGACCCTGGGATTTCCACCGCTTACGGCCTCTTCCTCACATACCCGCTCAGGGACAGAGAGACCCTAGCCTCTGTCGCCGCCAATCATAGCTTCTCGTCCTCTGAGCAGCTGGACCTGCTCAGAAAGTATAACCCCGGGATGGATGGTGTCACCGGGAGCGGCATCGTGTATATCCCAGCCAAAGGTCAGGCTTCACAATTCCCTTATAGATTTTAGCTGACTCAACTGTGGCGTGCAGTTTCAGTTAAATTGAATTGAATTCAAATAATGCTGCTATTCGGATTGAATTGTGGGGATAAATTGCTCTAGAGAAGTGCGGTGTGCAGCTTTATGCTCAGTTGTAGAGTGATAGTGGTGCTTTGTTCAAAATTCCTTATGAAGTTATAAAATGGGCACCAGAAAACGTTTTGGATTCTCAAGTTCGAGCTATATTAATGTTTGTGGGTGTAGAATGAACCGATTGGACTCTGGTTATGATGCCGACCACATATATTTCTTCCTTCATGCGCCATTTTGTTGCAACATATTGATTGATATTGCTCTGTGTTGCTGATTCTGTGGGTTGGGTCATGCCAATTCTGCATACTAGATGATACCCCGCGCGTTGCCACGGAATTGGATATTTAGTTTCTAAATATTGTGTAGAATACTAATTAAGTCCTTACAGTTAAACTATGTGAGAAATTTCTGCATAAGCAAAAAAAAATCTTAATATGAAAAGTTGTGCATGTCACAATTAAATGCAACAACAACAACAACAACAAAGCCTTTAGTCCCAAACAAGTTGGGGTAGGCTAGAGGTGTAACCCATAAGATCTCGCAACTAACTCATGGTTGTGGCACATGGACAGCAAGCTTCCACGCACCCCTGTCCATGGCTCAGTGGCGGAGCTATGTGTAAGTCTGGGGGTGCTGTGGGCCCCCCAACTTTGGACCAAACTAGGAAGATTTTTTGAGGAAAGGGCTTAGATGAGAATTTTTTAGCAGTTTACACCCTCAAACACCCACGATTTAGCCTTGGCCCCCCCAGCAGTTCCTACCTAGCTCCGCCAGTGCCATGGCTAGTTCTCTAGATATACTCCAGTCCTTCAGATCTCTCTTTACGGACTCCTCCCATGTCAAGTTCGGTCTACCCCGACCTCTCTTGACATTATCAGCACGCTTTAGCTGCCCGCTATGCACTGGCGCTTCTGGAGGCATGCGATGAATATGCCCAAACCATCTCAAACAATGTTGGACAAGCTTCTCTTCAATCAGTGCTACCCCAATTCTATCTCATATATCATCATTAAAAACTCACTTAAAATGCGCTAATGCATGTTGCATAATAGAGGATTCTAATGCGTAGATCAAACAGATGCTAGTGGATCAAGCTAGTAAATCTAAGAAAATGCTAAAAATCTAACGTCAGATTTTTAGCATGGCAGGTCTAATGTTTTTCATGGCAATTTATGTCGGCGTGAGGATGGCAAATCTAGTTGGTGAGCACGGCAATTTCTGGCAAAAAAATAAATTTAGGTGGATTTGCCATGCTCACCAACTAAACTTGCCACCTTCGGTAAACATAATTTGCCATGAATTTTTTTTTGGTCTGCCATGCCTAAAAATCTGACGTTTGCTGGATATTTGGGTCCTAAATCTAAGGACTTCAACAATTTTGATGATGTGGAAGCACTCATGTTCAGATAATTAGAAGTAGTGGGGATCACTCTTTTAGGTATATAGGATACGGAAACTTAGTTAGAAAATTGCCTAATATTTGCATAATTCGTGAATAGTGCTGTTATTCGAATTGCATTGTGGGGAATTTGGTTAAATTTTAGCTTTGTTTGGCTGACTGAAATGGAGGAGTATTGGGGACTAATTGTCGTACTAGGGAAGTGTGTTATGCAGTTTCGTACTCAGTTGTAGAGTGATACTGGTGCTCTGTTCAAATTTTGTTATGAGGTTTTGGATTGTTAATTATTTGTAGTCCAGCTATATTAATGTTTGTGAGGAGCAAATAAACTGATTGAACTCTGGTTATGGTACTGACACCACATATTTCTTTCTTCATGTGCCATTTTGTTGCTACATATTGATATGATGTTGTCCATGTTGCTGATCCTGTGTGTTGTGTCATGCCAATTCTGCATGTATGGTAACTCAGTAAGAAAACAGTTGCCAAGAATTGCATAGTTATGCAGAGGCTTAGTATAAACTCTTTGTTGGTTGTATCATCTTCATGTGAAGTATTGAGTCAATAAAAAATTTCTATTATAAAAAAGTTCAATTACACGTCGCGTACAATCGATCACTTGTTCCTGAAATATTTTCCTCTGCTTGTTTGGTTTTCCAGATCCCAATGGAAGCTACCTTCCTCTGGAATCACAAGGGTAAGAGTTGTTATTTTAACTTATATTTCTATCCACTTGATTTTCTTGGTCATGTTATGTTTATTCTCATGCAGTTATGCTGATAAGTATCCTCATTTTGTGCAGTACAGGTAGCCTTTGTCCTTTCGCGAGCTAATTATTGCTTGCCGTTAAGGTTTTTTGGAAAGAAAACTGGATGTTGTTGATTCTTGTGAGAGAACTGTGATGTTTATTCATGTTCAACTCTTCACAACAGCGAAAAAAAGTTCAGCGGGAGCAATAGCAGGAGGTGTTGTGGCTGGTGTAGTTGCACTAGTCCTGGGTGTCGTGTTATTCTTGTTTTATAGGCGAAGAAAGGCGAAACAGGACGCTTTGATTCCATCTTCTGAAGAATCTACCCGTCTAGGTAACAATAAGTTTTGTATGGATCTCTGACTACTTCTCTGACCCTGGAACTGCGAGTTATTCTTGTAATTTCTTTTGTAGAAAAGCATTTGCATGTCCTAATTTCACCACTGCAAGTTAATTTATGTCCTTTGTTCGTCTCAACATTGTTCTGCTACAAAGATACGAGGGGATTTGGGTGGTTTGAAGTAATGCTTGTCTATCGCGTGAGCAATTATATTGATTTTTCTGGACCTGGAAATATTGTGGAGTAAATAGAGTATGATATATGTTATGATTATGAGTAATAGTTTCGGGGCTATAAGTGTAATCAATGAGCTATGTTAGGGACCTATAAGTGTACTTTTGGAGGATAGAGAAAGTTAGAGAACCTTGAATTATGCTTCCATTTTCCCCTTATTATGTTCTTCCCTGAATTGAACAGGCCTTGACAAATATTATAACAGAATGCGACTTCTGCTATTTCTGAACTATTATTCTTTTTGTTCCAGCCAGTGCAGTATCCATGCAAAAGGTGACACCATCGAGCAGTCAAGCTGACGGAGCTTCACCAGCTGCCGGCATTACAGTTGATAAATCAGTCGAGTTCTCATATGAAGAACTTTTTAATGCTACAGAAGGATTTAACATAATTCATAAAATTGGACAAGGTGGTTTTGGTGCTGTCTATTATGCTGAGCTTAGAGGCGAGGTTAGTTCATTTTTGTTTCATTTGCATTCCAGAATCCCACATGCCACAAACATGTACTCCCTCTATAAAGAAATATAAGAGCGTTTAGATCACTAGAGTAGTGATCTAAAGACTCTTATATTTCTTTACGGAGGGAGTACTTAACTAGGGGTTTGAATGGTGGAATAATATAACTCTGCGCTGGTCCATGAATTGTGATCATGCAGCGTAATGACATGTTCTTCATTTGAAATGTTTGCTTTATTTCTCTTGTGTCCTCCACTGTCCAGAAAGCTGCCATAAAAAAGATGGACATGCAGGCTACTCACGAGTTCCTTGCTGAGTTAAAAGTTTTGACACATGTTCATCATCTTAATCTGGTTCGTAAATCTTCTTTTTCTGTACCTAAAAATACTGTCTTTTTAATAGGACGATGATATAGATTTTCCATGTGGACGATCTCGTAATTTCACACTATTCTCTAGTCAGGTTAATTTAACCTCTTCACTGCCGTTTCAATGTTCAATTTCATGCAGGTGCGCTTGATTGGTTATTGCACGGAGAGTTCTTTGTTCCTTGTCTACGAATTTATCGAGAATGGCAACTTAAGCCAGCATTTGCGTGGAACTGGTAATGTTCTGCCTCCCAAAATATTGACTCTGCCTTTTCTGTTCCTTCTGGCGAATTAATCTCTCCGCGCATTTGTGATAGGTTATGAGCCTCTTTCTTGGGTTGAAAGAGTTCAGATTGCACTAGATTCAGCAAGAGGTCTTGAGTACATTCATGAGCATACCGTTCCAGTGTACATACATCGGGACATCAAATCCGCAAACATCTTGATAGACAAGAACACCCGTGCAAAGGTAGGAATGATTCCAGGAGAATTCATGTGTTTCATATGTTCCGTCCACCCTTGATGTAATATTTATGTGTATCTTCCAGGTTGCAGATTTTGGTCTAACAAAACTTACAGAAGTTGGTGGTGGTACATCTTTGCAAACACGTGTTGTTGGTACATTCGGTTACATGCCTCCAGAGTAGGTGTCCTGAACATCTACTTGTCGTTTTGCTAACCACAAAGTATTCCCTGTTTGCGATGAATGTTGACATTTATAGGAAACGGTGCTTGCAGATATGCCCGATACGGTGATGTTTCTCCTAAAGTCGACGTCTATGCCTTTGGTGTTGTTTTGTACGAACTTATTTCAGCCAAAGATGCCATTGTCCGCTCGACTGAATCTGCCAGTGATTCAAAGGGATTGGTTTATCTGGTAATTGTGCTGCTCAGCCAACAAGTTACATTCTGCTCTTGACGCTTCATAAAACTGCTAGGGTACCTGTTTTGTGTGTCATTCTACTTTGTTACTTCTGGTGACATTAGTTAGTTACAGAAGGTCAGATTAATATGGATGTTTTGTTATCCCACAGTTATGCTTCCGAATCCACCACGTACAGGTTGACTTTGGAGTGAAATGCGCCATTAGTCCATTAACTCAAAATGAATGCACACTTTAGGCCATTAACTCGGAAAGTGATCAATTTAGTCCATAAACTCGTTTATTTGATCAAACAAGGCCAAACCGATTAGGGATTGCCACGTTGGCATTGCTTGGATCACTCATAAACTGACTTATTTGTTATAGGTTTTTTTTTTGCAAGATTACATCGGTTAAACTAATTATAGGTGTCAACAGCTCAGGTACAAGCCTGCTAACCAACAGAGCTATAAGCTGTTTGTGTAGGCCTTGTTTAGTATTGGTTTTTTATTCCTCCTATTTATTCGGTCAGTTTCCAGAAAAGATTAATACCACCAGTTGCATTGTGTGGGATTTGTACCCAATTTTGACTAGGGAAAGAGTGGCCTGCCGACCAGTAAGGTATTTGTGTGCATTGTGTTACAACAAAGTATATGTTCTCTGCTCCTAAGCTTAAATACGTACACATGAACAATAAAATCTGAAAAGGTAGTACAGTAGTAAATAATTTTACATACTTTGTTGTAACACAATCTCACTTATGATTCAAGATCCTACTGGTCAGCAGGCCACCTTTTCCCTAATCAGGAACTGACGAGCAAATGGAAAGAATAAGGAGCGATAGTAACCAATGGCTACACAAATAGTACCTTATAGTTCTCTTGGTTAGCAGGCCATGTGGATGGTTTTTTCTCTCTCGACTCATCTTTGGCCTTATTTGATCCAATAAACCAGTTTATGGACTAAATTGATCACTTTCCGAGTTCTTCTGCAATCACTTTGAGTTAATGGACTAATGGCGGATTTCACTCTTGGGTTTGGGTCCTTGCTGAATTTATTTATCTTGCTTGTTTGATGACTTTATCATACACTGAAATATGTGTAGTTTGAGGAGGCTCTCAATGCACCGGATCCGAAGGAAAGCCTCAAGAGGCTGATCGATCCAAAGCTAGGAGACGATTACCCCATCGACGCCATTCTCAAGGTTAGAAAAACTTGCTCGGGCACAGCGGTTCCATCGCATATATCTTGCTTTCGTTGCGTGGTTGGATTAGATATATGGGATAAAACATCTGTTGCCTTGTGGCTGCAGATGACGCACCTGGCGAACGCATGCACACAGGAGGACCCCAAGCTGAGGCCGACAATGAGATCCGTGGTGGTGGCGCTGATGACGCTGTCCTCCACGAGCGAGTTCTGGGATATGAACGCCCTCTACGAAAACCCGGGCTTGGTGAACCTCATGTCCGGGAGATGACCTCCACATGCCTCCCCTGGCGTTGTACATCGGGGTTCTACCGTCAAATGCGGGACGATAAGGCGCTAGTGACAGCCTGACAGCGTCGATTTATTTTGGCTATATCTTCGACGTGTAATTTCCCATCGGTCCGTTTCGAAAAAAAATTCCCATCGGTATATATTCTTTTTATTCTCCTTTTATTTATGCCGGAGTTCATATTTCTCTTCTTGGAGACCTTAGCGCCACGTTCATGTGAGTTGTATGTGTAAGTCTCAAGTGTAAGTAAATATATGTACGTACGTGTTTATTTTGACATGGCAATGGAAATAACTATAGGCCTTATAGAGACAAGTGATTAGTCCTTGTGTGGCAATAATCTTGGCAGCGGATGCGTGGAGTCTCTTTTCCTTAGTGGGAACTAGGGAAACAGTATAGGAAAGAAATATTGGCAATGCACTAATAATATACTCTACTTGATTGCTCCGTTGGCTGCTTGCTCCAGTAGCTTTCCACTGCTAGCTCGTCGGCAATCGGTCGAGACGTTAGACGTGTGATATTGGCGCTACGTGGAGATATAGTCAAAGGTGTACAGTGCTCGTCCCGGGAACACATGGTAGATTAGCGTCAGCGGTTTTCCATTTTCTCAAGCGACTTTAACTTTCTGTTCGACGTTGATGGTTAATCTGATGATTCAGGGTGATTAGACTGCAGGGCCTCAGACCGTTAAAATATCTTACTAGCAGGAATTACACACGACAAGTTGATATGGCCGAGTTGGTCTAAGGCGCCACTGTCAACACACATTGTACCCTTCTTTTTCCTTGGCGCAAGATGAGCCTCGATTCCAAATAACAGGCGGCAGCCAGGCTTCCAAACCGTACTGACAACGCCATGTATGTCGACGGTCCCGGGAGCCCAGTCCCACACGGCCTCAACCACAACGAGTTCCACGCTACGCGTGCATGTTTCGATCAATGGCTTTAAATAAGGCTGGTATGTGCTCCCTTGTCTTCATTAGTTTTATTATTATCTGTAATTGTGCAGGATGTTTCTAAGCTGGTTATTAGGTACTCCCTCCGTCCCGGTGTATAAGTCATTCGCGTAGTTCTAGGTCGACAATTTAACTATCTAAATATGTATTATATGTGACAAAAAATATATATTTAGAAACTACATCCGTGTAGAAATCTAGTGATATATTTTTCATGACATATAGCACATATTTAATTCCTCAAATCGATGACCTAGAACTACGCGAATGACTTATACACCGGGAGGGAGGTAGTACTACACCCGTCCTGATTTATTGGTTACCTTTATATTTTATGTTAAATTTTGATCATATATTTAACTAACAAAATGTTAGTGCATGTCATTAAAAAATTATACCATTGGTTTCATGTTTGAACTAGTTTTCAATGATATTATTTGTTGTGACATGCAATAGCATTTTGTTCATTAAATTAAAGATTAAAATTTAGCATAAAACATAAAAACGACCAATAAACTGGGACGAAGGTAGTACAGTGTACCCAGTCTATTTTCTCCACATCTCACCTCAACGCTGGCGGTGAGGATTTGCTATCGTGGCCTGCCGTTTCTAGAAGGAATTTCCTTTTTTGTACTACTAGTACTAATGCAAATTTAGCACGACTGTATTTACTCAAAATAGGAAGAAACAATAGATTTGCAAAAAAAGAATCCAAACACTATCCGTCCAGCATGGTCACAGCTTCTAGAAGAAGAAAGTGTGAACCGGCTCGCCCGCGTTCATAACTTCATCCCCATTCCCTCAAACAAGAAAAAAAAAAATCATCCCCATACGCAGCGACGCAAGCGCTGCCGTAAGCGCCCGACGCCACGTGGCCTCGCCCCGCACCCTATAATAAGTTCCGTCGGCCACCACACCAACCGTACAGCCGCAGCTCCCCCGCCTCCTCCTGCTCGCTCCTCGGTCCTCTTCCGTCCCTCCCTCCTGGTACGCGCCGTCCTCTTCCTCTTCCTCTCCCTCTGCTCCCTTCTTCCCTTTGGTTCCTGCGCGTTCACGGCCCGTCCCATCGGCCAGGGTAGCTGCGGCGATGAATCCTCTGATTTCCCATCTCTTCCGCGGTATCTTTTGCTGAATCAATCAGTAAATCCACTGGCAGAGAAACTTTTTCGTCTTTAGATGTCCTCTTGTCCCAGTCCCGAGTATGACTGCGATTCGCCTTTCAGGAAAATGTTTGTGATTCATCAAAAAAGAAAAGAAAAAAGTGCTGTATTTTGATTTTTTTTTTCTCTTCTTGTCGTCCTTGTAGTATTTATTGCTGCTTGTGTGCGACACATACATACTCTCTTGTACAGTATTTATTGCTGCCTGTAGTATTTCTATGTGGAGATAGATGCTTCTTGTTCAAGTCAAGAATTGGGGCTCGATGCACCTCTCAGTTTTACAGGGGTGCCCTTCTTTTATACTCGTAGTATTATTTAAAAGAAAATAGAATATCGTTAGTGGTTGGAAAGGTTCAGAGTTTCTGTTGCCTGACCATATCCAGTTCCCCTTGTTAGTGACGATCTCTATGTTGACAATCAAATCACTCTTGATGCTTACTTGAACACTATATATATAGGTCACCTGTGAAAGCTGCTGTCTTCTGTATTTTATTATCGAATTGACACAGGGGAGATTACCACGAAGCAGGCTGGCGTACGCTCCTTGTTTATTGGTTGGATTTTGTCTTGTCAAGTTACTCAAGTATTCATGTGGATGCTGTCTTTCTTGACATGCCTAGTAGAACTTTCAGCCATAGTTGCTATCTTCCTTGCTCTTCAATGGAATATACCTGACCTGGGAGCTTTCACACTCCTCGTCGTACAAGTTACTGAATAGTCATCTTGCTTCAGTAGTGGCTACTAATGGTTCATGTCATGGCAGGCTTGTCATTGAATTAATGAATCTGGCAATGAACATAAGTTTATTACACTGTATCAGGTGTTGTTAGCTGAATTTTGTTATTCATAATTGCTAGTTGCTATAAAAGGGCTTTTCTGAATCAAATATATAACAGAAGATTCTTCAGAGTATTTTTGTTTGCTTCTTTTTTGCACAATCCTACTTTCTTCTCATAGATGGTCGACTTTTGCAGCTGGTGACAAGATGAAAATGGCTGGCTCTGTTGTGCTGCTCATTTCACTCCTATCGGCTATTGCTCCCCTACCCTCTGAAGCCCTCAACGTGAGAGGCCATCTGCTGAAATCAAAGACGTTCCGTTCTCCGCCCATCTTACTGGGCCCTGGATCAGTCTCAAACAAGTACCACCATGATGTCGACTTCCCCCGAGGCCACCTTGCAGTCAAGAGCTTTGATGCAGAGGTCGTCGATGAGAATGGCGTCCCTGTCCCGCTCCATGAGACTTACCTGCATCACTGGGTTGCAGAACCATACTATGCTCTGAAGAACAGTCAGAGCCCCGATACGCAAAATCTTCCAAAAGGGATGCTTAAAAGGAATGATGGAGTGTGCAAGACCACACTAGGCCAGTACTTCGGGCTCGGTTCCGAGACTCGCCACACTGCCACATGGGTTCCTGATCCTTATGGAATTGAGATTGGCAATGAAGACAAGGCCCCTGAAGGCTATGAGGAGAAATGGTTGCTCAATATTCATGCCATCGACACAAGGGGCGTGGTCGATAAGCCTAGCTGCACCGAGTGCAAGTGCGACTTTTACAATGTCACAATTGATGAGTATGGGCGCACAATCTCAAAGAACTACACTGGTGGGCTATTTTGCTGCTATGATCAGACCCAGTGTCGGGTCAAAGAAGGGTTCAATGGCGAGGTGCGGAAGTTGTTCTTGCAGTACACCGTGACGTGGCTCGACTGGACTGATGCGGTGGTGCCTGTCAAGATTTACATATTTGACGTTACGGATACCGCTATGCTCGATGGAACTCCTGAACATTCTTGCAAGGTATGCAAATACTACTTCCCAGTTGCCACAACGGCAACAGTTTCAGATTTTAAAAACTATCCTATTTTTTCAAATACATTTTTTTTCTTTTTACGGGTATTCAAATACACCATCTTTTTTCCTTTTCTTTATGAATTAAACCGTTGGCTTACAGGTTGAGTATCAAGTCGAGGAATGCAGCGCAGAAAACCGAGCCAACAATGAGTGCATCCATACTAAGACTGCTAGAGCGGCCTTGCCGCGTGGAGGAGATATCGTGTTCAGTGTTGCACACCAGCACTCCGGAGGAGTCGGTGCTTCTTTGCATGGCCAGGTAATGGATTAGCACCCTGATCGCTTTACCTATTGTGCTTATGCACTTCTCAGAGTTATTCTGAGGGGAAACACTCAATGCTACCTATCTGACTCCAATTCCGTCTGCAACCAAGCAGCTGATATTCACTGAGTTCAATTAATTCCTGAATTCCATGCTCAGTTCTGCTAATCCAAACGGGGCATTACACGGTTTAAATGAGACCCTACATGTATATATGATGTCTAAATGGTAACATCACAACATGTTATTTGCAAAGGGAAGCCTAACTTCCGAGGTACATTGGACTTGCTACAGGACGGACGCCTTCTTTGTGAATCGCTTCCAACTTACGGCACGGGGAAGGAGGCAGGGAACGAGGCGAACTACATCGTTGGCATGTCGACGTGCTACCCTAAGCCAGGATCCATCAAGGTCAGTGACGGCGAGGTGCTGACCATCGTCTCCAACTACAGCAGTGTGCGCCAGCACACCGGCGTCATGGGCCTGGTCTACATCCTCGTGGCCGAGCCGCAGCAGCTGGCTCCGGCGCCATCCATGTGCTTCAGTTTCCCGGCCCCATGTGAGTTTCACTAAATTTTTACTCATTTTGCGGCCTATCTATTTTTCGAAGAACATACTCGGAAAACTGCAAATGTGTAACTAAATTCTTGTTCTCTCCTGTGCATGAGTAGGGTGCCTGCCGGCATGGATGTCTAGCAACATGTGAAGAGTAGATTATCATCTACCCCTAGCTAATGGAGTGCAATGCAAATGGTGAGGACTGGAGAAGCTGAAACAATCGCCGTGGATCAATCGTCATAGTTATACGATGGATGTGTTTTTTGTCATACTAATATTACTAGCTAATATACAGAAGCAGTCACCAGTCAGTGAGCAATGTCATTTCGATGGACCATCAGTTTCTGATGCTTTGTAATTAGTTATTATCAGTAGTAGCAGTGTATGAAGCTGAGTTGTATGAGTTGATCACAACCAAAAGAAAAACTAGCGTCGATATTATTGGGTACGAAGGTTTTAGGGTGGGATACTCGCTGGACGCCAAGGTTGTCGCCGTGTAGACGTTGTGGTACAGTAGAAGGGTTATGGGGAAAAAACCCGCAAAAAAAAAGGTTGATATATCCTTAGCACAATAATTCAACACACCTCGAATACTTCTAAACTAGGTTGGGTCCATTTAAGAGACAACTGGACTTTACCCATGAACAACAGACTCTTCTACTAGACCACATACACTCTGAATACTTCTAGACTAAACTAGGCCCGCTCTAATTAGACGTTACTACTTACTAGCAAAAGGGCCCGTGCGTTGCAGCGGGAGAAAAAATAAATCATAATATCCAATGGTCATGACTACATTTTGCTG
Organism: Aegilops speltoides; assembly: GCA_021437245.1. Classification (NCBI taxonomy): domain Eukaryota; kingdom Viridiplantae; phylum Streptophyta; class Magnoliopsida; order Poales; family Poaceae; genus Aegilops; species Aegilops speltoides. Next base: position 219,046,107 of record CM038147.1, read on the forward strand.
CATCATCGAGATACACTATCACTCTCAAGTTCATGAAACCGTGAACAATTCTTGAAATCATGAAGAATAAAAACTCATGCATATATCTGAAATCGTGAACATTTTTCAAATCCGTGAACACTTCTACAAATTTTCGAATATTTTCTAAAATCAAGAAAGTTTTTTGAATCATGAACGTTTTATACCATCTATAAACTTTTTTTAAAAAATAGTGTACATTTTTTTAAACAATTTTCTTGCATCGGCGAACATTTCTAGAATCGATGAATATTTTTTTGGAATTTGGTGGAACAAATGAACATTTTCTTGATCTAGCAAAACAGCCTGTGTGTGACAAAGGGGAGAAAAAAAATTCATAATCTTCAATGGCCATGACCATATTTTGCTGCATCATCGAGATACACCATCACTCTTATTTTCGCGAAATCGTGAACAAATTTTGAAAATCATGAACATCTTTTAAAACTCGTCAACATATCTGAACCTGTGAACATTTTTCAAATTCGTGAACTTTTTTACAGATTTTCAAACTTTTTCTAAAATCATGATCATTTTATACTATTTACAAATTTTATTAATTGTGAACAAAAAATATTTTTCTTGAATAGGCGAACATTTTTAGAATCGATGAACATTTTTTGGAAATTGTTTGGTGGAACAATTTTTGAAACCCACGAACATTTTTTCATTTAATGAACATTTTTTTAAATGCATGATCATTTTTTGAATCAGCGGACTTTTTTAAGAATCAATAAACTATTTTGTAAGTCAGTGACAGTTTTTGAATTTTTAGGATATTTTTCAATTCATGAACAATTTTTGAATTGGAGAAATTTTGTTCAATTTCATTAACATTTTTAATACACGAACTTTTATAAAAAACCATGAACATTTTTGATTTTCCAAACATTTGTTTTCAATATTTGCGAATATCTTCTGAATATGAGAAATTTTTATGCGAACATTTTTCTTAGTCCACAAACAATTATGAAATATTAAATATTTTATTTCAAAATTCTTATTTTTTAAATTTTCGAAACTTTTTTTAAATCCCAAATTTTTATAATTCGGAACAAAGCAATGACGAGAAAGAAAAATGAAAAATAAAATACTAAATTTAGAAAACAGGCCGGCCGGACATAGGCCTGCCCAAAAAGGCGCGTTGTTTCTTCTCCCAGCACGCAGAACACAGTATAGAATGTTTCTACTAAGCCGGCACAGGTGGGGATTTCCCTGTGCGAAACGTTTTTATCACTTGTCGGTGACATCGGTGGGTAATATTTTACAACTTTGGGAGCAATTTGGATGACAACCGTCAAAAGCAATAGCCCCTTTATTATTAGATAGAGAGAAATAGATTATTGCCGTATGCGGGGAAAGGTTGGCTTCATCTACGAGATAATTGAACTTTCCCCACAAACATACTCTTCTAGCAGGATACACACACACCCTAGATAGTTCTAGACTAAGCTTATTGTTAGAGGAAAAGAGAGGGATTGTGGCATAATGCGTTGGATGTTGTATTGAGCCTCACGGGCGAGTATATATACATGAGTACAAACTTGAAGGGCAAAGGAGATGGATTACAAATCCTAGACTACCAAATACATGCAACCCAAATATATCTCTAACATCCCTTCGCAGTCGTAGCGGTAGCGTTACGAACAACACAAGCATCGCGAACGGTCAGACTGGAGAGAATAGCAGCCGACGGGCTGACATCCCCCCGCAGTCGCAGCGGGAGCGTCATGGACGGTGTCGCGTCATGGACGTGTTGACTGTAGAAGAAGCCGACGAGGTGTTCAAGCAAGGTGAACACGCATAAGTCGACACGCATGGACGATGAAGTGGACTGCGTGCCATGGTGCTACTGACCAAGGAAGCGCGGCGGCAACGGGGAAGACCTCGAGCGGCAATGGGGACCGTGTGCCACATGCTACGACCCGATGGGGCGACACAACGGCAGCGCGAGGTTTGGTGCAGCCACAGAGACAACCTGGAGCGGACGGCCTCGGGGCGGCGTGATACGTCTCCAACGTATCTACTTTTCCTAATGCTTTTTCTCTTGTTTTGGACACTAATTTGCATGATTTGAATGAAACTAACCCCGGACTGACGTTGTTTTCAGCAGAACTACCATCGTGTTGTTTTTGTGCAGAAATAAAAATTCTCAAAATGGAACGAAACTTTGCGAGGCTTTTTTATATCAATAAAGAGAATTTCTGGAGCCAAGAACCACCAGAGGGGGGCACCTGGGTGGGCACAACCCACCTGGGCGTGCCCCCTCCAGGCGCGTCCAGGTGGGTTGTCCCCACATGGTGGCCCCGCAGACCCTGAAAGCTACACTATAAAACCCTATTTTTGGAGAAAAAAATAGGGGAGAAAGAATTATCGCGTTCCAAGAGACGGAGCCGCCGTCACCTCCTGTTCTTCATCAGGAGGCCAGATCTGGAGTCCGTTTGGGGCTCCGGAGAGGGGGATCTTCGTTCTTTGTCATCACCAACCCTTCTCCATCGCAATTTCCATGATGCTCCCCACTGGGAGTGAGTAATTCCTTCGTAGGCTCGCTGGTCGGTGAGGAGTTGGATGAGATTCATCGTGCAATCGAGTTAGTTTTGTTAGGACTCGATCCCTCGTATCCATTATGTTCTGAGATTGATATTGCTATGACTTTGCCATGCTTAATGCTTGTCACTTTGGGCCCGGGTGCCATGATTTCAGATCTGAACCATTTATGTTATCACCATTATATCTATGTTCTAGATCCGATCTTGCAAGTTATAGTCACCTACTACGTGTTATGATCCGGCAACCCCGGAGTGACAATAGTCAGGACCACTCCCGGTGATGACCGTAGTTTGAGGAGTTCATGTATTCACCGTGTGTTAATGCTTTATTCCGGTTCTCTATTAAAAGGAGGCCTTAATATCCCTTAGTTTCCAATAGGACCCCGCTGCCACGGGAGGGTAAGACAAAAGATGTCATGCAAGTTCTTTCCATAAGCACGTATGACTATTTACGGAATACATGCCTACATTATATTTATGAACTGGAGCTAGTGCCGTATCGCCCTAGGTTATAACTGTCACATGATGAATATCATCCAATGAATCATCAATCCAATGCTTACGAATTTATCTTATATTGTTCCTGATAAGTTACCATTACCATTGTTACTGTTACACTTGCTACAAAATCACTACTATCACTGTTACCGTTACTATTGGTACTGCTACTATTATCAAAACTATCATACTACTTTGCTGCTGATCACTTTTCTGCAAATAATTAATCTCCAGGTGTGGTTGAATTGACAACTCAGCTGCTAATACTTACAAATATTCTTTGGCTCCCCTTGTGTTGAATCTATAAATTTGGGTTGAATACTCTACCCTCGAAAACTGTTGCGACCCCCTATACTTGTGGGTTATCATGGCGCTAGACCGCAGGCACTACGGCCCGAAGGGCGACGCAACGAAAGTGCGTGGATCGATGTAGCCATGGGGAGAACCATGGAGTGAAAGCAGGAACTGCGTGCCATGCTCGCTATGACCCGATGGGCTATGCAGCGGCAGCGCGAGGATCGGTGCAACTATGAAGACGGTCTGGAGCAGACGTCCTGCGACACTACGACCCAAAGGGGCGATGCAACGGCAGCGCACGAGTCACTGCAGCCGCGGATGGAACCATAGGATGGTGACGCTACGGTCCGAAGAGACGACGTAGTGATAGCCCGTTGCTCAATCGAAGAGGCGCGCTATACTCGAAGACGATTTTCATGGACCCACGAACGTGCGATTGAACAGACCAAACCATGTGCATCAGACTGCCTGACATCGTAGAAGCATGCAACCATCAGGCAGGGACATGAGATATGCAGCAAGGCTGCACGCATGCAGCATGTACGAGCTGGCAACACGCAGCATGAACAAGTACATTGGGCATGTTTGGCAGCTGTAATACCCCGATAATCAAGCTACAGTAACCTTATCCTAATGTGTCATGTCATTATGTTTTACTAAGCCAATTGGCCATTTGATGAAAAGCAGAGTCAAATTCAAACTTCAAATAACAAGTCAAATTCCTATTTCTTCAAACTTTCAAATAAAAATGTTCGGTGGGTTGCAAATATTCACTATGCAATTAACATGTAGGAACCAACATTAAATGGATTTTGAAATTGCCCTAGAAATATTTAAAGTGGACAAGCATCACTTATTATACCAATTTAAATATAAACTTATTTTCAAACATTTCTAGTTAACCTCAAACTTTTTGGGCAACACCCAAAATATCAGGAAGTAATTATGTGAGAAGTTTCAACTTCAACAAAAATCATTTAGTACCAAAAATTAATACAAAACAGGGGATAAATAGACAAATAGAAAAAAAGGAAAAAGAAAAAAAAATGAAAAGAGGGGGTCCTAAACTACTGGGCACTTTGGCCCATTAAGCAAAACGGCCGGCCCAGCCCACCCCCACTTGCCTCCCACATTGCTACAAGAGGCAGGGGTGACCGTGGCGGCCATCTGCCGGCAGTAGCCGTGCATGGCGGCCATCCCGCGCCCCCCTCGGCCTATAAGCCACTGGCGTCCCTTCCCCAAAACCTCAGGCCACTCCGTTCCCTCCCCCCTCGCGCCCCCATCTCCCTCTCCCTCGACAAATCCACCCCGCCGTGACGCCACCGTCGCCATCGAGCCTCTCCGACCAGCCCATCGTCCCCGCGGTGAGCCTTAGTCTGATTCCCCCGCTTACCCCCTCTTTCCATCGCCGTAGACCGCCCCCACCACCCGCGGCCCGAGCTCCCCCCCGCACTCCCTGGCCCCTGGGCCATCCTGGTAGCGCGCCCCACACCTGGCCTCGTGCCCGCTGGTGCACGCACGCGCCCCTGCTCCTACTGCCCCGCTCGCCACTCGTTCGCTGCACCCGGGCCGCCTGTGTCGCTGTTGTACGGCACTCATTGCTGCGCCCTGCTGCCGCCGTCTTCCGCCCATCGCCCGCCTCGCTTCTCGCATTGCTGCAGCTCTTTGGCGCCGCCTATGGTTGCCGCCAAGGCTTGTAGCACTTTTCTTCTCGCCCTGCCCTCGCCCTTCTCCGCTTTCGCCGCACCGTCCAAGCTTCCGACGCCACTCCTGGTCGCGGCCTGATAATCCCCAAGTGCAGGGAATCATCGTGGCAATTCCCAATGGCGGAAGTGATAAGTATGGAGTGTCGAACCCACAAGGAGCTAAAGGTAAGATCAATATTCTCTCAAGTCCTATCTGCCACTGATACGACTCTACGTACACCGAACGTTTGCTTCCAACTAGAAATGAGAAATAAAGCTACGTTGTGGGTATGAAGAGGATAACTTTGCATGGTATAGGAGAGCTAAAATATAAAAGTAGGTGCTGTTATCATAAAGTTAGAATATATTGCTAAATATTATAAATAGCGTGTGTGGAATAATGATGGGTCAGTGTGCGGAATTATCCTAGGCAATCGTTAACAAGACCGGTAGTCGTCATTGCAATTTCATATGAGGGAGAGGCATAAGCTAACATACTTTCTCTTCTTGGATCATATGCACTTATGATTGGAACTCTAGCAACCATCTGCAACTACTAAAGATCATTAAGGTAAAACCCAACCATAGCATTAAAGCATCAAGTCCCCTTTATCCCATATGCAACAACCCCCTTACTCGGGTTTATGCTTCTGTCACTCAAGCAACCCACTATAAGCGAATCATGAACGTATTGCAACACCCTACAGCGGGAATCCCTCACGCTTGCGCGACACTGAGGGCACAATAAGACAACACCAAAATAAAACATACTACTCGTACCAATCTAGATCATCAATCAACCCAAAGACAAAGGATATCTACTCAAAACATCATAGGATGGCAACACATCATTGGATCATAATATGTGGCATAAAACACCATGTTCAAGTAGGGATTACAGCGGGGTGCGGGAGAGTGGACCGCGTAAAAGAGATGATGATGGTAATGTTGATGAAGACGATCACTGCGGCGATGATTCCCCTCCCGATGGCACTCTGACGCCACCGAGAGAGATAGGAGGAGAGGTTCTCCCCCTTGTGCTTCCTCCTCCTTGGCCTTCATGGCGATGATGGCCCCTCCGAGATCCTCCTCCATGGCCTCCGGTGATGATGGCCCCCTCCGGCAGGGTGCCAGAGAGGGCCTAGATTGATTTCTCGTGGCTACAGAGGCTTGCGGCGGTGGAACTTCCGATCTCCATTATTTTCTGGGGATTTCTGTATTTATAGGAATTTTTGGCGTCGGTTTCACGTCAGGGGGGGGGGTCTCCGAGTCGTCCACAAGATAGGGGGGCGCGCCCTCCACCCTCGTGGACGGCTTGGGACTCTTTTGGTCCATCTCCGTGTTGGGGAACGTAGTAATTTCCAAAATTTTCCTACGCACACGCAAGATCATGGTGATGGCATAGCAACGAGAGGGGAGAGTGTTGTCTACGTACCCTCGTAGACCATCAAGCGGAAGCGTTATGACAACGCGGTTGATGTAGTCGTACGTCTTCACGACTCAACCGATCCAAGCACCGAACGTACGGCACCTCCGTGTTCAGCACACGTCCAGCTCGATGACGTCCCCCGGGCTCCAATCCAGCGAAGCGTCGGGGATGAGTTCCGTCAGCACGACGGCGTGGGACGATGATGATGTTCTATCGGCGCAGGGCTTCGCCTAAACTCCGGGACATTATGACCGAGGTGGAATATGGTGGAGGGGGGGGCACCGCACACGGCTAAGGAACGATCCGTAGATCAACTTGTGTGTCATGGGGTGCCCCCTGTCCCCGTATATAAAGGAGCAAGGGGAAGGGGGCGGCGGGCTAAGGGAGGGCGCGCCAGGGAGGAGTCCTACTCCCACCGGGAGTAGGACTCCCTCCTTTCCTAGTCCAACTAGGAGAGGGGAAGGAAGGGAAGGAGAAGGAGAAGGAAGGAGGGGGAGGAAAAGGAGGAAAGGGGGGCCGCCCCCCTAGTCCAATTCGGTTTGGGCTACGGGGCCGCGCGCCCTGCCTCCTCTCTTCCACCACTTGGCCCATGAGGCCCATTGCTTCTTCCTCGTATTCCCGTAACTCCCCGGTACCCCCGAAAATACCTGAATCACTGGGAACCTTTCCGAACTCCGAATATAGTCGTCCAATATATCGATCTTTACGTCTCGACCATTTCGAGACTCCTCGTCATGTCCCCGATCTCATCAGGGACTCCGAACTCCTTCGGTACATCAAAACTCATAAACTCGTAATAAAACTGTCATCGTAACGTTAAGTGTGCGGACCTTACGGGTTCGAGAACTATGTAGACATGACCTAGAACTGTTTCCGGTCAATAACCAATAGCGGAACCTGGATGTTCATATTGGCTCCTACATATTCTACAAAGATCTTTATCTATTAAACCGCATAACAACATACCTTGTTCCCTTTGTCATCGGTATGTTACTTGCCCGAGATTCGATCGTCGGTATCTCAATACCTAGTTCAATCTCGTTACCGGCAAGTCTCTTTACTCGTTCCTTAATACATCATCCCGCAACTAACTCATTAGTTGCAATGCTTGCAAGGCTTAAGTGATGTGTATTACCAAGAGGGCCCAGAGATACCTCTCCGACAATCGGAGTGACAAATCCTAATCTGGAAATACGCCAACCCAACATGTACCTTCGGAGACACCTGTAGAGCACCTTTATAATCACCCAGTTACGTTGTGACGTTTGGTAGCACACAAAGCTTTCCTCCGGTAAACGGGAGTTGCATAATCTCATAGTCATAGGAACATGTATAAGTCATGAAGAAAGCAATAGCAACATACTAAACGATCGTGTGCTAAGCTAACGGAATGGGTCATGTCAATCACATCATTCTCCTAATGATGTGATCCCATTAATCAAATGACAACTCATGTCTATGGCTAGGAAACGTAACTATCTTTGATCAACGAGCTAGTCTAGTAGAGGCATACTAGTGACACTCTGTTTGTCTATATATTCACACATGTATTATGTTTCCGGTTAATACAATTCTAGCATGAATAATAAACATTTATCATGAAATAAGGAAATAATAACTTTATTAGTGCCTCTAGGGCATATTTCTTCAGTCTCCCACTTGCACTAGAGTCAATAATCTAGTTCATATCGCCATGTGATTTAACATCAATAAATCACATCACCATGTGATTAGCACCCATAGTTCACATCGTCATGTGACCAACACCCAAAGGGTTTACTAGAGTCAATAATCTAGTTCACATCGCTATGTGATTAACACCCAAAGAGTACTAAGGTGTGATGTTTTGTTTGTGAGATAATTTTAGTCAACGGGTCTGTCACATTCAGATCCGTAAGTATTTTGCAAATATTCTATGTCTACAATGCTCTGCACGGAGCTACTCTAGTTAATTGCTCCCACTTTCAATATGTATCTAGACCGAGACTTAGAGTCAAAACTTGTATCGACGTAACCTTTTACGACGAACCTTTTGTCACGTCCATAATCGAGAAACATATCCTTATTCCACTAAGGATAATTTTGACCGCTGTCTAGTGATCTACTCCTAGATCACTATTGTACTCCTTTGCCAAAATCAGTGTAGGGTATACAATAGATCCGGTACACAGCATGGCATACTTTATAGAACCTATGGCTGAGGCATAGGGAATGACTTTCATTCTCTTTCTATCTTCTGCCATGGTCGGGCTTTGAGTCTTACTCAATTTCACACATTGTAACACAGGTAAGAACTCTTTCTTTGACTGTTCCATTTTGAACTACTTCAAAATCTTGTCAAGGTATGTACTCATTGAAAAACTTATCAAGCGCCTTGATCTATCTTTATAGATCTTGATGCTCAATATGTAAGCAACTTCACTGAGGTCTTTCTTTGAAAAACTCCTTTCAAACACTTCTTTATGCTTTGCAGAATAATTCTACATTATTTCTGATCAATAATATGTCATTCACATATAATTATCAGAAATGTTGTAGTGCTCCCACTCACTTTCTTGTAAATACAGGCTTCACCGCAAGTCTGTATAAAACTATATGCTTTGATCAACTTATCAAAGCGTATATTCCAACTCCGAGATGCTTGCAGCAGTCCATAGATGGATCGATGGAGCTTGCATATTTTGTTAGCATCTTTAGGATTGACAAAACCTTCTGGCTGCATCACATACAACTCTTTCTTTAATAAATCCATTAAGGAATGCAGTTTTGTTTATCCATTTGCCAGATTTCATAAAATGCGGCAATTGCTAACATGATTCGGACAGACTTAAGCATAGATACGAGTGAGAAACTCTCATCATAGTCAACACCTTGAATTTGTCGAAAACCTTTTGCGACAATTCTAGCTTTGTAAATAGTAACACTACTATCAGCGTCCGTCTTCCTCTTAAAGATCCATTTAATCTAAATGGCTCGCCGATCATTTGGGCAAGTCAATCAAAGTCCATACTTTGTTCTCATACATGGATCACATCTCAGATTTCATGGCCTCAAACCATTTCGCGGAATCTGGGCCCATCATTGCTTCCTCATAGTTCGTAAGTTTATCATGGTCTAGTAACATGACTTTCAAAACAGGATTACCATACCACTCTGGTGCGGACCGTACTCTGGAAAACCTACGAGGTTCTGTAGTAACTTGATCTGAAGTTTCATGATCATCATCATTAGCTTCCTCACTAATTGGTGTAGGAATCACTGGAACTGATTTCTGGTGATGAACTACTTTCCAATTTGGGAGAAGGTACAAATTACCTCATCAAGCTCTACTTTCCTCCCACTCACTTCTTTGGAGAGAAACTCCTTCTCTAGAAAGGATCCATTCTTGGCAACGAATGTCTTGCCTTTCGGATCTGTGATAGAAGGTGTACCCAACATTTTGAGTATCCTATGAAGACGCACTTTTCCGATTTGGGTTCAAGCTTATCATGTTGAAACTTTTTCACATAAGCATCACAACCCAAACTTTAAGAAATGACAACTTTGGTTTCTTGCTAAACCATAATTCATACGGTGTCGTCTCAACGGATTTTATATGGTGCCCTTTTAACGTGAATGCAGCTGTCTCTAATGCATAACCCCAAAACGATAATGGTAAATCAGTAAGAGACATCATAGATCGCACCATATCCAATAAAGTGCGGTTACGACCTTCAGACACACCATAACGTTGTGGTGTTCCAGGTGGCGTGAGCTGTGAAACTATTTCACATTGTTTTAATTGAAGACCAAACTCGTAACTCAAATATTCATCTCCGAGATCAGATCGCAGAAATTTTGTTTTCTTTTTACGATGATTTTTCCACTTCACTCTGAAATTCTTTGAACCTTTCAACTATTTCAAACTTATGTTTCATCAAGTAGATATACCCATATCTGCTCAAATCATCTGTGAAGGTCAGAAAATAACGATACTTGCAACGAGCATCAACACTCATTGGATCGCATACATTGGTATGTATTATCTCCAATAAGTCAGTAGCTCGTTCCATTGTTCCGGAGAACGGAGTTTTAGTCATCTTGCCAAAAAGGCACGGTTCGCAAGCATCAAATGATTCATAACCAAGTGATTCCGAAAATCCATCTTTATGGAGTTTCTTCATGCGCTTTACACCGATATGACCCAAACGGCAGTGCCACAAATAAGTTGCGTTATCATTATTAACTTTGCATCTTTTGGCATCAATACTATTAATATGTGTATCACTACGATCGAGATCCAACAAACTATTTTATTGGGTGTATAACCATCGAAGGTCTTATTCATGTAACAGAATAACAATTATTCTTTAACTTCAAATGAATAACCGTATCGCAATAAACATGATCAAATCATATTCATGCTCAACGCAAATGACAAATAACATTTATTTAGGTTTAACACTAATCCCGAAAGTATAGGGAGTGTGCGATGATGATCATATCAATCTTTGAACTACTTCCAACACTCATCGTCACTTCCCCTTCAACTAGTCTCTGTTTATTCTGTAACTCCTGTTTCGAGTTACTAATCTTAGCAACCGAACAAGTATCAAATACTCAGGGGTTACTATAAACACTAGTAAGGCACACATCAAACACCTGTATATCAAATATACCCTTGTTCACTTTGCCATCCTTTTATCCACCAAATATTCGTGGCATTTCGCTTCCAAGGACCATTCCTTTGCAGTGTAAGCACTCGGTTTCAGTGCTTTGGTCTAGCTTTGAGCTTCTTCAAGGGAGTGACAACTTGCTTGTCATTCTACTTGAAGTTCCCTTTCTTTCCCTTTGCCCTTTTCTTGAAACTAGTGGTCTTGTCAATCATCAACACTTGATGCTCTTTCTTGATTTCTACCTTCGTCGATTTCAACGTCACGAAGAGCTCGGGAATCGTTTCCGTCATCCCTTGCATACTATAGTTCATCACGAAGTTCTAGTAACTTGGTGATGGTGACTAGAGAACTCTGCCAATCACTATCTTATCTGGAAGATTAACTCCCACTTGATTCAAGCGATTGTAGTACTCAGACAATCTAAGCACTTGCTCACTAGTTGAGCGATTCTCCTCCATCTTTTAGCTGTAGAACTTGTTGGAGACTTCATATCTCTCAACTCGGGTGTTTGCTTGAAATATTAACTTCAATTCCTGGAACATCTCATATGGTCCATGACGTTCAAAACGTCTTTGAAGTCCCGATTCTAAGCCGTTAAGCATCGTGCACTAAACTATCAAGTAGTCATCATATTGAGCTAGGCAAACGCTCATAACGCCTCGCATTTGCTCCTCGCAATAGGTCCGCTACCTAGCGGTGCATTAAGGACATAATTTTTCAGGCAAAGAATGAGGATAAACCTCGATCACGGATCCAATCCGCATCATTGCTACTAACATCTTTCAACACAGTTTTCTCTAGGAACATATCAAAAATAAACATATGAAAGCAACAACGCGAGCTATTGATCTACAACATAATTTGCAAAATACTACCAGGACTAAGTTCATGATAAATTTAAGTTCAATTAATCATATTACTTAAGAACTCCCACTTAGACAGACATCTATGGAGTCATCTAAGTGATCATGTGATCCAAATCAACTAAACCATAACCAATCATCATGTGAGATGGAGTAGTTTACAATGGTGAACATCACTATGTTGATCATATCTACTATATGATTCATGCTCGACCTTTCGGTCTCCGTGTTCCGAGGCCATATCTGCATATGCTAGGCTCGTCAAGTTTAACCTGAGTATTCTGCGTGTGCAAAACTGGCTTGCACCCATTGTAGATGGACGAGAGCTTATCACACCCGATCATCACGTGGTGTCCGGGCACGATTTAACTTTGGCAATGGTGCATACTCGGGAGAACACTTCTTGATAATTTTAGTGATAGATCATCTTAAAATGCTACCGTCAATCAAAGCAAGATAAGATGCATAAAGGATAAACATCACATGCAATCAATATAAGTGATATGATATGGCCATCATCATCTTGTGCTTGTGATCCCCATCTCCAACCACCGTCATGATCACCATCGCCACCGGCGCGACACCTTGATCTCCATCGTAGCATCGTTGTCGCCACGCCATCTATTGCTTCTACGACTATCGCTACCGCTTAGTGATAAAGTAAAGCAATTACAGTATGCTTGCATTTCATACAATTAGCGACAACCATATGGCTCCGCCATTGCCGATAACTTCGGTTACAAAACATGATAATCTCATACAATAAAATATAGCATCACGCCTTGACCATATCACATCACAACATGCCCTGCAAAAACAAGTCGACGTCCTCTACTTTGTTGTTGCAAGTTTTACGTGGCTGCTACGGGCTGAGCAAGAACCGTTCTTACCTCACGCATCAAAACCACAACGATAGTTCGTCAAGTTGGTGCTGTTTTAACCTTCGCAAGGACCGGCGTAGCCACACTCGGTTCAACTAAAGTTGGAGAAACCGACACCGCTAGTCACCGTGTGCAAAGCACGGCGGTAAAACCAGTCTCGCATAAGCGTCTGCGTAATGTCGGTCCGGGCCGCTTCATCCAACAATACCACCGAACCAAAGTATGACATGTCGGTAAGCAAGATGACTTGTATCGCCCACAACTCACTTGTGTTCTACTCGTGCATATAACATCAATGCATAAAACCTAGGCTCGGATGCCACTGTTGGGGAACGTAGTAATTTCAAAAAATTTCCTACGCACACGCAAGATCATGGTGATGGCATAGCAACGAGAGGGGAGAGTGTTGTCTACATACCCTCATAGACCGTCAAGCGGAAGCGTTATGAGAACGCGGTTGATGTAGTCGTACGTCTTCATGACTCAACCGATCCAAGCACCAAACGTATGGCGCCTCCGTGTTCAGCACACGTCCAGCTCGATGACGTCCCCCGGGCTCCAATCCAGCGAAGCGTCGGGGATGAGTACCGTCAGCACGACGGCGTGGTGACGATGATGATGTTCTACCGGCGCAGGGCTTCGCCTAAACTCCGCGATGATATGACCGAGGTGGAATATGGTGGAAGGGGGGGCATCGCACATGGCTAAGGAACGATCCGTAGATCAACTTGTGTGTCATGGGGTGCCCCCTGTCCTCGTATATAAAGGAGCAAGGGGGAGGGGGCGGCCGGCCAAGGGAGGGCGCGCTAGGGAGGAGTCCTACTCCCACCGGGAGTAGGACTCCCTCCTTTCCTAGTCCAACTAGGAGAGGGAAGGAAGGGAAGGAGAAGGAGAAGGAAGGAGGGGAGGAAAAGGAGGAAGGGGGCGGCCCCTAGTCCAATCGGTTTGGGCTAGGGGGCCGCCCTGCCTCCTCTCTTCCACCACTTGGCCCATGAGGCCCATTGCTTCTTCCTCGTATTCCCGTAACTCCCCGGTACCCCCGAAAATACCTGAATCACTCGGAACCTTTCCGAATTCCGAATATAGTCGTCCAATATATCGATCTTTACGTCTCGACCATTTCGAGACTCCTCGTCATGTCCCCGATCTCATCAGGGACTCCGAACTCCTTCGGTACATCAAAACTCATAAACTCATAATAAAACTATCATCGTAACGTTAAGCGTGCGGACCCTACGGGTTCGAGAACTATGTAGACATGACCTAGAACTGTTTCCGGTCAATAACCAATAGCGGAACCTGGATGTTCATATTGGCTCCTACATATTCTACGAAGATCTTTATCGGTCAAACCGCATAATAACATACGTTGTTCCCTTTGTCATCGGTATGTTACTTGCCCGAGATTCGATCGTCGGTATCTCAATACCTAGTTCAATCTCGTTACCGGCAAGTCTCTTTACTCGTTCCGTAATACATCATCCCACAACTAACTCATTAGTTGCAATGCTTGCAAGGCTTAAGTGATGTGTATTACCGAGAGGGCCCAGAGATACCTCTCCGACAATCGGAGTGACAAATCCTAATATGGAAATACGCCAACCCAACATGTACCTTCGGAGACACCTGTAGAGCACCTTTATAATCACCCAGTTATGTTGTGACATTTGGTAGCACACAAAGTGTTTCTCCGGTAAACGGGAGTTGCATAATCTCATAGTCATAGGAACATGTATAAGTCATGAAGAAAGCAGTAGCAACATACTAAACGATCGTGTGCTAAGCTAACGGAATGGGTCATGTCAATCACATCATTCTCCTAATGATGTGATCCCGTTAATCAAATGACAACTTATGTCTATGGCTAGGAAACATAACCATCTTTGATCAACGAGCTAGTCTAGTAGAGGCATACTAGTGACACTCTGTTTGTCTATATATTCACACATGTATTATGTTTCCGGTTAATACAATTCTAGCATGAATAATAAACATTTATCATGAAATAAGGAAATAATAACTTTATTATTGCCTCTAGGGCATATTTCCTTCACTCCGATACCCCGTGGGCTTCCTCTGGTCCATAAAAAATCATAAAAAATTGGCACGTCAATTAGACTCCGTTTGGTATTCCTTTCTATAAAACTCAAAAACAAGGAAAGAACAGAAACTGGCACTGTGCTCTAGGTTAATAGGTTAGTCCCAAAAATCATATAAAATATCATATAAATGCATATAAAACATCTAAGATGGATAATATAATAGCATAAATACTTCATAAATTATATATATGTTGGCGTATCAGCATCCCCAACTTAATTCCTGCTCATCCTCGAGTAGGTAAATGATAAAAGATATAATTTATGAAGTGTGAATGCTAGCAGGTGCACAAGTTTGACCAATGATAATTTCAATCACCTTTTCTAGCATCATTATATGTCATAACAGTAGCTCATCACATAAAACTTTTCATGATCAAGTAACAAGCTTCATATGTTAAAGTATAGATCATAAACTTTCTTGAAAACTAACAAACAGTGCTCTTAGTCATTAAACAATTGCAATTCATCTTATTTTTGGGAAGGGTCTATGTAAGAGATTTGATTCAGCAAACTCCACATACTCAACTATCATTTAATCTTTCGCAATTGCTAACACTCATGTGATGTTTATGGGTTCAAAGTTTTAATTGGACGCAAAGAAAGATTGGGGCTTATAGTTTCGCCTCCCAACCTTTTACCTCAAGGGTAATGTCAACAATAATAATTTATGAAAACCTACATCCAAGTGGATATATATATATCCGGATCGCTCCAACACAAAGTGCTTGCCAAAGGAAAAAGTGTAAAAAGGAAAGGTGATGATCACCATGACTCTTGTATAAGGGTAGAAGATAAAAGTAAAAGATAGGCCCTTCGCGGAGAGAAGCAGAGGTTGTCATGCGCTTTTATGGTTGGATGCACAAAATCTTAATGCAAAAGAACGTCACTTTATATTGCCGCTTGTGATAAAGACCTTTATTATGCAGTCCGTCGCTTTTATTTCTTCCCTATCACAAGTTCGTATAAAGCTTATTTTCTTCGCACTAATAGATAATACATATTTAGAGAGCAATTTTTATTGCATGCACCGATGACAACTTACTTGAAGGATCTTACTCAATCCATAGGTAGGTATGGTGGACTCTCATGGCAAAACTGGTTTAAGGGATGTTTGGAAGCACAAGTAGTATTTCTACTTGGTGCAAAGAATTTGGCTAGCATGAGAGGGAAAGGCAAGCTCAACATGTTGGATGATCCAAGACAATATAATGTTTCGGATATAGGAAAACATAACCCATTAAGTTGTCTTCCTTGTCCAACATCAACCTTTTAGCATGTCATATTTTAGTGAGTGCTCACAATTGCAAAAGATGTCCAAGATAGTATATTTATATGTGAAATCTCTCTTCCTTCAATATTCTTTCATGAATTGTTCAAGTGACCAATTCTGCGTTTGCTAACTTTCAATAAGTTTACTACCTATACTTATTATGTGTTAAGTCATTACTCCCCATGTTATAAGCATATGAAACGTATATAAATTCAGATTTATGATATTCAATTCATTCAACCATTTACTTATAGGATATACGTGAAGCACATGAGTAAATGACAAACTACCCTAAAACGATATAAGTGAAGAACACTGAGTAGTCAAATAATTAACTAGCCATGGGAGGATTCTTTTTCATTCAAGATTTTAGATCCAATGATTTTATTCAAACAGCAAGTAAAATTGAAAATATGCTCCAAGCAAAACACATATCATGTGACGAATAAAAATATAGCTCCGAGTAAGATATACTGATAGTTTTGAAGACGAAAGAGGGGATGCCTTCCGGGGCATCCCCAAGCTTAGGCGCTTGAGTCTTCCTTGAATATTAACTTGGGATGCCTTGGGAATCCAAAAGCTTAGGGTCTTTCCACTCCTTATTCTCCTCATATCGATATGTCACCCAAAGCTTGAAAACTTCAATCACACAAAACTTAACGGAACTTCGTGAGATAGGTTAGTATGATAAAGAGTAAACCATTCACTTTGGTACTGTCAAAGACAAGGTTCATAATTGTTCTCACACAATTACTACTATACCATATCATTTCTACAATTTATATTGAGAAACATAATCCATAGAAACTAGAAAACAAGCAAACTATGCAATGAAAACAGAATCTGTCAGAAACAGAACAGTCTGTAATGATCTGAACATAAACCATACTTATGCTACGCCAAAAATTATGAAATAAATTGGTGGACGTGAGGAATTTTTCTATTAATCTTATTCAAAAAGAATCAACTAAAAATCACTCTTCTATAAAAAATGACAGCTAATCTCGTGAGCCCAAAGTTTCTGTTTTTTTTACAGCAAGATCACATTAACTTTCACCCAAGTCTTCCCAAAGGTCTTACTTGGCACTTTATTGAAACAAAAGCTATAAAACATGATTACTACAGTATCTTAATCATGTAAACACACAAAATCAGTAAGTGTAAATATTGGGTTGTCTCCCAACAAGCGCTTTTCTTTAATGCCTTTTAGCTAGGCATGATGATTTCAATGATGCTCACATAAAAGATAAGAATTGAAACATAAAGAGAGCATCATGAAGAATGTGACTATCACATTTAAATATAATCCTATTCCTATGCCTAGGGATTTTGTGAGCACACAATTTATAGGAACAAGAATCAACTAGCATAGGAAGGCAAAACAAGTATAACTTCAAAACTTTAAGCACATAGAGAGGAAACTTGATATTATTGCAACTCCTGCAAGCATATATTCCTCCCTCATAATAACTTTCAGTAGCATCATGAATGAATTCAACAATATAACCATCACATAAAGCATTCTTTTCCTGATCTACAAGCATAGAAAATTTTCTATTCTCCACATACGCAAAAATTCTTCTCATTCGGAATAGTGGGATCACTAATTCCTAAAGTTGACACTCTTCCAAACCTGCTTTAGATGATAGTATTATTCATAATCTAAAAGATATAAGTAAAGTTCATGGAGTATTCTACAATTAATATAGACTAACCAATATCCAACCTCAAAATATATAAGTGAAGCACACGAAGCATTCTATAAAACCATACTCAAAAGATTTAAGTGAAGCACAAAGAGCATTCTATAAGGTCATACTCAAAAGATATAAGTGAAGCACATGAATCATTCTATAAATTGATGAAGGGACATCTCATACTAGCATGGTTCTTAAAGAAAAAGAAAAACACAAAGGACACAAATCATGTGAACAAAACAAAAACCGAGGTATACGGATAATTGTTGAAGAAGAAAGATGGGATGCCAACCGGGGCATCCCCAAGCTTAGATGCTTGAGTATCCTTGGAATATTTACTTGGGGTGCCTTGGGCATCCCCAAGCTTGAACTCTTGCCTCTCTTTATTCTTCTCACATCAGTAACTCCTCATTCTTCGAACACTTCATCCATTAAAACTTAACAAAAACTTTGTGAGATCCGTTAGTTTACTAAAGCAAGGTACTATTGAAAACTCATTCCAATTTCATATTAGCACTTTATCTACTGTATTCCAACTTCACCATGGTTCATACCCCCCGATACTACCCATAGATTCATCAAAATAAGCGATCAACACATAGAAAACAGAATCTGTCAAAAACAGGACAGTCTGTAGTAATCTGGAAGTTCAGTAAAACTCTGTAACTCCAAAAAAGTCTAAAAAATATGACAATTTAAAAAATTTGTACAAAAGTAATGTGCAAAAAGATTCAGACCCATTTGACTATCCAGT
The DNA here is from genome assembly GCA_021437245.1 of Aegilops speltoides. NCBI lineage: Eukaryota > Viridiplantae > Streptophyta > Magnoliopsida > Poales > Poaceae > Aegilops > Aegilops speltoides. The sequence goes on from CM038147.1 coordinate 219,064,805, forward strand.
AAAAAATGTTCACGCGCTACAGCCAAAGTTTCTGTTTTTGTACTGCACAGCAATCTAATCATCCTAAAACCAAAGCTTGGCACATTATTTTTATAATATAATGGATATATACAAGGGGATAATTATTTTTAGAGAAGCTTCCATGATTTTTTTACATTGTTTCCATGAGCATGAACACAAGTGCTCAAGGTTGACCCTCACTTCTTCAATGCATAATCTTCCAATCACTTCTCTTATTGAAAAACTTTTTAGGCATGAGAGACAAGTAATTTTTTTTTGCATTTTCATTCTTTTAATTTTTTTTGTATGTTTCACCCACAACTAAACAGAAACAAAAAGGAAAAACAAAATCTACTTGGTGAAGAAGCAAACAAGCACACATGAGAATATCAGCCCCACGCTATTGCTCCCCGGCAACGGCGCCAGAAAAGAGCTTGATAATCCCCAAGTGCAGGGAATCATCGTAGCAATTCCAAATGGTGGAAGTGATAAGTATGGAGTGTCGAACGCACAAGGAGCTAAAGGTAAGATCAATATTCTCTCAAGTCCTATCTGCCACTGATACGACTCTACGTACACCGAATGTTTGCTTCCAATTAGAAACGAGAAATAAAACTACGTTGTGGGTATGAAGAGGATAACTTTGCATGGTATTGGAGAGCTAAAATATAAAAGTAGGTCCTGTTATCATAAATTTAGAATATATTGCTAAATATTATGAATAGCGAGTGTGGAATAATGATGGGTCGGTGTGCGGAATTATCCTAGGCAATCATTAACAAGACCGGTAGTCGTCATTGCAATTTCATATGAGGGAGAGGCATAAGCTAACATACTTTCTCTTCTTGGATCATATGCACTTATGATTGGAACTCTAGCAAGCATCCGCAACTACTAAAGACCATTAAGGTAAAACCGAACCATAGCATTAAAGTATCAAGTCCCCTTTATCCCATACACAACAACCCCCTTACTTGGGTTTATGCTTCTGTCACTCAAGCAACCCACTATAAGCGAATCATGAACGTATTGCAACACCCTACAACGGGAATCCCTCATGCTTGCGTGACATGGAGGGCACAATAGGACAGCACCAAAATAAAACATACAACTCGTACCAATCTAGATCATCAATCAACCCAAAGACAAAGGATATCTACTCAAAACATCATAGGATGGCAACACATCATTGGATCATAATATGTGGCATAAAGAACCATGTTCAAGTAGGGATTACAGCGGGGTGCGGGAGAGTGGACCACGTAAAAGAGATGATGATGGTGATGTTGATGAAGACGATCACCGCGGCGATGATCCCCCCCCGATGGCACTCCGGCGCTACCGAGAGAGAGGAGGAGAGGTTCTCCCCCTTGTGCTTCCTCCTCCATGGCCTCCCCCCTAGATGGGGAGAGGTTCTCCCTCTGGTCCTTTCCCTTCATGGCAATGATGGCCCCTCCGAGATCCTCCTCCATGGCCTCCGGTAATGATGGCCCCCCCGCGGCGGTGCCGAGAGGGCCTAGATTGATTTCTCGTGGCTCTGAGAGGCTTGCAGCAGCGGAACTTCCGATCTCGGTTATTTTCGGGGTTTCAGATTTATAGGAATTTTGGCGCGGTTTCACGCCGGGGGGGTCTTGAGTCATCCACAAGATAGGGGGGCGCGCCCAGGGGGTAGGGCGCGCCCTCCACCCTCGTGGACGGCTCGTGACTCTTCTGGTCCATCTCCAATGCTCGGTGGGCTTTTTTTGGTCCATAAAAAATCGTCAAAAATTGGCACATCAATTGGACCCATTTGGCATTCCTTTTTTGTAAAACTCAAAAACAAGGAAAAAACAGAAACTGGCACTGGGCTCTAGGTTAATAGGTTAGGCCCAAAAATCATATAAAATAGCATATAAATGCATATAAAACATCTAAGATGGATAATATAATAGCATGAATACTTCATAAATTATAGATACGTTGGAGACGTATCACGACCTCACACTACACAGCACTGCGGCCGCCGCTCGCCGACTCTATCGCTAGCTGCCCTCCCCCCCTCTCCCCGCCTCGCTGGTCGCCGATGCTCCTGCCAGCGGCCTCACCACGCCCTGGCCTCGACAGTGGCTGCATGCGTGCATCCCAGCCGAGGGAGGCCGGCTAATGGCACTACCACCTGGCCCTGACCCCATGGCTATATAGGGGTTAAGCATAAATTAGTTTAGGAGCTAATTGTCCGCCCCCCCTTAGACAATGACGAGTGGACCCCCCTAGTTAAAATACCCCTTTAACTTAACTCTGCCTAGGACATGTAGGCCCCACCGCACCGTTCACATTTGACCAGTCAACTGTTGACTAGTCAACTAATGACTCAGCACCCCCTTGGCCCATTGACATACTAATAGGCTAGCTCTCTCTGTGTATAAAAATCCAGAAATTTAGAAAATCATTTAAAATTTTGGAAAATCATATAAAATAAAGCGTAACCCGGATTAAAATAATTTATATATGGAATTTGCTCAGAAAAATGTAATGAATCTGTTTACGCTATCCGCATACCTGCCAACCCCTCTAACATACAAACCTCGACATTTCCCCCTGGACCAATATACCGAAAACCGCCTTGAGCTGGGAAAACATTTCCCGATGTTTTCCCTCTTCTTTTAAAATGCCTAGGGATGCGTTAGAACATATTATCATCACATACTTCCATGACATGCTTTGTGCTGCATTTGTCTGCTTCGTTATTTATCTATTTCCCTCTCTTCCTTATTCTTCCGGTAGACCCCGAGACTACCGGTGACGCTTGATACGTCTCCAACATATCTATAATTTTTGATTGTTCCATGCTATTATATTAACTATTTTGGATGTTTTATATGCATTAATATCCCATTTTATATTATTTTTGGGACTAACCTATCAACCTAGAGCCCAGCGTCGGTTTTTGTTTTTTCCTTGTTTTGAGTTTTACAAAGAAGGAATATCAAATGGAGTCCAAATGAGCTGAAAATTTACGGTGATTTTTTATGGACCAAAAGAGACCCCCGAAGCATCGGAGATGGACCAGAAGAGTCCCGAGGAGTCCACAAGCCAGGGGCGTGCCCTACCCCCTGGGCGTGCCCTAAGGGCTTGTGGGCCCCTTTGGCACCTCCTTGCCTTGTTTCCAACGCCAAAAATTCTTATAAATATAGAAACCTCCGAAAAGAACCCTAGATCGGAAGTTCTGCTACCGAAGCCTCTGTAGCCACGAAAAACCAATCGGGAGCCTGTTTCAGCACCCTACCGGAGGGGGAAACCATCCCCGGAGGTCATCTTCATCGTCCCGGCGGTCTCCATGACAAGGAGGGAGTAGTTCACCCTCGGGGCTGAGGGTATGTACCAGTAGCTATGTGTTTGATCTCTCTCTCTCTCTCTCTCTCTCTCTCTCTCTCTCTCTCTCTTGTGTTCTTGATTTGGCACGATCTTGATGTACCGCGAGCTTTGTTACTATAGTTGGATCATATGGTGTTTATCCCCCTCTACCTTGTTGTAATGAATTGAGTCTTGCTCTTTGAGGTTTCGTTATGTTGGATTGAGTATTGGATTTGAGAACACTTGATGTATGTCTTGCGATGGGATATCTGTTGTGACAATGGGATGTTTTGTTGATTCACTTGATGTGTGTTTTGGCACTCAACTCATGGATTCCCGTGGTGACATTGGGGTAATCTATGCACAGGGGTTGATGCACGTTTTCGTCCTACGTTCTCCCATAGGAACTTTGGAGTGATTCTTTGTTGCACGCTGAGGGATTGTTATATGATTTAGTTATGTTATCATTGTTGAGAGATTTTGCACTAGTGAAAGTATGAACCCTAGGCATTGTTTTCAAGCATTGCGATACCGTTTTTGCTCAATTTTGTTACGAGTTACCTTGCTGTTTTTATATTTTCAGATTACAAAAACCTATATCTACTATCCATATTACACTTGTATCACCACCTCTTCACCGAACTAGTGCGCCTATACAACTTACCATTGTACTGGGTGTGTTGGGGGCACAAGAGACTCTTTGTTATTTGGTTGCGGGGTTGTTTGAGAGAGACCATCTTCATCCTACGCCTCCCACAGATTGATAAACCTTAGGTCATCCACTTGAGGGAAATTTGCTACTGTCCTACAAAACTCTGCACTTGGAGGCCCAACAACATCTACAAAAGAAGGTTGCATAGTACACGGACGCTCAGTACGACTACAGTCGATGACTCCTCCTCGGCAGAGATTTCAGGCAAGAAAACCCCCTTCATCATTCCAATACCGCCTATTCTTTCCCTCTACTGCTTGCATTAGAGTAGTGTTACTGCCTTACCGTTTGATCCTATTCTGCTGCATAGCCTGTCCTTGATACTTTTGTTGATAATTTTACCTGTTATCATATATCTTAGTATGGGTATGCTACCATTCCATCAATGGCCCTACAATCTTGTCCGTCTGCCATGCTATAGGGCCGTGATCCGTTCGGGCCGTGATCACGGATATATAAATACATACTATACATGATACCTGATATGACCAAAGTCGGGTCGGCTCGTAGAGTACCAGCGAGTGATTCATGGACTAGGGGTTGAAAGGACATTTATCCTGATGGCCCCCTGAGTGATTCTTTGTGGCAGAGCGATAGGGCAGGTTGAGACTGATTGCGGCTTGAAGCTACGTCGGTATTTCCCCAAAGAGAAAGGGATGATGCAGCACAACAGTGGTAGGTATTTCCCTCAGATATGAAACCAAGGTTATCGAACCAGTAGGAGAACCAAGCAACACAACGTAAACAGCCCCTGCACACAGATAAAAAATCCTCACAACCCAACGTGTTAAAGGGGTTGTCAATCCCTTTCGGTTAACATCGCCTCAGGATAGGCAAACGGAGGTGAGATAAAATTGTAGTAGATTGGTAGATCAAACACCAAATAAAATAAATAAGAATAAAATGCAGCAAGGTATTTTTGTATTTTTAGTTTAATATATCTGAAAATAAACTCAAAGGAAAAGTAGACCGCAAAGGCAAATAATATGAGAAAGAGATCCGGGGGCCGTAGGTTTCACTAGTGGCTTCTCTCGAGAAAAATAGCAAACGGTGGGTAAACAAATTACTGTTGGGAAATTGATAGAACTTCAAATAATCATGATGATATCTAGGCAATGATCATTATATACGCATCACGTCCAATATTAGTAAACCGACTCCTACCTGCATCTACTACTATTACTCCACACATCGACCGCTATCCAGCATGCATCTAGTGTATTAAGTTCATGGAGAAACGGAGTAATGCAATAAGAACGATGACATGATGTAGACAAGATCTATCTATGTAGAGATAGACCCCATTGTTTTATCCTTAGTAGCAACAATACATACGTGTCAGTTCCCCTTGTGTCACTAGGATCAAGCACCGTAAGATCAAACCCACTACAAAGCACATCTTCCCATTGCAAGATAAATAGATCAAGTTGGCCAAACAAAACACAAATATTGGAGAAGAAATATGAGGCTATAAGCAATCATGCATAAAAGAGATCAAAGAAATTCAAATACTTTCATGGATATAAAAAGATAGATCTGATCATAAACTCAAAGTTCATCTGATCCCAACAAACACATCGCAAAAAGAGTTACATCATATGGATCTCCAAGAGACCATTGTATTGAGAATTCAGCGAGAGAGAGGAAGCCATCTAGCTACTAACTACGGACCCATAGGTCTACAAAGACCTACTCACGCATCATCGGAGAGGCACCAATGGAGGTGGTGAACCCCATCCCTGATGATGTCTAGATTGGATCTGGTGGTTCTAGACTCTGCGGCGGTTGGAATTGATTTTTGTGGACTCCCCGAGAGTTTCTGGAATATTGGGGTATTTATAAAGCAAAGAGGCGGTCCGGGGGGCACCCGAGGTGGGCACAACCCACCAGGGCGCGCCTGGGCCTCCTGGCGTGCCCTGGTGTGTTGTGCTCTCCTCGGAGCACCCCCCAGGCGCAGCCTTGGCCCATTAGGTGTCTTCTGGTCCATAAAAAATCTCCTTGAAGTTTTGTTGCATTTGAACTCTGTCTGATATTGATTTCCTGCGATGTAAAAAACATGCAGAAAACAACACCTGACACTTGGCACTATGTCAATAGGTTAGTACCAAAAAATGATATAAAATGACTATAAAATGATTATAAAACATCCAAGATCAATAATATAACATGGAACAATAAAAAATTATAGATATGTTGGAGACGTATCAGAGACCACTTAGGAGAGAGGTGGGCATGGTCCCTGGTCGGTGTCCGCGGTTACTTCATCATAACACGCTTAACAAGATTGGGTATTTGATCTAAATTGGCCACTGGCCTTTTCGCACTAACCGCCATGCGGGATGAGTTATGGGCACTCGGTGTCGTATGATTTCTCCTGAAAGCTTTTCAGACATCACAGATGAGCGGCACGCGTCTGGCTGGTCAGTGTAAGCACCCGCTTTGTATAAAGAGGTAGCCATGACTGGGCTCGGATGTCCATGCAACATGTAGAAGTGCGAAGGGAGATGGGCCCAAGACCCCTGAGCACTTAGGATGTAGACCGACGAGCTGACCTCTCTGGAGAGCCTAGGTAGGACTATGACATGTTGATCTTTCGAGGCCGGGCATTACCCAGGAAAGTGTGTTTGGTCAGAGATGATTGAGCGTATCAGGTAATGTGGTGCACCCCTGCAGGGAAGTAATCTATTTGAATAGCCGTGTCCACGGTAACAGGACGACTTGGAGTTGTAAACCTCTTACAACTAAAATTGGATACTTGATAAAATAAACCTAGATAAGTGACAGATACAACCCGGTGATCGCTCTCTCACACAGAGACGAGGAGATGATCTCTGGGTAGGATTACTGCTATACGATGATACTTGTTACTATTCCAGCTACTCTCTTCTACTAGTTCAAGATGGTGGCTGTCAGAAGACGTAGTCTTCGATAGGATGAGCTTCTCCCCCTTTATTCTGGCATTCTACAATTTAGTCCATAGATACTACCCCTTTTATTGATACCGATGCATATCTAGTGTCGATCTGATGTTAGTCTTGCGAGTACTTTGGATGAGTACTCACGGTTGCTTTGCTACCCCTTTAGTTTCGACCCAGTTGCCGCAACAGATGATGGCGCCGCAGATGTAGGTCCCCCCAGTGGAGCGTACTACATGGAGACCCACAACCAGGAGTAGTCTGGAGGTCCCAGGCAGGAGGGCTCGCCTTTCAATCTAGTCTCATTGGTTTGCTCAGCCTTCTTAAGGCAAAACCTGTCTAACTGTGTCTGTACTTAGATAATATTTTCTTGGTGACTTATGTATTCGGGTCCTCGTGGCCCCTAGCTTGTAATATAAAGATTGGTGTTTATCCTTTGTGTCGTGGAGTTGTGTTGTGATATCTTCCCATGAGTCTCTGATCTTGATCATGCATGTTTGCATGTACGATTAGTGCACGATTGAATCAGGGGCGTCACAAATTGGTATTAGAGCCGACTACCTGTAGGTACCCCTTCCACACTCCTTGGTCGAAGTTAATTCCAGACTTGAAAGAAAAACTATTTTACTAACTGTGTTGTGTGGCTTATGGGCCCACATCACCTATGGGTGGGATTAGGATCTTTTATTCTGCTCCTTTAGTCTGGGATTCTGATCACTCTTCTCTTTGGGTTAAATTTTTACTAACTCTAACTCTAGGATCACGCAATGATTTCGTTCCAGAGCCCTGATTACTTTCAGTTACCCCATCGTTATGTTATACCTTTTGTTTTCGAAGCTTGACTCCTTTGAAACATCTTTGCTTACAAATGGATCCTACGAGACAGGTTGTGCACCACACGACGACTATTGGAGCCTTAGGATCACCTGGTGTGCTAGTTGAGATGATGACCTACCTGGGTTACCGCTAGCATCCTGAGTACACCATGTACGAGCAGTACCGAGACTTTAACAAGGAGCACTACTGTGCCATCATCCGTATATACTCTCGTGATGATGACTCTCCCTCTGTGCTGCACACCGCTCATGGTGTTGGAGTGACCATCGATATGGCAGTCCATGATGCTAGTTACGCTGGTCTGACATGCCTTCGTGGAGAGTATCGGGACTTGGATAACTCCCCTTTCAGGTTTGCTATTGCACCCAGTGAGGGTGAGCAGGGATACTACACTGCTGTCTACACCACCGTCACCTGCGAGCCCTTCTACCACCAGACCTTGGTCCAACATGATGATGGTCTGGGTCAAGCTAACCGAGCTCTTTGTTGCGAGTTGTATGCCACCCGTGTGCACCTTTATGATGCTCTAACGCAGTTGTTCCCCTTTGTCGTATATGGGCAGCTGCACCGTTCTGTGATCTACAGAGCCAGGACCATGATGCCCCGTGGTGTTGGTTGGCCTGAGGTTGGAGGATACACTCCCGCTCATGGTCCTTTTTTGCCACTTGAGTGTCAGCTTCTATGCCAGAGTACCCATAGACCGCAGGATCCTTCTATGGAGGATTTCCCGACGCATCACCACCAGCTGTCAGGATACACCCTCTTTTGCAGTTCCCTCTTGGACAGATGTAGCCTTACCTATTAGTATCAGTTACATTCGTCACGAGCCTACGTGCCGCCTACGATGTCACTAGTCCATGTACTAAACTCTATGTATGACCCCTTTTGTAAGATATGACTACCACTATGTATTTCGTCGCATTCCCCGTACTTTCTGTCTTACTTGCTTGCCTTTACAATTGTTGACCGATCCATGTTATTCTATTCAGAATGGCCGGCAGAGGTAACTGTGGTCATGGTCGTGGTCGTGGTCATGACAACCCACCCCCTCCACCATATGTTACCGCCATGATGGCACAGTTTGAGCTGAACCATCAGTTTATCGAAGGAATCATGAACCAGTTCCCAAACCAGAACAACCAGCACTAGCATGGACAAGTCACACTTTAGTACTTTTCACGTCTCAACCCAGATATCTACCGCACCTCAACAGACCCACTTGGTGCTGATGACTGGCTTCATGACATCACCTTTGAGCTGGAGTCTGGCGGTGTTGCCCCTGCCAACTACGTCACCTTTGCGGTGTACCATCTGAAGGGTCCAACTGCACACAATGGCGGGATAGCCACAGGCGTATGCAACCTATTGCACTAGAAAAAAAAGACACATCCGTGACATTTTGGGCCGAACGATTTTTTTTCCTGTCATGCTTATGACACTTCTATGACGATAATTGTGACAAAACCCGGTATCATCATAGATGTGGTGGGCTCCTACTTCTATGACAAAAAATCATGACAGAAAATGGGCTTTTTGTCCTGGGCGAGCCGGAGACGCAGCTGCATGACATTCTTTGGGCCATCCATGATGGAGAAAACCGTGGTAGAAGCGATGGCGAGGAAAATATTGGGGGAGTTCCCGGTTACGGTGGGTGGTCGGGGGCCGAGCGATGCGCATTTCTCTCGTATGTACGCGCATGTGTGCAAGGCGTTGCGCTCTAACTAAACCTGAGCGAGGAGTTGGGCTCTAAATGAACCCGAGCGATTGCACTGCAGGCTACGCGTTACTGAACCCGAGCGATAGGTCGATCCCTTGCTATTAACTGAACCCGAGTGATTCCTTCGCTACTGCTTCTAACTAAAGCTGATCGAACACTGCTGACTCCTTCCCTTGATGAACAGTGAGCGTTGTTGGGGGGTTTTGATGAACAGTTCCCGGTGGGGGGGGGGGGGTTGGATGAACAGGACCCCGTGGTAGTAGAGGCCGTTGCCGCCGGATGAACAGGACCCCGATCGATCGAGCCGGTGGATGAACAGGACCCCGTGGAGGGCTGGATGAACAGGACCCTGTGGAGGGCTGGTTGAACAGTAGCCGGTGGAGGGCTGGTTGAACAGTAGCCAGTGGAGGGCTGGATAAACAGTAGCCCGTGGAGGGGTAGTTGAAAAGGACCCCGTGGAGAGGTCTGGTTGAACAGTAGCCGATGGAGGAGCGCGTGATGGAGGCTGTATGAACAGGAGCCCGTGGATGAACAGTCGAAGGTGGAGGCTGGAGGAGGTCGACGGTGGATGAACAGGAGCCCGTGGAGGCAGTCGACGGTGGATGAACAGTAGCCCGTGAAGGCAGTCGATGGTGGAGATGAACAGTATCTCGTGGAGTCCTGCTTTTGCGACGCCACACCCTCCCGGCGAATAGGTCCCCTGCTTTGACCGTAGCGCCCAAAGACAAGTCCGCTTCTCTCGCTTTTTGCGGTACGCCACACCGCTCCCGATCAATAAGACCTTGTTTCGACCGTAGGAGGTCCGTTTCCTCCGTTTTGCGGTATGCCAAACCCTCTCGATGAACAGATCCTGCCACCGTGGCGGTCGAACACAAGGCCGCTTCTCTGCGTTATGCGATGCGCCAGCCTCGTTTCCATCGGTTGTTCTATCCAAGCCGGTTGGCTCCCGATGAACAGCACGTGTTCCGTTTTCTCCCGATGAACACGACGCATTCCGTTGCCTCCCCATGAACACAACGACGACGCGGTTTCTCCGTTTCGACCCAGCCATGTACACGAGCCCTGGCCATACGTATGCGCGAGTAGGCGTTGGAGACCCCGCCCGTATGTACATACGTGGACGTATTTACTTTCTTGCACCCTGGCCGCTGTACGTACGTGTACATGCTACGTGCGCGCCTCTACTATGACACGTGCGCACCTCTACTACCACATGTGCCCTTCCTTACCGCCCACGGTTCATTGCTGTAGCCTGTAGGCAGACCGATCGACTAGTATGTACGTACACGTTCACGACCAGAATGACAACGCTACGTACGCTTCGACCGGGTGGGTCCCGACTGTCAAGCACTTTCTTGCGTGCGAAGATGTAGCTGGTGGGTCCCAGCAGTTAGGGGGGCGAATCATTTTTTTTGCCCGTAATATGGACGCACTTCCTTGCGTGCGAATATGTAGCTGGTGGGTCCCAGCAGTTAGGGGGGAAACATTGTTTTTCGTGAAATACGGTGGCATGTCCGGTGGGTCCCCGCTGTCAGGTGGAGGAATAATTATTTTGTGCGTCATAAGGAGGCACTTCCTTGTTGCGGCCATGGACCCAGCTGTCAGCCTCTCCAGGTACAGTACTCTTCAGATGGAAGTCGTTCGTTGACCACATTGACCACGCTGCGCCGAGAGCACCAGGGCGGTGGACGACGGCAAGGCCTAGGAAGGGGATGACGCGGAGCCGGGGAAGACGCGCTAGTGGATGCCCATGCGGAGGGGAGTATGTTGGTTGACTGCTTCGGCTGCGGTGTGAGGCTGCCGTCGCCGGAGAATAACAGGAGGTGTGGGTGAGTATAGAGGAATGGCATGGGCAGTGGTGGCACCACAACTAGACACGGGAGGAAAGAGCCGGCGGCACGGCCGATGCTTGTTTGGGCGGCTGGAGCAAGAAGACCAGAGGTTGAAGAAGCACTACAGCTGTTGGATGGACATCGTACGGTCACTGTGACGCCCGGATAAGTAGGCTACAGTAATCCCACGTTAACGATGCCACGTCACCACGTTACTATTGTTAAATCTCGCGTTAATTCGAAACCGCTTCAAAATTCAAATTTAAATTAATGGCAAACAACAAAAGTTTTCTTAAAAAAATAAAATTAAAACAAAAATGTTCAAGCGGTGCCATATTTTGCTTAAGTAAATATGGTGTAATAAACACATTTTATAAAGTGCCTAGATAATTTAAAATGATTTAAAACAGAAAGAAAATAAATAAAAGAAAAGAAACTACAAAAGCAGAAAAGAAAACAAAACTAAAAGAATAAAAGCCCCACAGCCAATCGGGCCAGACGGCCCAGCTCACCGACCAGGCCGGCTCACCTGGCCCAGCCGGCCGACCTGCCCCTGCCTTATCCCCACGAGGGGGGGGGGAACCCTAACCGCACTACCCCACTTCCCCCTCCCCACATCGCCCACTCCTCACCCCCCGATCTGGATCGAGATCGGGGGCTCGATGCCGACGCCGCCCGGTGCTGGCCCGCCTCAGGACGGCGCCCCGCCGGCACACGATGTCGCCCCGTCCTCACCTCCTCCACGACCAGCCATGCGAAGCGGTGGCGCCCTCGCCCGCCGACGTCCGACGCCAAGGCCTCCTCGGATTCCGTCGCCGGAACCACGCCGCCATCACCGGACTGCCTCCCGTCGCTGGTCGTCCCGTCTACCTCCTCGACCCCGCGCTCAACCCTGCAAAGACCCACGTGAGCCGCCGCCTCCTCCTCACTCCCTCTCTCCGTTGTTGAGCCCCGCCACCGCGACATGCCCTTCCAGCCCGTCACGCGGCCCAAGATTGCGCTTCGTCCGTGTCCAAGACACCTCGCCTCCTCCCAAGACGACCAGCGATGCTTTCGCATGACGCCGCGCTGGCGCCGGAGCTCGTCCAGCGTGGCGTGTTCGCCCGCTTCGCTTAGCCTCGCCACGCCACTGCTTTGCCACGGCCACGCCGCGCGCCAAGCCCTCACAGACGAGTTTTCTCCGCTCAGTGCCCGATCCGCCAGACCAGCGCTGTTCTGCGGTCGGCTCCGCCTGGCCACGGCGTTAGCGCGCCCTCCCTTTCGCGCTTCCCGCAAGCCACCACCTGCCTCGCTCCTGCTTCTGCGGCGGCGCTGCTAACCTCAAGACGCCCAATGGCCTTATGACAAACGGGCCCAGCCCTGAATGTTTTAAGAAAAATAAAAATAAAAATGAATTAATAAAATTTATAATTAAGTAATTAATTAATTAATTAGTACTAATTAATTAATCTAATTAACTAGTTAATTTAATTAAGCAGTAATTAGATTAGTTAAACCATAATTAGACTAAACAGTCTATGACCAGTGGGACCCACAGGTCAGGTTGACCAGTCAACCTTGTTGACTGCTGACGTCAGCATGACATCATGCTGATGTCATAAATACATTTTCGAATTAAATTAAATAATTAATTAAAATTCTAGAAATTATTAAAATCTTTAGAAAATCATACCTTTTAATCCATAACTCGGATTAAATTATTTTCAACATGAAAGTTGCTCAGAACGACGAGACGAATCCGGTTACGCAGCCCGTTCGTCCGCCACACACCCCTAGCATACCAAACACGCAACTTCCCCTCGGTTCACTGTCCGAAAGCGGAACACCGGAATACTTTCCTGATGTTTTCCCTTCACCCAGATCACCTCATACCGCGTTAGGTCACCCCTAGCACCGCGTATTGCCATGTTATGCTTTGTGTTACCTTGATTGCTCTATTATTTATTGTGTTCCCCCCGTTACTTCTTTCCGGTAGACTCCGAGACCGATGCTGATGCCCCTATGGTCGACTACATCACCGACGACCCCTCCTTGTCTGAGCAACCAGGCAAGCCCCCCCTTTGATCACCAGATATCGCCTATTCTTCTCTATACTGCTTGCATTAGAGTAGTGTAGCATGTTACCGCTTGATTACTCCTATTCATTGCATAGCCCGTCATTGTTGCTATAATCATTGATACCTTACCCGATCCTAAATGCTTAGTATAGGATGCTAGTTTATCATCATTGGCCCTACACTCTTGTCACCGCCTTGCTATACTATCGGGCCGTGATCACTTGGGAGGTGATCACGGTATATACTATACATACATACATACTATACAGATGGTGACTAAAGTCGGTCACTCATTGAGTACCCGCAAGTGATTCTCGATGAGGGGCCGAAAGGATGTGGCTCCATCCGGTGAGGTGGGCTCGGGTTCCCGACAGCCCCGATCACACTTTGTGGCGGAGCGATTGCAGGCGGTTGAGACCACCTAGGAGACAGGTGGGCTGGCCTGGTCGGCGTCGCGCTTGCTTCATAATAACACGCTTAACGAGATCTTGGTATTTGATCTGAGTCTGGCCATTTGGTCTATACGCACTAACCATCTACGTGATAGTAGTTATGGGTATCCCGGCGTCGTGGTATCAGCCGAAGCCTTCTTGACGTCAGCGACGGAGCGGCGCGCGCCGGATTGGACTGGAATGCCACTAGGCTAGGTCTGCTTCCGGCCGCCCTCGCAACGTGCAGGTGTGCTCAGGGCGATGGGCCCAGACCCCTGCGCGCTTAGGTTTAGACCGACGTGTTTGACCTCTCGGTTGTGCTAGGTGGGGCTGCGACGTGTTGATCTTCCGAGGCCGGGCATGACCCAGCAAAGTGTGTCCGGCCAAATGGGATCAAGCGTGTTGGGTTATGTGGTGCACCCCTGCAGGGAAGTTAATCTATTCGAATAGCCGTGTCCCTCGGTAAAAGGACGACTCGGAGTTGTACCTTGACCTTATGACAACTAGAACTGGATACTTAATAAAACACACCCTTCCAAGTTCCACAGACAACCCGGTGATCGCTTTTCCACGGGGCGACGAGGGGAGGATCGCCGGGTAGGATTATGCTATGCGATGCTACTGGAGATGCTACTTGGAGATGCTACTTGGCGATGCTACTTGGAGGACTTCAATCTACCCTCTTCTACATGTCAGAAGACGGAGGCTGCCAGCGTAGTCTTCGGCGTGATTAGCTATCCCCTTTATTCGGCATTCTGCAGCTTCACCCATCGATATGGCCCTTTACACATATACCCATGCATATGTAGTGTAGATCCTTGCTTGCAGTACTTTGGATGAGTACTCACGGTTGCTTTCTCCCCTTTTCCCCCTTTCCTTTCTTTACGGTTGTCGCAACCAGATGCTTTGGAGCCCAGAGCGAGACGCCACCGTCGATGACGATTACTACCGGAGGTGCCTACTACTACGTGCGAGTGTCGACGACCACTGTGAGTAGTTTAGGAGGATCCCGAGCAGAGGCCCGCGCTTCTTCGATCTGTATCCCAGCTTTGTGCTAGCCTTCTTAAGGCAAACTTGTTTAACTTATGTCTCAGTACTCAGATATTGTTGCTTCCACGACTCGCCTATGATCGAGCACTTGTATTCGAGCCCTCGAGGCCCCTGGCTTGTATTATGATGCTTGTATGACTTATTTATGTTTTTAGAGTTGTGTTGTGATATCTTCCCGTGAGTCCCTGATCTTGATCGTACACATTTGCGTGCATGATTAGTGTACGATTGAATCGGGGGCGTCACAAGTTGGTATCAGAGCCGACTGCCTGTAGGAATCCCCTTTCCAACTCCTTGGCCGAAGTTGAGTCTAGTCATTGCAAAATCTTTACTAACATGGCTGTGTGGCCTATGGGCCCACGTCGCCATTGGGTGGTATTAGGATCTTTTACTCCTCGATCGTTACTCTGGGACTCTGAGCTCTCTTCTATTCGGGTTAAATAATTTTGCTAAAAACAAAACTAACTTTAGGTTCTCGCAAGTACTTCTCCCGGAGAGCCCCTTGTTACCGATGATCGGCTGCTGCACTAGAAGATTCCGAAGATACTCTACGATGTGCTCTCAAGACTATGTGCCATCGCCTTTTGCAATTCACTCCCATCGATAAATCCCTCTGGATAACTACTTACACCTATCGCTCATATTGTCATCCCCGCTGTTTTGTTATTACAAGATGTCCCAAATACTCTTCGATATTCCGAGAATTCTTTATGCTTATCGCCTGCAGTTCCTTTCAAGATGAATACCCCTACGGATAATTACTCGCGCTTGCCGAGTATCCGTTTGTCCAAAGTTGTTCATGTGTTTCACAAAAATACATTCAAATACTACCGATCTTCCGAAAATCCTGAGCAGCCTATTGCTCTTGAAATTCTTGCTTACTTGCATTATGGTTGATCCCATAAGTCTCGTAATCTTAATGGCATCCCTTGTCATTGTCATTTTGAGTCTGTTGACTCAATATGTTTGAGAATCCACACAATCATCATTAATCCTTATAAATTATTTTTCTGACTGAGCTGCCATTCTTTTAACTGGAATTGGTTCTCGACCAATCCAATTGCCGTTGATCAGAGCATTACTTCTGATCCTTCGATTTGGATTCATAATTCCTTTGCATTTATGCTTCGAATTAGTCAGATGATTCTATAACCTAATGCATTTGCATTCTTTCCTTTCTGGTTAAGTAGCGATACTCACGTCAGATCCTTTGTGGATTGTCAAAGTCCTTTGTTGGATTATTATCCGACAATGTCCTTCATATTCAAATAACCTTGTGAGCCTTTCCACGGATATATAAAGCCTTTGGTAATTTGTACCCTCTGTTTTCTCAACCATGCTCTACTTTCGAGCTGGTGATATTTACTCTTGGAACTTGTGGTGTATGTTTCTAAGATATCCCGATGGGTTGAACCTTATGCATTCCTTATCTGTGTGACCCGAATACTTCTGACGGGTCATACTCCTCTAGTAATTCAACCGGTAGGTTTTCCCATTGAAATCATTTGTATTAGAGCACTGTATGAATGATCTCGCATTGGAGAAGTGGGAGTCGACCTTGAACTTTGTGTTCATGCCCATGGTCACGAAGTAAATCCTATCATGGAATCTTCTTGTAATAATAACTATTTCCTTGATATAATATCCTTGGTATCGGTGAATTGATCCTTTGCAATTGTGGTTCCGACCATATGTTCTTCTTTGATCCCATTTCTCGGGCAAGTTTAAGCACTTCTCTTCTGTGGATCAATACACCCGTCCAACCTTTACTTTGATCTTTCGTTGAGTATTACACCCTGGTATCTAGAGATCATCACGGGACTGCATAACTTCTTATGAGTTCTCCATCAAGTACTACATTCTCACTGATTCCAATTTTTCACGGGCTCTGAGTTATTAAACACTCAAAGACACCGATAACTGAACCGAGTCCGCACTACGGTTCAACAACTTTTAGTAATCTTCTTTACTTACGAGTTTGTACCCGATCATGCCATTCCTAGCCTGTTCGGCTACATCGTTACCGTGCTAATTTTCATTATGCTACTGGGCCCTTCTTCCCGGAGCACAAATTTCGACGATGAGCTAAGCTTATGTTGACTTTCCTCGTCATATCATTTTGCCTTGAACAACAAGCTGGATTCTGTGATGTACCCGTGGTTCCAATAACCTTTCGCTTCATCATTCCTTTGACTTGATGTCATCGCCGATCGATTACATCTTCATGGAATCTCTCGACAATAGTGTCGTGATCATCATCAACATTCCGAGCTCTTCCAGGATATCAATTGAATTCATGATGGGAAATACCATCCTTGCCCCTTGATGATTTGTGTGATCATCGACAACGTCCTTGATTTCCCTCTCAACACAAACTTGTTTGTGTTTTGTGTTATACCTTGAGATCCTTGCTACCCAGCATTTGTTCTTCTTTACCTTGGAAGTTTTACCATCGTTTATGTCAAGAATGTTGTGAGAATTGCTCCACCCCTTAAGAATTCTTGATATAGTAACACTTCTTCCCATCACCAT
The DNA here is from genome assembly GCA_021437245.1 of Aegilops speltoides. Classification (NCBI taxonomy): domain Eukaryota; kingdom Viridiplantae; phylum Streptophyta; class Magnoliopsida; order Poales; family Poaceae; genus Aegilops; species Aegilops speltoides. Next base: position 219,082,221 of record CM038147.1, read on the forward strand.
TCTTTCTTGGTCCTCGTGTTGATTCCAACCAGGGTACCAACAAGTGAGTGGTGCTGTTTGGATTCCGCCCTTCTAGCAACCCTATTGCTTTGAAGTTAATGGTCGGCCATTCATTCTTAGACTATTGATTATTGAATCACCATTCTGACATTGGTCGTGCAACCCAGCCCATATTTCGGGCGCACCTTTCAACCATTGTTAAATTGTGTATGTTTTCCTCAAGCATACATCAATATACCATTTTGATCTGACAAATGTTATCTCCTTGTTCACGTAATGGTGGAAACCCATCTTTTGTTAATCTCGATGATTGCCGTTGAATTCCATCAGCCACCTCCTCATCCTCTCGTTGGTTTACCGATGAACTCTTGTTTCGGAACTGGCTTCCATGGTTCATCTCCCGAGAATCTTCGATGTCATCTCGTCAATTTGTATCGCACCTTTTCTCCTCAAGCATCGTGAGTTTGAGGTATCCTAACACCGATCAGATCTGAATCTCGGTCAGATATGATGGTTGGAACATTTTTCCAAGAGTTATAACACTGGTCTTTTATGACCCGGTAAGGTGATGGCATGCCCAGCACACCTGGCCGGATGACCTGCTGTTATAGTTTCCTTTTTAACAAGGTTAACCCTTTTTCCATGAGGGAATTGAATGCCTTGTTTAATAAGTTTATCCTGATGGATCGTTTGTGTATCCAAAGTCTGACCTTTGCTTGAAGACCATGTCAATGCTATCTCGAAGCATGTATGTGGTACTCCAATTTTCAACAAGAACATTTAAAGCCCAATGCTAAATGTTCCTTGCTTAGTTATCCAAACACCGATGTATGGGTAATGTCATGAAGTTTCTCTCCCCTTACCTAAAGGGTTTTCTACATTATATCTTGTCACAGCTATCAGGCCCTGCTTGTCCTTGGGAATGACATGTCCCTGAAATATGTGTTTAAACACATTTTTCCTTTCCATTGTTCCGTTTAATCTGATAATCATATTTTCCTTTCCATAGTTTGGTTTAACCTTTCTTGTGATCTATATGATCTAAGCAGTATTATTCTCCTGCTTATGTAAACACCACGGTGTACAATTCTGTCAGCAAGACCCTGTTACTATTGTTGATGACATTCCGGTAGCCACCGATGGACGAGAACTTTGCCTATTGGTCCGCCTCGTTCAACGAGCAGGATAATGGTTCTCTTCGTCCCTCGCCCTGGGTACCGATGTGGTTGCCGACATAATTGACAGGCTATCCTCTGACATGCCTTGCTTACATGATCATGTAAGGCGTCATCGCCTTCCTACTTTTAACCCACATGGTGGACCCATAACCCACAGTTTCATAGGATCGAAACCTGACTCTCCTGTACACCCCCTGTTCCCAAGGTTGTTCCTCGCGCGTGGCCTCGTATGTAATTCACGAGCCACCTTCAGGTCTGATATCGGACACAATACTTATTCCTGTTGCTCTAGACCCCTTTCACACTTTGTTTCAGGCATCGAACGATAGCCTGCCCGCTCAAAACTTCCCATAATACCTCCTTACTTTGCTCTCGATATTTTCGGAGGTTTCAATTCAAGAGTTACTTTCCGCCACCTTCCCTGATGTTATCTGCTAGATAAGCAAACATTGTATTGGTCCGTTCTTCCGTAATACCCCCTTATCCGTTCGTAAGTACGATGGAGTTCCCGAAGGAAGACGACTTCATCATGATGCATTGGAATAAAGAATTGAAGACATCAACGAAAGGGATTAACTTCTTCGAGAAGACCCGTTAGAATATCATAACCAGAACTTTCCCCCTTACTCCCCTCTTAAATCTCGGGACGAGATTTCTTGTAGTGGAGGAGAATTGTGACGCCCGGATAAGTAGGATACAGTAATCCCACGTTAACGATGCCAAGTCACCACGGTTACTATTGTTAAATCTCGCGTTAATTCGAAACCGCTTCAAAATTCAAATTTAAATTAATGGCAAACAACAAAAGTTTTCTTAAAAAAATAAAATTAAAACAAAAATGTTCAAGCGGTGCCATATTTTGCTTAAGTAAATATGGTGTAATAAACACATTTTTATAAAGTGCCTAGATAATTTAAAATGATTTAAAACAGGAAAGAAAATAAATAAAAAGAAAAGAAACTACAAAAACAGAAAAGAAAACAAAACTAAAAAGAATAAAAAGCCCCCTGGCCAACTGGGCCAGACGGCCCAGCTCACCGACCAGGCCGGCTCACCTGGCCCAGCCGGCCGACCTGCCCCTGCCTTATCCCCACGAGGGGGGGACCCTAACCGCACTACCCCACTTCCCCCTCCCCACATCGCCCACTCCTCACCCCCCGATCTGGATCGAGATCGGGGGCTCGATGCCGACGCCGCCCGGTGCTGGCCCGCCTCACGACGGCGCCCCGCCGGCACACGATGCCGCCCCGTCCTCACCTCCTTCACGACCAGCCACGCGGCGAGGCGCGCCACCGACGTCTGACGCCGCGCCTCCTCGATTCCGTCGCGGAACCACGCCGCCATCACCGGATCGCCTCCCGTCGCTGGTCGTCCCGTCTACCTCCTCGACCCCGCCGCCCGAACCTCGCGGCACCCACAGCGAGCCGCCGCCTCCCATCCTTACTCCCTCTCTCCGTTGTTGAGCCCCGCTCACAAGACATGCCCTTCGCAGCCGCGTCACGCGTCCACGATTGCGCTTCGTCCGTGTTCAAAGACACCTGCCTCCTCCCAAGACGACCGATGATGCCAAGCATGACGCGCCATTGGCGCCGGAGCTCGTCCCGCATGCGTGTTCGCCGCGCTGCCCGCTTAGCCCGCCACGCTGCTTTAGCCACGGCCACGCCGCCGCCAAGCCCTCACAGACGAGCCTTCTCCCGCCCGTGCCCGCATCCGCCAGACCAGCGCCGTTCTGCAGGTCCGGCTCCGCCGCTTCGCCGGCGTTAGCGCGCTCCTCCACAAGCACTCGCTTTGCCACCGGCCTCGCCTGCCCGCTTCTGGGCGAAGGCCAGACAGCGCCTATAGCGCCCGCTAACCGCGACGCCCAATGGCCCTATGACAAACGGGCCCAGCCCGAATGTTTTAAAAAAAAAAAATAAAAATGAATTAATAAAATTTATAATTAAGTAATTAATTAATTAATTAATTAGTACTAATTAATTAATCTAATTAACTAGTTAATTTAATTAAGTAGTAATTAGATTAGTTAAACCATAATTAGACTAAACAGTCTATGACCATGGGACCCACATGTCAGTTGACTACCAACCTTGTTGATCTTGCGACGTCAAGATGACATCATGTCGATGTCATAAATACATTTTCGAATTAAATTAAATAATTAATTAAAATTCCAGAAATTATTAAAATCTTTAGAAAATAATACCTTTTAATCCATAACTCGGATTAAATTATTTTCAACATGAAAGTTGCTTAGAACGACGAGACGAATCCGGTTACGCAGCCCGTTCGTCCGCCACACACCCCTAGCATACCGAACACGCAACTTCCCCCCTCCGGTTCACCGGTCCGAAAACGCGGAACGCCGGGAATACTTTCCCGGATGTTTTTCCCCTTCACCGGTATCACCTCATACCGCGTTAGGTCACCCTTAGCACCGCGTATTGCCATGTTATGCTTTGTGTTACCTTGATTGCTCTATTATTTATTGTGTTCCCCCCGTTACTTCTTTCCGGTAGACTCCGAGACCGATGCTGATGCCCCTATGGTCGACTACATCACCGACGACCCTCCTTGTCCGAGCAACCGTGCAAGCCCCCTTTGATCACCAAATATCGCCTATTCTTCTCTATAACGCTTGCATTAGAGTAGTGTAGCATGTTACTTGTTTGATTACTCCTATTACATTGCATAGCTTTGTCATTGTTGCTACAATCATTGATACCTTACCCGATCCTAAATGCTTAGTATAGGATGCTAGTTTATCATCATTGGCCCTACACTCTTGTCGATCGCCTTGCTATACTATCGGGCGTGATCACTTGGGAGGTGATCACGGTATATACTATACATGCATACATACTATCTGAGATGGTGACTAAAGTCGGGTCAGCTCATTGAGTACCCGCAAGTGATTCTCGATGAGGGGCCGAAAGGACGGTGGCTCCATCCCTAGAGAGGTGGGCCTGGGTTCCCGACGGCCCCGATTGTTACTTTATGGCGGAGCGACAGGGTAGGTTGAGACCACCTAGGAGACAGGTGGGCCTGGCCCTGGTCGGCGTCCGCGTTTGCTTCATAATAACACGCTTAATGAGATCTTGGTATTTGATCTGAGTCGGCCATTTGGTCTATACGCACTAACCATCTGCGTGGGAGTAGTTATGGGTATCCGGCCGTGGTATCACCAAAGCCTTCTTGGCGTCGGCGGACGGCGGCGCGCCGGATTGGACTGGAACGCCACTAGGCTAGGTCTGCTTCCGGCCGCCCTCGCAACGTGTAGGTGTGCTCAGGGCGATGGGCCCAGACCCCTGCGCGCTTAGGTTTAGACCGGCGTGTTTGACCTCTCGGTTGTGCCTAGGTGGGGCTGCGGCGTGTTGATCTTCCGAGGCCGGCATGACCCAGAAAGTGTGTCCGCCAAATGGGATCAGCGTGTTGGGTTATGTGGTGCACCCTGCGGAAGTTAATCTATTCGAATAGCCGTGTCCCTCGGTAAAAGGACGACCCGGAGTTGTACCTTGACCTTATGACAACTAGAACCGGATACTTAATAAAACACACCCTTCCAAGTTCCACAGACAACCCGGTGATCGCTTTTCCACGGGGCGACGAGGGGAGGATCGCCGGGTAGGATTATGCTATGCGATGCTACTGGAGATGCTACTTGGAGATGCTACTTGGCGATGCTACTTGGAGGACTTCAATCTACCCTCTTCTACATGCTGCAAGACGGAGGCTGCCAGAAGCGTAGTCTTCGACAGGATTAGCTATCCCCTTTATTCGGCATTCTGCAGCTCACCCACCGATATGGCCCTTTACACATATACCCATGCATATGTAGTGTAGATCCTTGCTTGCAGTACTTTGGATGAGTACTCACGGTTGCTTTCTCCCCTTTTCCCCCTTTCCTTTCTTTACGGTTGTCGCAACAGATCTTTGGAGCCCAGAGCGACGCCACCGTCGATGACGATTACTACATGGAGGTGCCTACTACTACGTGCGGTGCTGCTGATGACGACGACCAGAGTAGTTTAGGAGGATCCTGCGGAGGCTGCGCCTCTTCGATCTGTATCCCGGTTTGTGCTAGCCTTCTTAAGGCAAACTTGTTTAACTTATGTCGTACTCAGATATTGTTGCTTCACGACTCGTCTATGATCGAGCACTTGTATTCGAGCCCTCGAGGCCCTTGGCTTGTATTATGATGCTTGTATGACTTATTTATGTTTTTAGAGTTGTGTTGTGATATCTTCCCGTGAGTCCCTGATCTTGATCGTACACATTTGCATGCATGATTAGTGTACGATTGAATCGGGGGCGTCACAGTCACTGGAGCTAGAATCGTTCATATTGACTACGTTGACAAAGCCCTCCGTCCCCATCATCTTAGTAGGCCCACAAGTCAGCCTCCCACTATGGTGCATCCCAGCTAGCAGGGGGAGTATTCATTTTTTTGTGCGTAATAAGGAGGCACTTCCTTACGCGTGAAGATATAGCTGGTGGGTCCGACCTGCAGCGGGGTAACTTTTTTTCGTGAAATACTGAAGCCCTTCCGGTGGGTCTCAACTGTCAGGTGCAGGAATCATTATTTTGCACATAATAAGGAGGCATTTCCTTGCGTGCGGCCGTGGACCCAGCTGTCAGCCTCTCCATGTACAATCCACTTCCAATGCCTGTCGTTCGTTGACCACGTTGACCACACCACGCCGAGAGCACCAGGGCGGTGGATGATAACACACAAGTATAGGGGATCACAACAGTTTTCGAGGGTAGAGTATTCAGCCCAAATTTATTGATTCGAGACGAGGGGAGCCAAAGAATATTCTCAAGTATTAGCAGCTGAGTTGTCAATTCAACCACACCTAGATAACTTAATATCTGCAGCAAATTATTTAGTAGCAAAGTAGTATGGAAGTAAGGTAACGGCGGCAAAAGTAACGATAGCAGTTTTGTGGTAATTGTAATAGTGGCAACGGAAAAGTAACTAAGCAAAGAACAATATGTGAATAGCTCGTAGGCATTGGATCAGTGATGGAAAATTATGTGGGATGCGATTATTCATGCAACAGTTATAACCTAGGGTGACACAGAACTAGCTCTTGTTCATCAATGTAATGTAGGCATGTATTCCGAATATTGTCATACGTGCTTATGGAAAAGAACTTGCATGACATCTTTTGTCCTACCCTCCCGTGGCAGCGGGGTCCTATTGGAAACTAAGGGATATTAAGGCCTCCTTTTAATAGAGTACCAGACCAAAGCATTAACACATAGTGAATACATGAACTCCTCAAACTACGGCCATCACCGGGAGTGGTCCCAATTATTGTCACTTCGGGGTTGCCGGATCATAACACATAGTAGGTGACTAATGACTTGCAAGATAGGATCAAGAACTCACATATATTCATGAAAACATAATAGGTTCAGGTCTGAATTCATGGCACTCGGGCCCTAGTGACAAGCATTAAGCATAGCAAAGTCATAGCAACATCAATCTCAGAACATAGTGGATACTAGGGATCAAACCCTAACAAAACTAACTCGATTACATGATAAATCTCATCCAACCCATCACCGTCCAGCAAGCGTACGATGGAATTACTCACGCACGGCGGTGAGCATCATGAAATTGGTGATGGAGGATGGTTGATGATGACGACGGTGACGGATTCACCTCTCCGGAGCCCCGAACGGACTCTAGATCAGCCCTCCCGAGAGAGTTTAGGGCTTGGCGGCGGCTCCGTATCGTAAAACACGATGAATCCTTCTCTTTGATTTTTTCTCCCCGAACATGAATATATGGAGTTGGAGTTGAGGTCGGTGGAGCACTAGGGGGTCCACAAGGCAGGGGGCGCGCCCAGGGGGTAGGTATGCCCCCACCCTTGTGGACAGGGTGTGGCCCCCCTGGCCTTGATTCTTTCGCCAATATTTTTTATTAATTCCAGAAATATTCTCCGTGAAGTTTCAGGTCATTCCGAGAACTTTTATTTCTGCACAAAAATAACACCATGACAATTCTGCTGAAAACAACATCAGTCCAGGTTAGTTCCATTCAAATCATGCAAGTTAGAGTCCAAAACAAGGGCAAAAGTGTTTGAAAAAGTAGATACGATGGAGACATATCAACTCCCCCAATCTTAAACCTTTGCTTGTCCTGAAGCAATTCAGTTGACAAACTGAAAGTGATAAAGAAAACTTTTACAAACTCTGTTTGCTCTTGTTGTTGCAAATATGTAAAGCCAACATTCAAGTTTTACAAACTCTGTTTGCTCTTGTTGTTGCAAATATGTAAAGCCAACTCTGTTTATTCATATCAATGGATAATCAACTAGCGAGCAATAATAATAAATCTCGGATGATAACACTTTCTCAAAACAATCATAATATGATATAACAAGATGGTATCTCGCTAGCCCTTTCTGAGACCGCAAAACATAAATGCAGAGCACCTTTGAAGATCAAGGACTGACTAGACATTGTAATTCATGGTAAAAGAGATCCAGTCATAGTCATACTCAATATAATTAATAGTAATGGATGCAAATGACAATGGTGCTCTCCAGCTGGTGCTTTTTAATAAGAGGGTGACGACTCAACATAAAGTAAATAGATAGGCCCTTCGCAGAGGGAAGCAGGGATTTGTAGAGGTGCCAGAGCTCGATTTTGAAATAGTGATAAATAATATTTTAAGTGGCATACTTTCATTGTCAACATAACAACCGAGAGATCTCGATATCTTCGATGCTACACACATTATAGGCGGTTCCCAAACAGAATGGTAAAGTTTATACTCCCCCTCCACCAACAAACACCAATCCATGGCTTGTACGAAACAACGGGTGCCTCCAACTAACAACAGTCCTGGGGGAGTTTTGTTTCCAATTAGTTTGATTTGATTTGAGCATGGGACTAGGCATCCCGGTGACCAGCCATTTTCTCGTAAGTGAGGAGCGGAGTCCACTCCTCTTGAGAATAACCCTCCTAGCATGGAAGATGCATACAACCCTAGTTGATACATGAGCTATTCGAGCATACAAAACAGAATTTCATTTGAAGGTTTAGAGTTTGGCACATACAAATTTACTTGGAACGGCAGGTAGATACCGCATATAGGAAGGTATGTTGGACTCATATGGAATAACTTTGGGGTTTATGGAAGTGGATGCACAAGCAGTATTCCCGCTTAGTACAAGTGAAGGCTAGAAAAAGACTGGGAAGCGACCAACTAGAGAGCGACAACAGTCATGAACATGCATTAAAATTAATCAACACTGAGTGCAAGCATGAGTAGGATATAATCCACCATGAACATAAATATCGTGGAGGTTATGTTGATTTTGTGTCAACTACATGTGTGAACATGTGCCAAGTCAAGTCACTCGAATCGTTCAAAGGAGGATACCACCCTATCATACCACATCACAACCATTTTAATAGCATGTTGGCACGCAAGGTAAACCATTATAAACTCCTAGCAAATTAAGCATGACATAAGGAACTATAATCTCTAATTGTCATTGCAAACATGTTTATTCATAATAGGCTTAATCAAGAACGATGAACTAATCATATTTACAAAAACAAGAGAAGTCGAGTTCATACCAGCTTCTCTCATCTCAATCAGTCCATCATATATCGTCATTATTGCCTTTCACTTGCACGACCGAACGGTGTGAGTAATAATAATAGTGCACGTGCATTGGACTAAGCTGGAATCTGCAAGCATTTAATTCAAAGGAGAAGACAAGGTAACATGGGCTCTTGGTTAAATCAACAATAATGCATATAAGAGCCACATCAACAATTTCATCACGGTCTTCTCCTATCGATCGCCAAAGAAAAATAAATAAAACTATTTACACGGGAAAGCTCCCAACAAGCAAAAGAAGAACGAGAAATCTTTTTGGGTTTTCTTTTAATCACGAATACTACAGCATGGAAAGTAAACCAGCTAAAAGCTACAACTAATTTTTTTGTTTTTTCTTAAGATTTTTCAAACACACAAGAAGAAAGCAGGAAAAGGAAAATAAACTAGCATGGATAACACAATGAAAGAGTATGAGCACCGACAACTAGAATGAGTGTGTGAACATGAATGTAATGTCGGTGGGAAATACGTACCCCCCAAGCTTAGGCTTTTGGCCTAAGTTTGTTTATGCCCATGGATCAAAGTTGTAGTTGGGGTCGTACTAAGATGCAGCATCGGGATGCCACTGGTTGGCGATCTCCTCCGGATCCCACTGATAAACAGACTGACGGTGTGGATCAAGTGGTGGTTCCGGCTCTGGTTCTGGAGCTGGTGCTTGGTTTAGGTGGACATGGATGGCCTCCGGCAGAACAAGGTACTTGCCTGAAGATAAGTTAAACATAGAAGGAGCAGGCAAAGTAATAGTATTAAAATAATTCTTATCGAATATCAGTCTATAGTTAAGCTCCTTTTTCTTGTTCTTAACAATGAAATCATGTGCTACCATACTCTTATAATCTAGAAAAATGGGAGGCAACAACTTTTCTTCTTTCTCATAATGCCTAATAGGTATGTTAAAGTGTGCAGCTAGGCGTGAGGCGAAGATACCTCCCAAGATGGGGCCCTTCATAGATTTAACCGCTTTGCAACAATATCGCCCATACTAAATGTGTTTTCATAGAACAAGGCATGGCACAAAATAACAATATCAGGGGAACTAAGGTTGCCACAGTTTCCGCGACCAATTAAGCATCTACTAGCAAATATTGCAAAGTAACGTAGAACAGGAAAGTGTATGCTAGTAATTCTTGCATCGGAAACCTTCCTCGTTTCCCCTACAACAATTGTATCAATAAAACCTTCCACATTGTTACGATGTGGTTCCTCTACGCTGCCCGTAAAGGGCAACTTGCAAACCGCACAAAAATCAAAGAGGGACATCTCCTTATACTCATCATATAAATAAAAATCCACCAAAGGTGGTGACCTCTTAGCATGGAAATGAAAATTTTGCACAAAGATATTAGTGAGTAGGAGATACTTCACGCTAGTCGTGGAGGAAGTCGGTGAGGCCTGCATTCTCAGCCAAATCATAAAAATCATCATGAATACCGACTGCTCTCAAGAAATCATCACAAGGCCATTCACACGGCCGGACCTCCGTGGTGCGAGGGAGATTATATTTGGGCCTCTTATCTTCTTCACTTTTCTTATCCTTCGAGCTTTGGCTCGAAGAGCCCATCAATAATCTCTTCATCATTTTCTGAAAATTTCTGAAATTTTTAGTAACTTCAAATAAAAGTGAACCAAACTCAACAAAATTGATAGCAACTTCTCCCACAAGTGTCTAGAGACTATATCATGCATTAGAACTACTTGGGACCATATAAATTTGACATGCAAGCTCAAGAACAGGGTCACCTAAGCAGCAAAAATTGCAATAAATAAAGCACTAGAACAAAAACTAGTTGGACCATTGGAGGAGTCACATACCGAAGAACAATCCCCCAAATCAGTTTTGTGAGTGGAGCTTTGAGCAAGGAGATCGAAAATGGCAACAAGATGAGCTAGAACTCGTGCTTGAGCTAGTTGGTGATTTTTTGGGAGGAAGGAGTGTGTGGGTGCAGGAATAAGTGGAGGGGGGCCACCAGGGGCCCACGAGGCAGGGGGCGCTCCCAGGGGGTGTGGGCGCTCCCTGGACCCTCGTGGCCAGGTGCTTGCTCCCCTGATGTGTTCTCAGTGCCAGATATTCTCAAATTTTCTAGAAAAAATAATATTTCAATTTCAGGGCATTTGGATAACTTTTATTTTTGGGGTATTTTTATTGCACGGATAATTCAGGAAACTGACAGAAAATACTATTTTTGCTTTATTTAATCTAAATAACAGAAAGTAAAAGGAGGGTACATAGGGTTGTGCTTTCTAACTTCATCCATCTCATGCTTATCAAAAGGAATCCACTAAAAAGGTTGATCAGGTCTTGTTAACAAACTCATTCCGAATTGCATGAAACCGAAGAATTTTTGAATAGCACTAAGTTACCTCAACGGGGATACGCACGTCCCCAATAATAAGAATATCATATCTCTTTTTGACAGTAGGGAGAGGAAATTCAAAACCTCCAAAAATAATCGATGGAATTTTTCAATAGAGTTTATACTGTGGACTTGAGGTTGTTTCCTCAGAAAGTGTACCGTATGCTCATTACTATTAACATGAAAAGTGACATTGCCTTTGTTGCAATCAACAACAGCCCCTGCAGTATTCAAAAAGGGTCTACCAAGAATAATAGACATACCATCGTCCTCGGGAATATCAAGGATAACAAAGTTCATTAAAATAGTAATGTTTGCAACCACAACAGGCACATCCTCACAAATGCCGACAGGTATAGCAGTTGATTTATCGGCCATTTGCAAAGATATTTCAGTAGGTGTCAACTTATTCAAATCAAGTCTATGATATAAAGAGAGAGGCATAACACTAACACCGGCTCCAAGATCACATAAAGCAGTTCTAACATAGTTTCTTTTAATGGAGCATGGTATAGTTGGTACTCCTGGATCTCCTAGTTTCTTAGGTATTCCAAATTTAAAGGTGTAATTAGCAAGCATGGTGAAAATTTCAGCTTCCGGTATCTTTCTTTTATTAGTAACAATATCCTTCATGACTTAGCATAAGGATTCATTTTAAGCATATCAGTCAAACGCATACGCAAAAAGATAGGTCTAATCATCTCAGCAAAGCGCTCAAAATCCTCACCATCCTTCTTTTTGGATGGTTTAGGAGGAAGAGGCATGGGTTTCTGAACCCATGGTTCTCTTTCCTTACCGTGTTTCCTAGCAACAAAGTCTCTCTTATCATAACGTTGATTCTTTGATTGTGGGTTATCAAGATCAACCGCAGGTTCAATTTCTACATCATTGTTATTGCTAGGTTGAGCATCAACATGAACATCATCATTAACATTATGACTAGGTTCATGTTCATTACCAGATTGTGTTTCAACATCAAAAATAGAAATATCATTGGGATTCTCAGGTGTGTCAACAACAGGTTCACTAGAAGCATGCAAAGTCCTATCATTTTTCTTTTTCTTCCTCTTAGAAGGACTAGGTGCATCAACATTAGTTCTCAACGAATCTTGCTCAATTCTCTTAGGGTGGCCCTCAAGATACAAAGGTTCCTGAGTCATTTTACCCCCTCTAGTCATAACTCTTACAACATTATCATTCTTCTTACTATTTAATTCATTGAGCAAATCATTTTGAGCTTTAAGCACTTGTTCTACTTGAGTGGTAACCATAGAAGCATGTTTACTAATAAGTTTAAGTTCACCCTTAACTCTAGACATATAATCACTCAAGTGTTCAATCATATAAGCATTGCATTTTAAGTGTCTACCAAAATAAGCATTGAAGTCTTCTTGCTTAACCATAAAGTCATCAAACTCATCCAAGCATTGGCTAGCAAACTTAGTAGATGGGATTTCAGCTTTATCATATCTATAGAGAGAATTTACCTTTACTACCTGTGTTGGGTTATCAAGACCATGTATTTCTTCAACATGCGACAAATTAAGACCAGGTATTTCTTCAACAGGCGGTAAATTCTTAACATCTTCAGCTTTAATACCTTTTTCTTTCATAGATTTCTTTGCCTCTTGCATATCTTCAGGACTGAGAAATAGAACACCCCTTTTCTTCAGAGTTGGCTTAGGAGTTGGTTCAGGAAGTGTCCAATTATTTTCATTAGTCAACATATTATTCAATAGCAATTCAGCTTGATCAACAGTTCTTTCCCTGAAAACACAACCAACACAACTATCCAGGTGGTCTCTGGAAGCATCAGTTAGTCCATTATAAAAGATATCAAGTATTTCATTTTTCTTGAGAGGATGATCAGGCAAAGCATTAAGTAATTGGAGAAGCCTCCCCCAAGCTTGTGGGAGACTCTCTTCTTCAAATTGCACAAAATTATATATTTCCCTTAAAGCAGCTTGTTTCTTATGAGCAGGGAAATATTTAGCAGAGAAGTAATAAATCATATCCTGGGGACTACGCACACAACCAGGATCAAGAGAATTAAACCATGTCTTAGCATCACCCTTTAATGAGAACGGAAATAATTTAAGAAATAGTAGTAGCGAGTTTTCTCATCGTTAGTGAATAGGGTGGCTATATCATTTAATTTAGTAAGATGTGCCACAACAGTTTCAGATTCATAGCCATAGAAAGGATCAGATTCAACCAGAGTAATTATCTCAGGATCGAGAGAGAAATAATAATCCTTATCAGTAACAAAGATAGGTGAAGCAGCAAAAGCAGGGTCATATTTCATTCTAGCATTCAGAGATTTTTCTTTCAATTTAGCTAATAATTTCTTAAGATCACTTATATCATTGCAAGCAAGAAAATCTCTAGCAGTTTCTTCATCCATAACATAACCCTCAGGCACAACATGAAATTCATATCTAGGGGGAGAATCTTCATCATCACTTTCATCAATATTATCAGTTTCAATAATTTCATTCTCTCTAGCCCTAGCAAGTTTTTATCAAGCATAGAAGTAGTTTCATCATAAGTATCATGCATAGCAGAAGTGGCATCATCAATAACATGCGACATATAGAATTAATAGCAGAAGTAGGTTTAGGTGTCGCAAGTTTACTCAAAACAGAAGGTAAATCAAGTGCGGAGCTAGATGGCAGTTCCTTACCTCCCCTCGTAGTTGCGGGATAAATTTTGGTTTTCTCGTCTTTCAAGTTCCTCATAGTGACCAGAAAATATAAATCCGAAGTGACTCAAAGAATAGAGCTATGCTCCCCGGCAACGGTGCCAGAAAATAGTCTTGATAACCCACAAGTATAGGGGATCGCAACAGTTTTCGAGGGTAGAGTATTCAACACAAATTTATTGATTTGACACAAGGGGAGCCAAAGAATATTCTCAAGTATTAGCAGCTGAGTTGTCAATTCAACCACACCTGGATAACTTAATATCTGCAACAAAGTATTTAGTAGCAAAGTCATATGGAATTAACAGTAACGACGGCAAAAGTAATGATAGCAGTTTTGTAGTAATTGTAACAGTGGCAACGGAAAAGTAACTAAGCAAAGAACAATATGTGAAAAGCTCGTAGGCATTGGATCGGTGATGGAGAATTATGTAGGACGCAATTATTCATGCAACAGTTATAACCTAGGGTGACACAGAACTAGCTCCAGTTCATCAATGTAATGTAGGCATGTATTCCAAATATAGTCATACGTGCTTATGGAAAAGAACTTGCATGACATCTTTTGTCCTACCCTCCCGTGGCAGCGGGGTCCTATTGGAAACTAAGGGATATTAAGGCCTTGTTTTGTCCTATCTTGCAAGTCATTTGTCCTACACATAGTGAATACATGAACTCCTCAAACTACGGTCATCACCGGGAGTGGTCCCGATTATTGTCACTTCGGGGTTGCCGGATAATAACACATAGTAGGTGACTAATGACTTGCAAGATAGGATCAGGAACTCACATATATTCATGAAAACATAATAGGTTGAGATTTGAATTCATGGCACTCGGGCCCTAGTGACAAGCATTAAGCATAGCAAAGTCATAGCAACATCAGTCTCAGAACATAGTGGATACTAGGGATCAAACCCTAACAAAACTAACTCGACTACATGATAAATCTCATCCAACCCATCACCATCCAGCAAGCCCACGATGGAATTACTCAGGAACGGCGGTGAGCATCATGAAATTGGTGATGGAGGATGGTTGATGATGATGACGGCGACGGATTCCCCTCTCCGGAGCCCCGAACGGACTCCAGATCAGCCCTCCTGAGAGAGTTTAGGGCTTGGCGGCGGCTCCGTATTGTAAAACGCGATGAATCCTTCTCTCTGATTTTTTCTCCCCGAACACGAATATATGGAGATGGAGTTGAGGTCGGTGGAGCACCAGGAGGCCCACAAGGCAGGGGGCGCGCCCAGGGGGGTAGGCGCGCCCCCAGCCTAGCTCGTGGACAGGGTGTGGGCCCCCTGGCCTTGATTCTTTCGCCAGTATTTTTTATTAATTCCAAAATATTCTCCGTGAAGTTCCAGGTTATTCCAAGAACTTTTATTTCTGCACAAAAATAACACCATGGCAATTCCGCTGAAAATAGCGTCAGCCCGGGTTAGTTCCATGCAAATCATGCAAGTTAGAGTCCAAAACAAGGGCAAAAGTGTTTGGAAAAGTAGATACGGTGGAGACGTATCAGTGGACGACGGCGAGGCCTAGGAAGGGACCGACACGGAGCTAGGGAAGACTCGGCAGTTGTTTCCCATGGGGATGGGAGTACGAGGGTTTACTGGTTCGTATGCTGTCGCTAGAGAATAAGAGCAGGTGTGGGTGAGTAGAGGGATGGCTAGGCCAGCGATGAGAGAACGATGGGGCGGTGAGGCCTGCGTGGCAGCATAGCCGGTCACGGGAGGAGGCAACAGGCAGTCCCGCCGGCGCTTGTTTGATCGGCTGGAGCAGGAAGAGCAGAGATTGAAGAAGCACGACGGCTGTTGGTTGGACATCCAACAGCCACTACTCTCGTGTGTTGACTAAGTTGACATGGCGTTGCGTGTGCGTCAACCTTTTTTTAGGAAAGCATACACGTCAACCTGTAGTAGGCGCACAAGTCAGCCTCAAATCTGTGGAAAATAGCATACAACCCATCTGCCATTATTTCTAATATTTTACAGCCCATTTGCCAATTCTTTAGAATTTTTTGGAGCCCATCTTCTTTTTGTTAGCATTACACCCGATATTGTGGCCACAGTTAAAAATTATACGAAATTTTGCATATTTCAGTGCGGTCAACTATTTTTAATCCCGAAATATCGAGTCACATGCAAACTATTTTGAAAAATAATTTATATAAATATAAAATCCAAATAATTGTCCATGCATAAAATAAATGGAATTTAAAATCTTGTAATGAAAAAATTTGAAACTAATTCCCGGTTTGATGTGTTTTTAAAAATGTACAACCCATTTCTTGGCAAACCGAATGAAACTCTCCTCGTCTTGAAAGATTTGCAGCCCACCAGGGCTGATAAAGCAAGTAGGCCTCGTTTGGGTATTTCTTTAAAAAAATTAGAACTGGGCTAGCCATTTTCAGCAACAAAAAAACACAAATGGGCTCATGATGTGGTAAAGATAAATAAAACCGTGGCTAGACGGGCCACAGCCCCCGCACAGCCCCGTTGTTACCCTGATCCGTCGCTAAAACTAGTATAAACAACAACTGCTTATTCCTAAAAAAGTAAATAACAACTGCACGACCTGTTGGGTCCCTCGTGTCAGCTGCTCGTTGTGTAATTCTCTCGTTTATTGACTACGTTGACAATAGCGTGAGCCCCAGATGTCCAACCATTAGGAGGAACCATTTTTTGGGCTTGTAATAACTAGGCACTTGCTTGCATACTGCCATGACACTGGTGGGTCCCTACTGTCATCCTCTCCACGTATAGTCCTCTTGTAGGATCGAAATTATGTTTAGAGGGGGGGGGGTGATTAGTCTACTTGACCAAATAAAACTTATCTTTTTTCCCAATTTTAGTTCTTGGCAAATTTTATCAACTTTGAACAAGTCAAGTATCTTTACACAATTCAAGCAAGCATGCAAAGAGTATATGAGCAACGGAAAGTAAAGCATGAAACTTGCAATAATGTAAAGGGAAGGGTTTTGAGGATTCAAACGCAATAGGAGACACAGCTGTTTTGTCGTGGTTTCGATAGGTGGTGCTATCATACATCCACGTTGATGGATACTTCAACCCACGAAGGGTAATGGCTGCGCGAGTCCACGGAGGGCTCCACCCACGAAGGGTACACAAAGAAGCAACCTTGTCTATCCCACCATGGCCGTTGCCCACGAAGGACTTGCCTCACTAGCGGTAGATCTTCACGAAGTAGGTGATCTCTTTGCCATTACAAACTCCTTGGTTCAACTCCACAATCTTGTCGGAGGCTCCCAAGTGACACCTAGCCAATCTAGAAGACACCACTCTCCAAGAAGTAACAAATGGTGTGTTGATGATGAACTCCTTGCTCTTGAGCTTCAAATGATAGTCTCCCCAACAATCAACTCTCTCTCACAGGATATGGATTTGGTGGAAAGAAGATTTGAGTGGAAAGCAACTTGGGGAAGGCTAGGGATCAAGATTCATATGGTAGGAATGGAATATCTTGGCCTCAACAGAAGTGTAGGTGGTTCTCTCTCAGAAAATGTAGGTCGGAAGTGTAGGTTCGTTCTGATGGCTCTCTCCATGAATGAAGAGGAGGTGGAGGGGTATATATAGCCTCCACACAAAATCTAACTGTTACACACAACTTGCCAATCTCGGTGGGACTGAATTGATAAACTCGGTCGGACCGATTCAGCAAATCTAGTGACCGCTAGGATTTTCGGTGGGACTGACATGCAACTCGGTAGGACCGATATGGTTAGGGTTAGGGCATAACGTAATCTTGGTGAGACCGATTACACAAACTCGGTGAGACCGATTTTGGTAATAAGCTAACCAGAGAGTTGGTCAGGTAAACTCGGTGGGACCGATTCACTCATTTCGGTGAGGCCGAAATGTTACGAAAGGGAAACAGAGAGTTTACATTGCAATCTCGGTGCGACCGATCGCTCATCTCGATGGGACCGAAATGTTACGAAGGGAAACAGAGAGATTACAATCCCGTCTCGGTAAGACCGAGATCCCTATCGATGAGACCGATTTGCCTTGGGTTTGTGGCAGTGGCAATGACATCTGAACTCGGTGGCGCCGGATAGAAAGAATCGGTGGGGCCGAGTTTGACTTTTGATTTAGGTCATATGTGGATGTGAGAAAGTAGTTGAGGGCTTTGGGTCATATCACTAAGCATTTTGAGCAAGAGCCTCATTAAGCAACACCTCATCCCTCCTTGATAGTATTGACTTTTCCTATAGACTCAATGTGATCTTGGATCACTAAAATAGAAAATGTAGAGTCTTGAGCTTTGAGCTTGAGCCAATCCTTTTGTCCTTAGTATTTTGAGGGGTCCACTTTTCTCATCCATGCCATGCCAATCATTTAGCTTTCCTGAAATATTAATCTTGAAATAGCATTAGCTCAATGAGCTATATGTTGTTAGGAATTACCAAAACCACCTAGGGATAGTTGCACTTTCAATCTCCCCCTTTTTGGTAATTTATGACAACATATAGATCAAAGTTTCGATAAATGATAATAAGAGTGAAAAAGATTGTCGCTTTGAGAAGTATGTGAAAAGTAAGAGCTCCCCCTAAATTTGTGCATAGTTTGAGATTTGCTTTGGACTGCAAATGCACAATGCGTTAGGATCATGGGTTACTCTTCCATGTCACATACATCTTGGTGGAGCGCTCAAAATGATACTAATTAAATACATGCACTCATCACCAAGCAAAAGTGAATGATCATATGGGGATATAAAAGGATAATGTCATCCAACAGGCATTAAGGTAGCATATGATCAAACATATGATCACCCAAGTGTCACACAAAAGCATAAAGTATCTCAAACAAGCAAATAACAAAGTTCAACCACCAAAAAAAACAAGAGAGGACAAAGAGCAACACTCTCTCTCGAAGCCTACGATATATACATTTTCTCCCCCTTTGGCAACAAGTTACCAAAAATTTCATAAAAAAATGCATAGTGCTAGATCGACTCTCAGGTTTGGTCTTTAGGTGGTGGTGTAGATAAAACTCCAAGGACGAAGGCATTAGTTGATGTAGATGGAGCTGGTGGAGTGGGTGCTGGAGCTGGTGGCACTAAAGCTGTAGCTGGTGCAGATGAAGTTGCTCTGGTGTCTGTAACTGGCATTGCAACAGATCTCTGTCCTCTGGGCACTCTAGCAAAAGCATCAGTGGTAGACTATCCCTTCTTCTCCTGCACTTCATCCTGAAGTTGCTCAACAACTGACTGTATCTCAGTGATCTTCACATATAAATCATAGAACTTCTGCTCCATGATCCTCTCCAAGCTCTCCTAGTTTTGAGTCAGGGTGGCCAATCCCTTCTCAATCCTCAGAGTGGAGGCAATCAAGTAGCCAAGCTGATCTTGCTTGCTCTTCAGAAGATATTGAGATGCCTCATCAATGGTTGGCATCTTTGCAGCCTTTTTAGTCCTTGCCTTCTCCCTCTTTGCTTGTGCTTGCACAGAAGATGGTTCATTCTCATCCATTACCACATTGTTGTCCTCAAAGTCTGGGTAGATGGGCATATGATCCTTGTCCAAGAGATATGTGCCAGTGCCCATCTTAGAGTTGATTAGCTCCTGGATCTTTGGGGCATACCCACAACTTCTCTTTTGATCTGCAGCTGTTCTCTTTATAGTTTCCACAATTAGGCTCATGACTTTGAACTTTTGAGGAACATCAAATATATGCAGCAAGTTGATGGAATGTCCTCTGGTCATTCTGTGATCTCCTGATTTTGGTAGCAATGTGTGCCTTAAAATCCAATTGATTGTAGGCAGGCCTGACAGCAAGTGTTTCACAGAACCAAATTTGTGAGTCTCAAGATCTGCATCAGGAATATCCTTGTACATGCTAGCCATTGAGTTGTGATCCCTCTTCTTCTTGGCATAGACATCCAAGTCATCTTCATTCTCCTCAGGAGCATTGATCAATTTTGCCCATTCATCAACTGTTAACTAGTACCTAGTACCTTCAGACATCGAGACAATCCTTCCATCTGGGTAGAAATGAGCTGTGGAGTAGAACTGCATAATAAGCTCATCATTCCACTTTGTGAGCTTTTGCCCAATAAAGTCCTCTACTCCACAAGACTTGATACTATCATAGACTCCTGGATAGTGTTCTTCATTTTCCCTGATGTACTCCCAGTCCACCCATCTCATATCACAGACTATAGGATTCTTGTCAAGCAACACTGTCTCATGGAAGTCCAGCTGTTCCTTTGTATGGAACCTATAGTCCACAGCAGTTCTTCTCCTGACTGCATAGGGATTAGTCAATCTCCACTGTTTGAGTCCTGCATCCTTCCTGAGCTTCATGTCCTCAGCTACTGGATGAGCATCATTGTGATCTCGAATTTTGGGCTTCAACATCCTCAAGACATGTGACTCATCATCATCTTCTTCTATAGCAGCTTCAGGCACTGGGGCCTTGTTCTTCTCTGCAGCTGGAATATTCCTTGTACTCCTCTTGGGTGCAGCTTTGGGTTTTGGAGCAGCTGCCTTGGGAGCTTCTTTGGGCTTAGATGGAGCAGCCCCTGATCTTATAGCATCTCCCATTAGCATTTGAGCTTTAGGTGCTGGTGCAGCAACCTCTTCCTCTTCATCTTCCATCATTGAGGGCTTCCCAATTACTCTGGCAATGGTCTTCTTGACCCTTTCTTTCCTCTTCTTACCATCTCCAGTTTCCTTGGGTCAAGAGTGAACTCCATTGTTTCTCCTGTGGCAACTTTCCTTGCCTTAGACATGGGCTGTCTTCTTGCTGGCATCTTAGTCTTCAGACCTAGCTTAGTTGCAGCAGCTGTGACATATTCTTTCTTCAGCACTTTCTTCTTGGAAGTGGCCTCTTCCTCAACAGCCACATAGTCCTCATCCTCAGAATCTGAGGTTCTCTTCTTTCTGGCCCTGGTGGCTGCCTTAGGCAAGTTGCTGGGTGTACTCCTGCTTCCATCATCATAGCTGCTAGAAGGACTAGTGCCCTCACTCATGTGAACTTGCTCCTCAAACTTGTTCTGACTGTCACTCTGATCTGACATGATGCAAACATTGATAGCAGACCCTGTGAATAGGTATAGATGAGATAGATTGGATGAGCATCACAAAGTGTAGAGGTTTTTGCAAAAGAATGAGTCAAAAACTTAGTTTTAGTTTTCCACAGAAAGCATTTTGGATCTACCGATTTGAAAACTTGGTGATACCGAAGCAGCTTTTGGAACTTAAACTAGTGAACTCGGTCAGATCGAGTCACAGTTTGGTGGCACCGAGACTGCTAGGGTTTTACAAAGAATTGAACTCGGTCACACCGATTTGCAATTCTCGGTCAGACCGAGAATCACATGTGCAATGGCCTTAGCCAAATCGGTGGAACCGATTTCAACAACTCGGTTCGTCCGAGATGATTTCGGCAGAAACCTAACCCTAAATTTTCAATCCATAACTAAACTACGGAGATTTCGCTGGATAGAGTGATCTCAATCGTGGCAAGATACATGGCAAAATAATGTGCTAGGAATCGGAGTGAGATTAGCACAAGGATCAAGTCCATACCCTAAGTGCAGCGATGGACCTGCTACAACGACAACGGCGGAGACGCTTTCCATTGACAGCGGCGGAGACCAGCGGCGGGAGGCAGCTGGCGATGGGGAGGACGATCCGGAGACCCAGGGAGGCAGAGCAGGCTGAGGGCGGGCGAAGGGGTTCGGAGAATTTTCCAAATTTTGGCCCGGGGATATATATAGCCTGACCTTGCCAGTGTGACCGAGTGGAACAACTCGGTGGCACCGAGATGCATAACTGCAAGCAGTTACTGCAATTCGGTGTGACCGAAAAGTTCAAATCGGTTGCACCGAGATTGAAAACCTAGATCGACTTAGTGATCTCGGTATGACCGAAATGGATGAATCGGTCAGACCAAAATGCACAAAGAAGTTTTGGAAGTTTAAGTCTATGACAAATCAGGGACTCCAAGTGCTCCTCACACAGAATGGTTCGAATCTGACTTGATCAAACTTTGTGATGTAGCATGAATAGAGTTTGAGATGAGAAAAGCATAGATAGCTAGAGAAGGTTCTTAGGCATTCTTGTCCATCCACTTGGCAAAAGAAAAAGGAACCAAACAATCAAAATAACAAGTGGATGTCCTCGAATGAGTAAATTATGCAACCAACATGCTCACACAATAAAATGGCAAGTGAAATATGTGGCAAAGCATGCACAACCAATTCTAGCATCTATCAAGCAATTTGCGATGACTAGGTCATCTATATATGAGTATATTAACTTAGGAGTCAAATGAGAACATTCGATCATAGGTCATACTCATTGTTTAAGCACAAGTGGGGTTACCACTTTTACATAAAGCATTGTCGTGTTCACACCATTAGAGTTGCTTTAGCTCAATTTTTAGAGTAAAGCCCCCCCTAGATGTGAGATCCCTACTAAGAGGGATGAACTAACCTTGGGTTTTGTCGATGATGACTTCATGTAGGCGTTGAAGATGTGGATGCTCAATGTTGATTTAGATCATTTGGAGCAATCCTTTGGAGTGAGTTGCACTTTCAATACCTACACGGGTTAGTCCCACAAGGAACAAACAAGGATATCCATAGACATAGAGTGATGCACACACAAGATGATGTCTATGAAAGCATTAGGTTACCTTGTTCCTTGTCTTACCAACAAGAGGGTTTGTGACTCCTTAAAGTAGTGCAAGATGTGGAAGTTGATTGCACTTGTTCTTGCCAAAATGATAAGAGTGAAGTATGTTGGCGGAGTCACCCTCAGGAACTCTCTAGTTCTTCTTCTTCTGGATCCACATCATCTTGATGGGAATCCTTGGAGTTGTAGTCATACTTGATGAAGTAGAACTTGATGTAGTCTTGGGAACCCACTTGACCAAGGCCTTAGGAGCTTCTTCAAATGCATCAATCTCCTCTTGAAGCTTATCCTTGCCTTTTTGCTTGTGGTCTTGTGGTGGAAGATCATCTTGAGCTCGTGTCCCTTTGAAGGAAGTAGGATCATACTTCTCTTGTTGAGGAACAAACTTCGTCTTGGGGTATTGATCTTCTTCTCACTCAACTCCATTGCTATTGAGCTTTCATTCAAAACCAACACCTTGGTTCTTCCGGTGCCTTCCTTGCTTGCGTATAATTTCCTCGAATTGCTTACTCCCGGCAAGGCTCTTGTAAACACCTTTCTCTATAATTCCCTTGAATAAGCTATTTTCTTGCTCAAGTGTAACTTGGCTAAGAGAATCATTAGTGGAATCAAGATAACTACTAGAAGCAACAACATTGGATTTAGCATGATTATTGTTACTACTAGAGGAAGAATCTTTCTTGTTCTTGTTAGTAGACTTGACTTGAGGCATGTAAGTGGATAAGAGTAAATGCTTGGCAACATAAGAAGAACTTTTCTTGCGAAGATCATCATTGATTGCTTTTAAGAACTCATGTTCTTGCTCAAGGTTGAGATTTTCAAAACGTAATTTCTCATGAGTCCTTAAAAGTTCTCGATGATCTCCTAAGATAGTTTCATGAGCTAACTTAAGAGTGTTTAGTTCTTTAGTTAGAAACTCAATCTTCTCCTTATCATTGTCATTCGTTTTATCTTGATTAGCATGATTAATTTACGTTTCATCATAGTATTCATCACTAGAGTTTTCAACAAGTAAATCATCATCACCTAACAAGTCATCTTCATCACTATTGAAATCAACATACTCGGGGACTGATACCTTTGGGCCTTTAGCCATGAAGCATCTTCCAAGTCCTTCATTTGGTGAAAAAAATATGTCGTAGGAGTTGGTTGACACAAGTGCTAGACCGGCAACACCTTCATCTTGAGTATATTCAGAGTCGGAGTGATAGCTTCTCTTGGAGTGATTGTCAGAGTCAGAGCCGGATACCCATTCACCAACATGAGCTTGATGTCTTCGTTTTGTGTAGCTCCTTGATGGCTTGTCCTTCCTTTCCGAATCCTTGCTTCTCTGGGATGTTCTTCGTTCATAATGATCATCTCTACTCCTTCTCTCTCTTGATGGTGATTCTTCTCTTCTACTTCTTATTTTTGGAGAATCTTCTCTTCTCTTGTAGGGTGCCGTACACTCATTGGAATAGTCTCCGGTTCTTCCACAATTGTAGCAATTTCGCTCTCAACTAGAAGATCTTTTGTCATTGTAGGACCTTGACTTGGAACTTCTATCTTTGCTTCTACTCATGTAGAACTTGTTGAACTTCTTCACCATTAGGCTCAATTCTTCATTGAAGGTTTGTTTCTCACTTGATGATGTGGTAGCTTCACATGAGGCTTTGTAAGCACCACTTGACTTGTTATGGAGCTCCTCCTTATCCTTGAGTGACATCTCATGAGCAACAATTCTTCCAATGACTTCCGTTGGCTTGAGATCTTTGTAATTGGGCATCATTTGGATCAATGTGCATACAGTATCATATTTTCCGTCCAAAGCTCTTAGGATCTTCTTGATGATGAATTTGTCGGTCATCTCTTCACTTCCTAAGACGACGATCTCATTTGTGATAAGAGCAAGCCTAGAGTACATTTCAGTGACACCTTCACCATCCTTTATTTTGAACTTGTCAAGCTGACTTTGAAGCACATCCAACTTGGATTCCTTGACGGAGTTGGTACCTTCGTGCATATCAATCAAGTATCCCAAATTTCCTTTGCATTCTCAAGACAGCTGCTTTTGTTGAATTCTTCGGGGCACAATCCATTGAAGAGAATATCACAAGCTTGAGGATTGTATTGTAGCATCTTCAACTCTTCCGCGGTAGCTTCATGGTTCGGTTCTCTCCCATCAAAGAATTCACCTTGCAAGCCAATACGCACAATAGCCCATACAGCGGGGTTATGTCCAAGAATATGCATTTTCATCTTATGCTTCCAAGTAGCAAAATTAGTACCATCAAAGTAAGGACCTCTACGGTGGTAATTTCCCTTCCTAGACGCCATACTCTCCTAGGTTGTGAAACCAAGGCTATGACCACCAAAATCTATGGAAATCAAAGCAAATGGAGACCAAAGCTCTGATACCACTTGTAGGATCAAAAGTATGTCTAGAGGGGGGGGGGGTGATTAGACTACTTGACCAAATAAAACTTATCCTTTTCCCAATTTTAGTTCTTGGCAGATTTCAGCAACTTTGAACAAGTCAAGCAATCTTAACACAATTCAAGCAAGCATGCAAAGAGTATATGAGCAGTGGAAAGTAAAGCATGCAACTTGCAAGAATGTAAATGGAAGGGTTTGGAGGATTCAAACGCAATAGGAGACACGGATGTTTTTGTCGTGGTTCCGATAGGTGGTGCTATCATACATCCACGTTGATGGAGACTTCAACCCACGAAGGGTAACGGCTGCGCGAGTCCACGGAGGGCTCCACCCATGGAGGGTCCACGAA
This sequence comes from Aegilops speltoides, assembly GCA_021437245.1. Classification (NCBI taxonomy): domain Eukaryota; kingdom Viridiplantae; phylum Streptophyta; class Magnoliopsida; order Poales; family Poaceae; genus Aegilops; species Aegilops speltoides. Next base: position 219,107,524 of record CM038147.1, read on the forward strand.
GAATCAACCTTGTCTATCCCACCATGGCCGTCGCCCATGAAAGACTTGCCTCACTAGCGGTAGATCTTCACAAAGTAGGCGATCTCCTTTCCCTTACAAACTCCTTGGTTCAACTCCACAATCTTGTCGGAGGCTCCCAAGTGACACCTAGCCAATCTAGGAGACACCACTCTCCAAGAAGTAACAAATGGTGTGTTGATGATGAACTCCTTGTTCTTGTGCTTCAAATGATAGTCTCCCCAACACTCAGCTCTCTCTCACAGGATATGGATTTGGTGGAAAGAAGATTTGAGTGGAAAGCAACTTGGGGAAGGCTATAGATAAAGATTCATATGGTAGGAATGGAATATCTTGGCCTCAACACAAGTGTAGGTGGTTCTCTCTCAGAAAATGTAGGTTGGAAGTGTAGGTTCGTTCTGATGGCTCTCTCCACGAATGAAGAGGAGGTGGAGGGGTATATATAGCTTCCACACAAAATCTAACCGTTACACACAACTTGCCAATCTCGGTGGGACCGAATTGATAAACTCGGCCGGACCGATTCAGCAAATCTAGTGACCGTTAGGATTTTCCATGGGACCGGCATTCAACTCGGTAGGACCGATATGGTTAGGGCTAGGGCATAACGTAATCTCGGTGAGACCGATTACACAAACTCGGTGAGAACGATTTTGGTAATAAGCTAACCAGAGAGTTGGTCAGGTAAACTCGGTGGGACCGATTCGCTCATTCCGGTGAGACCAAAATGTTACAAAAGGGAAACAGAGAGTTTACATTGCAATCTCGGTGGGACCGAAACGTTACAAAGGGAAACAAAGAGATTACAATCCCATCTCGGTAAGACCGAGATCCCTATCGGTGAGACCGATTTGCCTAGGGTTTGTGGCAGTGGCTATGACATCTGAACTCGGTGGCGCCGGATAGAAAGAATTGGTGGGGTCGAGTTTGACTTTTGGTTTAGGTCATATGTGGATGTGAGAAAGTAGTTGAGGGCTTTGGAGCATATCACTAAGCATTTTGAGCAAGAGCCTCATTAAGCAACACCTCATCCCTCCTTGATAGTATTGGCTTTTCCTATAGACTCAATGTGATCTTGGATCATTAAAATAGAAAATGTAGAGTCTTGAGCATTGAGCTTGAGCTAATCCTTTTGTCCTTAGTATTTTGAGGGGTCCACTTTTCTCATCTATGCCATGCCAATCATTGAGCTTTCCTGAAATATTAATCTTGAAATAGCATTAGCTCAATGAGCTATATGTTGTTAGGAATTACCAAAACCACCTAGGGATTGTTCCTCTCGGTTGTTGATGATGTTGACAATGCAAGAGGGCGGCGCACCGCGCATGGCGAGTGAATGAAGGCTGAGGACGACGACGAGGACTCAGACGGAATGAACAGGAGCCGTGGAAGATGCGCCGGTCCAGCCGCAGGTGGAGGGGAGTACGAGGGTTGACTGGTTCGGGTGCGGGTGCGTGTTGGGGTTGACGTCGCCGGAGAATAACAGGACGTGTGGGGGAATAGAGGGAGGGACTGGCCAACGTTGGATGGTATGGTAGGGCGGCAGAGGAGCAGCCAACCATGGGAGGCGGGAGCAGGCGGAGCTGACGGGGTGGTTTGGTTTGGGCGGCTGGAGGAAGAAGACAAGAGATAGAAGATACACGATAGATGTTGGATGTCAATCCAACTGCTGGTAGGCAGAATCGTTTGTTGACTAGCTAGTAAGTCGACACCACCTTGGATAGGCTATTTCCTCGTGGGTCCCAAATGTCAGAATCCAAATCTGTCACGGTCATGCAGCCTTTTCTATGAAAATTTATAGCCCATTTGGTGTGCTAGTTCGAAATAAGTTCATGGGTGCTGGTGGGGGCTAATCACTTGGCTTCTGTAATGCATAGTGAGCTCAAGCAGCCGGCGAGAGTGATGTTATTTCCCTTGGTTGGGATTTGTTACAATATTTCACTCTAAATTAAACGAATGGCAAGCCATTTGCCTTGTTTCAAAGAAAATATGACAGTCACAGCCGAGTTGAAAAGGGCAAGAACATCTAAGTCCAGCTTACAAACTGTACAAAAAGCATGAGGGTTAATTGTTCATCAGGTTTAGACAAAACCCAGGTTGAAAAGGGCAACAACATCTAACTCCAGCACTATTTTCGGCAGTCACAGTCAAATGGATCGGTCAGGTCCATAGAATGAACATCCTGGGTCGTAAAATTTACTGGATTATGAGCACAATATGTTGTAAATAGAAGCCCGACACGTTCAGAAGCTCTTTTGCCCACCTGAAACTCCTTTTTTTGCTCTTCGACATACCCACCCGTCAAAACCATGCTGCTGATAAACTTAAGCCTGATGGACAATAGCAACCTCGCATTCAACAGGAAGAATGTGACAAATCTAGTGTTTGCATGGTTGGCTACATATCGTTCTAGCGTTATTGTCTTCAATCGAATGTCATGAGAAGTGAGAAAATCCCGGTGCTTACCAATCCATTGATTGGTTATAACTTTCTTACCCCATCCTGTTGCCTAAATAGACATGAAGATTGAAAACAGTTAAGGTCTAAAAAAAGAGTGTGGAAAGAGCAACAGCTGAACGGTTAATTCTAGTACACTATATCCAGGCTTCCAATGTGCGTGAAATTATCACCTTTATATACAACTTCTCCAGACATGGAAAGCATTGCAGTAAGACAATAATCTTGTTTAGATCAAAACTATTCATTTGGATATATAAGATCTTGACAGAATCTAGCACCATTGATAGGCTATCCATGGAGAAACTCTTCATTGAGCGTAGAACATAATATTAGTACAAAATGTGTACTCCGAGATGATATATAACTTATGCACAGAAATTTAAAATGCAGCTTATGGTTACAAGTGTAGATGATAATATAAAGTACCTGAAGAACTGTGGAGCCAAACACCATCTTGAAATGAGCACAGAGATCATGTATTACACCCAAGGTCTCCAGTTTAGGCGTAGAGAGGACGGTTATTTGTGACGGTGAATAACTAGAATCAAGGATCAACCTTTGAAGTGAAGGGGCATAAATTCCAATTCTTACAAGGTCAGACAACTTTATTTGGAGACAACCGATTCTAACTATGAAAACAAGCACCAAGCACTCCAGGGCAGGGCAACTGGAGTGGATGATGCTGTGCAATGAGGCCTCTGATATATGAACCCACACAAGTGAAAGTTTCTTGAGAAATAGGAGTCGAAGATTTAGTACCAGATTGTCTGGTAGGTTGCACAATGCAAAGGTGGCGGTGTGGAGAGAGGAGGAAAACCGCGAAATGGACATCGGTGCTGAGGGCACAGGTAGATGGCGTTCGGTATCTGGTAGGTGATTTCTAGGGGAATAGTAGAACTCAAGCAGCTGTAGTTCTATGAATTCAGGGGATTTCAGCCAGGCGTACACCATGCAGGGCATGGTATGCTTGCTCAGGTAGCATGATGGGATGTAGAGGCTTTGAATGGAGCCCTGGTAGGAGGAGATGATGGCTCTGGGGATTTCAAAATCATTGAAGAGAGATAGCTGACGACAGTCGAGATTAAGAGGCACGGTGCGCCATGGAGGGCGCCACCGAATTGAGAGGACTTGGGTGCGGCAGCAATCCTTTGTGGGGAGAAGTGAGATGATCTCCCCAAGGACGGCATCCGGGAGATCGCTGATGTGGTCCACCCGAGATTCTACGGGTTCCTGGGATCCGGTGGGGGCGGGGCCGCCGCTTCTCCCTGCGCTGCTGGGTGCGGGATCTACAACAGGCATCACCGCTGGCGGGAGCCTCATCTTCTTGGCGCTAGGGTTAGCCGACTCCATTTTCCTCGAGGGCGTCGCGTCGCGCTCACGGATTTGAGCAGAGTAACGAATGACAAGCCTAGTTGTAGTGTGAGTGAAGAAGAAGGGGAGTTCGGGTTTTTCTGTAGTAGTGAGGAAGAAGGGGAGCTGGGGTTTTCTGTAGGAGTGAGCTGGGGAATTCGGGGGTACGAGTGGGGCGAGCTGACGTGAGGTGGGTGGGAGTGAGGAGGAAGAAGAGCACCTAGGTTTTTTTGGGGGGCGGTGTGCTGGGTGTGGGTAGCACCTCTCATTAAGTAAATATATGGCCTTTTGAATTGATTTTATTATTTACTAGGGTGGATGGGCTGTTTTGTCTTGGGCCCAGAGAAACAATTACTACTAGTACAATGGAGACACTCTATAGCTACCAGAAACACAATTACTACTAGTATAGTGGATACACTACCGCTTCTGGCTCCTCCTAGGTCATCGAAACGTCTCCCTCTACTGAATGCCGTTTTACTTTTGTTCACCAACATGCGGGCCATGCCGCGTGTGGGCCCAAGTGCCATCCACCAAATTAGAAGGTAGTATGCAGGCGGAGAGTCGCCCCGGTCGTAGCGCGGCAGTAACGAGCCGTCATATCACAAAACCCCACCTCCCCGCAGTCTAAGTTTGACGGACGAAGCAACCTTCATTTCACTCTTCATTGAATCCCCTTCTCCCTCACCGTCTTCAAGAAAGCCAACACTCACATCTGCCACTATTCTTCTCTCCCAACGAAGGGAAGGTAAGCAGAGCCGTGATATTGGTATATTTTCGTTCAGACAAAAAAAGAACTTTTGCAAAGCAGTAACCGATCCTCACTCTCTTTTTTGTTTCATTGTCATTGCGATTGTGTTTTCCTTTCAGTGGTCTCCTAGTATTCGTTAGTTTCATGATGGACCAAGGAGAACCAGGCAAAGATCTACCGATATTGGAGCAGACGTGGGAGGCTGATCCCCACGAGATAGAGAGCTCCAAGAAGATGGAGCCAGCCACCGAGCCGACCCCAGATACGCTCACGGCCACTACTGAGATGGTCAACACCCCGTTTGAGGTTACAGCCCCTGTGGCACTGCAGGAGCAGTTTTCCCCCTTCGAGGATGTACCCCCCCCCACTGAGCTGCCCAAGGTGATTTTCTTCTTTGCCGATCTTGATTGTGGTTTTTCATCTAAGTATATGGTGATGAATAATGCAAAATCCTATTAGCTTTGATGCCATGCTATACATAGTGGTTTAAATAACTTGTATCTCTTATACTGGAAAGTAAATTCATAATTTGTTTCTGTTTCAATTAGAGCCTGATGCAGACAAGGATTGTGTGGTTGTACATGTCACTCGCTATGAGGCGGATGACCTGAATATACGCACTGGGAAAACAAAGTTCTTAGGCTGTTGGATCCCGCAAGCCATTTGCGGTTATACCGATGTTCAGTTGTATTCCAGCCTCACTGTTGTCAGGCGTGTTGTCCAGGGTGTACTAAAGCACAAGAAGTTCAAAGCTACTCCTTCCTTTGTGAGGCATACTGTTCTTGTCAAGCTTACGCAGGAAGATGACGTGGCATGCCTCCACAAACAAGTTTATGAGTGGCAAGGCCACAAGGTTATCTTCATGAAGGTTGACAGAATTGAGCTGCTACCGAACATCCTCGATGATGTTCATGGAAAGGTCCGTCTTGTGTCTAGCACAAATTAGATCAAGGCATGAAATAGTTTCCCCAGCTAGTGTTTAATAGTAGTTTGGATTGTGTCTAATTATCTGAACCTTGCCTATTATCGAGCCCTCTAGGGCTAGTACTCTGTTTGAATCCGTCTATGGGAACTGCCGCTACTTTTGTGTGCCCGGGAATCATGTGAGAACCATCATAATTGTTGCCAAAACAGATGCGTCCTCACTATTTTGTTCATGAATATGGCATGGTAAGACATAAGTTGTCACGGTTTATCATACGAGCTGTGTGTGTTTGATGAAATAGAGTAATCATTTGAGAACTGTGCCTTGATGATACAGAAGTACTTGTAAACACTGTTGGTGCTACCCCACTTGTAAGCAGTTGTGCAAAACACGACACATTGGCTCAGCTCGCTTCAACACTAGGCTACCGACTAGCTAACAATCAATAATCTGCTGTCTGACATATAAGCAATTATGTATCTTGTTACAGTGGTTCATGCAGTTAACTGAGGCCACAATGTAAATTCCAAACGTCCACAGGCTAGTCCAGCGGTCATGTGGAACACTCACATTAAACTCGGCTTCATAAAAAACTTGAAAAGCATAAGTTAAGCAATTTTATACATATCAATGATTCATAGAACATAACAAACATATACTAGTTCACAGCAAAAGACGAAGTTGTGAGAAGGTTTATAAATCAGGAAAAATCAAGCAAGGCTTCTCTGAGCAAAGGGCCTCCCGGCAGGCTTAAATTTCCTGGAGTTCACTCTGGTTTTTTCTTGTTGCCACCATCCAGGGTTAGGTTCTCTCATTCCAGAATAACCAATTATAATTTTGTTCTCAGCTGGAATGCTGAACTGAACCATGTAGTGTACTGACCAGCTGAAATTCTTGTGCGTTCCACTAAATTTAAGCACCGCTATTTGAAGAAATAAGCAGACCACAATGCCTCTTGTCCGCACACCTGTCCCAAAAACCTCCGTGCAGCCATGCCAGCTAGTCCTCGGTCCATGGATCAACTCGTAGAAAGTGCATTCCGGACTAGGATGCAGTTGTTTTCGCTCGTCCCTGCACTGCAATCAGGAAGTAAAACGTATGAATCAGCTTCTTTTAGATTGCGTTGGTCATTCTACCTAGTAACTACCAATGTAGGAATACCTGGAACACTGGAGGTTAGAGGATGACAGCTAGGAATAGTCATCTCATTTTGTGCAGTTGTACTAAAACTAAGGTGTGTACTTTTGATTGCGCAGATAGAAACGATATGGAGACAGACATCCCTGTTTGCGCAAATATGAAATACGGTTATTTAAACAGTGATAGATATTTGTAGTGGTGTATGATTAACAACAACATCTATTGTGTTATAATTGGCACTAGATTGACAGTATCAAAGTGCCCTTAAGTAAGTAGCATCACATCACATGAACACTGCCACTAGATTAACATGCAGAACAATAGCATTAGTATTACTGTCATGAGAGTAGCACATGGTTAGTAAATGTGCAATCAAATTTGTGCAGTTCCACTGGGATAAAGCAATGTTAGCGGTGTGAGATTTAAGTGTAACTGCAAAAATACAGTTCATGGGAAATAAAGCAAGACAGAAGCACTTCATAAAGGCGGTGGCATTGCTTCAATTTATCGATGGCACTAGACCATTACTTATAGTGACATTAGGTGGCGTTGCTTAATGCTTCATGTGATTTTACATTAACGGTAGAGATATGGGCGTAGGGACAGCAAGGGCATAAAGTGGTGAGGCAAATGTGGTTGCCGAGAGCGGCAAACACTCAGGCAGCATGTCTGCATTTGTCCCATTTTTATCTCCTCGGCGACATTTTCCTATGTGAGCACAGGAAATCTAGACCTGCTCATTCTCATTTGCATTGTCCCCCGACACCCCTAACTTTCTTTCCTTTTTCGACCAAGAGACTCCACTTCCCCCACCCTTCGCCATCCACCATGCTTTCTTCGCCTTTTCAACCAAGAGACCGATTGGGTAGCCAGTATCTACTACTTTGCCCCGTTTCCTCTTAGAACCAAGTCCTAGATTCATGCTACAGCTTTCCCACTTTCTTCCCTGTTTGAACCAACTCTTAGATTCGACTGTATGAACTACCTTTACCTCTAATAATAGTAAAAGTCTAGGTGGCTTTGGAACAGCCAATAGAAGTAGGAAAAGATCCACACGCAGCCACGTGGGGGGCTGGGGCAGTAGAGCAAGGCAGGTTTCGAATGAATATATACCTGAGGATTGTCGGCATGTGGCAAAGACGGCGTCGGGACGCCGCATCTTGGCCACAATACCGCAGGGAGGAAGAAGGGGTCGGAGGCCCTCCCGAGCCGGCGCTCTATCAAAGAGAATGACATGACCGCCGATCGGGACGCGTGGGCAGCCGTTGGTCTCCTCCCTCGCCGCCGACGACAGCGTGAACGATGCACCTACACCCTTGCCCCGTTCGAGGTGGTCCGGCCGGATTTGTGACCAACCGTGAGCAGAGAGAGAGTGTGGCCACCTATGTCTTGCTTAGATCTGAAGAGCATGACAGAGTGAAAGAGAGGAACCCTAGTAAAGCAAGCGCTAAGGCTCCTTCTTATATATATAGTGGAGTGATTTTGTTGTACCAGCTTCAAAAAAATGCGCTCCTACGTGTACCCGCGAGTGGGTGTGAGAGAACTAGTGTGTGCGTGCACTGCTTCTCTTCGTGAGAGTACAATATTCTATGCCCAAAGAATGTTTGCCACAAGAGTAATAGTATAAGTGTGTGATGTGTGAGCTAAAATAAAAGGTGTGCGATGTCTTTTGTTTTTTAGAAGTTCTGAGTGTAGGGTGTAAAGAGCACATATGTGTGTGACGTCTACCTGCAGATAGACGATGGGTGCGAGAGGACTCGGGAGATTCGTGACTCGTGAGGGTGCGTGCATGCGTGAGAGAGAGGGGACACGTATCAATGCAATACATGTGTCCGTAAATCATTATCCGACAAACGTTCGCCACAAGCCGTTTCCCGACGAATGCCGTAAGAATCGTTAGATCAGCATCCGACAGTGTCAGTTTTGCCATGTCATTTAACAGAACAGCCACTCCTCCTACACACAAATCTTCCACGTGAGTGTTAGCAACTGCCCTATGCTCATCCCTCCGTTCCAAAATGCAGTGCATATAGCTTTATTGAAAATTCGAACCTCGCAAACTTTTACCAAGTTTTGTGTACCAAAATGCACATATAGAATACCCAGTATATATCATTTCATTCATCTTCAAGAGGTAACTATAAAGATGGGGGAGGAGTCTACAAAGAAAGACCGTCGTATCACCTGAAGCAATTTCAAGCATCCTTTGGTGTGGAGGAATATCATAGGAACTCTATATGATATGATTTTTATAGGATTTTTTCCTTTAGAGCCAATTGGTTCATTAGAATAGATTCATATACTCCACATTTCAAAGGAAATAAACATGATATCATTTTTATAGCTTTAGAGCCACTTGGTTCATATGAATGGATTCGTATACTCCCATAATTTCAAAGGATGTCACACCCTGATTTTCGTGGCACAACACTTAAGCTAATAAATCATGATAAATTGTGGTTTGACAAAAACTTTTTTGTGTTTGGGTCTTTGCTTGATTTGATTCTTGTCCGTTGTTTGCAAGTGCTCTAAAAATCAAATAAATCCTCCAACTCTTATACTCCTTCTCCTTGATCCAAAAACCTTGCCCAATGATCATGCCATGTGTATAGGACATAAAAATAATTTCTTACAAAAATAATTTGGCCAAATAGTATTTTCAAAAATTAGTTTTCCAAAAACCCCTGAATTGAGATTTGCACTGCAAGTACTTAATCAAGGGCAGTAAAAATCTTTCCAACAATATATTTGACTCCTATTAGATATAGGATACCCAGAAACCACAAAAATACAATTTTAAAGTTATTTTACTATTTTATTTAAAAGTTTTTTCTTAAGGCCAGAAATGGTCTTTAATAGGAAAAAAATTATTTTATTGTTTCAAAAATATTTGTAAAAATTTAGGGAAACTCAGTGGACATATATTATCCATATATAAGAGTTTCAACACATGGTCATGTTCAAAATATTGGTCAAACCCCTCAAAAACCCTTTCTGGATATTTCAAGCTTTTGAAATATTTACAAAGGAAATATTCTCCAAAAATTCCAAGAAAATTCTAACATGTCACATATGAAATATTAGATGATCTTGCCAAGTATCATGACTTGGTGAACAATATAACATCATCAAATCCCCTCAAAACCATTTCTGTCCATTTTGAAGTTTGAGCAACTTTACATTGCCAAACATTTCCAAATGTTATCAAACCTTGTGAACATGCTCAAATGGTCTAATAATTCATCTAGGCCAAATGGCACAAGTTGGAGAATAAGTTAACTTGATAAAAGAGCCCCAAAACCCTTCCTGTCCAGAACCAAATTTGAACAACTCTACATTGGAAACTTTCTCCTTTTGATCTCAACTTTTGTGGACATGTTCAGAGCCTCAAATGATGACACTAGACCAAGTGGTGCATCAAGGAGAATAGATTTGCATGGCTAAATCTTGGAAAGTCCATTTCTGTTGTTTTCTAGGGTTTACCAAAGTTGCATTGTCAACTTCCTCCAAATGAGCTCCAACTTGGTGATCAACCCCATTTCTATATGACACTTGATCCTGTTAATCTTCACATCATTTGGAATCCATTTGCTTGCCCAAACCACCATCAAACACCTTCTGGCAGAAATTAAAAATGTATGTTTTGTCCATTTCCACAATTCTCCATGAGCTGAACTTCTTCCCACAACCTCTCCTAGTCCCCCTCTACCTGTGGTGTGCTTCCCTGCCCGAGAGGCAATGATGAAGGGGGGCATGGATCAACTTTCCTTCTCTGGACAACAGCATTTTCACTCTCTCTCCACCCCTCCTCTCCTCTACTGGCTCCCCAAGGCATCTAATGCCCTTGACACATTGTTTACTCCCCCCTGCAGCGACTAGACACAAGTGGGCGCATGAGGACGCGCGGAAAAGCCGCGGATGCCGGCCATTTGCGCGCTCTGGAGCACGTCAACGTGCTCCCGACTGTTGATGCCGCGTCCCCCGACCACCTCGAGCCTCCCCCTCGCGCCAGTCGAGGTGCCTCGACGTGCGAAACACGCCACCGTGCAGGCCCCCTCGTCTCTTCCTCTCTCTCACCCCCTGCGGTGCGTGCCCAGAGCCGCCCGGCTAAGACAATGCGCGGCCTCGCACGCGCGAGCACCAGGGCCTCTCCCCGCTCCCTCTCTCTCTTCTTGGCCCCCTACTCGACTCTCACGAACGCCGTAGACAGCCCCGGGCCTCCTCCCGTGGCCACTGCGGCCATTCCCGCGGGTGCCCGTAGGCCACGTCCACGGTGAGCCGTGGCTTCGCCATATAAGGCCGCCCCTGGCCTCCCTCTAGAGCTCCTTTGCTCTCTCCCTCTCCCGTGTACCCCATGGACCAACCCACTTCCCTCCTCGCGCTCTCCATCCACCACCATGGCCGGAGCCTTGCCGTCGGCCTCCACCTAAATTCGCACCCACCACTCCTCCTCCTTCCCTCCTTTCTCCACTAGGCGAACCCCCTGACCACAATGGAACCCCTCACCGCTTCTCCCTCTGCTCCGGTGCCCCGTAGCACCAATGCCGCCATCGCCATCGGCCTCGCCCGCCGCGGCCGACGCCCTACTCAACCCGGTGGCCCTGGGCGACCGTGCCACCCACGGTTGGATGCGGCGTGCCCTCCTGAGCGTGCCGGTACGCCGGGCATCGCCGGAGGTGGCCGGTACCGCCTGGGAGGATGCCAGCGCCCGCTCGGCCTTGCCTCCCCTGCCTCTGCTCTGTTCGACCGGGAGGTAGGAGACGGGCTGAGCACCGGGCCCCGCTCGTCAGCGACCCGGTGGGCGGGCCCCGCTCGTTTAAGTGAAAACGGGCTCTGTCAGCTGCCATCTTCGCTCGGGGAAGGCGTCTTCCCTGGAATACGCCTTCGACGTCGCCCCGACACTACCAGCAGTGAGCATTGGGCCGCCCATCGCTATCTTTCGCTTTGGTGCCTTCGGATAAGGGTACACCCCCTTTCCCTTTTCTTTTTGTTTTTCTGTAAACTTGTTATATCCATAAATAAATCAACAGAGCTCCAAATTTGATGATTCAAATTTTTAGTAGTTCATAAATTCATGATCTATCACATGGTGCTATTTGCACCTTTTTCCAGAGACCTTTTCTTCACAAATATTTATCAAATTCTATCTTTCCTATTTCTGTGATGAACTTTAGAAAATCACAGAGAGCTAAAAATTGATCCAAATGCCATGATTCAAATTCCTAGATGCTTCTAAATTCATAACTTAGTTTATGAACATTTTTCTTAATACTTTCTGTACCACATAAAATAATGAGCCATTACTTCATATTTGTCAAATTTGCAAATTCATAGGAAATTCATTTGAACTCCAAATCCAATGAAACCAACTCCCAGATGCTTCTAAAATCATGATTTGCTAAATGGGTGCCTTTGCTCATTTTTCAAAAATATATTTCTGTACACTTCTTACAAATCCATAAACCCCTTGATTCCATCGTATTGAAATATTCAGAGATGTCCATTGATCAAATCCTAATGAAACCACTTTGGTCATCCCTCATATGACCAGAGGTATCCTAGAAAAGTCCAACTCATATTTTTAGAGCACTTTTATTTCCTGCCTTGTTGTGTTGCTTATTATGGTTGCTTTCGACGATAGTTGACGAAGTAGACGAAATGCTCGGAGTTGGACCAGAGATATTTGAAGACCTCGAAGACTTTGTTAAAATAGGCAAGCAGCCCTTTGACCATGTCTATGAAACCTTTTTTTTGCATGTCATATAGCACCATATTATTGTTGCAACGGAATCATGATGAGGTGGTATCCACTTTGATGGTTTGCCACAGTACTTCCTTGTTGATACTTGCATTGTGCATGACCCTACCTTCTTACGAGGGTTATGCCGGTGGGAGTAGATAGGATGCTAAAGTAGTGCTACGCTAAAAGGGACGGGGATATGCATGGTGATGGAGACAAAGCATTTTCAAAAGTATTTTCGAAAACCTCATCGGGTGCCACTTATGCCCGAGGGAGATGATGAGATGGGTAACCACTTGATGACGGAGTGGTGTACCGAGGCAAGTGTGTGTTGTTTTCGAAAACGGATTAGATTTAAGATTTGTCGACTGTCCCAACCTTACATGCGCAACCACTCTACCCTTATATGGGAAAGGGCATTATTGATTACCTAGGTCGATACTAGCTTGGAGCCCGCATTACTAGTGACGGGGGAGAGTTGGTGCTCTCTCTCGGGACGGGGTCGTGCCAGGTAGGGCGACCAAGAACATTTTTATGGGGCACCGGACACACCGTTGGTACCCCGTGCTTGTGATGTGAGATGATTATGGAGCGTGGCTCCACAAAAATGTTAGGTGATAATGTTGGGCACGGGGGTTACTACCAATCGAGTGGACTCCATGTTAGTGTCGTCTAGGGAAAGGTAGTGATCGGGTGCTTACCCCGGTACTTGAGGTATCGCGGGTCGTGGATGACACGGAAGTTCCCAGGATCTTGTGGGTACAGTGTGCAACCTGTGCAGAGTGTAAAACTATTCGAATAGCCGTGTCCACGGTCATGGACAGTTGGGCGGTGCTGCTTAAACTATGTCCAGAGTTTACAAACCAGTGTGTGTGTTTGGATAACTACGTGGGTCAAGTCAAAGGACTTGACGTGATTGAGATGGGTTGGTGCCCACTCTATTTATGTTGATATCTGTAACCTGTCCTCATGGTTACTTGAATTCTCTTAATGCATGTCTTACAAGTTGTTGAACATGTCATTGCACTCAAAACTAGCTTTCTGCAAAACTTTACCTATATCATGTATTGTTGTACCTTGAACCAAACCATGGGTTGCTTGCGAGTACATTCGAAGTACTCATTGGCTTGCCACTGGTTATTTTATTGCCCAGGCTTGAAAGGACAAGATATATTGAAGAGTTGCTTGGTGATGATCGTATGAGCTAGGATGCTTTCCCAAATCGTAATGCCCGAGGGTTAAGGCAGATGGCATGGGTCCAAGTTATCGATTTAAGATTTCGCTGCGATGTTATACTCAAGACTCGACCATAATGGTCCTACTTGTGTATACGGTATGTATGGATGTAAGACTCTTGTTATTCAGCTTCGTGTGTTTAGTGAGCATTGATCTCGGGATCACTCAGACACGCAGCATTCGGTGATCACGACTTATGAGTCGGGGTCCCCACAGAGCTGGTATCAGAGCCATCCTGACTGTAGGAAGCCTTAGTTAGCATGGTCGTTATTTAGGGTAAAACTATTTCCAAAACTACTACTAGTTTTCAAAACTATGTGTACTTCTCTTCCCTTCTCAGTTTTTCAAAAACTAAGGTATACTTTCCTTATTGATCTCTTCCCCTTCAAAATCTTTGGTCGCTAGAACCCTTATGCCCCTGACCACTGGATTCCTTGTAATCCTCGTGGATAATCTAGAAGGAAGATGCCTTGCCAGACATTCACCCACACCTCCTGAACAAAAGATTGGCGACATCACAACAAGACGATACCAACAGAAGATACATCCTCGAGGAATGAGGACCTGAAGACCCAGGAGATGGTGACACCCTTGACACTGCCCCAAGATGATGCAACCTTAGCCTACGATGATCAGGGCATAGAATATGCAAGATCATGATATACATCGCTAGTAGAGTAACCCTATCACTACCGTTGTTGTATCGGCAACCACCGATGGATGAGAACCTAGCCATTTGGTCCGCCTCACCATAGTGAGCAGGAAAACGGTTCTCCTCATCCCCCGCTCTTGGTGTCGATGTTGTCATCAACGTAACTGACATGATGGACCTCTATTACGCCTGATAATGTCATTGCATAAAGGATTACCTAGCTGGTACCATCGACAACTTAGAAGACAAAAAGCGATCGTCGTGATTAAGAAGACAATAGAAGACCAAGTCAATGCCAGTTATGAGGAGCCACCTTCACCCCATCATTTGAACAGGCAAGAAGTTGTTGAAGAATCTTCAGGCTCAACCCGGATTGTTTCATCGAACAACTACAAGAGACGTAGCAACACCTGAGGAAAACTCAGAAGACTGCATGAGGCACAAGGCACGACTACTGAGTCCGAGAACCCCTAGGGTAGGATGAGTCGTGTACCCCCTATGCGCAGTCGAGTCTGTATGATAGTTCGAATAGAACCATGATTGTGTGTTACTTGTTTTTATTTGTTTGTGTTTCGATATAGGTCGCACTTTTGCCCTAGGCAACCAGTATGCGACTATATCACCTTCCTCACCTTGTTTCTTTTGTTTGGCCCTTTTTGCACCTGTTTGTTTGCACTAGAACTATAGAACCCCCTTTAGGCATTCCCCTCCTCTATGCTACCTCTACCTCTCATCTCTCTCCTCAACTGAAGGCTAACAAGACAAGGTACACCAAGGATTCTACTTTGGCAACCAACCAACACTAAAGAGTTTTGCTACAACCTCCTCGACCAAATGCAACCCCGTAGAATTATGTTTAACCCTCAAGATTAGAAACCCATTCCTAGACCCTTTGAGACTTCACGAGATACCCTAGCTCGAAACCTTAACCCTGAGCTTAACCTATGGAATCACAAGAGAACAAGTTAAGCTACAGTAAGCCTTTCTTATCACTGGGTTCATTATGGAACTAGTGGACGTAGTGAATGAGCACATTACCATCCTAAGGTAGCACCAGAACTGACGATGCCATAGGAAAGACCAATTTGGGGATATAGGAACAGAGGACAAATGACTTGATCAGTTTATATCAATGACTTGAGGAATTGTATGAGACTATTTGGTGGATTATGAGGCTTTGATGCTGGTAGATGAACTTGGTGGGATCATGAGTAAAGATTAGCATAGCTTTCATTACCCCTGAGTAAATTGGATTTAGTAGGATAATCGTGTCCGCAAGCTAGAATTCTTGGAAGTTTTTGGATTTAACTTATCCATGGGATATTGATAGGAGATAGTTGATATTACGTAAATGACTTGGGGGAACATGTAGGAATCCTCGTTGGACAAGAGATTTGGATTTAAGTAGGTGATTCTAGTTGAATATAGATGCTGAGTATGTCTACATGGTTTGGAGTAAATTGGATTTAGACTGATGATCTCGATCATGATACCATGTTTCTGAGTGGACGATAAACTAGGAGATTGGACTAATTGTCGGAGTTTATTTATGCATCTTTATGAGCTTGACCTTGGAGTATTACTAGATCACAATAACGGGAATTGGTGGACTGACTATAGTAAGGCAACCCTTTCAAGTATTGGGCATTATAAGGACTTTAGGAGATCATGTGGAACACCAGCATAGTCATTGGATTTGTAGAATTAATGGATTATGTAGTGATTAATGGAAGTTAATGGATTGTTGGAGTTGATCCATAGGAAGGAAACAAGATTTTGGAGTGGCATACGACATGTTTCCTTAGGATAGAGGTGCTTTATCTCAGACCTTGGAAGAACAGGCTGAGCACTTGGATTGTGATGTTTAATTCAAACTTAGCAGCCTGTATGTTCTACTCATGGATTTTTAGGGGTAGACATACATATGAGTTTGGGGATTGTAGACATATATGATTTTGTTAGACCTCCTCTTCGGAGCCATGAGGATATGAATAACATGAGTGATGATTGGAGTTGACCTATACGAGATGATTCTTTTGGTAATATGAGGTGAAGACTAGGTAGAAGTATTGGCATCTCAGAAACTGTGCTCAAGGATGGGATGATAAACATTCACTCGCACACTAGAATCCTTGAAACCCTTAAGCCCTACCAAGCCACAACATGGTCGGATCCTGACCTTGGGTTTTGGCTCTAGATCGATAAGACCTTGGCCAATACTCAACTGTGACCATCACTAATTCCCCAGCCTACTTTATGTACCCCGTGAACAAAGTCTTCATGGAGTTCTTAGACAAGACAGTTGTCATCATCATTTGGTGACCTACTTGTCCACCCGAAGACGGAAGAAGAGCCGTTCAGCTAGTCCAGAAACATCTGAAGACCGCCATGCCAAGGAGGAAGAACTACCACCCTCATCAAGAAGTGAACATCCGCGTCGAAGACCAGGTGTATCTGCAAGCCACTTCTCTCTAAGGAACCAGGCATTTCCATCACAAGGAGACCCACACCAAGATTCATCGGCCCCTCCGAGATCACTTCAAGATTTAACAACCCCCTCTGAGATCACTACAAGACAAAGAGAAGATAGTTACCAGCTGGAGTTGCCACCTGAGTTACCTGATGTGCACAACGCTTTCCATGCATCACAACCCCAGAAGTGTTATATCCATAAACTTGTTATATCCATAAATAAATCATCAGAGCTCCAAATTTGATGATTCAAATTTTTAGTAGTTCATAAATTCATGATCTATCACATGGTGCTATTTGCACCTTTTTCCAGAGACCTTTTCTTCACAAATATTTATCAAATTCTATCTTTCCTATTTCTGTGATGAACTTTAGAAAATCACGGAGAGCTCAAAATTGATCCAAATGCCATGATTCAAATTCCTAGATGCTTCTAAATTCATAACTTAGTTTATGAACATTTTTCTTAATACTTTCTGTACCACATAAAATAATGAGCCATTTCTTCATATTTGTCAAATTTGCAAATTCATAGGAAATTCATTTGAACTCCAAATCCAGTGAAACCAACTCCCAGATGCTTCTAAAATCATGATTTGCTAAATGGGTGCCTTTGCTCATTTTTCAAAAATATATTTCTGTACACTTCTTGCAAATCCATAAACCTCTTGATTCCATCGTATTGAAATGTTCAGAGATGTCCATTGATCAAATCCTAATGAAACCACTTTGGTCATCCCTCATATGACCAGAGGTATCCTAGAAAAGTCCAACTCATATTTTTAGAGCACTTTTATTTCCTGCCTTGTTGTGTTGCTTATTATGGTTGCTTTCGACGGTAGTTGACGAAGTAGACGAAATGCTCGGAGTTGGACCAGAGATATTTGAAGACCTCGAAGACTTTCTTAAAACAGGCAAGCAGCCCTTTGACCATGTCTATGAAACCTTTTTTTGCATGTCATATAGCACCATATTGTAGTTGCAACGGAATCATGATGAGGTGGTATCCATTTTGATGGTTTGCCACAGTACTTCCTTGTTGATACTTGCATTGTGCATGACCATACCTTCTTATGAGGGTTATGCCGGTGGGAGTAGATAGGATGCTAAAGTAGTGCTACGCTAAAAGGGACGGGGATATGCATGGTGATGGAGACAAAGCATTTTCAAAAGACTTTTCGAAAACCTCGTCGGGTGCCACTTATGCCCGAGGGAGATGATGAGATAGGTAACCACTTGATGACAAAGTGGTGTACCGAGGCAAGTGTGTGTTGTTTTCAAAAACGGATTAGATTTAAGATTTGTCGACTGTCCCAACCTTACATGCGCAACCACTCTACCCTTATATGGGAAAGGGCATTATTGATTACCTAGGTCGATACTAGCTTGGAGCCCGCATTACTAGTGACGGGGGAGAGTTGGTGCTCTCTCTCAGGACGGGGTCGTGCCAGGTAGGGCGACCAAGAACATTTTCATGGGGCACCGGACACACCGTTGGTACCCCATGCTTGTGATGTGAGATGATTATGGAGCGTGGCTCCACGAAAATGTTATGTGATAATGTTGGGCACGGGGGTTACTACCAATCGAGTGGACTCCATGTTAGTGTCGTCTAGGGAAAGGTAGTGATCGGGTGCTTACCCCGGGTACTTGAGGTATCGCGGGTCGTGGATGACACAGAAGTTCCCCGGATCTTGTGGGTAAAGTGTGCAACCTCTGCAGAGTGTAAAACTATTCGAATAGCCGTGTCCACGGTCAAGGACAGATTAGGCGATGCTTTGCTTAAACTATGTCCGAGTTTACAAACCAAAGTGTGTGTGTTTGGATAATTCACGTGGGTCAAGTCAAAGGACTTGACGTGATTGAGATGGGTTGGTGCCCACTCTATTTATGTTGATATCTATAACCTGTCCTCATGGTTACTTGAATTCTCTTGATGCATGTCTTACAAGTTGTTGAACATGTCATTGCACTCAAAACTAGCTTTCTGCAAAACTTTAACTATATCATGCATTGTTGTACCTTGAACCAAAACATGGGTTGCTTGCGAGTACATTCAAAGTACTCATTGGCTTGCCACTGGTTATTTTATTGGCCAGGCTTGAAAGGACAAGATATATTGAAGAGTTGCTTGGTGACGATCGTGCGAGCTAGGATGCTTTCCCAATGTAATGCCCGTAGGGTTAAGGCGTATGGCATGGGTCCAAGTTATCGATTTAAGATTTCCGCTGCGATGTTATGCTCAAGACTCACCATAATGGTCCTACTTGTGTAATACGGTATGTATGGATGTAAGACTCTTGTTATTCAGCTTCGGTGTTCAAGTGAGCATTGATCTCGGGATCATCAGACACGCAGCATTCGGTGATCACGACTTATGAGTCGGGTCCCCACAGAGCTGGTATCGAGCCATCCCGACCGTAGGAAGCCTTAGTTAGCATGGTCGTTAGTTAGGTAAAATTATTTCCAAAACTACTACTAGTTTTCAAAACTATCTGTATTCTCTTCCCTTCTCGCTTTTTCAAAACTAAGGTATACTTTCCTTATTGATCTCTTCCCTTCAAAATCTTTGGTCGCTAGAACCCTTATGCCCTCGACCATCGGATTCCTTGTAATCCTCGTGGATAATCTAGAAGGAAGATGCCTTGCCGACATTCACCCACACCTCCCGAACAAAAGATTGGCGACATCACAACAAGAAGATACCAATGTAAGATACATCCTCGAGGAATGAGGACACAAGACCTGGAGATGGTGACACCCTTGACACTGCCCCAAGATGATGCAACCTTAGCCTACGATGATCAGGGCATAGAATATGCAAGATCATGATATACATCGCTAGTAGAGTAACCCTATCACTACCGTTGTTGTATCGGCAACCACCAATGGATGAGAACCTAGCCATTTGGTCCGCCTCACCATAGTGAGCAGGAAAACGGTTCTCCTCATCCCCCGCTCTTGGTGTCGATGTTGTCATCAACATAACTGACATGATGGACCTCTATTACGCCTGATAATGTCATTGCATAAAGGATTACCTAGCTGGTACCATCGACTGCTTAGAAGACAAAAAGGGATCGTCGTGATTAAGAAGACAATAGAAGACCAAGTCAATGCCAGTTATGAGGAGCCACCTTCACCCCATCATTTCAATAGGCAAGAAGTTGTTGAAGAATCTTCAGGCTCAACCCGGATTGTTTCATCGAACAACTACAAGAGACGTAGCAACACCTGAGGAAAACTCAGAAGACTGCATGAGGCACAAGGCACGACTACTGAGTCCGAGAACCCCTAGGGTAGGATGAGTCGTGTACCCCCTATGCGCAGTCGAGTCCGTATGATAGTTCAAATAGAACCATGATTGTGTGTTGCTTGTTTTGATTTGTTTGTGTTTGGATATAGGTCGCACTTTTGCCTTAGGCGACAAGTATGCGACTATATCACCTTCCTCACCTTGTTTCTTTTGTTTGGCCCTTTTTGCACCTGTTTGTTTGCACTAGAACTATAGAACCCCCTTTAGGCATTCCCCTCCTCTATGCTACCTCTACCTCTCATCTCTCTCCTCAACTGAAGGCTAACAAGACAAGGTACACCAAGGATTCTACTTTGGCAACCAACCAGCACTGAAGACTTTTGCTACAACCTCCTCGACCAAATGCAACCCCGTAGAATTATGTTTAACCCTCAAGATTAGAAACCCATTCCTAGACCCTTCGAGACTTCACGAGATACCCTAGCTCGAAACCTTAACCCTAAGCTTAACCTATGGAATCACAAGAGAACAAGTTAAGCTACAGTAAGCCTTGCTTATCACTGGGTTCATTATGGAACTAGTGGACATAGTGAATGAGCACATTACCATCCTA
This sequence comes from Aegilops speltoides, assembly GCA_021437245.1. Taxonomy (NCBI): domain Eukaryota; kingdom Viridiplantae; phylum Streptophyta; class Magnoliopsida; order Poales; family Poaceae; genus Aegilops; species Aegilops speltoides. The sequence continues at coordinate 219,128,137 of CM038147.1, forward strand.
AGGTAGCACCAGAACTGACGATGCCATAGGAAAGACCAATTTGGGGATATAGGAACAGAGGACAAATAACTTGATGAGTTTATATCAATGACTTGAGGAATTATATGAGACTATTTGGTGGATTATGAGGCTTTGATGCTGGTAGATGAACTTGGTGGGATCATGAGTATAGATTAGCATAGCTTTCATTATCCCTGAGTAAATTGGATTTAGTAGGATAATCGTGTTCGCAAGCTAGAATTCTTGGAAGTTTTTGGATTTAACTTAGCCATGGGATATTGATAGGAGACAGTTGATATTACGTAAATGACTTGGGGGAACATGTAGGAATCCTCGTTGGACAAGAGATTTGGATTTAAGTAGGTGATTCTAGTTGAATATAGATGCTGAGTATGTCTACATGGTTCGGAGTAAATTGGATTTAGACTGATGATCTCGATCATGATACCATGTTTCTCAGTGGACGATAAACTAGGAGATTGGACTAATTGTCGGAGTTTATTTATGCATCTTTATGAGCTTGACCTTGGAGTATTACTAGATCACAATAACGGGAATTGGTGGACTGACTATAGTAAGGCAACCCTTTCAAATATTGGGCATTATAAGGACTTTAGGAGATCATGTGGAACACCAGCATAGTCATTGGATTTATAGAATTAATGGATTATGTAGTGATTAATGGAAGTTAATGGATTGTTGGAGTTGATCCATAGGAAGGAAACAAGATTTTGGAGGGGCATACGACATGTTTCCTTAGGATAGAGGTGCTTTATCTCAGACCTTGGAAGAACAGGCTGAGCACTTGGATTGTGATGTTTAATTCAAACTTAGCAGCCTGTATGTTCTATCCATGGATTTTTAGGGGTAGACATACATATGAGTTTGGGGATTGTAGACATATATGATTTTGTTAGACCTCCTCTTCGGAGCCATGAGGATATGAATAACATGAGTGATGATTGGAGTTGACCTATACGAGTTGATTCTTTTGGTAATATGAGGTGAAGACTAGGTAGAAGTATTGGCATCTCAGAAACTGTGCTCAAGGATGGGATGATAAACATTCACTCGCACACTAGAATCCTTGAAACCCTTAAGCCCTACCAAGCCACAACATGGTCGGATCCTGACCTTGGGTTTTGGCTCTAGATCGATAAGACCTTGGCCAATACTCAACTGTGACCATCACTAATTCCCCAGCCTACTTTATGTACCCCGTGAACAAAGTCTTCATGGAGTTCTTAGACAAGACGATTGTCATCATCATTTGGTGACCTACTTGTCCACCCGAAGACGGAAGAAGAGCCGTTCAGCTAGTCCAAGAACATTTGAAGACCGCCATGCCAAGGAGGAAGAACTACCACCGTCATCAAGAAGTAAACATCCGCGTCGAAAACCAGGTGTATCTGCAAGCCACTTCTCTCTAAGGAACCAAGCATTTCCATGACAAGGAGACCCACACCAAGATTCATCGGCCCCTCCGAGATCACTTCAAGATTTAACAACCCCCTCTGAGATCACTACAAGACAAAGAGAAAATAGTTACCAGCTGGAGTTGCCACCTGAGTTACCTGATGTGCACAACGCTTTCCATGCATCACAACCCCAGAAGTGTTATATCCATAAACTTGTTATATCCATAAATAAATCAATAGAGCTCCAAATTTGATGATTCAAATTTTTAGTAGTTCATAAATTCATGATCTATCACATGGTGCTATTTGCACCTTTTTCCAGAGACCTTTTCTTCACAAATATTTATCAAATTCTATCTTTCCTATTTCTGTGATGAACTTTAGAAAATCACAGAGAGCTCAAAATTGATCCAAATGCCATGATTCAAATTCCTAGATGCTTCTAAATTCATAACTTAGTTTATGAACATTTTTCTTAATACTTTCTGTACCACATAAAATAATGAGCCATTTCTTCATATTTGTCAAATTTGCAAATTCATAGGAAATTCATTTGAACTCCAAATCCAAAGGAAACCAACTCCCAGATGCTTCTAAAATCATGATTTGCTAAATGGGTGCCTTTGCTCATTTTTCAAAAATATATTTCTGTACACTTCTTACAAATCCATAAACCCCTTGATTCCATCGTATTGAAATGTTCAGAGATGTCCATTGATCAAATCCTAATGAAACCACTTTGGTCATCCCTCATATGACCAGAGGTATCCTAGAAAAGTCCAACTCATATTTTTAGAGCACTTTTATTTCCTGCCTTGTTGTGTTGCTTATTATGGTTGCTTTCGACGATAGTTGACGAAGTAGACGAAATGCTCGGAGTTGGACCAGAGATATTTGAAGACCTCGAAGACTTTGTTAAAACAGGCAAGCAGCCCTTTGACCATGTCTATGAAACCTTTTTTTTGCATGTCATATAGCACCATATTGTTGTTGCAACGGAATCATGATGAGGTGGTATCCACTTTGATGGTTTGCCATAGTACTTCCTCGTTGATACTTGCATTGTGCATGACCCTACCTTCTTATGAGGGTTATGCCGGTGGGAGTAGATAGGATGCTAAAGTAGTGCTACGCTAAAAGGGACGGGGATATGCATGGTGATGGACACAAAGCATTTTCAAAAGACTTTTCGAAAACCTCGTCGGGTGCCACTTATGCCCGAGGGAGATGATGAGATGGGTAACCACTTGATGACGAAGTGGTGTACCGAGGCAAGTGTGTGTTGTTTTCGAAAACAGATTAGATTTAAGATTTGTCGACTGTCCCAACCTTACATGCGCAACCACTCTACCCTTATATGGGAAAGGGCATTATTGATTACCTAGGTCGATACTAGCTTGGAGCCCGTGATACTAGTGACGAGGAGAGTTGGTGCTCTCTCTCGGGACGGGTCGTGCTGTAGGGCGACTCAAGAACATTTTATGGGGCACCGACACACCGCTGGTACCCGTGCTTGTGATGTGAGATGATTATGGAGCGTGGCTCCACGAAAATGTTATGTGATAATGTTGGGCACGGGGTTACTACCAATCGAGTGGACTCCATGTTAGTGTCATCTAGGAAAGGTAGTGATCGGGTGCTTACCTCGGTACTTGAGGTATCGCGGTCGTGGATGACATGAAGTTCCCGGATCTTGTGGGTACAGCAGTGCAACCTCTGCAGAGTGTAAAACTATTCAATAGCCGTGTCCACGGTCAAGGACAGCTTAGGCGGTGCTGCTTAAACTATGTCCAGAGTTTACAAACCAAAGTGTGTGTTTGGATAATTCACGTGGGTCAAGTCAAAGGACTTGACGTGATTGAGATGGGTTGGTGCCCACTCTATTTATGTTGATATCTGTAACCTGTCCTCATGGTTACTTGAATTCTCTTGATGCATGTCTTACAAGTTGTTGAACATGTCATTGCACTCAAAACTAGCTTTCTGCAAAACTTTACCTATATCATGCATTATTGTACCTTGAACCAAAACATGGGTTGCTTGCGAGTACATTCAAAGTACTCATTGGCTTGCCACTGGTTATTTTATTGGCCAGGCTTGAAAGGACAAGATATATTGAAGAGTTGCTTGGTGACGATCGTGCGAGCTAGGATGCTTTCCCAGTCAGAATGCCTGTAGGGTTAAGGCAGATGGCATGGGTCCAAGTTATCGACGAAGATTTCCGCTGCGATGTTATACTCAAGACTTGACCATAATGGTCCTACTTGTGTAATACGGTATGTATGGATGTAAGACTCTTGTTATTCAGCTTCTGTGTGTTCAGTGAGCATTTATCTCTGGGATCACTGTACACATGCATTCGGTGATCACGACTTATGAGTCGGGGTCCCCACAAAGGAAAATAAACATTAGCGTATATTCAATAGAAAAGTTCGTATGACGTGAACCAAATGACATCTCTTTTCTAATCCCTCCTCATAGGACTTGAGATACATGTCATCTCTAGATTCAATAGAAAAGTCCTCATGATGTGAACCAAATGACATCTCTTTTCCAATCCCTACTCATAGGAATTGAGATACAAGTCATCTCTTTCCCTACAACTTCCATGTATACATCTTCTATTCCTAAATAGCTAGTACAACCCACTAGTAGCTTTTTTCCTAGACATGCAACTATGGCACAAGAACACGTCATGCATGCAAGCCATAAATCACATTGTTTTTCTACTCTATGCATGCAAGCACCACATCATCAATTCATGCATGTTACTCATAAGTTATTTCCTGCATTAAATTTTGTATTGACAATGTATGTGCTGGTCATGTGCACACATATGTAGTTCACATTCACATTTTTGTTAAAAATGTCATTCTTTTAACTGTAATTTATTTTTTTCTCATTGTACTCCCTCCGTCTAGGTGTGTAAGTCATTTTACCAAAACCAAATAATCCCAAAACACTTTGGCACGGTACATTAACTCCCTCCTCGTTTCTTGTTTCGTGACATATCAGCCAATAAGAGATGTGGGCCGTGCATGCTTTCCACAACACAAGCACTTCTCCTTTGTTCTAGAATCTTCCGTATCATAATGGCCCAAACTTTTTTACTTTATGCTTTACAATGCACAATCCCATGAATCTTAACCTTTTTATAAAACTAATTGATTTTGAATGAGATTAACTATAAGAACTAAACGAACATCTACATCATGCATATATGACTCAAAGCTTTACATGCTATACTGTGTATTTATTCATAATTTGGTTTCCAAACCTCATGTGTTCAATGCATGTTTACCTTACTAGTTTTGAGTAGAGTACCAAAATTCACGCGGCCACGGGTATATCAAAATGCAGGCCATGCATCATTGCCTTTCGGTCGAACCTACGTCCACAATTTTTTGTACGTATATCTCCACTAGTCCCCGAACCCAAAATGCTGCCTCGTTCTCGTAAAACCAAGCGGCCCACAAATATTAAGGCGTCAACTTGAACTCAATCCCTCTCTTGTTTACTACGACGTGGCCCCGCACGCCATAGTACTCCTACAAACCCTGCCATCGCACGCATCATCGCTTTTCTTCAAGAGGACAAGGGAGAAGCGGATTTGTAGTGGAGGCGCTTTAAAAATGGATTTGTAGTGGAGGCCCCTATGCTAGGGTGCCCTAGGTAGCTGCCGCACGCATCATTGGTTTTCTATTTTCTTTTTGCTCTTGCGCCCTAGAGTGAAATGATGGTTGCTTCCTCCATCCAGCTTAATGCGGGAAAGGTGGGGCTTTGTGATTTGACCCCTCATCGCTCATTTACTACTGTTGCGGCGCTATGACCGGGGTGCCTCCAAGTCCAACTGCTGCTCTGAACTATAATTTGGTGCATCACACGTGGAACAAGATGGTGGATGAGCCACATGTCGGCCAAAGGGGTCCTGTTAAGTGTGTCACCATTTCGTGTGTGGACTGACCCCGCTTGAGTTGCTACGCCAACACGACAGGAGCAGCCTACCACTTGGTTTTGCTCCTTGGTGAATCCCGACTATATTGATCTAAAAAGATACGTACTATACTACCCTCTCTGTCTCAGTTTATAGGGCACACACGTAGTTCTCGGTCATCCATTTGACTAACTAAATATGAGTTACTATGTCACAAAAAGTATATAATTCGATTCTTAAGAAGATGTAGTTTCTAAACATATACTGTTCATCACATATATAGGCAGTTATATTCTCAACCGAGAACGACGTGCATGCCCTGTAAACCGATACGGAGGAAGTAGTAAAAATGAGGTGATTTTACCGAGCGATGGGTGGGGGAGCATGGCCTGTCATGCGGTCCCACATGTCATGATGTAACAAGGCGATGCGCATGTCCCTCTTGAGGCAGAACAATGGCAGAAGCAATACTACGTTGTTTTCCTGAAGGAGATGATGGCGGAGCGAAGTGTGAAATAATGGTTGCTTCGTCCGTCTGGCAAGGTGCGACATTGTGATTTGACGTCTCATTGCTCATTACTACTACTAGGGCGGTACAAATGGGGTGCGTCCCCCTGCTATTCTGCACCGTTATTTGGTGCATGACATGTCGACCCGGTTGCTATATGTCCCACATGTCGGCAAGAGGAAGTACAGAATTCATGAAAGCGAGCGTCAACGGAGGAGTACAAGACACGGCTTGGTTTTTGCTGCTTTGGGTGATCCATCAATACAAACCCGAACTAAAAAAAGGCGAGGGCGGGTCTTTTCCCGCGCGGCAGACAGGGGAGTTTGGCATAGTCTGTTCGAGGCAACGAGGCAGGAAGGGAAACAAGCAAATAAAGGTTGAGCGACTTAGTTTTGGGAAAATCTGATTTTACAGAGTACGTACCACTATGGAGGTAGTATAATACTTACTACTCCCTCCTTTCCGTTTTATAGGGCTCATCTAAAAAATTGTTTTTCCGTTTTATAAGTCTCAATTCTACTACTAGTAGTAGTACCATCACATGTTGGATTTCGAGGTGCGTTAAATCACCCGATGCAAGCATTGTCAAGAGAAAACTCACCAATGCATGTAGAAGTTCATGGAAATTTAGTGGTCATGCATGCATTCATTCTAATTAATGCCTCGGTAAACATAACTTCTTGAGAAAAATGAGTGTACATTACTTGTGCAAACTATGAAATTAATTCCACCACTCACCGTCTACCTTGGTTGGAGAGATTTTGAAATTCAGCCATAAACTGGAAAGGAGGGAGTAGTAACATAGCCTAGGGTAGCTTGCTGCACCACAGACTCCAAGGAAATTGCTGTAGTAGTACTACTACTATATACCACTGTACTATTCCTACTACTACTAAAAGACATATATTCAAAACAATATGATAATCTCTCTAACCAAGGTAGGGACGAGGAGTAAACGGAGGGAGTAGTAAAGTTTTCTCCTCGTCCTGCGAGCCACCGCGCGCGTGGGAGAGGGAGCGGGTATAAGGAGTAGTACTACTACCTCCGTCCTGGTTTATAGGTCACCTTTGTAGTTCGTGCCAAATTTTGACCAAATGTTTAGCTAACAAAATGTTAATGCATGTCAAAAAAAAATTATATAGTTGGATTCGTATTTCAACATAGTTTTCAATGATATAATTTTTGGTAACATGCACGAACGTTTATTTAGTTCAATCTATAGCCAAAATTTGACACAATATACAATGGGGACCAATAAACTAGGACGGAGGTAGTAGTAAGCAAGCTTCACCTCGTCCTGCGAGCCACCGCGCCTGTGGGCGAGGGAGACAGCATAGTATGCAAGCTTCTCCTTGTTTTGCGAGTTGACGGGACATATCAAAAGTACTTTGTTTGTTCAACCGTGGTAGACGATCCACGTGGTTTGCCTCTTTTTTAACATAACGAGTCAAGTGGCAATTTGTTTGTTCAACCATGGTAGACGATCCTCCATCAAGTGGACAACCAGTACACGTGTCAAATTACCACGTGGGCTGCCTTTTCGTACAGAAATGAGCTCCACCATGTACCCGCGCGGGTGTGGTTGGGAAAGACACGGGAGTACGTGTGCCGTGCATGCACCTCTTCTCTTCGTGCACGTCCCCCACCTACATGGGTGTGTGTGAGAGAGATACAAACCTAGACATAATGCACCGTCCATCCCCATGCCTCCGCCCAGTCCGACCACCAGTCACCACCACGCCCCACTCCTCCTCACCTTATCTCTCATCTTTCTCAAGATATCATTTTTTGATGAAATTCTCAAGATACCATTTTTTCGATAAAATTATCGAGACATCATTAGTTTTTACACATGGGATTACTCCTGCATGGGTCAATCACAACAGGTGTTTTGTAAAATGCATCTTGATGTTTCGTGCAATGCACGAGCATCTTGCTAGTCCATGAAAACAACACATGGCAAAATTTCACGGCGAACGAGGGATTTGAATCTGCTGGGAGGGGCTGTTTGGATTTTGCCCGGGGTAGCCAAAATATTGGCGACCCTTTTGTCCACCGGTGCCTTTGCCACCGATGAACGAGGAATGGCTCGGGTGCTCATGCATCCTCCAGCGCGCACGTTGGAGACGAGCTCGCACGAGCTGTGCTTTTTTTTGTCCCACCATGTCGCCCGAGTTGGCCGCAAACCGACCTGCGACCCACATATTACGCCATCCAACCGTAGCTGCACACATTATGACAACATCTCAATCAACCGGACAAAATTCATGCAAACACGGCGATATTTCTCATAAACAATGATGGAATTCATATAAAATACCAGATTTTCATTCAAACTTTATGGATTTCCTTACATTCAAATCAACTAAGCTGTGCTAGTTCTCGACAGCACAGGTATATAATACCTGGCCTAAATGGTCTCCCGCCGATCCATTTATGTTCCTCATGTCCGACAGCACGATCACCGGACTGCCGGGAGCCCCGGAGGTATATGCTTCAGCGCAAAGGACGGCTCGCTTCCCCACTGCCCAATTGATATCGTTGGCTGATGCCCAAGATGATGGTGGAAGGGGGCTTCTCCGCTTCCATGGAGCCCATGCAGGGTCGATGAAGGTCCTCGCAACAAAAGGATCCGGCAAGACACCTGCTACGTACGCCGGCTTCGCCTCCGCGGTGGCCTTCACGGGACCCAAGCGGCGGCGGCCTCCGTGTTCTACTTTTCCTCGATGATGGCGGCGGACGCGGGGGCGCTGGCCACCGACTCGTTGCTCTCCGCGCACCCGGCTTCTATCTCTGCTTGCATGGCGCGACCGCCGGCATGGGAGTCTCGGCCACAGAAACGGGAGACGCGGTTGCAGACACGGGAGGCGCGGTATGAGGCGGAAGCATGGACGGTAGCGACGACGCCCGTGTGCTGCTCCTCATCGAGCTAGCCTAGAGCGGCTAGTTGCTGAACCGTGCGCTGGCTTGGGGTGGCAACTGGCTTCGTCGGGTGAGGGGAGGGAGGTTTATCAACGAGCTGCATAGCTCGTATCCGGCAGGCTCGGCGGGTCACCCAGCCGGCTTGGATGCGGGATAACTACTCTTCGTAAGCCATTGTAAGAGTGGACAAAATGGTGAAGGAGGAGATAGGGGAGCGGCGGAGGTCTACGATTCTTGGCCGGCGTTTGGCCTTGTTTAAATAGGAGATTAAATAGATGGCGGACGGGAGGAGCTCGGCGGTGTTGCATTTAATGCCGGCGCGGTCATGAACGGACGTGTGTCTAGAGTGGGTTTCTCGGCTTCCACACGGGTTTCATGGAGGCGTTTGAATGCAGCAAGGAGGCATGTTCAGCTAGGCGTGAATCGAGTGGCGCCCTTGAATATGACGTACGATACCGCGCCGTTTTTCCACTGACGTGTGGGCTCTTTGGGTACATGGCCTGCATGTTAGTGACCCAACATAGACAGCGCACGACGGAGGAACTTTTGGTGGGCCAGGGCGGTCAGAAGCGGGTATTTCATAAACCGATGATTGTTCATTGAGGTGACATCATCTATTTCATCTAGATAAGCCTACTAGTATATAATGTAAGAGAATTTTAAAATTTTCATATATACGTTGATAACCCGTTCGATACGTTGTGATTCATAAAGACCGCTGCAAACATCAATGTTCTGCTTATCACAGATAAGGTTGATTAATACCCATAACAATCCATGTCCTTTAGCAAAGGGTGCATGTACGTATAGGTTGAGCGTGTGTTTTGCGTTGTGTGCTGTGTGCATGTAGGCGTGCGAGTGTTGCGTGTGTGCATGTGTACGTTTCAGTGTTACATGCATGTGTGCGTACATGCATGTGTTCGTGAGTGAATGTGTACGTGTTAGTGTTGCATGCCTGCATGTGTGCGTGTGTTCATTATGTGTACGTGTCAGTGTTGCATGCCTGCATGCGTGCGTGTGTTCGTGCGAGTGTTGCGTGCGTGCATGTGTACGTGCGGGGTGAGGCTACACGTCAGTCGACTAACTTTTTCATCTCTGGTCAGTAGATTTTCCAGCTGTTGGATACAAAATCAAGGGCCTGCAGTTTATCTTCAACCTCCACCCCCTGAGCCACCAGCCACCACCGGCCGAACCGCCGGCGGCCGCCACCGGCGGCCGACCCGCGACCACGCCGCCCGCCCACCCCAAACAACTCCCCACCGCCGTCCGCCGCCCCGCCATCCTCTAGCCCCCCCGCCGAGCTTTTTCTTCGGCGATCCCCACGCCACCGCCCAATCACCGCGCCCCCACCACCGGCGACTGCCAACCAGAGGTCTCACGACTTCGAATCCCCACCGACCACTAAGTTATTACCATTTCTATCCTTCATATACGCGCTGACGGGTGGGCCCTATGGTAATGTGTGCTGTTGAATGTGGACCGTTTGACTGGTCAATTGATCGTGTCATCAACAAATTATAGAGCTGTATGGTGAGCCAGTGTGAAAGTGCAACTATCCCTGGGTGGTTTTGGTAATTCGTAGCAACATATAGCTCATTGAGCTAATGCTATTTCAAGATAAACACTCCAGGAAAGCTCAATGATTGGCATGGCATGGATGAGAAAAGGGGACCCCTCAAAATGCTAAGGACAAAAGAATTGGCTCAAGCTCAAATCACAAGACTCTACATTTTCATTTTAGTTATCCAAGATCACATTGAGTCCATAGGATAACCCAATACTATCAAGAGGGGGCGAGGTGTTGCTTAATGAGTTTCTTGCTCAAAGTGCTTACTGATATGCTCGTAAAACCCTCAACTACTTTCTCACATCCACATATGTCCCAAACCAAAAGTCAAACTCGGCCCCACCGAATCTTTCTATCCGGCGCCACCGAGTTCAATTGACATAGCCACTGCCAGAAACCCTAGTCTTTTCAGTCTCACCAATAGGGATCTCGGTCTCACCGAGATGGGATTGTAATCTTTCTGTTTCCCTTCGTAAAGTTTCGGTTGAACCGAGATGAGCAATCGGTCCCACCGAGATTGCAATACAAACTCTCTATTTCCCTTTCGTAACATTTCGGTCCAACCGAGATGAGCGAATCGGTCCCACCGAGTTTGCCTGACCAACCCTCTGTTTGACTATTACCAAAATCGGTCTCACCGAGTTTGTGTAATCGGTCTCACTGAGATTACGTTATTCCCTAACCTTAACAAAATCGGTCTCACCGAGTTGACGTGTCGGTCCCACCGAAACCCCTAACGTTCACATTTTGAACTAAATCGGTCCGACCGAGTTTCATGATTCGGTCCCATCGAGTTTGGTGATTTGTGTGTAACGGTTAGATTTTGTGTGGAGGCTATATATACCCCTCCACCCACTCTTCATTCGTGGAGAGAGCCATCAGAACATGCCTGCACTTCCAACATACATTTTCTGAGAGAGAACCACCTACACTTGTGTTGAGGTCAAGATATTTCATTCCAACCACATAAATCTTGATCTCTAGCCTTTCCCAAGTTACTTTCCACTCAAATCATCTTTCCACCAAATCCAATGCTATGAAAGAGAGTTGAGTGTTGGGGAGACTATCATTTGAAGCACAAGAGCAAGGAGTTCATCATCAACACACCATTTGTTACTTCTTGGAGAGTGGTGTCTCCTAGATTGGCTAGGTGTCACTTGGGAACCTCCGTCAAGATTGTGGAGTTGAACTTAGGAGTTTGTAAGGGCAAGGAGATCGCCTACTTCGTGAAGATCTACCCGAGTGAGGCAAGTCCTTCGTGGGCGACGGCCATGGTGGGATAGAAAAGGTTGCTTCTTCGTGGACGCTTCGTGGGTGGAGCCCTCCATGGACTCGCGCAACCGTTACCCTTCGTGGGTTGAAGTCTCCATCAATGTGGATGTACGATAGCACCACCTATCGGAACCACAGGTAAAAAATCTCCGTGTCAACATTTCGTTTGCTCCCTCAATCTCCTCCCGTTACCTTCATATGCAATTGTTTTACTTTCTGCTACTACTCTCTTAGAATTGCATGTGTAGGTTGATTGCTTGACTTGTGCTTAGTGGCTAAAATATGCCAAGAACTAAAATTGGGAAAAGGCTAGATTTTTAATTAGTCAAGTAGTCTAATCACCCCCTCTAGACATACTTTCGATCCTACACAGTGACCGTACAATCACCCTAAAATGTATTTTATTAACACAGTACAGACTCAAACTACCATTTCTTTCTTTCATATTCGCACTGACAGGTGGGCCCCATGGTTACGCGCCCCGATGGTGTAACACTAGTTGCGCCACGTGGAACATTTGACTGGTCAATTGATTGTGTCATCAACAAAATGCGTAGTTGTATGGGTGAGCCAATGACCGTATAATCACGACATGTATTTTTATAACACGGTACAGACGCAAGCACTCACCTCTATAAGTGCACACACGCAGACCCTACCCCTATGAGCACCTTTGAGAGAGTGAGCCAGCATATGATCTTGAGATTTTACGAAGTCACCATAGGTGCCTCGTAGTCAAGTGGAACGTCTCGTCCCACTGAACGCACGTCACCGGGAAAATACTCAAATTAATCCAGGATAAATGCGAGCACCAGGACTTTAACCCTGGTGGGCTCGAGAAACCACTGTCCTCCTAATCATCCAACCATAGGTTGGTTAGCACCACAAAATGTATGTGCTGACCATGATGAGCTTATTCTGAAGTCTAGTGACCACATTGTGCTTTCGCTTCAAATACAATGACCGTAAGTGTTGTCAACAAAATACAGAGCACACATCAAATACAATGTCCGTCAGTATCATCAACAAAATACGGAGACGTATCGTGAGCTAGATACATATGATCACCATGAGAATGTATATGGTGACCGTAATGAGCATATTTTGAAGTCCAGCGACCGTATAGTGCTTTCTATTGAAATACAGTGACCGCCACACATGAATGTGTCATGGGCATGCATACTTTTAGAAGGCCGAGAGATAGTTTGTGTGCGTACGTGAAAGTGGTGTAGAAATAGGGGGTGTCCGATGGAGACAAGGAGAGATATGCCCTTTGTTTCTCTTTCTCGTGACTAATATTTTAGGAGAAAATATAAACATTCACAATGCAGAACAAATATTTTTGGATGCACCATGCAATTAACTTTCATGTATAACATTGTAATATTGTATATGCTTATTTTCTTAGTGACCGATTGCGTGTGTGGTGTGGTGGGCACATTGTTTCGAGTTGTGGTGGGTCAACATGAGGACTCATGGGTCGGTTCCATCCTGCGCCACATAGGTTGGACCGAGACGCGTTATACGAAGACCCATGTGGAGGACTCGGCGTACAACATGAAGCTACCAGAGTCGTGGAGGACTCTATCCCCACTGGTGATAAGCCGACTACGTATGATTTGTAACCCTAGGCCCCGAGTATGTTATAGAAGCCTGCGGGCTAGTTCGTCGATAGTACACACACACGCACAATGCCTGGTATTCACGTGTACTTTGTACACACCCCTATCACTAATATACAGTACCAGGAGTAGGCTTTTTCCTCAACTACAAGGTTCCGAACTTGGGTAAAACTTTGCCTCGTATTACCATCCAGCCTCACAGTCAGGGATATCCTACCGAATGATCTGATGGAATCATATCTGCCAACTACTAAGAGAGAGGTGTGTCTGGGGGGGGCAATGTGTGAGAGAGAGGCCTAAAGATAATGTGCGTGCCGAAGACACGTAGGCACATATATGTGCGTATAGAGGGCTAGTAGAGACCATGCATGTGTATATATGCATGTGAGAGAAATAGTGTTTTCCAATTGAGATTAGTGAAAAGAGTGGTACACATAGTAGTCAGAGAGAGAGAGAGAGAGAGAGAGAGAGAGAGAGAGAGAGAGAGAGAGCGGAGACACCCTCACACCCGGGCGAGATTGTGAGCATGTGTGAAAGAGAAATTCTGATGTATATAAAGTGTGTGCACTTATGCGTTAGATAGAGATATATATAGCGCATTTGTGAGAACGGGCCGAGGCATAGTGCATCTACGTGTAAAAGGCGGTTCTACGCATTAAATTGAAATATAAATGGCATTGTTATTTTTTGATGAGATCATGAATTTTGCAATTTGTGTATGAACGAAAATCGGTCTATCAGACACCCATACTCTATTGAATTCTAGCATGTGCATGTGTTTATTTCATATTATCGATCCATAGAGTGGGAGCGGTTTGAAATACAGGCAGTGCATTGCTTTTGCAGTTCATATATAAACATTAATTAGTGCACTCCATGTTGTTAGTGTGAAGCACTTTATACATTTGTCACTTACATGGATACATTCCAAATTGCTAGCTACGAAATAGAATACATGTTGAATTCAACATAAAGGGGGTTTCGAAGATTTGAATTCATAGGAAGTGCACTCATCTATTTGAACCCAAGATAATGGCATTTGTAAATCATATCTAAAAGGGGGCATCAATCTTTGTTGTGCGTTTGAACATGCTATATATTCATACGCATGTCTAACTATTTTTTTGCAACCAAGAAGATTATATCTGGAACCATCCATGAACTGAGGTAAATTGCATATTTTTTAATATATATACTCGTGTAGAATGTATATTCAAATGTACCCCCTCCATTCCAAAATAATCGTAGTTTTAGGATTTTCACGAGTAAAGATTTGTGAAGTTTGACAAATCCTGAAAGTTCAATTCAAGAGAACTGAAAGCGTTAATGCTTCTGCTCCCAAATATTGAACGAAGCGCCAAATAAGCCTCTGGTCACCCAAAACCGCACGAGACTAATCGTTGGTGGTAGGAAATTACTGTCCTGACTCTGGCACGTGTAGCCTATCGGCCCGATGTCCAAAGGTCTAAACCGGGGTAGGTTTGTAACTTCACCAAGACGCCACTCTCAACCGCCTCCGAGAAGCATTCATACATTGTGGGCACCTAAACACCCATGTGCTCGGCCGAAATCTATCCCGCCCACCATTTGGGACACCAGAGATTACTGTCCTACCCCCAACCCGCAATATGTCCGAAATTTTAGATGGGGGCAAAGTTTGTAACTTTCCCCAAATTTCAAACAAGCGCGTCCCAAACCAAAACATTGTCCACCCTTAGTTCCCCTCCCTCCGTTTCCCCATTCATACTCCGTGGGCGCCAAAACGCCCTCTCCACCAGCTGTGAAACCCTAGCCTCCTCCTTCCTCCACCCCATCGCGCCCAATCCACCGCCGCCCTCCTCCATCACGCCGGAGCCGGTACCCCGACGTCATCGTCCAACACAACCGCAACCGCAACGCCCTCAAGGACTTAGCAGCTGAAGCCGAGGCAGAGCTGCCTCCACGATGCTGACGCCGACGTGCGCCGTACCAGAACCACTTCGACCACGCCGTCCTGGGCCTTACCGCTGCCTCTCCACTGTCGCAACTGTCCACCGCACCAGAGTTGTTCCCGCTACGCCGTCGTTCGCCGCCTCGAATCTGGTTCCCCACTGCCGACAGACGGCCACCACACCACACTCAACAACTTGGCCATGGGTTCGTCCAAGGCTCCACCGTCCTCCACAACTTATCATTTCCAGCGAACCACAAGAAGATCGTTGGAAAAACAGAAGGAGGACACAGCACTGGCAGCAGAAAGCGGTACTCCTCTTCCCTTATTCGTGCAAATCTTACGTCTCTACTCACACCGTATTCATCCCATGAAAGAAATTAGTTGAGCGCTTCATACTGCATCTTCTTCATGATACTAAATGCACAAGGTTTCCTCCCATTTACTATTCCACCTTTTCTAGAGGTTAGTAGCCCGCCTTGATTTCAATTCAGGGTCAGTCGAATCACAATTAAAAGAAGCAGCACCCGCTTAGGCCCGTGGAGCACATAGTCCTCATGTTCGCCAGGGAAGCGGCGCATCGGTGTCTATCATAGGGGTGTGGGGTGCAGGAGCTGCTTGCGCCTGATCTGTAGGTCGGCGTGGCTTGAAGGGATGGCCGGGGGTGGTGCCAAGCACGGCGGTGCGGTGAGGTCAAGGGGAGGGCGGAGGCAGGGGACTGGGTCGGTGGTCGCTGCCGTTTCGAGGAAGATCGTAACACTGACTGGCTGGAGGTAGATGAAGGCGATCTGCCCGTTCTTTGTACATCGGACGATGCAGAAAAAATGGACTGACCTATTTGTTTTCAGTCGACAGTTATTTTCATAGGACCACACCTTGTGGTGTGTTGGAGGAGCATCTGCATTTCCCAGCCATCCCTGTGCTCATGTTTCAAAATCCTACTCCCCCCGTTCCCAAAGATTTGTCTTTCTAGAGATTTCAACAAATGACTACATACGAAGCAAAATGAGTGAATCTACACTCTAAAATATGTATACATACATCCGTATGTTGTAACCATTTAAAATGTCTAGAAAGACAAATATTTGGGAACGAAGGGAGTAGAATCTAGTAATTTCGTGTGCCATTCATGTTGTAGAGCTATCATATGTCTCCCATCATTTATTTCTCACCGACCTGCTATCTGCTACCTTTACACTATACTACTTGTGCACACACTTCACCCATACTCACACTATTGTTTTTTATGCATGGGTATTTTAGACTCTGACGCAGTGTTGATGAATACAAAAAGAAAAGATGTAAGTCGCCCAAAGTAATTCAAGATAAGCACTAAGCGCCTCAATATTTAAAGGATGCAAATGCAGCAGATGGAGACAATAAACGTAGCTCTGCAGTTGATGATCTCAATTGCCACACACAACCATCCCAGGTGCTTGCTTTAACTTCGTACTGTCAAATGTGGTTGCATGTTGCATATGGTGTCTAGGTTGTATTGCTTTCAATTTGGTTAAATTGCATCATCTTACTTTACACATTATACCTTTAACAATGACACGCCTTCTTGTTTTTGATACATACTACATATGTCTATTAACCATGTTCGTACATCAAACTAATGCTCTTTTGTATCCCTCATCAATCACTTATGACAAGACAGTCACCCCAGTGGGTTACTGTGAGACCCGCTACTCGTTTAAAGAGTGCAGTGTCATCCTCCTAACATGATTCTCAAGAAACAGCAAGGCTAATGAAGATAGTCAACATAACTCTCTAGTTGATGACTGCAATTCCCCCACACCACCATCGCAGGTGCTAGCTCTTACTTGGCAGTGTGATATGTGGTTGCATGTTGCATATGGTGTCTACCTTGTAATGCTTCTAATTAGGGTAAATTGCATCTGCTTAGTTAACACATTATACCTGTGAATATGACATGCGTTGCTGTTTTTGGTACATATTACGTCTTTCTATTAACCATGTTCTTACATCAAACTACTTTTCTTGTGTATCCCTCATCAATCACTTCTGACGAGACACCTTCAAGTTGACAATGTAATATTGGTTGCATCTTGCATATCATTTCAAACATGTATTGCCTCTAATTTGTTGAAGTGCCACTTATAATGAGACACATCTAACTTGGTAGAGTGATTTTGGTTGGATCTTTCATATGGTGTCTAGATTGCATTGCTTTCAATTTGTTGAAATGCCTTCTGCTTAGTGTTTTTCGTACATATTCCATCCACCTACAATGTGGTTGCCAGACATAAAAGTTCTTTTCGTTAGTATCATGCATCAACGAATTTGGAAGTGCGAATTTCATTCCTTTTTCTTGTGTGTTTACTTGACAAGGCAAAATGTAAAAGGACGAAGGCACGGAATGATGGTGGTCCTCTGGAGCAACCTAAACAAATGATCTCTGCAGATTCTCCTGCTACTCCTACTGCAGTGCAAGTTCCAAATCTCATCTCCCCTACTCCACAACCCCAGGTGCTTGCTCTAACATGACAGTGTGATATCTGGTTGCATGTTGCATATGGTGCCTAGCTTGCATTGCTCTTAATTTGTTAAATTGCATCTCCTTAATTAGCTTACACATTATACATGTGAATATGACACGTCTTCCTGTTTTTGGTACATACTACATCTGCCTAGCACACCATGTTCTTACATCAAACTACTGTTCTTGTGTATCCTGCATCTATCGCTTATGATAAGACAGTCACGCCCGTGGGTTAGTATGAGACGCGCTACTCTTATAAAGAGTGCAGTTTCATCCTCTCCACGTGATTCTCAAGAAACAACAAGCCTAAATGAAGATATTGAACGTAGCTCTGTACTTGAAGACCGCACTTCCCCTACACTACCATCGCATGTGCTTGCTCTAACTTCGCAGTGTGATATGTGGTTGCATGTTGCATACGGTGTCTAGCTTGTAATGCTTCTAATTAGGGTAAATTGCATCTGCTTAGTTTACACATTATACCCGTGAATATGACATGCCTTCCTATTTTTGGTACACACTACATCTATGTGTTAACCATGTTCTTACATGAAACTACCTCTCTTCTGTATCCTGCATCAATCACTTATGATGAGACGCCTTTATTCGTTGCATATTGCATATTATTTCTAGCCTGTTGCGATGTATTGCTTCTAATTTGGTCAAATACATTTGTTAGGCCACCCTTTTAATTTGGCAGAGTGATATTGGTATCATCTTTCATAGGGTTTCTAGCTTGCATTGCTTCTAACTAGTTCAAACACCTTGTGCTTAGTTTACACTTTATACATCATACATGTCAATATGTCATGCCGTCCTATTTTTCATACATATTCCATCCTCCTATCATGCGGCTGTCTTACATGAAAGTAGTTTTTGTCAGTATCATGCATCAATGAGTTCTGAAGAGCAAATTTTATTCCTTTTTCTCGTGGGTTTGACTTGACAAGGCAAAATCAAAAAAGAGGAAGGAAAAGATTAAGGAAGCCGATGATGGTGGTCCTTTGGAGCAACTTAAATGGAGCATCTGTACGGGTTCTCCTTGTACTGCTAGTGCATTACAAGTTCCAAGTCTCTGCTCCCCTAGTCCACCATCCAAGGTGCTTGCTCTAACTTGGCAGTGTTATATCTGGTTGCATGTAGCATATGGTGTCTAGCTTGTATTGCTCCTAATTAGTGTAAACTGCATCTGCTTAGCTTACACATGATACGTGTGAATATGCCACGCTTTCCTGTTTTTGGTACATACTATATCTATCTATCACACCATGTTCTTACATGAAACTACTCTTCTTGTGTATCCTGCGCCAGTCACATATGATGGGACACCTTTAAGTTGGCAGTGTGATATTGGTTTGCGTCTTGAATATGATTTCTAGCATGTAGTGCTTCTAGTTTGATGAACGCCACCTATGGCGAGATAGTTTTAACTTGGCAGAGTGATATTGGTTGCACCTTCCATATGGTGTCTAGCTTGTAGTGCTTCTAATTTGTTGAAGTGTCTTCTGCTTAGTTACCACATCATAGGTGTGAATATGTCAAGCCGTCCAGTTTTTAGTACATATTCCATCCTCGTATCATGACTTTGCCTTTCATCAGAGTAGTGCTCGTCAGTATCATGCATGAATGAGTTCTGAAGAGCGAATTTTATTCCTTTTTCTTGTCGGTTTGACCTCACAATGCAAAATCGATAAAGCGGGAGGAAATTGGCAAGGCATTGGATGATGGTGGTCCTTCCGAGCAACTGAAACGGAGGGTCTCTACAGATTCTACTTCGCCATCCTCCCAACAAGATTCGCAAGACAACGCAAGGCTAGACAGTCAACGTAGCTATGTAGATGATGAGCACATCTGTCGTGGGGATGGCAGACGACACCTATGGGGCCGGGGACGGCCCCTTCGTGTGTTCGGTACGAGGGCGGAGGATGCGCGGAGAGCAGATCGAGGCGATGCACGCGGGGGGATTTTTACCCAGCTTCGGGCCGCGATGGTCGCGTAAAACCCTACTGCTGCTTTGTGTTGTATTTGATCTTGCTCAAGAATGCGAGCGAATGGTGGGTGGTGTATGGAACCAGCCGAATCCCAGGCGCTAGAGTTGCCAAGGGTTCGAACCTCCGAACCCCCACGCTTAATGCATGGGCCTCCTTTATAGGGCAAGGGTCACCGACAGTGTCAACGAGGGTAGAGGGGTAAAATGTAAAAGAGGTGGTAGTTGGAACAAGGCGGGAACAAAGGCAGCTACAAAGCTTGAACAAGGATTCTACCTACTTTTGACAGAGGGGACAAGAGCATTTAATGCCCGTCGCCGTCGCCCCAAAAGCTCCCCCCTTGCGTCTCCGTTTGCCACGGCGATGGATCCACCGCCGTGGAGTGCCACCGCACCTCAACAAGACAGCCATCCGCCACGCTCTCGGGAGAGGGTCAAGGCGACGCAGGCGATGAGCTGGAGTGCGGCACGATCGCAGCTTCGCCCGGCAAGTACCTTGCCGGGGTCTTGATCTTGCCGGGCCCGGGAGCTTGTCGGGCTTGTAGTCTTGTCGCTCCCCGGGCCCTCGCCGGGACGCGTATAGCGCCGAGGCGTGTCTTTTGTGATGTAGTCTTCTAACCTCCCCAGCGAGCTCCTCTCGCCAGGGGCTTGCATGGGTGACGTAATCTTGAGCCTGGAGCGGCCTTCCCGGCAAGCTCCTCTTGCCGGGGCCTTGATTTTCTACCTTGTACACTTTGTTCTTGAATGGCTTGGTATGGAGCAGGAATGGTCTCCGGCAAGCATATGGTGGATCCTGCCACGGGAAGCTGCGACTGCCCGTGCACAAGTTGGGGTACTGAGGTACCCCTACCTTAGTACACCGACAGAGCCCCGGCTCGGGCCATACACGGTGCCGAGCGCTGTTGGGCCAGGCCCAAGACAGTCTGCGGCACGCTGAAGCCCATGGCGCGTCGAATCTGCTACAGATCCGCCACTTCCCAAACGGCACGCGTCGATTGCGGCGTCGTGGGAGACGGGCGGCGATGCGCCTTTAAGGCATCCACCCGTGATCGTGGCGCAGAGCGGGGTCGCCTCACCCGTCGCTCCGGCTCCACTTTTTCGCCACGCGGCCCTCATGCATGGGGGTCGTGGGCGGCGAAGGTGGGAGACCGAGCCGTCACGGGCGGAGAAAGCGAGTCGGCCCCGCTCCTCTGGCCTCCTCGCTTCCTGATTGGTCGAAGGGCGGTTGAGTTTCACCTCGCCCCTTTAAAAGGGGCGGAAGGGGAGCACAATGGCCACACTCATCCTCTTCTCCCTTCGTCTTCATCTTCTGTTCTTCTTGCCGTCATGGAAGGAGTCCCCGGCTCTTCGACGGTGGCGGCGAGGGTCGCTTCTAGGCAGCGCACCACTCCCCATCCTGCTCCCGTGGCGGCGGAGTCGGCTCCGAGAGGGAGAGGGAGGGGGCGTGGCCGTGGACGAGGCCGAGGGCGTGGCCGAGGCGGTCGGGGGAGAGGCGGTAGTGGCGATGTGCCTCCTCCGTCTCCCCCGGCGTCTCCTGACCACGGTGCGGTCCATACCGGAGATGACCCCGGGAGTTCTTCATCAAGCTTCGCGGGCGCCTGTCGCCGCCTCGCTGCCGCCCCGCTTATGGACGCAATGGGGCCGGATCCACCCGACGTGATGGAGTTGCGCATGAGGGGCTGCGGATCAGCGGCACTTTCGGGTGAGTGTCGTGTCCCCAGCCCCGGCGTGATGTTCTTCGACCGAGGGTGGAAGACGTTCGCCCGGATCCATAGCTTGACGGCGGGGTTCACCCTCCATTTCAAGTTAATGGATGGTGACCTCCTCGCCGTCAAGGTCTTCGGGACTATGGAACCCGGTGCGCTGCTGTGTGGACAGCTCCTCGGATAGCGAAGGCCCTCCTCGAGCGAGAGTGACGAGGAGGAGAGCGACAGCGGCGAGGGGATGGCGGGCCCGACTAGGCGCCGGACACCGCTGCCTCAAGGCCACCGCAACCCCATCTTCTGGGTTGCCGCCTTCAACTCCCCGGGCCGCCTTCTTGGCGGCCATGCGTGGGAGGCTGCGGAAGAGGAAGAGGGGAGGACGGCAAGGCCGAATCGAGTACGAGGGCGAGGTGCCCTCGTGCCGATGTCCCACCACCCGCCTTCAAGCTCTGCCTCCGACGCCGCCTGCCTCCGCCAAGCTCCCGGCCGCCCCGGTGTTCTCTTGGTGTCTTCTGGCGCCATGCCTCCGGCATGCGTTCCCCATGCCCGTCACCTTGCGCAGCTCTGGGCACGGCGGCGTCACCGCCACGCCCCTAGGCGCCTTCGCCCTTCCCGACAAGTTCCTCTTGTCGGGCCTCCTTCCCCAGCAGGCTTATCTTGCCGGGGCTCTTGACCTACCTCCCGAACTCCCGAACAGAGAAACAGGAGAGGGATCACGGCACCTTATCTTTTAATTTGTAAGCCCTCGGGCATTAGCTGTATTTAGGAACTTGTAATCCTCTCTATCATGTTTTTCATCCTCTATGGACTTGTACTATGCAAGGATGTTTTTAATGAAAAAGAGGGGAAAGCTTGCCGGACCGAGTCTTTTACTTGACCGCGTGCCTTGTGTGTTCTTACGCTATCGGGGAGCTTGCCGGGGCGAACACGCTTGCCGAGCGCGGGACAGCCCGCTGGCGGTGTCGCTCGGCAAGCAACCTTGCCGGGCCATTATGACGCTTAACTTGTCGAGCAAGCTCGAAAGCAAGATAAGGTGCAGCGGCACACTTGTGTTTGTTGAGCGGACTCGGAAACAAACCAAGTACGCAACTGGGTCACGACTCGGCTCCTCCACGTACGGGTTTTACAAGACACGCTCGTTCTAAGACGCAGCCCCGCATTCCCCGGTCCATAGGAGGATGCATGACGAGGGATGAAAAACTTATCTGATACTGCAGCCTCCAGCGACTCTAGTTTGCCGGAGGCGAATCTTGGCGCTCGCAGCCCCCAGCGAGGCTGGCTTGCCGGGGAAGAACCTTGGCACTCGCAGCCCCCAGCGACCCTGGCTTGCCGGGCCTCAGGTGCTGGTGTGATTTTTCGGTTCCTCCTTGTTGCTGCAATTTTAGCCACGAAAACAGCTGAGGTAGATATGCAACAGCTTCATGTATATGTATGTGAATCTTGACTATGCGATTCTGCAATATGATGCCGCGCTTTGCCCCTCGTATGTTTGTACTCTACGCTTTCGGGGAGCTTGCCGGGGCGAACACGCTTGCCGAGCGCGGGACAGCCCGCCGGCGGTGTTGCTTCCGGCAAACAACCTCGCCGGGCCAGTTGCGACGCTTAACTTGCTGAGCAGGCTCGGAAGCAAGATAAGGGTGCAGCAGCACACTTGTGTTTGTTGAGAGGACTCGGAAACAAAACAAGTACGCAACTGGACCACGACTTGGCTCCTCTCGCGCACAAGCCTCTCATACGAAGGACATCTCACGGCAGGGCTTGCCACGTTACACCCTCTACTTTACATCCTTTGTGCACTTTTGCCCTACGCTTCTAGGTAACTTGCCGGCGCTTAACACGCTTGCTGAGTGCGGAACATCAGCAGCCCGCTGGCTGGTGTCGCCCCGCAAGCAACCTTGCGCGCCTAGTCGCGACGCTTGACTTGCCGAGCGGACTCGAACGCGACGAGGGCGCTGGTTGGTCGCGCTCACTCTTAACTCGCTGAGCGTGTTCAAGCAAAGTAAGGGTGCGACCATTCACAGCAGCTCCTCCAAGCATGTGTTTCGCGTACAAAGGACGAATGCGCGAGGGACATAACAAATAAAAGCATGGAATTAAGGAGTGCTCAGCGCGAAGGCTCGAGCGACTTAGCTTTTCTTTTTCTTGTTTCTTTGCACTTGCTGGTGGAACTCAATGGCGCGTCCTCGACGACAACAAGAAGCACTCGGGAGGTGCGCTTGCGGAGCAACGAGTACCTGGCTGTCTTTGCTGGGCTTATAGCGTTCCGAGGAGCCGCGCTTATCGGAGTGAGCGCCAGAGCCGTCCTCGCCGGACTTAGAGCTCGATGGCGCGTCCTCGACGACAGCGTAGCGTTCCAAGGAGACACGCTTGCCAGCGCGGAGGGGAGCGGGAGTGAGCGGCGCAGGGAACAGGACATGCTCGGACTCCTAGTAGCGATAGGAGGAGCAAGGCCCTGCTCCGGCACTTTCGCTTTGCTCATGTCTGGACAGCAGTCCGGAGCATCCCGCGAGCCTCCGGCCTATTCTTGCCCCAGCAGGCGGATACCACCTCTCGTGGTATGGCGCTGCTGGGTCGCCGTGTGCTGAGATGGACGTGGATCTGCGGAGACCGAGGCGCGGTCATCCGTCCTGTCCCTGGATCTGGTGGCGCCGCGAGTACCCTCGCCGGTGTCCACCCTTCCGCTGGCGTCTCCTCCGCCCACCGCCGGCTCCGGTGGCGGCGGATGAGACGCAGACGGGTCTGCAACCCTTGAGGCCCTCGTCTTCGGGGCCATAGCGCGGTTGTCGATGAAGCTGTCGATGAAACTGGAGAGGTTGAAGAAGAGCGCGGCTGCGCGAACGCCGGACCAGGTCTGCACAACCTCGACGCCCCCTACCTGGCGCGCCAAAGATGTCGGCGGGACACCTATGGGGCCGGGGACGGCCCCTTCGTGTGTTCGGTACGAGGGCGGAGGATGCGCGGAGAGCAGATCGAGGCGATGCGCGCGGGGCGGATTTTTACCCAGCTTCGGGCCGCGATGGTCGCGTAAAACCCTACTGCTGCTTTGTGTTGTATTTGATCTTGCTCAAGAATGCGAGCGAATGGTGGGTGGTGTATGGAACCAGCCGAATCCCAGGCGCTAGAGTTGCCAAGGGTTCGAACCTCCGAACCCCCTCTACGTTGTGCATGTGCCTCCTTTTATAGGGCAAGGGGTCACCGACAGGTGTCAACGTAGGGTAGAGGGGTAAAAATGTAAAAGAGGTGGTAGTTGGAACAAAGGGGAACAAAGGCAGCTACAATTAGCTTGAACAAAGGATTCTACCTACTTTTGACAGAGGGGGACAAGAGCATTTAATGCCGTCGCCGTCGCCCCAAAAGCTCCCGCCCTTATGCGTCTCCGTTTGCCACGGCGATGGATCCACCGCCGTGGAGTGCCACCGCACCCCTCACAAGACAGCCATCCGCCACGCGCTCGGAGAGGGCTGAAGGCGACGTGGCAGGCATGAGCTGGAGTGCGGCACGATCGCATTCGCCCGGCAAGTACCTTGCCGGGTCTTGATCTTGCCGGGCCCGGAGCTTGTCGGGCTTGTAGTCTTGTCGCTCCCGGGCCCTCGCTGGACGCGTAGAAGCGCCGAGGCGTGTCTTTGTGATGTAGTCTTCTAACCTCCCCAAAGAAGCTCCTCTCGCCAGGGGCTTGCATGGGTGACGTAATCTTGAGCCTGGAGCGGCCTTCCCGGCAAGCTCCTCTTGCCGGGGCCTTGATTTTCTACCTTGTACACTTTGTTGTTGAATGGCTTGGTATGGAGCAGGAATGGTCTCCGGCAAGCATATGGTGGATCCTGCCACGGGAAGCTGCGACTGCCCGTGCACAAGTTGGGGTACTGAGGTACCCCTACCTTAGTACACCGACAACATCTCCCCTACTCCACCATCACAGGTGCTTGCTCTAACTTGGCACTATTATATGTGGTTGCATGTTGCGTATGATGTCTAGCTTGTATTGCTTCTAACTTTGTTGAATTGCATCTACTTACTTTACACATAATGCCTATGAATATGACACGTGTTCCTATTTCTAGAACATACTATATCTGATCACACCATGTTCTTACATCAGACTACTGTTCTTGCATATCCCGCATCAGTCACTTATGATAAGGCACCTTTAAGTCGCCACTATGATATTGGTTGTGTCTTGCATATGATTTCTTGCATGTACGGCTTCTAATTTGTTGAAATGCCAGATAGTTTGAACTTGGCAGAGTGATATTGGTTGCACCTTTCATATGGTGTCTAGCTTGCAGTGCTTCTAATTTGTTGAAATGCCTACTTCTTAGTTACCACATCGTAGGTGTGAATATGTCACGCCGTCCTGTTTTTCGTACATATTCCATCCTCGTATCATGTGTTTGCCTTTCTTCCGAGTAGTGTTCGTTAGTATCATGCATGAATGAGTTCTAAAGAACGAATTTTATTCCTTTTTCTTATCGCTTTGACTTCACAATGCAAAATCAATACAGCTGAAGGAAATTAGTCCGGCAGTGGATGATGGTGGTCCTTCGGAGCAACTCAAACAAAGGGTCTCTACAGATTCTACTCCGCCATCCTACCAACAAGATTTGCAAGACAACACAAGGCTGGACAGTCAACGTAGCTGTGTAGATGATGATCACATCTCCCCTACTCCACCATCACAGGCGCTTGCTCTAACTTGGCACTATTATATGTGGTTGCATGTTGCGTATGATGTCTAGCTTGTATTGCTTCTAACTTTGTTGAATTGCATCTACTTACTTTACACATAATGCCTGTGAACATGCCACATGTTCCTGTTTCTAGAACATACATGTAGACGATGAGCACATCTCCCCTACTCCACCGTCACAGGTGCTTGCTCTAACTTGGAACTGTTATATGTGGTTTCATGTTCCGTATGATGTCTAGTTTGTATTGCTTCTGATTTTGTTGAATTGCATCTGCGTAGCTTACAACTTATAGCTGCAATGATCACTTACCCATAAGACACATTTAACTTGGGAGTGTGATGTAGGTTGCATCTTGCATTGTCTTCTAGCTTGTACTATTTCTAATTTCTTGAAATGGCGCTTATGACGAGACACTTTTTACCTAATAGAGTGATATTGGTTGCATGTTCATATGGTGCCTAGCTTTCATTTCTTCTAATTTTGTTGAAATGCCTTCTGCTTACTGTTTTTCATACATATTCCATCCTCCTACCGTACATCTGAATACGCAATGTTGTATTTTTTTGTATATATTCCATCCTCCTATCATGCGCTTGCCTTTCATCAAAGTAGTGTTCATCTGTATCATGCATCAACCAGTTATGCAGAGCTAATTTTATTCATCTTCTTTTGGTTTTGACTTCATAAGGCAATATCAGAAAATAGGAAGGAAAAGAGTAAGTTAGGGGATGTTGGTGGTCCTCGGGACCGACGCAAACAGAGACTCTCTAGATTTGCCACTGCTACTGCTAATGAAGTTGAAGTCCCAAGTCTACATGATGAGTTCATCTCCCATACTCCACTATCGCAGGTGCTTGCTCTAAGTTGACAGTGTGATAATTTGTTTCATGTTGCATATGTTGTCTAGCCTGTATTTCTTCTATTTTGAGTAAATTGCACCTGCTGAGTTTATACGTTATACATGTTCATATGACATGCCTTTCTATGTCTAGAATACACTGCATCTATCAATCATACAATGTTCTTACATCAAAGTACTGCTGTTGTGTATCCTGCATCAGTTACTCATGATTGGACACTTTTAACATGGCAGTTTGATAGTGGTTGCATCTTGCATTGATTTCTATGTTGTACTGCTTCTAATTTTTCGAAATGCCATTTATGACAAGACACTTTTAACTAGGCAGAATTATATTGGTTGCATCTTTTGTTGGGGAACGTAGTAATTTCAAAAAAAATCCTACGCACACGCAAGATCATGGTGATGCATAGCAACGAGAGGGGAGAGTATTGTCCACGTACCCTCGTAGACCGTAAGCGGAAGCATTATGACAACGCCGTTGATGTAGTCGTACATCTTCACGATCCGACCGATCCAAGTAATGAACGTACGGCACCTCCGTGTTCAGCACACGTTCAGCTCGATGACGATCCCCGGACTCCGATCCAGCAAAGTGTCGGGATGAGTTCCACAAGACGACGGCGCAGTGACGATGATGATGTTCTACCGGCGCAGGGCTTCGCCTAAACTCCGTGACGATATGACTGAGGTGGAATATGGTGGAGGGGGGCACCGCACGTGGCTAAGGAACGATCCGTAGATCAACTTGTGTGTCCTAGGGTGCCCCCGCCCCCGTATATAAAGGAGCAAGGGGGAGGCCGGCCGCCCTTGTGGGCGCGCCAAGGAGGAGGAGTCCTCCTCCTAGTAGGAGTAGGACTCCCTCTTTCCTACTCTTACAAGGAGGGGGAAAGGAAGGGGGAGGGGAGAGGGAAAGAGGGGGGCGCCGCCCCCCTCTCCTAGTCCAATTCGGACCAGAGGGGGAGGGGGCGCGCGGCCCATGCTGACTGCCCCCCTCTCTCTCCACTAAGGCCCATAAGGCCCATTACTTCTCCTAGGGGGGTTCCGGTAACCCTTCGGCACTCCGGTTTTCTCCAAAAACGCCCGGAACACTTCCGGTGTCCGAATATAGTCGTCCAATATATCAATATTTATGTCTCGACCATTTCGAGACTCCTCGTCATGTCCGTGATCACATCCGGGACTCCGAACAAACTTCGGTACATCAAAACTTATAAACTCATAATAAAACTGTCATCGTAACATTAAGCATGCGGACCCTACGGGTTCGAGAACTATGTAGACATGACGTAGAACTATTCTCGGTCAATAACCAATAGCGGAACCTGGATGCCCATATTGGCTCCTACATATTCTACGAAGATCTTTATCGGTCAAATTGCATAACAACATACGTTGTTCCCTTTGTCATCGGTATGTTACTTGCCCGAGATTCGATCATCGATATCCAATACCTAGCTCAATTTCGTTACTGGCAAGTCTCTTTACTCATTACGTAATGCATCATTCCGTAACTAACTCATTAGCTACATTGCTTGCAAGGCTTATAGTCATGTGCATTACCGAGAGGGCCCAGAGATACCTCTCCGACGATCGGAGTGACAAAACCTAATCTCGAAATACGCAACCCAACATGTACCTTCGGAGACACCTGTAGTACTCCTTTATAATCACCCAGTTACGTTGTGACGTTTGGTAGCACCCAAAGTGTTCCTCCGATAAACGGGAGTTGCATAATCTCATAGTTACAGGAACATGTATAAGTCATGAAGAAAGCAATAGCAATATACTAAACGATCAAGTGCTAGGCTAACGGAATGGGTCTTGTCAATCACATCATTCTCCTAATGATGTGATCCCGTTAATCAAATGACAACACATGTCTATGGTTAGGAAACATAACCATCTTTGATTAATGAGCTAGTCAAGTAGAGGCATACTAGTGATGTTATGTTGGTCTATGTATTCACACATGTATCATGTTTCCGGTTAATACAATTCTAGCATGAATAATAAACATTTATCATGATATGAGGAAATAAATAATAACTTTATTATTGCCTCTAGGGCATATTTCCTTCAGTCTCCCGCTTGCACTAGAGTCAATAATCTAGATTACACAGTAATGATTCTAACACCCATGGAGTCTTGGTGTTGATCATGTTTAGCTCGTGGAAGAGGCTTAGTCAATGGGTCTGCAACATTCAGATCCATATGTATCTTGTAAATCTCTATGTCTCCCACCTGGACTTGGTCCCGGATGGAATTGAAGCGTCTCTTGATGTGCTTGGTCCTCTTGTGAAATCTGGATTCCTTTGCCAAGGCAATTGCACCAAGATTGTCACGTAAGATCTTCATTGGTCCCGATGCACTAGGTATGACACCTAGATCGAAATGAACTCCTTCATCCGCACTCCTTCATTTGCTACTTCGAAGCAGCTATGTACTCGCTTCACATGTAGATCCCGCCACGACGCTTTGTTTAGAACTGCACCAACTTACAGCTCCACCGCTTAATAAAAACACATATCCGGTTTGCGATTTAGAATCGTCCGGATCGTGTCAAAGCTTGCATCGACGTAACCATTTACGACTAGCTCTTTGTCACCTCCATATACGAGAAACATATCCTTAGTCCTTTTCGTATTTCAGATGTTCTTGACCGTTGTCCAGTGATCCACTCCTGGATTACTTTGGTACCTTCCTGCCAAACTTATTGCTAAGCATACGTCAGGTCTGGTACACAACATTGCATACATGATAGAGCCTATGGCTAAAGCATAGGGAACATCTTTCATTTTTTCTCTATCTTCTGCTGTGGTCGGACATTGAGTCTGACTCAACTTCACACCTTGTAGCACGGGCAAGAACCCTTTCTTTGCCTGATCCATTTTGAACTTTTTCAAAACTTTATCAAGGTATGTGCTTTGTGAAAGTCCAATTAAGCGTCTTGATCTATCTCTATAAATCTTGATGCCCAATATGTAAGCAGCTTCACCGAGGTCTTTCATTGAAAAACTTTTATTCAAGTATCCCTTTATGCTATCCAGAAATTCTATATCATTTCCAATTAATAATATGTCATCTACATATAACATCAGAAATGCTACAGAGCTCCTACTCACTTTCTTGTAAATACAGGCTTCTCCAAAAGTCTGTATAAAACCATATGCTTTGATCACACTATCAAAGTGTTTATTCCAACTCCGAGATGCTTGCACCAGTCCATAAATGGATCGCTGGAGCTTGCACACTTTGTTAGCACCTTTTGGATCAACAGAACCTTCTGGTTGCATCATATACAACTCTTCTTCCAGAAATCCATTCCAGAATGCAGTTTTGATATCCATTTGCCAAATTTCATAATCATAAAATGCAGCAATTGCTAACATGATTCGGACAAACTTAAGCATTGCTACGGGTGAGAAAGTCACATCGTAGTCAACCCCTTGAACTTGTCGAAAACCTTTCGCAACAAGTCGAGCTTTATAGACAGTTACATTACCATCAGCATCAGTCTTCTTCTTAAAGATCCATTTATTCTCAATGGCTTGCCGATCATCGGGCAAATCAACCAAAGTCCATACTTTGTTCTCATACATGGATCCCATCTTAGATTTCATGGCCTCTAGCCATTTTATGAATCTGGGCTCATCATCGCTTCCTCATAGTTCGAGGTTCGCCATGGTCAAGTAACATGACTTTCGAATAGGATTACCGCACCACTATGGTGCGGATCTTACTCGTAGACCTCACGAGGTTCAAGAGAAACTTGATCTGAAGTTTCATGATCAATATCATTAGCTTCCTCACTAATTGGTGTAGTTGTCACAGGAACCGGTTCTTGTGATGAACTACTTTCCAATAAGGGAGCAGGTACAATTACCTCATCAAGTTCTACTTTCCTCCCACTCACTTCTTTCGAGAGAAACTCCTTCTCTAGAAAGGATCCAAATTGTGCAACGAAAATCTTGCCTTCAGATCTGTGATAGAAGGTGTACCCAACAGTCTCTTTTGGGTATCCTATGAAGACACATTTTTCCGATTTGGGTTCGAGCTTATCTGGTTAAAGTTTCTTCACATAAGCATCGCAGCCCCAAACTTTAAGAAACGACAACTTTGGTTTCTTGCCAAACCACAGTTCATGAGGCATTGTCTTAACGGATTTTGATGGTGCCCTATTTAATGTGAATGCGGCCGTCTCTAAAGCATAACCCCAAAACGATAGCGGTAATCAGTAAGAGACATCATAGATCGCACCATATCTAGTAAAGTACGACACGACGCTCGACACACCATTTCGCTGTGGTGTTCGGTGGCGTGAGTTGCTAAACTATTCGCATTGTTTCAAATGTAGACCAAACTCATAACTCAAATATTCTCCTCCACGATCGATCGTAGAAATTTTATTTTCTTGTTACGATGATTTTCCACTTCACTCAAATTCTTTGAACTTTTCAAATGTTTCGACTTGTGTTTCATTAAGTAGATATACCCATATCTGCTCAAATCATCTGTGAAGGTGAGAAAATAACGATACCCACCGCAAGCCTCAACATTCATTGGACCACAAACATCGGTATGTATGATTTCCAACAAATCAGTTGCTCGCTCCATAGTTCCGGAGAACGGCGTTTTAGTCATCTTGCCCATGAGGCACGGTTCGCAAGTACCAAGTGATTCATAATCAAGTGATTCCAAAAGCCCATCAGTATGGAGTTTCTTCATGCGCTTTACACCGATATGACCTAAACAGCAGTGCCACAAATAAGTTGCACTATCATTATCAACTCTGCATCTTTTGGTTTCAACACTGTGAATATGTGTATCACTACTATCGAGGTTCCATAAAAATAGACCACTCTTCAAGGGTGCATGACCATAAAAGATATTACTCATATAAATAGAACAACCATTATTCTCTGATTTAAATGAATAACCGTCTCGCATCAAACAAGATCCAGATATAATGTTCATGCTCAACGCTGGCACCAAATAACAATTATTTAGGTCTAAAACTAATCCCGATGGTAGATGTAGAGGTAGCGTGCGATCGCGATCACATCGACTTTGGAACCATTTCCCACGCCGCATCGTCACCTCGCCCTTAGCCAATCTTTGCTTAATCCGTAGTCCCTGCTTTGAGTTGCAAATATTAGCAATGTAACCAGATCAAATACCTGTGTACTATCATGCGAGCATTAGTAAGGTATACATCAATAACATGTATATCACATATACCTTTGTTCACTTTGCCATCCTTCTTATCCGCCAAATACTTGGGGCAGTTCCGCTCCGGTGTCCATCGCTTGCAGAGAAGCACTCGGCCTCGTGCTTAGGTCCGGACTTGGGTTTCTTCTCTTGACCAAAGCAACTTGTTTGCTGTTCTTCTTGAAGTTCCTTCTTCTTCCCTTTGCCCTTTTCTTGAAACTGGTGGTCTTGTTAACCATCAACACTTGATGCTCCTTCTTGATTTCTACCTCCATGCTTTTAGCATTGCGAAGAGCTCGAATAGTCTTGTCCATCCCTTGCATATTATAGTTCATCACGAAGCTCTTGTAGCTTGGTGGCGTGATTGAAGAATTCATCAATGACACTATCATCGTGAAGATTAACTCCCAGTTGAATCAAGTGATTATTATACCCAGACATTTTGAGTATGTGTTCACTGATAGAACTATTCTCCATCTTGCAGCTATAGAACTTATTGGAGACCTCATATATCTCAATCCGGGCATTTGCTTGAAATATTAACTTCAACTCCTGGAACATCTCATATGCTCCATGACGTTCAAAACGTCGTTGAAGGCCCGGTTCTAAGCCGTAAAGCATGGCACACTGAACTATCGAGTAGTCATCAGCTTTGCTATGCCGACGTTTAACGCCGTCGGCCAGATCAGCAAGCAGGCACGGCACCCAGCGGTGCTTCCAGACGTAATTCTTCCGGCAAAGAATGAGGATAATCCTCGAGTTACGGACCCGAATCCGTAATTGCTACCATCATCTTTCAACTTTGCTTTCTCAAGGAACGCATTAAAATTCAACGGAACAACAAAGACGAGCCATCTATCTACAACAAACATAGACAAGCAAAATACTATCAGTACTAAGTTCATGATAAATTTAAGTTCAATTAATCATATTATTTAAGAACTCCCACTTAGACGACATCTCTAGTCATCTAAGTGATCACGTGATCCAAATCAACTAAACCATAACCGATCATCACGTGAGATGGAGTAGTTTTCAATGGTGAACATCTCTATGTTGATCATATCTACTATATGATTCACGCCGACCTTTCGGTCTCCGTGTTCCGAGGCCATATCTGCATATGCTAGGCTCGCCAAGTTTAACTCCGAGTATTCCGCATGTGCAACTGTTTTGCACCCGCTTGTATTTGAACATAGAGCCTATCACACCCGATCATCACGTGGTGTCTCAAAGACGAAGAACTTTCGCAACGGTGCATACTCGGAGAACACTTCTTGATAATTTAGTGAGAGATCATCTTAAAATGCTACCGCAATCAAAGCAAGATAAGATGCATAAAGGATAAACATCACATGCAATCAATATAAGTGATATGATATGGCCATCATCATCTTGTGCTTGTGATTCCATCTCCGGCACCGCCATGATCACCATCGCCACCGGTAGCGACACCTTGATCTCCATCGTAGCATCGTTGTCGCTACGCCATCTATTGCTTCTACGACTATCGCTACCGCTTAGTGATAAAGTAAAGCAATTACAGTATGCTTGCATTTCATACAATAAAGCGACAACCATATGGCTCCTGCCAGCTTGCCGATAACTTCGGTTACAAAACATGATCATCTCATACAATAAAATATAGCATCACGCCTTGACCATATCACATCACAACATGCCCTGCAAAAACAAGTTAGACGTCCTCTACTTTGTTGTTGCAAATTTTACGTGGCTGCTACGGGCTTAGCAAGAACCGTTCTTACCTACGCATCAAAACCACAATGATAGTTCGTCAAGTTGGTGCTGTTTTAACCTTCGCAAGGACCGGGCGTAGCCACACTCGATTCAGCTAAAGTGAGAGAGACAGACACCCGCCAGCCACCTTTAAGCACGAGTGCTCGTAACGATGAAACCAGTCTCGCGTAAGCGCACACGTAATGTCAGTCCGGGCCGCTTCATCTCACAATACCGCCGAACCAAAATATGCTGGTAAGCAGTATGACTTGTATCGCCCACAACTCACTTGTGTTCTACTCGTGCATATGACATCTACGCATAAAACCAGGCTCGGATGCCACTGTTGGGGAATGTAGTAATTTCAAAAAATTTCCTATGCACACGCAAGATCATGGTGATGCATAGCAACGAGAGGGGAGAGTATTGTCCATGTACCCTCGTAGACCGTAAGAGGAAGCGTTATGACAACGCGGTTGATGTAGTCGTACGTCTTCACGATCCGACCCATCCAAGTACCGAACGTACGACACCTCCGAGTTTAGCACACGTTCAGCTCGATGACGATCCCCGGACTCCGATCCAGCAAAGTGTCGGGGATGAGTTCCGTCAGCATGACGACGTGGTGACGATGATGATGTTCTACCGGCGCAGGGCTTCGCCTAAACTCCGCGACGATATGACCGAGGTGGAATATGGTGGAGGGGGCACTGCACACGGCTAAGGAACGATCCATAGATCAACTTGTGTGTCCTAGGGTGCCCCCTGCCCCCGTATATAAAGGAGCAGGGGGTAGGCCGGCCGACCCTTGTGGGCGCGCCAAGGAGGAGGAGTCCTCCTAGTAGGAGTAGGACTCCCTCTTTCCTACTCCTACTAGGAGGGGAAAGGAAGGGGAGAGGAGAGGAAAGAGGGGGCGCCGCCTCTCCCTAGTCCAATTCGACCAGAGGGGGGGGGCGCACGCCCATGCTGGCTGCCCTCTCTCTCCACTAAGGCCCATATAGGCCCATTACTTCTCCGGGGGTTCCGTAACCCTCCGGCACTCCGATTTTCTCCAAAACGCCTGAACACTTCCTGTCCGAATATAGTCGTCCAATATATCAATCTTTATGTCTCGACCATTTCGAGACTGCTTGTCATGTCCGTGATCACATCAGGGACTCCGAACAAACTTCGGTACATCAAAACCTATAAACTCATAATAAAACTGTCATCGTAACGTTAAGCGTGCGGACCCTACGGGTTCGAGAACTATGTAGACGTGACCTAGAACTATTCTCGGTCTATAACCAATAGCGGAACCTGGACGCCCATATTGGCTCCTAAATATTCTACGAAGATCTTTATCGGTCAAACCGCATAACAACATGCGTTGTTCCCTTTGTCATCAGTATGTTACTTGCCCGAGATTCGATCGTCGGTATCCAATACCTAGTTCAATCTCGTTACCAGCAAGTCTCTTTACTCGTTACGTAATGCATCATTCCGTAACTAACTCATTAGCTACATTGCTTGCAAGGCTTATAGTGATGTGCATTACCGAGAGGGCCCAGAGATACCTCTCCGACGATCAGAGTGACAAAACCTAATCTCGAAATACGCCAACCCAACATGTACCTTCGGATACACCTGTAGTACTCCTTTATAATCACCCAGTTACGTTGTGACGTTTGGTAGCACCCAAAGTGTTCCTCCGGTAAACGGGAGTTGCATAATCTCATAGTTAACGGAACATGTATAAGTCATGAAGAAAGCAATAGCAATATACTAAACGATCAAGTGCTAGGCTAACGGAATGGGTCATGTCAATCACATCATTCTCCTAATGATGTGATCCCGTTAATCAAATGACACCACATGTCTATGGTTAGGAAACATAACCATCTTTGATTAATGAGCTAGTCAAGTAGAGGCATACTAGTGACGTTATGTTGGTCTATGTATTCACACATGTATCATGTTTCCGGTTAATACAATTCTAGCATGAATAATAAACATTTATCATGATATGAGGAAATAAATAATAACTTTATTATTGCCTCTAGGGCATATTTCCTTCATCTTTCATATGGTGTCTAGCTTGCATTACTTCTATTTTCTTGAAAATCCTTCTGCTTAGTTTACACATCGTAACTGTGAATATGTCATGCCGTCCTGTTTTTGTTACATATTCCATCCTTATACGGTTGTCTTACATCAAAGTATTGCTTGTCTGTATCATGCATCAATGAGTTCTGAAGAGCGATTTTATTCTTTTATGTTGTGGGTACGGCTTGACATGGCAAAGTCAAAAAAGAGCAAGGAAAATAATATAGTAGGGAATGGTGTTACTCGTCGGGTGAAACACAAAAGGATCTGTCCTCGAGATTCTGCTGGTACTTATAGTGCAGTAGAAGGTCCAAGTCCACCAGCTAAATCTACAAACACAGTATCACCTGCTCCACCAGCCGCAGCATCCGCTTCAATTGTGCCAGCATCTCAATGAGTTACTTGTTCGTTTGCTCCGGAACTGGCCAGCTCCCAAGCTGTCTTGACACCTAACACTACTTCTGAAGCACTGCTGACACAACATTACTTGGCAAGATGAGATGAACCTACACCAAGACGGTACCTGACCAAGTCAAGTTGCAGTTGCATGCTCCTTTATATGTACTCTCACAGTTTGATGTGCACTAACACTTTCCATATTCGTTGCTGAACTAGCACCATGGTGCAAGCGGAAACAGACATCAAGGATAATGCTTGATAGATTAACAAAAATCTAAAGGAGGAAGAATGGAGATCCATTTTGAGGCAGATTTGAAAAGGCCACGTGATGCTACAGAGTCAGCCAAGTTAGTATCAGAAGCAGCCATTGTCGTTAGGTGTCATGCACGTATCCTCCCAACGTGGATCCAGTACAGGAATGAGAAAGACAATACCCAGTTTAACACCTTCCTTGACCATTTATCCGTAAGTAATGTTATTCATCGCAATTTGTAATATTGTCTTGCTCTGTGCCATACTTTCTAGCTTCCTCCTAATAATACTCACATTCTTTTTTCAGCAGATGAGGTTCAAGCTGGATCCGAAAGATGATGCAACTAAACAAGCATGGACTCTTATTTTTCAGTCTTCTCTGTGACAGTATCGGTACCACCTTAGAAAATCTCACTTTGAAGGCAAGGCTAACAATGAAATGGCCCAAACATCTCCAGTGGAATATATTACAGATGAAGACTGGATAGTCCTTCTTAAACATTGGTCTGATCCAAAGTATCAGGTAGGGTATATGTACTTTATTAGACCACATATTGAACTTGTATTTATGTATGTGCCATACAAGTGTATCTTCTTCTAGGCAAACTGTCACACCCTGCATTTTGTAACATTTCATTTTTAGTAATAAAGCATGAAAATTTGGACCAACAAAAACTTTTTGCATTATTTGGCTTTTATTTGGAGTTGGTTTTCTCTCTGTGTTTCTTTTCAAATGCTTCTTGAAGTCAACTACTCTACCCTCTATATTCCATCTCCTTACCCCAAGCTCCTGACCAATGACCATGCCATGTGAATAGTGCTATATGGGGTTTTCTTACAAAAATAATTTGGCCAGAAAGTATTTTCTAAAATTAGTTTTCCAAAAACCCCTGAATTGAGGTTTGCACTGCAAGTACTTGATTAAGGGCAGTAAAAATCTTTCCAAAAATATATTTGACTCCTATTAGATACAGGGTGCCCAGGAACCACAAAAATATAATTTTAAAAGTTACTGTTCTATTTTATTTAAAGGCTTTTTCTTAAGGCCAGAAATGGTCTTTAATAGGAAAAAATTACTTTACTGTTTCAAAAATATTTGACAAAATTTAGGGAAACTCATAGGACATATATTGTCCATATATAAGAGTTTCAACACATGGTCATGTTCAAAATATTGGTCAAATCCCTCTAAAACCCTTTCTGGATATTTCAAGCTTTTGAAATATTTACAAAGGAAATACTCTCCAAAAATTCCAGGAAAATTCTATCATGTCAAATATGACATATCTGATGATCTTGCCAAGTCTCATGACTTGGAGAACAAGATAACATCATCAAAACCCCTCAAAACCATTTCTGTCCAATCTAAAGTTTGATCAACTTTACATTGCCAAGTGTGTCCAAATGTGCTCAAACTTGGTGGACATGCTTCATTGGTCTAATGATGCATCTGGACCAAATGGAACAGGTTGGAGAAGAGGAAATCTTGGTCAAAGTGCCTCAAAACCCTCTCTGACCAGAATCAAGTTTGAACCACTTTGCACTACCAACTTTTTCTCCAAGACCCCAACTTTGGTGAGCCTGATCATGTGACCAAATAAGGCTACTACACCAAGTGGCACATCAAGGAGAAATGATTTACTCCACTGGATCTACACAAAACCATTTCTGCCCATTTCTAGGGTTTGCAAAAGTTGCATTGGCAACTTTGTCCATATAAGCTCAAAATGGGTGGAAGGCCCTAAATATATGTGACATTTCACCCCTTGGAGTATCTTGGCCATTGGGAATCATTAGCTTACCCAAAACTCCATCAAACACCTTCTGGCAAAATACTAAAAAGCCTATTTTTGCCACTGTCACTAATCTCCTTGAGTTCACCTTTTTGCCACAGCCCCTCCTCACTCCCCTCATCACATAGACACTTTTCTACCCGAGGAAGCAATGTGGAGGAAGGGGAATCAAGTTTGTCCTCTCTCGACAACAGTTTCTCTTCTCTCTCACGCCTTCTCTCTCTCCCTTCGCACCCCAGAGCATCCTGTGCTCTTTCCAGCCTTGTCCCCCGCCATCGTTGCTTCCAGACAGAACGGACGCCGCTACCGCTGAAAAACCGCGGATGCCGGCCAAAGTCGCGCTTCTGAGCGCCGCCAGAGCCCGACCGCTGACGCCGCGCCTCCCGACCGCCTCGTGCCTTCCCATCGCGCCACCGATGTGCCTCGACGTCTGCAAAGACGCCGCCGTGCAGATCCCGCTATCTCCCCTCTCTCCTCCTACAGCTACAGGTTCGACGCCGCCTGCTCGGCCAATGGCCGGCCTCACACGCCAGGCGCCAGAGCCCTCCCCGCTCTCTCTCCTTCTCCTGGCGCCTACTCCATCTCCACAAGCGCCGTGGACAGCCCCAACTCCTCTCCTCGGCCTCCAGAGCTGATCCCATGGGTGCCGTGAGGCCACGCCCACGGTGAACCGCGCCAGCCTATTTAAGGCGCCCCAGCCCTCCTCTTCCTCCTGCCGCTCCTCCACGCACCCAATCCACCCCTGGATCCACCCACTTCGCTCCAGAACCGCCCGAGCTCGAGATCGAGCTTGAGCTCCGCCGCCTCGGGTCGCCGTCGATCTGCGGGTACAGGCCTCCTCTGCCCCGTTTCTCCCTCGAACCGGACTCCCCTCGCCTCACTGATACTTTCCCCTCTCTTTCCCCCTCATTTTGCAGCTGGGAACGGCCGGAGCCACCGGCGCCCGAAGCACCTCCGCCGCGGGACCTCGTCGCCCGGCGGCCAGCCACCCGCGACCGCC
This sequence comes from Aegilops speltoides, assembly GCA_021437245.1. Taxonomy (NCBI): domain Eukaryota; kingdom Viridiplantae; phylum Streptophyta; class Magnoliopsida; order Poales; family Poaceae; genus Aegilops; species Aegilops speltoides. Next base: position 219,167,527 of record CM038147.1, read on the forward strand.
TCCACCCCACCGTAACCGCGACTCGCCTCCAGAGTCCAACGGTAGTCTCTGCGCCCTTCCCGTGCCTGTCAGACGCCCGGCCGAGCTCGCGTCGCCTCTGGCGGAGGTAGACGACGGCCGCCGTGGGGCGGCCGGTCGACCTCACGCCACGACGGGTGGGATCCACCGTCAAGTTTAAAACGTCTTGTGCACAGACAGACCGCCGTCGGCGAAGGCGTATTCGCCTTTACGCCTCGACGTGGCGGCCACGGGCTGGGTTTCCCCGGCCTGCTGCTCTTGTGGGCCTCTCCGCCCAATGGCACAGCAATAAGCCTTTTCCTTTTTCTTTTCAGTAGTATTTCCAAAATTCCACAGGCAGAATATTAATCCAAATGCATTGATTCCAATTTCTAAATTCCTAGAATATTGCAATCTATTTGTTGGTGCAACATTCACTCAAATCCAACCACCTTTTCTTCTCTCAGAATATTTAAATGTTGTTTTAGCATTTAAATGAGCCTTTGAAAATCCACAACTCCTATTTTGCTGCTCCAGAACCAAAACCAAAAGTTGCCCCCTTCCTAGCCTTCCTTCTAGTATTTTACAAAAATAAGTTGACATTTTTGTGAGCACTTTGACTTTTCTGTTTTTATTATTGCCTTATTTTTCCGTTGTTTTCTTGCAACGTTAGATCCCGTATTTGACGAGGTAGCTGAGGAAGAAGGAGGAGCAGGGCCTGAGGACTTTGAAGATCAAGCCAACCAAGGCAAGCAGCCCTTTGACCATGACTATGATACCCCTTTATATGCATGTCATTTTTAGCTCTTTATTGATGATGCATTGGAATCATGACGAGATGGTGAACCACGCGGGTTGGTTACCACGATTACTTCCTCGCTGATACTTGATTGTGCATGGCCCTACCTTCTTATGAGGGTTGTGCCGGTGGGAGTAGATAGGATGCTAAAGTAGATGCTATGCAAAAGGGATGGGAATATGCATGGTGAAGGAGGCAAAGTGATTTCAAAAGTATTTTCGAAAACCCCGTCGGGTGCCACTCATGCCCGAGGGAGATGATGAGATGGGTGACCACTTGATGACGAAGTGGTGTGCCAAGCAAAAAGGGTGTGTGGTTTTCAAAACGGATTGGTCGGAGTTGCGACCGTTATTCCAACCTTACATGCGCGACCACTCTACCCTTATATGGGAAAGGGCATTATTGAGTACCTAGACCGATACTAGCTTGGAGCCCATTATTAGTGACGGGGAGAGTTGGTGCTCTCTCTTGGGACGGGTCGTGCTGTAGGGCGGCCATGACTGTTTTCACAGGGCACCGGACACACCGTTGGTACCCCGTGCTTGTGGTATGTGATGAATATGGGAGCGAGGCTCCACAACTTTATGAGGAGAAATGTTTGGCACGGGGGTTACTACCAATCGAGTGGACTCCATGTTAGTGTCGACTAGGGAAAGGTAGTGATCGGGTGCTTACCCCGGGTACTTGAGGTACCGCGGGTCGTGGTTTGACACGGAAGTTCCCCGGATCTAGTGGGTAAAGTGTGCAATCTCTGCAGAGTGTAAAACTATTCGAATAGCCGTGTCCACGGTCATGGACAGTTGGGTAACCGCTCTTGGGCTACGTCCACTTGTTTACAAATCCGGCGTGTGTGGGATGATGGTGTTGTCATGGATCAAGTCAATGACTTGACTCGATTGAGATGGGTTGGTGCCCACTCCGTTTATGATAAATGGGTTGGTGCCCATTCTATTTATGTTGATATCTGTGACCAGTTCTCATGGTTACTGGAATTCTCTTGATGCATGCTTTATAGGATGTTGAACATGTCCTGCACTCAAAACTAGCTTTATGCAAAACTTTACCTATGTCATGCATTACCGCACCTTGAACCAAATCATGGGTTGCTTAAGTAGTACATTCAAAGTACTCATTGGCTTGCCACTGGTTATTTAATTGACCGGGCATGGAAGAACCGGAGTTCAAGAAGAGTTCTTTGGAGACGATCATGCGAACTAGGACGCTTCCCAAATCGTAATGCCCGTAGGGTTAAGGCGAGATGGCATGGGTTCTACTTATCGATGATGTTTTCCGCTGCTATGTTTCATTGGATGTTCAGCCCTTAAGGCTTTATCGATGTAAGACTTGACCATGATGGTCACTATTTGTGTAAGACGGTATGTATGGATGTAAGACTCTTGTTATTCAGCTTCTGTGTGTTCAGTGAGCATTGATCTCTGGGATCACTGTACACGTGCATTCGGTGATCACGACTTGCAAGTCGGGGTCCCCACAGAGCTTTTTGAAGAACAAGACCAACCGTTCTAAAGTGAAATTCCAACAGACAACATGATCTCGTAGCTATATTGCACACCGCGAGGCTCTTGTAAATAGCTGCTAGTTCCTTCTTTTTTCTGTGCCGTATTATCGTATCTATATTGAATTGTTCCAAATACAGAGGAAAACCCGTGCGGACCAAAAAGAACCTGAACCGAATGCAGTGCAAATCTTCAAGGATTGCCACACCAGCAAGATGAAGGGCATGAGCACACCAGTTCAGGCCACTGTAGTAAGTCCTTACTCCTCCTGCCTTTGAACTGATTGGTACAGTGATGTGTTCATTTAACTGCTTGGTTTGCAACCAATGTCAATTACTCTGTTCACTTTTATACACAGTTGTCTTAAGTATCATTTCACCTTACATGGTTAAAAAGAGATGAAGGATATTCTTTTGGTCTTGATCTGTAATCTAGTTGTGATGTTCACCTGCGCACACAATGATACAATAGGTTGTTTGTTTTACATCTGTTTGCTCATGATATGAATGATGTCATACTATGTTCATCCTACTTTAAACCATGTCTCTTCATCCTTAGATGTCAACGAATGTGAGGAAATAGACAATACAGTAGGCATGCTACATGGACATATGTTCCGAAAGTGATTTTATTATGTAGTTGGCACTACAATACATGCTAATGTATTACAGTAGTTCACCAAAATAAGTTATGTATAAACGTGAAACCTACTTTGTTTGTTTTTCTCTCATTAGTAACTTATCTGGTACACTAATCTACAAGTTCAAACTTCCAGCAAGCTATGTAACAAATGATTGAACAGCCACAACCACCTAAAGGTGACGAGGCTATCACAGGCACAATGTCACCTCTTGCTACAGTGCGTCAGTATCTCTCCACTAACAGTGAAAAAAGCACCTTCCTGCGTAATTCTGGGTTGGTTGTCAAGGTAACCTCGTCCAAATCGCCTACTGAACAAAATCTTCCGGCTAGACAGAGTGATATATCTGTGCTCCAGACACAATTACAATCCGTAATGGATGTTGTGTCATAAAAAAATAGTGGTTGACAAATGTCATGAAGATATGAATGGTTTTGAAACCAGACTATCAGACATTTGCTTCGTTGTTCAGGGGCAATGGCGGAAAAAAGGGGAAGATCGTGTTGCTCCATCAGATTCTACAGCCTGAAACATTAGCACTCAGGTCAAATGATCTGTGCTTCTATACATCTGATGGTGCTTTTATCTGCAAGGATTGTAAACTTTATGCCAACAGGCCTTTTATTGTATGGTTGGAATTTATTTTGTTGTGATACAACATTTATGATGCTGCCAAAGGCTGCAGTAATTATGACACTATTTTTGTATAGTGTAGGTTTATCTTAGTAATGTATTCGACCAAAAGCTTCATAGGAGCCCAACATGCCAACATTCGTCGGGCTCGTTCCAATTGGGCTAAAAACGATTCCGGGCCGAAATTTGCATGTAGCCCACTAAAAATATCTAGGCCTAAATTAGCATAAGCTTTCATATTTTTCTGGTAGGCCTGTGCCCATAGTGGGCCTTTAACAGGCCTAAACATAATTTGGGCCTCAGTAATAATAGGCCATTTACATGTGTAAATATCTCGAGCCCATAAAAAACATGGGCCTTTAATAGGCCGAAAGTAAGATTCGGACCTGATTGTGCCAAATAACCCACTAGTCTTAGCAGGCCGAAATGGTAGCCCATTTCCAATGCGGATCGTCCACAGGTCGAAATTCAGACGCACTTGATTAGTGTCATTTTTATATGAGCCGTTAGTACCCGATGTGGCGTTGGGCCACATATGGCCCATGGATTTTGTCCGACGTTAACAGGCCGAAAATCACAACAGGCCGAAAGTGGCCCAAATCTATAGTGGGCCTCTAACAGGCCGAATGTCATACATGGCCGAATATGACCCATATCCTTCATGGTCGTTTACGGGCCGAAAGTTTCAATGGCCCATAAATGGGCCCAAATGAAGCAGGACCTTTAACAGGCCGGAAACACACCGGGCCGTAATTCGGCCCAAATTCTTAGCAGACTATTCACGGGCCAAAAGTGACTATGGGCCTCGATGATGACAAGTTTAGGACGGGCCGATTTGACACTAGCCATTTGTGCCTTAACTGAGAATGTTGGGCCTTCAGCTGGGCCGGCCCATTATGGTCTGCAAAATCTTGTGGGCCTTTAGCTGGGCCGGCCCATTATGATCTGCAAAATCTTGTATGCCTTTAGCTGGGCCGGCCCATTATGGCCCGCTAAATCTTGTGGGCCTTTAGCTAGGCCAGCCAATTTAATCTTTATGGACCACTTTTGGGTCGATCCACGTGTCAACGTATCATAGGCGCATCTCGCCCGTTGGATGAGTGACACCTGTGCCAACGTGGAACTGGCACGTGGTTCCGTCAGCCAATGAGAATTTTACATTTGGAAAATCGGCATTGCTTGTGGCTGTTAGCGGGTTATCGGATCCAAAACCGGACCTGATAGATTAACGTCGTCCGTTACGGTGGATGCCACATGTCGGTCACCCTTGACGAAAGCACTTCTATGTCGCGCGATTTATCGTCATGGAAGTGGACAATTACGTGATGATAATTTGGTAATGTCATGGAACACTTCTACGACAACACATGTATTACTATCTTGATTATGTCATAAATTTGTCATGGATGTACATGCATGACAGAAAACGTGACCTACTGTGACAAACATGTATCATCACGGAAGTGTATTTTTTTGTAGTGTTGGTACAGTCGTCACTTGGGAGGAATTACAGACTGCCTTCCGGGCATGTCACATTCTCTAGGGAGTAATGGATAGGAAGAAGGAGTTCAACCTCGTCCAGGGCAGGATGACTATTGATGCATATCAACGGGAATTTCTCAACTTGTCTCGCTACACATAAGATAATGTCTCCACTGATGCACGCAAATAGGAGAAGTTCCATGATGGATTGAACCCTGACCTGAAGCTCACACTCTGCCTCCATGAGTTCAACGACTTTGCCACTCTTGTCAACAAGGCCATTCAAACTGAGACCAGTCGTATGGAGCACCAGGAGACCCTCAAGTGCACTCGTGACGTTGGCTCGTCTTTGGCCCAACTGCTCAGAAGGGCCGAGTATGGATTCCCCACAATGTTTACCCACAAGCTGCCCCAGCATCGAGGCCTTCCTATGTTGCACCTTGTCTACCCCCACCACCACCAAGATAGCCTAGAATTCAAGGTGGATAGCCCAATACTATGGCTCCTCGTCCCAATGATGGCCTATGCTTCAAGTGTGGACGGCCAGGGCAGCGTGCTAGGGACTGAATCTGAACCAGAACCAATTGGCACTTCCTTCCATTGGTCATTGAAATGGTCGTGGCAACAACCATAATGTCAGGCCGCCTACATTCAGTCATGGTCACGCTAACCATGTTGACGCTGAAGAAGCTCAGGAGCAACTGAGCATCATGATGGGTACCCTTCCTATTAATTTAGTACCGCTTCTGTTCTTTTTGATACAAGAGCATCACACTCATTTATATCTGAAACATTTGCACTCGTGCATGCCATGACACTTGAAAATTTGCATTCCCCCTCAGTGATTAGTACCCCCAGATCCCAATGTCGGACCACCAGCGTGATTCCTAATTTCTCCATTGAAATTGAAGGACTAGAGTTCTTTGCCTCTCCCATCATTCTTCCGTCTTCGAACATCGATGTCAACCTTGGTATGGATTGGATGAAAGCTCATTGTGATTTGGTCGACTGTGCCGCTAAAACAGTCCAACTCATACACCCCTCCGACCACACAGTGAGCTACTCAGCTTGAAAGATCCAAAATGTCGAAGCCCAGATATATGTGTTGAATGACTTAAATGCATCACCACTGCTTAACATCGAGAACATTCCGGTCGCTCATGACTTCCAAGATGTCTTTCCAGAAGAACTTCCAAGAATACCCCCTGCTTGAGCTATCGAGTTAGTCATCGATTTGAAACCAGACACCACTCCTATTACCAAGGGCCCATACAAGATTCCACCACATGAACTTCTCGAGCTTAAGAAGGAAATCAAAGAATCACTTCGAGAGGGCTTCATTCGCCCCAGTTCTTCTGCTTGGAGTTCCCCATCTCTCTTTGTTAAGAAGAAGGATGGAACAAACCTATTGGTTCAAGATTATAAGCCTATTAATGAGGCGACAATTTAGAACAAATATCCACTTCCTAGAATCAACGACTTGTATGACCAACTTGCTAGATCATCGGTCTTCTTTAAACTTGATTCACGGTTAGGATACCATCAGATGAGGGTCCGCGAAGATGACATTCCGAAAACTGCTTTTATTACTCACTATGGTTTGTACGAGTACACTGTCATGTCCTTTGGCTTAACCAATGCTCCATCCACCTTCGCTCGATTGTTTAACTACATCTTCGTGGATTACCTCGACAAATTCATCGTGGTTTATCTTGATGATATTCTGGTCTATTCCAAGAATGAAGAAGAACATGCCGAACATCTTCGACTTGTACTAGAGAAGCTTCGTGAACACCAACTTTATGCCAAATACTCCAAGTGTGAGTTTTGGTTACCTGAGGTGACCTATCTTGGCCATGTCATCTCTGCAGATGACATTGCTGTTAATCCTGAGCGAGTTCAAGCTATTATTGACTGGACTCCTCCTAAGAATGTCGAGCAAGTTAGAAGTTTTCTCGAACTCGCCATCTATTGTCGTTGTTTTGTCGAGAACTTCTCCAAGATTGCAAAGCAATTAACTGACCTGCTCCACAAAGGCAAGAAGTTTGAGTGGACATCCGAATGTCAGGAAGGTTTCCAAACTCTGAAGGACAAGTTGACTTCTGCCCTAATGCTTGCTCCATGATACTTCCGATCTATTGCGACGCCTCTCGGTAAGGATTAGGTTGTGTCCTGATGCAAGAGCGTAAAGTGATTACTTATGGCTCTCGCCAGTTGCGTCCTCATGAAGAGAACTATGCAACGCATGATCTCGAACTTGCTGGAGTTATCTATGCTCTGAAGTCATGGTGACATTACCTCCTTGGTAATCGTTGCAAGGTCTAGACAGATCATCAAAGTTTGAAGTACTTATTCACTCAGCCAGACCTGAACCTTCGTCACCAGAGATGGATGGAGGCCATATCAAATTATAACATGGTTATTTATTATATCCCGGGCAAGACTAACATAATGGCTGATGCCTTGGGTCGCAAGTCATATTGCAACTACCTCATCGTTGAACAAGCTCAGCCCCTTCTTCATGAAGAATTCCACAAGCTAAACCTCCATATTGTTCCTTCGGTTCTCTCAACGCCCCTCCTGAAGAATTCCACAAGATGAACCTCCATGTTGTTCCCCAGGGTTCTCTCAATACCCTGGTTGTTAAACCAGATCTCGTGGGTGACATCAAGACTCTTCTGAAATATGACTCTCAAGCGCAGAAGATTAAGCGCTATCTCGCAGAAGGAAGGCCCTCATTCTTCACCATTGATGATGATGGCACCTTGTTCTTTAGGGGTCTCCTAGTGGTTCCTAAAAAATACAACCTAAATATGACTCAGGAGGTTTTGGAAGAAGCTCATGATACAGCTCTGTCTATTCATCCCGGTAGTACCAAGATGTACCAAGATATTCGTCAGAGGTTCTGGTGCTCAAACATGAAGCAAGACATTGCTCGCTATGTTTTTGAGTGTGATGTTTGTCGTCTATCAAATCAGAACATCAAAGACCTGCTAGAACTCTGCACCCTCTTACTATTCCTGAATAAGAATGGGACAATGTCGAAGTGGACTTCATCACTGGTTTTCTCAGATTGCAGAAGGGAAATGATGCTATTTTTGTCATCATTGACCGACTTTCCAAGGTTGCTAACTTTCTTCCCATCAAGGAAACTATCACTGCTAGTCAGTTGGCAGATCTGTATGTTTCTAGAATTGTTTCACTCCACGGTATCCCATTGGTAATTAGCTCTAAACATGGTAGGCTTTTCACTTCAAGATTCTGGACAAGTTTCCAGGAAGCTACGGGAATTCATCTGTCCTTTAGCATCGCATTTCACCCTCAGTCTCAGGGTCAAGTGGAACAAGTCAACCAAATTCTTGAAGACATGCTTCAAGCTTGTATCATTTCCTTTGGCAAGAAATGGGAGGAATCTATCCCGTATGCTGAATTCTCGTACAATAATAGCTATCAAGCTAGTCTGTAGATGGCCCCCTTTGAAGTGTTATATGGACAAAATCACAAAAGTGTCGAAATGCTCTGAATTGGTCAGAAACTAGGGAACGATCACTCTTCGGTCCGGATATTATCCAACATGCCGAAGAACAAGTCCGTGTTATTTGCGAGAATCTGAAGACTGCCCAGTCTTGCCAGAAGAGTCAGTATGACCATCGTCACAAAGATATGGTCTATCAACCTGACGAAAAGGCTTATCTTTGAGTCACACCGATGAAAGGTGCTCACCGCTTCGGGATCAAGGGCAAGCTATCCCCTCGCTACATTGGTCCTTTCCCAATTCTCGAAATACGTGGAAAAGTGGCATACCATTTGGAACTGTCGCGAACCTTTCTCAGGTTCATGATGTCTTCCATGTATCACAGCTCCACCGCTGCTTCAAGGACCCCATCTGAGAGGTGGACCATGAAATGCTTGAATTGCAACAAGACCTCTCTTATAAAGAGCATCCGATCCGCATTCTTGATCAAGCTGAACATCGCACCCATCAGAAGGCAATCAAATTCCTTAAAGTTTAGTGGTCAAACCATTCTAAAGATGAAGCCACTTGGGAACGCGAGGATCGTCTTCGTGATGAATACCCCGCCTTGTTTCCGTCTACCTCCTAAATGTCTGGACGAGATTTCTTATAGTGGAGGAGATTTGTAACACCCCAATAATCAAGCTACAGTAACCTCACCCTAATTCGCCGTGTCATCATGTTTTATTAAGCCAATTGGCCACTTGACGAAAATCGGAGTCAAATTCAATTTTCAAATCACAAGTGAAATTCTTATTTCTTCAAACTATCAAATAAAAATGTTCGATGGGTTGCAAATATTCACTATGTAATTAACATGTAGGAACCAACATTAAATGGATTTTTAAATTGCCCCTAGAAATATTTAAAGTGGACAAGCAACACTTATTATGCCCATTTAAATATAAACTTATTTTCAAACATTTTCAGTTAACCTCAAACTTTTTGGGCAACACCCAAAATATCAGGAAGTAATTATGTGAGAAGTTTCAACTTTAACAAAAATCATTTAGTACCAAAAATTAATACAAAACAGGGATAAATAGACAAACAGAAAAAAGGAAAAAAAAATGAAAAGAGGGGACCTATACTACTGGGAACTTTGGCCCATTAAGCAAAATGGCCGGCCCAGCCCACCCCCAATCGCCTCCCACCTTGCTACAGGAGGCATGGGTGGCCGTGGTGACCATATGCTGTCCGTGGCCGTGCATGGCAACCATCCCGCGCCCCCTCAGCCTATAAGCCCCCGGCGCACCTCCCCCGGAACCCTACCCACTCTATTCCCCCCTCGCACCCCCATCTCCCTCTCCCTCGACAAATTCGCCCCGCCCCAACACCACTGCCATAGTCGAGCCTCTCCGACCAGCCCACCGTCCTCGCTGTGAGGCCCTAGTCCAATTCTCCCGCTTACCCCCTCTTCCCATCGCCGTAGACCACCTCCACCGCCCACGCCAGCCTCGCCCCAAGCTCCCCTGCTCGCGGTCGCTCTGCTCCCAGCCGCGCTCCCTGGCCCCTGGGCCGTCCTGGCCGTGCGCCGCGTGCCTGGCCTCACACCAGGTGGCGCCCTCCTGCACCCCCTATTCCTGCTGCCCCGCTCGCCACTCGCTCATTACAGCCGGGCTGCCCGTCTTTGCTGCCAGATCGCGCTGCTGCTTTCGCCGTCTTGCCGTCGTCCACCCACCCCTCGTTGCTCGTCTTTTGGTTGCTGCTGCTGGGCGCCTGTAGCCATCAAGTCGCCGCTTTGCATGCTGATACGTTTCCAATGTATCTATAATTTATCAAGTATTCATGCCATGTTTTCTATATGGTTTAGGTATGATTTGAATGGAACTAACCCGGACTGACGCAGTTTCAGCAGAACTACCATGGTGTTGTTTTTTGTGCAGAAATCAAAGATCTCGAAATGCAGCAAAACTTTTTGATGATTTTTTTGGAACAAAAGGGCACTAGGAGCTTCGTGGGAGGACCAGAAGGTGAAGGAGGTGGCCACTAGGCACTAGGGCGTGCCACCCCCTCTGGCGCGCCCTGGTGGGTAGTGGGCCCCTTGAAGCCCATCTCTGCGTGAGACCGACGCCAACAAATCCTATAAATACAGACCCCTAGAAATAACCCTAGATCAGAAGTTCCGCCCCCGCAAGCCTCCGTAGCCACGAAAAACCAATCTGGACCTGTTCCGGCACCCTGCCAGAGGGGGAAATCATCACCCGTGGCCATCTTCATCACCCCGGCGGCCACCATGATGATGAGGAGTAGTCCACTGATACGTCTCTGTCGTATCCATAATTTTTTATTGTTCCATGCCAATATTATACAACTTTTATATACTTTTGGCAACATTTTATATTATTTTGGGGACTAACATATTGATCCAGTGCCAGGTGCCAGTTCTTGTTTGTTGCATGTTTTTTGTTTCACAGAATATCCATATCAAACGAAGTCCAAATGTGATAAAAATTTACAAAAAATTATTTTGGAATATATGTGAATTTTGGGAGGTGGAATCAACGCAAACGGAGGCACATCCCCCACAAGACACATGGGCGCGCCAGGCCCCCCAGGCGCGTGCTGATGGGTAGTGGCCACCTCATAAGGCGGTTGCAACTCTCCTTCGGGTGCAAGGAAACTAATATCCGGAAAAACCGTGTTCAAATCTTAGCACGATCAGAGTTACGGTCTCCGGATATTTAAGAAACAGTTTTCGGCCAGATCTGAAGAACGTGAAACAGAAGAGAACTGAGAAGGAGATCCATCTCAGAGGGGATCCCACCCCTCCGCCGCCATGGAGGCCATGGAGGCAAAGGAAGAAGAAGAAGGAGGGGGGCTCTCTCCCCCTCTCTGCTGGTGGCGTCGGAGCGCCGCTGGGGCAATCATCATGACGACGATCTACATCAACAACTTCGTCGCCATCAACACCAACTCTCTCTCCCTCTACACAGCAGTGTAACGTCTCTTCTACCCGATGTAATCTCTACTTAAACATGGTGCTCAATGCTATATATTATTTCCCAATGATCTATGGCTATCTGATGATGTTTGAGTAGATTCGTTTTGTCCTATGGGTTGATTGATGATCATGATTGGTTTCAGTTGTATATTTTATTTTGGTGTTGTCCTATGGTGTCGGATTCGGGGTTCTGCAAAACCTTGATAGGTTCGAACTCTGGGATGCGTACGAAGAACTCGTCCTCCCCAGTCTGCCTGCTTAACGATTCCACGGCCTAGCTCGATGAACCCAAGGGACAAGAGACACAGTGGTTTATCCTGGTTCGGGCCACCTTGCGGTGTAATACCCTACTCCAGCTTTGTGGTGGATTGCCTTGAAGGGCTGAGGATGAACTAGTAAGTGGTAGAACAGCCTCAGGAGGTGAGGTGTTCTTGGGCTCGATGAGCTGGTGAGTTGGTCAGGGTGGAATGGATCCATCCTCCCTATGGTGGTGGCTAAGTCCTATTTATAGTGGCATTGGTCCTCTTCTCAAATGTAGGCGCGAAGGGATCCCACAACGGCCAAATTTGAAGGGAGACAACTAGTACAAGTTATCCTGACAAAAGTGGTCTTCGCCTACAAAAGCCTCTTGTGGTGACGCTGCAGTGGGCTCCGCGATGACCTCCGTCCTGCCGTCCTGGCGGTGTTGGTCTTGCTGCACCAGAATGGAAACCTTTGCTTGATTCCCTGGGACTCCACGCCTGCGCTTGCCTCCTGAGCACCGAAGAGGAAACTAGTACACTGTGCCCACTAGCGCCCGCCTAGCCTTGGTCGCCATGGCTCATGTCATATGAACCTCGTGAGATGCTGCTTGCATAGATATCTCCGCTCCTCGGGAGCCAGCCTAGGGAGGCCGCCCCCAGGGAGGTCTTGGTGTCATCGGCCTCATGAGGCTTGGCCCCTCGCGAGGGTCTTGGGTTGTCGTTTCCTAAAGCTGGGTCGTACAAGGCCGTTGGTTGAGCCATGCCGTGGGCTGTAGGCAGGCAAGTCTGGGTACCCCCGGTCCCAGGACGCCGACAGTACCCCCCGGGCCCAAGGCGCGCTCGGACTTGGCTTCGAGGCGAAGCCAAAGGGCAAGTGCGGAGCACCACGGGCCCTAACCACCTGCGGCCTTGGTCGACGCCTGGCGATTGATGGGACATGGGTGTCTCCGCTTCCCCACGCTGCCTCGGCAACCGTTTGACTTGATGAGACCCTGCTGCATGCAGAGAAAAACCATCATTACATGCGATCATGGAGGCCGGTGGTTGGCCTCCTCCCAGCGATAAATGGGGAGTCCCGAGGCGGCCCCGCGGCAATATAAATGGGGAGAGGGGCGGAGCCCCCCTTGCTCATATCTATCTTACCTTGCTGCAGTATCCATGGCGCCAATCAAGAGATTCTCCATAGTGGAGAAGGGAAAGACCCCCGGGAGGAGCCGGGGCTGCTCCCGCTGAAGAAGAGGCTCGGCCGCCCTCGTGATGCCGGTGGGAGGCCAGAGGTGACGAGGCCTTGCTACGAGCGGCCTCCGCCTCACTTCCCGCTCCCTCTGTACACCCAAGCGCAAGGCTACGGAGAAGGCGGCAGTGCCCCGCCGCGCGAGCCATGGCCGTGGTGGCTAGGCTGGGGTTGCACTGGCTGCTGGCCTGTGAACCCACGCCGAAGGCTCCTCGCGTGAGTTCTGGTGTGGGCGGTGATGCCCCCGCGCACGTGGATCCAGCTCCCGTAGTTCTTCGCCAAGGAAATGCCGCCGAGAGGGCAGCAGCGACGACTCCTGGGAGTCCAGCGATTCTCCGGAGTCGAGTGACGACAGCTACGTGCCACCGAGCTCTCACCATGCTCGGAGCATGGCAGCGGCGTCCCCTCGGCATCGCCGGTGATGCCCGGTAGCCTGGGCTCCTTGAAGTTCTTTTCTTTTGTTCCCTGCGAGGAATTGAGACGAACCCCGTGGGGGTATGTAAGAAAAACTGTAATGCTTTTGCTCCAATGTTTACCTCTTCTAGTATGAGTCTGCAATTGTGTGTCTCGCTTCGGCATTGTCCCCCCTTTTCGTTCTCGTGGTAGCTTAGCGCTCTACGTAGGCAGGTCCCAGTCCCCAGGTAGGCTTCGGTCGTCGCTGGTATGGCAAGTCGAATTGCCGTGGTCAAGACCAGGAGGTGAGCGGCTCAGGGTCCAGTAAGAGCTCCTGAAGCGCGATGCTCAACAGGTCTCATTTGGCGTGCAAGCAGCTTCTTGAAGGCCGAAAGGAAATCAGCATTGCCAGAGCAAGATTGCGAGAGTCGGGAATTCTAGGCAATGGGTTTACACTGATACGCATAGGTGACTTATCATAATGATCCTGAGGTGATTCCTTCGCGCGGCGCCTGATCGTGCTTTAGCGGTGGTGCTACTAGGTAGGGCTCACGCCAACCTCCCCTTTTCCTCACTCATCTGAGTGCTCTACGTCCTTAGGTCCCAACCCTCAAGTGAGACTCAGCCGCCGCTAGTATGCCAGGTCGCGATGTCGTGGTCAAGGCCAGGGGGTGAGGGCTGGAGAGTCGGTAGGACCTCCTGAGACGCGGTGCTCAAGAACACCCCCCCTTTAACACGCAAGCGAATTGCATAAAAAGGGGACAACCGACGGGGCCGCCTATAGTTAAGCTCTGTGGATTCCTGCTGGTTCCGAAAGGAGAATGTAACTCATAATCACGTTCGTTGTCCTGCCTCTGATCTTTCCGCAAGAAGATGAAGGCAATGACGATCTGGTGAGGTGACGTGCGCGGGGCGGGCCACGAGCCAGAGCTCGATCTCTTAGGTTTGTCAACGTTGCAGGGATGGACCCGAGCACAAGTGTCGTGCCAGCATGTGTAGCCCCCGTTGCGGGATGAGCAGGAGGCCGGTCAGCAACGCGGGAGGCCATGAAGGGCAATGAATAATAGGCAAGTAGGTGATAACATAAATCAACTCATGGATAAGGTAAAGCTAGTTTTGATAGATGCCAAACGATACATGCCACAGGGATAGACCCACGTGGCCTAGGGATGATGCAGCCCGACTTGCACCTGTCGGATGTGGGGTACCGGCAAACCCTTAAGGTTCGAACACTAGGGTGCGCGCGAAGTCTTTCCCTCCTACCGATCTACGCCCTAGCTCACTAAGATCTCGTGGACGAACTCGACGATCTCACAACACAGAGAGACACGAGGTTTATACTGGTTCTGGCCACCGTTGTGGTGTAATACCCTACTCCAGTGTGGTGGTGGTGGATTGCCTCTTGGGCTGATGAAGAATAGTACAAGGGAAGAACAACCTCCTGAGGTTGAGGTGTTCTTGTGCTTGGTGTCTAAGCGGGTGAGAGCTGGGTGAATTGCTCGATCAGTTCAACCTACCTCTACTGTGGTGGCTAGCTCTACTTACATAGGCCCTGGTGTCGGTGTCAAAACCGGCGGATCTCGGGTAGGGGGTCCCGATCTGTGCGTCAAGGCTGATGGTAACAAGAAGTAAGGGACACAGGTGTTTACCCAGGTTCGGGCCCTCTCGGTGGAGGTAAAACCCTACTTCCTGCTTGATTAATATTGATGATATGGGTAGTACAAGAGTAGATCTACCACGAGATCGTAGAGGCTAAACCCTAGGAGTTAGTCTATGATGGTATGAATGTAATTATGATCGGCCTTCTAAGGACCAACCTCTCCGGTTTATATAGACACCAGAGAGGGCTAGGGTTTACATGGAGTAGGTTACAAGGAAGGAAATATAATATCCGGATCGCCAAGCTTGCCTTCCACGCCAAGGAAAGTCTCATCCGGACATAGGCCGAAGTCTTGAGTCTTGTATCTTCACGCTTCAATAGTCCGGACGTTGTACACAGTCCGGCTGTCCGGATACCCCCAAATCCAGGACTCCCTCACCTGGTCCTCTTCCCAAATATCGAGCAGGAAGGGAGCCAACAACGGTGGGCAAATTTGAAGGGGGACATCTAGTACAAGCTATCCTGACAAAAGTGGTCTTTGCCTTCGGAAAGCTCTGGTGGTGACGCCGTCTTGGGCTCCTCGATGACCTATGTCTTGCCGTCCCCCTGGTCTTGGTCTCGTTGCACCAATAGCCTGATGCCTCGGTACTCCTCGCCTGCGCTGGCCTCCTTAGGACCAAAGAGGAAACAAGGACGCTGCGCGCGCTAGCGCCCGCCTGGCATCGTTCGTCATGGCTCATGTCACGAGAGCCTCGTGAGGTTTTGCCCTGCCTTGATACCTCCCCTCCTCGCGAGCCTTCCTGACTAGGCCACTCCTGAGGAGGTCTTATGTCGTCCACCTCGCGAGGCTTGGACCCTCGCGAGGGTCTTGGATGCCTTGTTGATGAAGATGTGTCGTACGGCCTGCTGGCTTAGCCATGCCATGGGCCGCAGGCAGGCAGGTCTGGGGAACCCGTTCCCAGAATGCCGACAGTAGCCCCCGGGCCCAAGGTGCGCTCGGGCTTGGCTTCACGGCGAAGCCAAGGGTCAAGTTCGGAGCACGGCGGGCCCCAAAAGCCTGCGGCCTCGGTTGACGCGTGGCGGTTGATTGGACGTGGGCGTCTCCACTTCCCATGCTGCCTCGCAAACTTCACTACTTGACAAGTCCCTGCGACATGCAAGGAAAACCATCATCACCTGCGATCGTGGGAGACGCCCGTTGGCCTTCTTCTGCTATAAATGGGGAGGGGGTGGAGCCCTCGTCGCCCATCTCTTCCTCGCTTGCTTGCTTCTTCCTCCTTGCCCCACTTCTATCAACAATGGCGCCTATCAGAAGGTGCTCTGCCGAAGAGAAAGGAAAGGCCACCCGCGATGATCCGGGGCCACTTCCGCCAAAGAAGAGGTTGATCCATCGTCGTGATGAAGTGTTGATGTAGGTGGTGACGAGGCCTTGGTGCGAGCAGCCTCCTTCGGGGTATCCGCTACCCTTGTACGCCCGAGCCGAGGGCTCAGGAGGGCGGAGCAATGAGCAGCGCCGCCCATGCTGTGTCCGCGATCGCCACGCCACAGCGACGCGCGCCGTCGCCCCTGGAATCCATGCCACGGATTCCTCGCGCGAGCTGGTGCTGTGTGTGCCGATGCCTCCAAGCTCCTGGATCTGTTTCCCGCGGTTCATCTCCGACGTGATGCTGCCGAGGGGGCCTCTCGAGCTCTGGTTGCAGAACACCGACTGCAGCGATCCGACAAAGGAGCAGAGATCAAAGTGGTCTCCTCCGGCAAGATCTTCATGACTCGCGGCTGGGGTGAGATCGCATTGGTCTGCTGTGCGAGGGGCGCCCTCGCGATCCACTTTGAGTTTGATGGCGCCTCCATGCTCTTCTTGAAGGTCTTCGATGTGGAGGGCTGCCGCCTGGAGTGCTGCCCTGGACAGGAGCGCCAAGATGACGTGCGCTCCGCTCGTGGCCACTCCAGCAGCAGCAGCCCTTGGGAGTCCAGCAGCTCTCCTGAGCTCTGTGAGACTCCGGAGACGAGCGACCACAGCTACGTGCCCCCGAGCTCTTGCCGCGCTCGGAGCAGAGCCGCAGCATCCGACCGTCGCCGCCGCTGATCTGGATGGGGTTGGCGCCGGCCTCCCGTGGCCCACTGTTGATGATGGCGTCCTCCACGGAAGGATGTAGATAGGATTCCCCTTAGTATTAGCTTTTGCTTCCCGCGAAGAATCATGAATCGCCCCGTGGGGGCATGTAAGGATCTGCAATGTCTTTTGTACTTATCTTCCTTGCTATGAGAATTTGGTGAACGCACGTCCCGTTAAGGCTGGGTCCCCCCTTTCTTTCCTCGCGATAGCTTGTTGCTCTACGCTGACGGGTCCCGGTCCCCAGGCAGGCTACAGCCGTCGCTGGTATGCCAGGTCGCAATGCCGTCGTCAAGGCCAGCGGCCCGAGGTCCAGTAAGAGCCCTTGAGGCGCGATGCTCAGGAGGTCCCCCTTAGCGCTCAAGCAACCATGGTAAGGCGAGAAAGGGAGTTGACGTGGCCGCAACGGGGTTGCGGCAAGGCATGAGTGACCATTAGGCCCAAACATTTAGCTGATCCGAGGGTGGGACTTATCTTGTTGACTTCGTGGCAACTCCTGACGTTGCTCTAGGGCCGCGTGCCTACTCGTGCGACATAGCTAGGCCGGCCGATACAAGTTTCCCTCCCCTCATGCTCTCCTTAGTGCTCTACGTCCTCAGGTCCCGGCCCTCGAGCGAGCTCAGCCGTCGCTGGTATGCCAGGTCGCGATGCCATGGTCAAGGCCAGGGGTGAGGGCTGGAGAGCCAGTAAGAGCTCCAGAGTCGCGATGCTCGGGAGCCCCCTTTTAACGCGCAAGCGAATTGCACGAGAGAAAAGGAGAATTGCGGTGCCGCCTGCTACCCTTCCCATGGGATCCCTGTGAACAGGCACAAGAAGAAACACGGTTTGCCGCTACAACTGTCAGTCTACCGCTGGTTGCTCCAGATGAAGTGAAGGCACTAAGGGCCTGGTGAGGTGACGTGCGTGGGGCGTGCCGCGAGCCAGAGCTCGACCATTCAGATTTTTCGACGTGGCAGGGACGGACCCATGCACCAGCGCCGTGCCTATGAGGAGGCCCCATAGGAGGCAATGATCGAACAGGTGATAGCAGTTGGCAGGTTAAGCATGGAAAGCAGGTCAACTTGGATAAATGCAGGAAGATCCATGCCACCGGGTCCGGCCCGAGCAGCTTGGGGATGATGCAGCCCAAGGGGCGCCCCCAGCAAGGTAAGCTAAAGACATAAGCAAAAGGGATACATGCTGCAGGGACGGACCCACGCGGCCTGGGAATAGTGCAGCCCGAGGGGCGCTCCCAGCTAAGTAGAGTTGGTGCAGCTGAAGGTGTGCGTTGAAGGAGCGACTCTGCATGACCCACCAGAGCCCTGAGCCTCAGGAGGCTCTCGGGTCTCGGGAGGTTCCCTGAAGACCGTCTCTATTTCCTCCAGGACGGCTTGGTACCTGGCCTCTTGAGCCGCCAGGACATGCCGCATGTTCCACTGATAGGTTGATGCCATGCTCGGCAAGCCGAAGGGCATGCAAACGCAGCTGTGTAGAAGGCCCTCATAGCGGCCCACACGTGAAGGCCAGAAGCGCTCCTGAGATGCGGCCCTGTTGAGCCCTGGGACATCGATGCAGACACGCAGCCCAACATCCTTGCCAGGATGGGGAGCTGTGCCTCATGAGCGGCTGTCGCCACGCATGGCTCTTGCGTCTTGCAGTTCCTGAGTGGTCTTGGTGATGAACTCCTGAGTGGTGGGCACTCCTTGCCCTGTGCTCTCCTGAGGAACATGTGCCGCGAAGCACGCTTCCAAGTGGTGCCCAAGCGCCTCCCTCGTGAGGTTGGCAAGGTCTGAGGCCCTCCAAAAGAGAGCCCCCGAGCCCTGCACGAGGTGGGCGCCAGGCGCACCTTCCTATGCAATGAAGGGAGGCGCCCCTGTGACGGACGCTGATCCTGATGAGACTCCTGCCGCGACGCCATCCTCCTGAGGTCCTGCGCGGTGCAGCTGCTTCTTCTTGGGGATGGCCTCCGGAGGGCCCTCACTTTGCTGTCGGGGTCGTCGATTGCTACAACTTGGAAGGCGCGCTCGAGGGAGCACACCGCATCCACCTCTTCACATGGGACCATGATGATTCCTCCGCTTCCCGGCATCTTGAGGACATTGTAGCCATGATGGGTGATTGCCATGAACTTGGCTAGGGCTGGATACCCGAGGATGGCATTGTACGGCAGGTGGATGTGTGCAACGTCGAAGTCGATGAGCTCGGTGTGGTAGTTCTTGCGCTCTCCGAAGGTGACAGGCAGGCGGACCTGCCCTATCGGTGTGGTGGAACCGTCGGTCACTCCTGAGAAAAGCTTGGTAGGCTGGAGCTGCTCATATGGCTCTTGGAGGTTGTCGAACGTGTCGACGGACAAGATGTTGAGCCCTGTGCCGCCATCGATGAGGGTCTTGGTAACCCGCACATTGCTGATGACTGGGAACACAACATCGGGAGGGCGCCGGCGGTGGCAGTGCACTTGAGCTAATCCGCCTAGTTGAAAGTGATGGCGCATTGGGACCACTTGAGCGGGCGCGTGGCCTCGAGCTTGGGGAGCACCGCGTTCACCTCATGAGCGAACTGTTTGAAGATGCACTGAGAGGCTGGGGCCTGGGCGCCGCCCAAGATGCAGGCGATTGCACGCGGCTCCTAGAAGCCCCCAGCCCCCTCGTCCTGGTGGTGGTCATCGTTCCTTCTTGGTGGCGGCAGCGGAGGAAGACCGGCGTTGCCTTGGGGGCGATCCTCACGAGGCTGGTCCCTCCAGGCGCCCTCGCGAGGTTTTTCCTGCCAGCGGTCCTCATGAGGCCGGTCGCGCCATTCCTAGCGCGGGCCATGGTTGTCCCAGCGTCCGCCTCCACGTCCTCCTCCGCGCCTATAGCCCCGATCGCTGCACTCGGGGCGTCGACCGAAGCGTCCTTCTCATATGGCTCTGAGCTCTTGACAGTCACTGGTGTTGTGGGTGTTCAGGTTGTGGAAGGCGCAGAACGGTCAGTTGTTCTTGGAAGACTCGAGCTGATCTCTGCCCCGCTTGGTGTCGGGCTCCACTGCGAGCACAACTGCCTCCTTGCGCTTCACGTCCTTGGCCTTGGCCTTCTTCTCCTCTGCACCCGCAGCTGGCAGCTCAAGAAGAGAGAGGCGCCCTTCCTCAGCTCTTGCGCACTTGGTCGCCAGGTTGAACAGCTCCTGAGATGTGCAGAGCTCCTCGTGGATAGCTCTTCCTTCATCTTGACGTCACGGATGCCGTCGGAGAATGCAGAGATGATGGCCTCATCCGTGACCTTGGGGATCTTGAGGCGGGTGTTGTTGAAGCGCTGGATGTACTTCTGAGGGTCTCTCCTGGTTGTTGCTTGATGTGGCGTAGGTCACCCGCGGCCGGCGGGCGATCGCGAGTGCCCTAGAAGTTTGCGACGAAGCGGTCGCGCATCTCGTCCCAGGATGAGATCGAGCCGTGCTGCAGGTTCAGGAGCCAGCAACGTGCTCCATTCTTAAGAGCCATGGGAAACCAGTTCTCCATGACTTTTTCACCGCCGTTGACGGCTTCGATTCTCAGCTCGTAGAGCTGCAGGAACTCCGCGGGGTCGGCGGTGCCGTCGTAGCGAGGAGGCAGATCCGGCTTGAACTTGCCTGACCAGGCGACACTACGCAGCTCGGGGTGAAGGCGCGGCAGCCAGCCGTGGTTGCTGGGCCCCGCTTCAGAAGTGGAGCTTGGTATTGGCGAGGTCCACGCGGTGCCGCTGTGGGCGGCGCGCGGTCTTGACGAGGCGGAGCGGGGAGCACGGGTGCAACTTCTCGCGGCCGTGGGATTTCTTGGCAACTTCTCTCTTCGCGGCGGGCACCGGGCATGGTGGATCACATCGCGGAGCCGCGCACCTTGGTGCCAAGGCACCTTCTTAAGGCATTGGCGGTGGAGGCGCGCCATGGGTCTCGTTGCCCATGGCTGGCTGAGGGTGAGGCAGAGAGAGGGACGGCACCGGGGAGCCCCCTGCGGCGCGGACAAGCTCGGTGACGCGATCGAGCCACTCCTCGTAGAGGTCGTCGACTGGGAGGTAGCGTAGGAGTTCGTTCGCCGGGAGGAGCGCGGCCCGCGCCTCCATGGGAGCGCGGCCCGCGCCTCCATGGGAGCGCGGCGCTCGCGAGACGAAGAACCGGTCGGGGTCAGCGATGGAGTGGCGGTGTGGCCGTCCTGCCGCACCAAAGGATGCAGCGAGGATGCCTGCTGCTCGTTCCCCGCCGGGCCAGTGGCAGCATTGGCGGTGGAAGACGGAGAACAACGAGGTGGCCCGTCGACGGGAGCCGTCTGAGCGACGCGGGCGATGAGGGCAGCCCGACGCTCAGCTCGAGCACGGCGAGCGTCCGCCATGGAGGCGACGGAGCGACCGAGCGACTGATCGATGAGAGGGAGGCTACAATGCACCCCTACCTGGAGCGCCAAATGTCGGATGTGGGATTCCGGCAAACCCTTAAGGTTTGAACACTGGGGTGCGCGCGAAGTCTTTCCCTCCTACCGATCTACACCCTAGATTGCTAAGATCTCGCGTACGAACTCGACGAACTCGCAACGCAGAGAGACATGAGACTTATACTGGTTCAGGCCACTGTTGTGGTGTAATACCCTACTCCAGTGTGGTGGTGGTGGATTGCCCTTTGGCTGATGAAGAATAGTACAAGGGAAGAACAACCTCCTGAGGTTGAGGTGTTCTTGTGCTTGGTGTCTAAGCAGGTGAGAGCTAGGTGAATTGCTCGATCAGTTCAACCTACCTCTACTGTGGTGGCTAGCTCTACTTATATAGGCCCTGGTCCTCTTCCCAAATATCAAGCGGGAAGGGAGCCAACAACGGCGGGCAAATTTGAAGGGGGACAGCTAGTACAAGCTATCCTGACAAAAGTGGTCTTCGCCTCTGGAAAGCTCTTGTGGTGACATCGTCTTGGGCTCCACGATGACCTCCATCTTGCCGTCCTCCTGGTCTTGGTCTTGTTGCACCAATATAGCAACCTTTTTCTGATGCCTCCGTACTCCTCACCTGCGCTGGCCTCCTTAGCACCAAAGAGGAAACAAGGATATAGCGCGTGCTGGCGCCCGCCTGGCGCCCGCCTGGCATCGTTCGTCATGGCTCATGTCACGAGAGCCTCATGAGGTTTTGCCCTGCCATGATACCTCCGCTCCTCGTGAGCCTGCCTGACTAGGCCACTCCCGAGGAGGTCTTGTGTCGTCCACCTCGTGAGGCTTGGACCCTCACGAGGGTCTTGGATGCCTTGTTGATGAAGATGTGACGTACGGCCTGCTGGCTTAGCCATGCCATGGGCCGCAGGCAGGCAGGTCTGGGGACCCCCGTTCCCAGAATGCCGACAGCGCCCCCAATTGAGTGAATCAAAGACGCAAAAGGATACATGTCGCAGGGACAGGCCCATGCGAACTGGGGATAATGCAACCCGTGGGGCGCCCCCAACTGAATAAACCTGAAAATGTCACCTGGCACCGTTGCTGAAGAAGTGTTGAAGTAGCTGAAGACGCACGCTGAAGAAGTTGCTTCTCTCGAGCCACCTGGGTCCTGAACCTCGGGAGGCTCCGGGGGCTTAGGAGGCTTATGGAGAACCGTCACCATTTCCACCAGGACTGCCTGGTGCATGGCCTCCTGAGCCGCCAGAACGCTCCGCAGGTGGCGCTGGAAGGTGACAGCCGCATTCGGCAGGACGAAAGGCATGCGAGCGTAGCTGTGAGGGGGGCCCTCGGACCGACCAATGCGCGATGGCCAGAAGTGCTCCTGAGATGCGGCCCTATTGAGCCCTGGAATGTTGACGCATGCGCGTAGCTCGTTATCCTCGCCAGGACAAGGAGCCACACCAGGTGGTGGGCGGCGGTCGCCGCGCATGGCTCTCGCCTCTTGAAGCTCCTCGGTTGCCTTTGTGATGAACTCCTGAGAAATAGGCACCTCGTGCCTTCTGCCCTCCTGGCGGAAGCGCACACTGAAGCATGCCTCCACGTGGTGCTCGAGCGCCTTCCTTGTGACGTTGGCTAGGATAGAGGCCCTCCAGAGCAAAACCCCCGAGCCTGCCTGAGAGGGGCGCCGGGCGCGCCTTCCTATGCAAGAGAGGGAGGCGCCCCATTCGTGGGCGCTGGTCCTGAGGTGATCCCGCTGGAGACACTGCTTCTTCTTGGGAACAACCTCAGGAGGGTAGATGGTGCCTTCGTCATCTGGGTTCTAGACTGCCGCAGCTTGGTAGGCACGCTCGAGAGAGCACACTGCGTTCTTCTCCTCGCAAGCGATCGTGATGATGCCGCGGTTCCTTGGCATCTTGAGGACGTTGTAACCACGATGAGTCATTGACATAAACTTGGCCAGGGTTGGGTACCCAAGGATGGCGTTGACGGAAGACGGATGTGGGTGACATCGAAGTCGGTGAGCTTTGTGTGGCAGTTGTCACGCTGGACAAAGGTGACAGGGAGGCGGATCAGCCCTGTCGGGGTTGTGGAGCCGTCGGTCACTCCTGAGAAGGGCTTGGTGGGATGCAGCTAATCGTAGGGCACTTGGAGGCAGTTGAACATCTTGATGGAAAGAACATTGAGGGCTGCACCGCCATCGATGATGGTCTTGGTGACGAGGATGTTGCTGATGATGGGTGAGCAGAGCATCGGGAGAGCGCCGACAGTTGCTGCGCACTTGAGCTGGTCGGACAAGCTGAAGGTGATGATGCACTTGGACCACCTGAGCGGGCGCGTGGCCTCGAGCCTGGCGAGGGCCGCGTTCACCTCACAGGGGAACTGCTTGAAGAGGCGTTGTGAGGCTGGGGCCTGAGCACCAACTAGGATACAGGCAATGTCACGAGGCTCCTGGAAGCCCCCAGCCCCCTCGTCCTGGTGGTGCTCGTCGTTCCGTCTTGGTGGTGGTGGCAGCGAAAGGAGGTCGGCGTTGCCCTGAGGGCAGTCCTCACGAGGTTGATCTCTCCAGGCGCCCTCACGAGGCTGGACCTGCCAGCGGTCCTCACGAGGCTGTTCACGCCACCCCTGGCGGGGCCGCGGTCATCCCAGCGTCCTCCACTTCGGCCTCCTCCGCGGCTGTAGCCTCAATCATTGCACTCGGGGTGACGACCGAGGCGCCCGTCACGGATGGCCCTGAGCTCTTGGTAGTGATTGGTGTTGTGGCTGTGTACGTTGTGGAAGACCCAGAACGGACGGCTGCCCTTGGATGACTCTGGGTGGTCGCAGCCGCGCTTCATCTCTGGTTCAACCGCGAGCCCGGCTGCCCCTTGCGCTTCACATCCTTGGCCTTGGCCTTATTGTCTTCTGGGCCGGCTGCTGGGAGCTCGAGGAGGGAGAGGCATCCTTCCTCGGCTCTCGCGCACTTGGTCGCCATGTTGAACATCTGCAGAGCCGTGCACAGGTCCTCGTGTATGGAGAGCTCCTCCTTCATCTTGACATCGCGGACACCATCAGAGAATGATGATATGATGGCCTCATCCGACACCTTGGGGATCTTGAGAAGAATGCTGTTGAAGCGTTGGATGTACTTCTGCAGGGTTTCCCCTGGCTGCTGCTTGATGCCCCACAGGTCACCCGCAGCAGGCGGGCGGTCACGGGTGCCCTGGAAGTTGGCGACAAAATGCTCGCGCATCTCGCCCAAGGAAGAGATTGATCCCACGGGCAGGTTCAGGAGCCACGAGTGCGCGTCGTCCTTGAGAGCCATGGGAAACCAGTTCTCTATAACTTTCTCGTCGCCATTGGCCGCCTCGATGCTCAGCTCGTAGAGCTGCAGGAACTCAGTAGGGTCGGGGGTGTCGTCGTAGCGTGGAGGCAGGTCGGGCTTGAACTTCCCTGGCTAGACGACGCTGCGCAACTCGGGAGTGAAGGCGCGGCAGCCCGCGGTGGTCACGGGAGCTCGTCATGGAGGTGCAGCCTGGTCTTGGTACTCGTGCGCCACCACCGCAGGAGGCGCATGGTCTTCCCGTGGTGGTGCTGGGAGCGTGAGAGCATCTTCTTGCGGCCGCTGGACCTCCTGGCGCTTTCTTCTTCACACGCGGGCGCCCTGCGCGGCGGGTCATGCCGTGGGGCCATGTGCCTTGGTCCGAGGGTGACGTCTTGACGAGGAGGTGGTGGAGGTGCTCCATGGGCTACGTCACCCGCGGCAGGCGGTGGGCGAGGCAGCGAGAGGGACGGTGCAGGAGAGCCCCTAGCGGTGCTGACAAGCTCGGCGATGCAGTCCAGCCAGTCTTCATATAAGTCATTGACGGGGCGGTAGCGCAGGAGCTCGCGCGCCATGAGTGATGTCTACTACACAACCTTCTTCTTGTAGACGTTGTTGGGCCTCCAAGTGCAGAGGTTTCTAGGACAATAGCAAATTTCCCTCAAGTGGATGACCTAAGTTTTATCAATCATTGGGAGGCGTAGGATGAAGATGGTCTCTATCAAACAACCCTGCAACCTAATAACAAAGAGCCTCTTGTGTCCCCAACACACCCAGTACAATGGTAAATTGTATAGGTGCAGTAGTTCAGCGAAGAGATGGTGATACAAGTGCAATATGGCTGGTAGATATGGGTATTTGTAATTTGAAATTATAAAAACGGTAAGGTAGCAAGTGGTAAAAGTGAGCGTAAACAGTATTGCAATGCTAGGAAACAAGGCCTAGGGTTAATACTTTCACTAGTGCAGTTCTCTCAATAAGGATAACATAATTGGATCATATAACTATCCCTCAACATGCCACAAAGAGTCACTCCAAAGTCACTAATAGCGGAGAACAAACGAAGAGATTATTGTAGGGTACGAAACCACCTCAAAGTTATTCTTTTCGATCAATCCATTGGGCTATTCCTATAAGTGTCACAAACAGCCCTATAGTTCGTAGTAAAATAACACCTTAAGACACAAATCAACCAAAACCCTAATGTCACCTAGATACTCCAATGTCACCTAGTATCCGTGGGTATGATTATACGATATGCATCACACAATCTCATATTCATCTATTCAACCAACACAAAGAACTTCAAAGAGTGCCCCAAAGTTTCTACCAGAAAGTCAAGATGAAAATCGTGTGCCAACCCCTATGCATAGATTCCCAAGGTCACGGCCCGCAAGTTGATCACCAAAACATACATCAAGTGAATCAATAGAATACCCCATTTTCACCACGGGTATCCCACGCAAGACATACATCAAGTGTTCTCAAATCCTTATAGACTCAATCCGATAAGATAACTTCAAAGGGAAAACTCAATCCATTACACGAGAGTGGAGGGGGAGAAACATCATAAGATCCAACTATAATAGCAAAGCTCACGATACATCAAGATCGTGCCATATCAAGAACACGAGAGAGAGAGAGAGAGAGAGAGAGAGAGAGAGAGAGAGATCAAACACATAGCTACTGGTACATACCCTCAGCCCCGAGGGTGAACTACTCCCTCCTCGTCATGGAGAGAGCCGTGATGATGAAGATGGCCACTGGTGATGGATCCCCCCTCCAGCAGGGTGCCAGAACAGGGTCCCGATTGGTTTTTGGTGGCTATAGAGGCTTGCAGCGGTGGAACTCCCGATCTAGGTTTCTTTTTGGGGTTTTCTATATTTATAGGAATTTTTTGCGTCGGTCTCACGTCAGGGTGGGTCTCCGAGTCATCCAAGAGATAGGGGGCGTGCCCAGGGGGTAGGGCACACCCTCCACCCCTGTGGATGGCTCGGGACTCTTCTGGCCCAACTCTTTTACTTCGAGGGCTTCTTTTGGTCCATAAAAAATCCACAAAAATTGGCAGGTCAATTGGACTCCATTTGGTATTCCTTTTCTATAGAACTCAAAACAAGGAAAAAACAGAAACTAGCACTAGGCTCTAGGTTAATAGGTTAGTCCCAAAAATCATATAAAACAGCATATAAATGCATATAAAACATCCAAGATGGATAATATAATAGCATGGAACAATCAAAAATTATAGATACGTTGGAGACGTATCAAGCATCCCCAATCTTAATTCCTGCTCGTCCTCGAGCAGGTAAATGATAAAAACATAATTTCTGATGTGGAATGCTACCTAACATATTTATCAATGTAATCTTCTTTATTGTGGCAAGAATATTCAGATCCATAAGATTCAAAACAAAAGTTTAATGTTGACATGAAAACAATAATACTTCAAGCATACTAACAAAGCAATCATGTCTTCTCAAAATAACATGGCCAAAGAAAGCTATCCCTACAAAATCATATAGTCTGGCTATGCTCTATCTTCATCACACAAAATATTTAAATCATGCACAACCCCGATGATAAGCCAAGCAATTGTTTCATACTTTTGATGTTCTCAAACTTTTTCAATCTTCACGCAATACATGAGCGTGAGCCATAGACATAGCATTATAGGTGCAATAGAATGGTGGTTGTGGAGAAGACAAAAAGGAGAAGATAGTCTCACATCAACTAGGCGTATCAACGGGCTATGGAGATGCCCATCAATAGATATCAATGTGAGTGAGTAGGAATTGACATGCAACGGATGCACTAGAGCTATAAGTGTATGAATGCTCAAAAAGAAACTAAGTGGGTGTGCATCCAACTCGCTTGCTCACGAAGACCTAGGGCATTTTGAGGAAGCCCATCATTTGAATATACAAGCCAAGTTCTATAATGAAAGGTTCCCACTAGTATATGAAAGTGACAACATAGGAGACTCTCTATCATGAAGATCATGGTGCTACTTTGAAGCACAAGTGTGGTAAAAGGATAGTAGCATTGCCCCTTCTCTCTTTTTCTCTCTTTTTTGGGGCCTTTCTCATTTTTATGGCCTCTTTTTTATTTTTATTTTATTTTTCGTCCAGAGTCTCATCCCAACTTGTGGAGGAATCATAGTCTCCATCATCCTTTCCTCACATGGGACAATTCTCTAATAATGATGAGCATCACACTTTTATTTACTTACAACTCAAGATTTACAACTCGATACTTAGAACAATATATGACTCTATATGAATGCCTCCAGTGGTGTACAGGGATGTGCAATGAATCAAGAGTGACATGTATGAAAGAATTATGAAGGTGGCTTTGCCACAAATACGATGTCAACTACATGATCATGCAAAGCAATATGACAATGATGAAGCGTGTCATAATAAACAGAACGGTGGAAAGTTGCATGGCAATATATCTCGGAATGGCTATGGAAATGCCATAATAGGTAGGTATGGTGGCTGTTTTGAGGAAGGTATATGGTGGGTGTATGGTACCGGCGAAAGTTGCGCGACACAAGAGAGGCTAGCAATGGTGGAAGGGTGAGAGTGCGTATAATCCATGGACTCAACATTAGTCATAAAGAACTCACATACTTATTGCAAAAATCTATTAGTTATCGAAATGAAGTACTACGCGCAAGCTCCTAGGGGGATAGATTGGTAGGAAAATGTCGGTGTACAAAAGTAGGGGCACCCCTTTGTACCCCTTTACTTGTGCACGTGCAGTCGGAGCCGCGCGCCGCGGCCACCCTAAGCAGGGCAGAGGAGGGGAGCCGGAGAGAAGCCAAAGCACAAGATGGCCAAGGTAACGCCAAGACCAAGGACACAAAGGACAGAAGGGCGAAGTAGGCTCCCCCGGCAAGACCCTTGCCAGGGAAGCCCCGGCAAGGGCCTTGCCGGGGCGGCACGCCCGATGCAACAGAGTGAGCCACCCTTGAGCCCATGGGTTCCAGTCCAACCAACTACATTGGAACTAGAGCTCAGGAGGCACCTCCGTGGTGGCATGCAGATCTTTGTCAAGATCATAAACATGCGAGATCAGATGAGGACCAAAAGACGGTGACCCTCCGCGGGATCCCGGCCGAGGGAATCCACAAGACCCCCGGCAAGCGCCTTGCCGGGGATGACCACAACACCACAGCAAGACCCTTGCCGGGCCTCCCTGCAAGACCCTTGCCGAGGGCGCCAGCAGGGCCACGTCCAGGCCCGCACCAGCCAAGACTCCGCTGTCGTTCCCAAGCAGCTGCTAGCTCAACCAGCTGGGCAGGCACCTGCGTGGCGACGGGCGGCTTCCGAGCCAACTCAGCAAGCACCTGTACGGTGGCATGCAAATCTTCATGAAGACCCTACCACCGCGCCACCTCAGCTGCCTGCCTGCCTACATGGCGTCGCATGCATCGCTGGCCCGGGCGTGTGTCGAAGCAAGGCGAGGCAGCGACAGACGGGACGGGCCTCGTTCCCGCCCTCGATAAAGCTAAGGGACACCTAAGCTACGCATTAAATGCATCTTGTCCTGGAACACAGGCGATAAGCTCGCGGCACTGTATACCTTTCCACCTCCTGTGTGCCACTGTGGCAGCCCCTTTCGACTCTTTTGAACTACGCAGCCACCATAGCTAGTTTGAGAGCTCAAGAACTCTATCAAATACACACCAAAGCATGACTAGGGTATTACGCATCCTCGTGGCCCGAACCTGGGTAAACGATCCGTGTGCTTCCTATTAGACCTACTCTCCTCACGACCCCGTGCCCGCCAACCGTAGTAGGGATTCTTGTGATCCCATAGGTGTCATTTCCCACCGACATCTTTGGCGCGATAGGTAGGGGGCGCAGTCGTGACAATCTGGTTTTGCAGCCAGCCTAGCAGTTTCTCGTGGCCACGGCTTCTGGAGAAGAAGACGGCCAAGAGAGCGGCGCTGCCTCTAGGCATGAGGGGCGCTTGTGTGGTGACAAGAAAGCTAAGTCATGCCGAAGTTTAAATATTTCCTTTTTATATAAGGTAACCCGCCTCGGAGATCTTGTTATTTGTTTGGAAAACCTGCACGCAAAGGGGCCCTCCCGCAATTGGCAACGCCCTTGTTCTGTTTCGATCCCGCTCAACAGCTCAAGCGGCCGCATAGTGGCGGGGTAGCACTACAAAAAAAAGACACATCCATGACATTTTGGGCCAAACAATTTTTTTTTCTGTCATACATATGACACTTCTATGACGATAATTGTGACAAAACCCGGTATCATCATAGATGTGGTGGGCTCCTACTTCTATGACAAAAAATGGGCTTTTCGTCCTGGGCAGGCCGGAGACGCGGCTGCATGACATTCTTTGGGCCGTCCATGACGGAAAAAACCGTGGTAGAAGCGAGGAGGAGGAAAATTTCGGGGAGTTCCCGGCTACGGTGGGAGGTCGGGGGCCAAGCGATGCGTGTTTCTCTCGTACACGTACGTGCGTGTGTGCAAGGCGTTGGCTCTAATCGAACCCGGCGGGCGTTGGGCTCTAATCGAACCAGCGATTGCCTGCGCGAACTACGCGTTATTGAACCCGGCGATCGATCGATGGTCATTAATCGAACCCGATCGGCGATTCGCCGCCATCGCTGCTAATCTGAAGCCGATCGATCTGCCTCTGGGATGAGCGAGGCGTTGCGGCGAAGATTTGGATGAATAGTGAGTGGTGGCGTTGCCTCTGGATGAAAAGGACCACGTGGTGTGGAGGGCTGGATGAGCAGTGAGCGGTGGAGGGTGGTTGTGGAGGGTGGTTGAGCAGGACCCGTGGTGTGGAGGGCTGGATGAATAGTAGACGGTGGAGGGTGCCCGTGGAGGGTGGTTGAACAATAGCCGATGGAGTAGCGCGCGGTGGAGGCTGGATGAAAAGGAGCCCGTGGAGGCTGGAGGAGGTCGACGGTAGCCCGTGGAGGCTGGAGGAGGTCGATGGTGGGATGAACAGTATCCCATGGAGTCCGGTTTTGTGATACGCCACACCCCTCCCGATGAACAGGACCCCCGTTTCGACCGTAAGAGGTCCGTTTCGTCCGTTTTGCGGTACGCCACACCCCTCCCGATCACCAGGAGCCCCGTTTCGACCGTAGGAGGTCCGTTTCATCCGTTTTGCGGTACGCCACACCCCTCCCGATTAACAGGACCCCCGTTTTGACCGTAGGAGGTCAGTTTCCTCCATTTTGCGGTATGCTAGACCCCTCCCGGTCAACAGGACCCCATTTCGAACGTGGCCGGTCGAACACAAGGTCGTTTCCTCCGTTCTGCGGTATGCTAGGCCTCGTTTCCATCGCCTGTTCCGACCAAGCCGGTTGGCTCCCACGCGTTCTGTTGCCTCCCGATGAACACGACGCATTCCGTTGCCTCCCCATGAAGACGACGCATTCCGTTGCCTCCCCATGAACACGACGACAACACTGTTTCCCTGTTCCGACACAGCCAAGTACATGAGCCCTAGCCGTTCGTATGCGCGAGTAGGCGTTTGAGACCCTGCCCGTATGTACACATACGTGGCCGTATTTTCTTTCTTGCACCCTGGCCGATGTACGTACGTGTACATGCTACGTGCGCGCCTCTACTACAACACGTGCGCGCCTCTACTACGACACGTGCGCGCCTCTACATCGACCAGTATGTACGTACACGTTCGCGACCAGAATGACAATGCTACGTACGCTTCGACCAGGTGGGTCCCGACTGTCAGGCACTTCCTTGCCTGCGAAGATGTAGCTGGTGGGTCCCAGCAGTTAGGGGGGCAAATCATTTTGTTTTTCCCCAGACGCACTTCCTTGCGTGCGAAGATGTAGCTGGTGGGTCCCAGCAGTCAGGGGGCGAATCGTTTTTTCGCCCAAACACACTTCCTTGCGTGCGAAGATGTAGCTGGTAGGTCCCAGCAGTCAGGGGGATGAATCGTTTTTTTTTGCTCGGACGCACTACCTTGCGTGCGAAGATGTAGCTGGTGGGTCCCAGCAGTCAGGGGGAAACATTTTTTTCATGAAATACGGTGGCCCGTCCGGTGGATCCCCATTGTCAGGTGGAGGAATAATTATTTTCCGCGTAATAAGGAGGCACTTCCTCGCTGCGGCCGTGGACCCAGCTGTCAGCCTCTCCACGTACAGTCCACGTCCGATGGAAGTCGTTCCTTGACCATGTTGACCACGTCGCGCCGAGAGCACCAGGGCGGTGGACGACGGCGAGGCCTAGGAAGGGGACGACGGGGAGCCGGGGAAGACGCGGCAATGGAAGCCCGCGTGGAGAGGAGTACGAGGGTTCACTGGTTTGGCTGCGGTGTGAGGCTACCGTCGCCGCAGGGCCTGGCCAGCGGTGGGAATAGTAGGGGGTGGCGAGGCCTCCGCGGCAGCACATCCGGCCATGGGAGGCAGGAGCATGCGGCACGACCGGCGCTGCTTTGGGTGGCTGGAGCAAGAAGAACAGAGGTTGAAGAAGCACTACGGCCGTTGGATGGACATCGTACGGTCAGTGGAGCTAGAATCGTTTATACTGACTAAGTTGACAAAGCCCTCCGTCCCCCATCAACTTAGTAGGCCCACAAGTCAGCCTCCCACCAAGGTGGGTCCCAGCTAGCAGGGGGTATTCATTTTTGTTGTGCGTCATAAGGAGGCACTTCCGGTGGGTTCGAGCTGATAGTAGGGGAACATTTTTTTCACGAAATACGGTGGCCCGTCGGGTGGGTCCCAGCAGTCAGGGGCAAACGTTTTTTTCGCGAAATACTGGTTGCCCGTTGATACGTCTCCAACGTATCTATAATTTTTTATTGTTCCATGCTATTATATTACCCCTTTTGGATGTTTACGGGCTTTATTTTACACATTTATATCATTTTTGGGACAAACCTACTAACCGGAGGCCCAGCCCGTATTGCTGTTTTTTTGCCTATTTCAATATTTCGAAGAAAAGGAATTTCAAACGGAGTCCAAACGGAATGAAACCTTCAGGAGCGTGATTTTTGGAACGAACGTGGTCCAGAGGACTTGGAATGCAAGTCAAGAAGCAGCCGAAGCTTCCAAGAGATAGGAGGGCGCCCCCCACCTATAGGGCGCACCCCCTGTCTCGTGGGCCCCTCGGGCATCCACCGACGTACTTCTTCCTCCTATATAAGCCTACGTACCCCGAAAACATCTAGGGAGCGGACGAAACACAATTTCCACCACCGTAACCTTCTGTATCCGCGAGATCTCATCTTGGAGCCTTCGTCGGCACTCTGCAGGAGGGGGAATCGACCATGGAGGGCTTCTACATCAACATCCTTGCCCCTCCGATGAGTTGTGAGTAGTTTACCATAGACCTTAGGGTCCATAGTTATTAGCTAGATGGCTTCTTCTCTCTTTTTGTATCTCAATACAATGTTCCCCCCTCTCTTGTGGAGATCTAATCGATATAAACTCTTTTTGCGGTGTGTTTGTCGAGATCCGACGAATTGTGGTTTATGATCAAGTTTATCTATGAATAGTATTTGAATCTTCTCTGAATTCTTTATGTATGATTGAGTTATCTTTGCAAGTCTCTTCGAATTATCAGTTTGGTTTGGCCTACTAGATTGATCTTTTTTACCATGGGAGAAGTGCTTAGCTTTGGGTTCAATCTTGCGGTGTCCTTACCCAGTGACAGAAAGGGTTGCAAGGCACGTATTGTATTGTTTCCATCGAGGATAACAAGATGGGGTTTATATCATATTGCTTGAGTTTATCCCTCTACATCATGTCATCTTGCTCAATGCGTTACTCTGTTCTTATGAACTTAATACTCTAGATGCAGGCAGGAGTCGGTCGATGTGTGGAGTAATAGTAGTAGATGCAGGCAGGAGTCGGTCTACTTGTTGCGGACGTGATGCCTATATATATGATCATGCCTAGATAATCTCATAATTATTCGCTTATCTATCAATTTCTCGATAGTAATTTGTTCACCCACCGTAATACTTATGCTATCTTGAGAGAAGCCACTAGTGAAACCTATGGCCCCCGGGTCTATCTCTTATCATATTTGCTTCCAATCTACTTTTATTTGCATCTTTACTTTTTTGCATCTATGTTATAATATACCAAAAATATATTTATCATCTTACTATCTTTATTATATCTCACTTTCGCAAGTGGCCGTGAAGGGATTGACAACCCCTTTATTGCGTTGGTTGCGAGTTCTTTGTTTGTTTGTGTAGGTGCGTGGGACTTTTGAGGAGCCTCCTACTGGATTGATACCTTGGTTCTTAAAAACTGAGGGAAATACTTACACTACTATTGCTGCATGAACCTTTCCTCTTCAAGGAAAACCAATGCAAGCTCAAGACGTAGCAAGAAGGATTTCTGGCGCCGTTGCCGGGGAGGTCTTCGCTCAAGTCAAGACATACCAAGTACCCATCACAAACTCATCTCCCTCGCATTTACATTATTTGCCATTTGCCTCTCGTTTTCCTCTCCCCCACTTCACCCTTGCTGTTTTATTCGCCCTCTCTTTCCCAATCTCCTCCTCTCTTTTTCGCTTGCCTTTTTCTGTTTGCTTGTGTGTTAGATCTTTTACCTTGTCGTCATGGCTAGCTCAGTTTTTATCCCTTCGTCTCCCGAGTTTGAAGTTCTCCACTTCAAACAAAGACAACGTGAAAATTTAAAAGACGCTTGGTTTAGGATGTTAGAATCTTATCGTAGTTGTGCTTTGGAAGGAGATTTCAGGATTTTAATTCGCAATTTTTACATTGGGTTAACCTTAGCCCACAAACAACTCCTTGATGTTGCTGCAAAAGGGGAATTTATTGAAATTGATGCTAGTTTCGCTTATGAAATTTTAGAAGGGATAGTAGGAGTACTTCCTCGACAAGAAAGATCATCTTTACCCCTTGAAGGAACCCAAAGTTTAGAGAAACTTCTTGAATTGCAAAAACTTGTTGAACCTTTTAAGAATATTGTTGTAAGGATCAACCGCATGAATAATTTGATCACACTTTACAATAAGCGATTGGATGCCTTAGATCATAGGATCTCTGAGCATGAAGGGAAATGCAAAGAGCCTCCCGGACTTGAGCATAACTCCATTAAAAACATGAGTGTCAAAGATGGCACTACTTAGATCTATCTTCGCTTTTATGCCTAGCTAGGGGCGTTAAACGATAGCGCTAGTTGGGAGGCAACCCAATTTTCTTTATGTTTTTTGTTTTTGCTCCTGTTTAGTAATAAATCTTGCATCTAACTTCTGTTTAGATGTGTTTTTATCTTTTAATTAGTGTTTGTGCCAAGTAGAACCTATAGGATAACCTATGATGATAGTTGATTTGATTCTGCTGAAAAACAGAAACTTTGCGCACGAATTTAGTTTTGTTAAATCACAGAAACGTGCTTTTGCATTGATTCTTTTTGCTGCTGATCAATAAACAAATTGTCCAGGACTTCCTAGTTTGGTAGGATTTTTAGATTTCCAGAAGTTTGTGTTAGTTACAGATTTCTACAGACTGTTCTGTTTTTGACAGATTCTGTTTTTCGTGTGTTGTTTGCTTATTTTGATGCATCTACGGCTAGTAAAATAGTTTATAAACCATAGAGAAGTTGGTATACAGTAGGTTTAACACCAAAATAAATAAATAATGAGTTCATTACAGTACCTTATGTGGTTGTTTTGTTTTCTTTCACTAACAGAGCTTATAAGATTTCCTGTTGAGTTTTGTGTTGTGAAGTTTTCAAGTTTTGGGTAAAGCTTTTATGGACTATGGAATAAGGAGTGGCAAGAGCCTAAGCTTGGGGATGCCCAAGGCACCCCAATATATTCAAGAATAGCCAAAAGCCTAAGCTTGGGGATGCCCCGGGAAGGCATCCCTCTTTAAATCTTCGTTCATTGGTAACTTTACTTGGAGCTATATTTTTATTAGCCACATGATATGTGTTTTGCTTGGGCGTCGTGTATTATATTAGTCTTTGCTTTTTAGTTTACCACAATCATCCTTGCTGTACACACCTTTTGGGAGAAGCCTATTTGATTAGAATTTGCTAGAATACTCTATGTGCTTCACTTATATCTTTTGAGCTTGATAGTTTTTGCTCTAGTGCTTCACTTATATCTTTTAGAGCACGGTGGTGACTTATTTTTGTAGAAATTGCTAGTCTCTCATGCTTCACTTATATCTTTTTGAGAGTCTTTTAGAACAACATGGTATTTGCTATGGTTACAAAGTTGGTCCTAGAATGATGAGCATCCAAGTTGGGTATAATAAAAACTATCATAGAAAAGAATTGGATGCTATGATCAATATGATGCTTGATAATTGTTTTGAGATATGGAGGTAGTGATATTAGAGTCATGCTAGTTGAGGTGATTATGAAAAATACTTGTGTTAAGGTTTGTGATTCCCGTAGCATGCACGTATGGTGAACCGCTTTGTGATGAAGTTGGAGCACAATTTTATTTATTGAGTGTCTTCCTTATGAGTGGCGGTCGGGGACGAGCGATGGTATTTTCTTACAAATCTATCCCCCTAGGATCATGCGTGTAGTGCTTTGGTTTTTTATGACTTCTAGATTTTTGCAACAAGTATATGAGTTCTTTTGACTAATGTTGAGTCCATGGATTATACGCACCTCACCCTTCCACCATTGCTAGCCTCTCTTGTGCCGTGCAACCTTCGCCGGTACCATACACCCACCATATACCTTCCTCAAAACAGCCACCATACCTACCTATCATGGCATTTCCATAGCTATTCCGAGATATATTTCCATGCAACTTTCCACCGTTCCGTTCATATGACACGCATTACTTTTGTCATATTGCTCTTTGCATGATCATGTAGTTGACATTGTATCTGTGGCAAGGCCACCTTCATAATTTTCATGCATGTCGCTCTTGGTTCATTGCATATCCCGTTACACCGCCGGAGGCCTTCATATAGAGTCATATCTTGTTCTAGCTTTGAGTTGTAATTCTTCAGTTGTAAATCCATAAAAGTGTGATGATCTTCATTATTAGAGCATTGTCCTAGTGAGGAAAGGATGATGAGGACTATGATTCCCCCACAAGTCAGGATGAGACTTCGGACTTTACAAAAAGAGAAAAAAGGGGAAAAAGAAGAGAAAGGCCAAAAAAAAGAAGGCCAAAGAAAAAAAAGAAAAAAAGAGAAAAGAAAAAAATGAGAGAAAAAGAGAGAAGGGACAATGCTACTATCTCTTTTCCCACACTTGTGCTTCAAAATAGCACTATGATCTTCATGATAGAGAGTCTCATATGTTGTCACTTTCATATACTAGTGGGAATTTTTCATTATTGAACTTGGCTTGTATATTCCAATGATGGGCTTCCTCAAAACGCCCTAGGTCTTCGTGAGCAAGCGAGTTGGATGCACACCTAGTTAGTTTCTTTTGTTGAGCTTTCATATATTTATAACTCTTGTGCATCCGTTGCATGGCAATCCCTACTTACTCACATTGATATCTATCAATGGGCATCTCCATAGCATGTTGATACGCCTAGTTGATGTGACACTATCTTCTCCTTTTTGTCTTCTCGACAACCACCATTCTATTCCACATATAGTGCTATGCCCATGGCTCACGCTCATGTATTGCGTGAAAGTTGAAAGAGTTTGAGATTATTAAAGTATGAAACAATTGCTTGGCTTGTCATCGGGGTTGTGCATGATTAAATACTTTGTGTGATGAAGATAGAGCAACAGCCAGACGATATGATTTTGTAGGGATAACTTTATTTGGCCATGTTATTTTGAGAAGACATGATTACTTTGATTAGTATGCTTGAAATATCACCATTTTCATGTTAATATGAACTTTTATTTTGTATCATTTGGATCTGAACATTCATGCCACAATAAAGAAAATTACATTGAGAGTTATGCTAGGTAGCATTCCACATCAAAAATTCTCCTTTTGTCATTTACCTACTCGAGGACGAGCAGGAATTAAGCTTGGGGATGCTTGATACGTCTCCAACGTATCTATAATTTTTGATTGTTCCATGCTATTATATTACCCCTTTTGGATGTTTATGGGCTTTATTTTACACATTTATATCATTTTTGGGACTACCCTACTAACCGGAGGCCCAGCCCGTATTGCTGTTTTTTTGCCTATTTCAGTATTTCGAAGAAAAGGAATATCAAACAGAGAGCAAACGGAATTAAACCTTCGGGAGCGTAATTTTTGGAACGAACGTGATCCAGAGGACTTGAAGTGCAAGTCAAGAAGCAGCCGAAGATTCCACGGGATAGGAGGGCGCCCCCCCCTATAGGGCGTGCCCCCTGTCTCGTGGGCCCCTCGGGCATCCACCGACGTACTTCTTCCTCCTATATAAGCCTACGTACCCTAAAAACATCTAGGGAGCAGACAAAACACAATTTCCACCACCGTAACCTTCTGTATCCGCGAGATCTCATCTTGGAGCCTTCGCCGGCACTCTATCGGAGGGGGAATCGACCACGGAGGGCTTCTACATCAACATCCTTGCCCCTCCGATGAGTTGTGAGTAGTTTACCACACACCTTCGGGTCCATAGTTATTAGCTAGATGGCTTCTTCTCTCTTTTTGGATCTCAATACAATGTTCTCCCCCTCTCTTGTGGAGATCTATTCGATGTAAACTCTTTTTGCAATGTGTTTGTCGAGATCCGATGAATTGTGGGTTTATGATCAAGTTTATCTATGAATAATATTTGAATCTTCTCTGAATTCTATTATGTATGATTGAGTTATCTTTGCAAGTCTCTTCGAATTATCAGTTTGGTTTGGCCTACTAGATTGATCTTTCTTGCCATGGGAGAAGTGCTTAGCTTTGGGTTCAATCTTGTGGTGTCCTTACCCAGTGACAGAAAGGGTTGCAAGGCACATATTGTATTGTTGCCATCAAGGATAACAAGATGGGGTTTATATCATATTTCTTGAGTTTATCCCTCTACATCATGTCATCTTGCTTAATGCGTTACTCTGTTCTTATGAACTTAATACTCTAGATGCAGGTAGGAGTCGGTCGATATGTGGAGTAATAGTAGTAGATGCAGGCAGGAGCCTGTCTACTTGTTGCGGACGTGATGCCTATATACATGATCATGCCTAGATAATCTCATAATTATTCGCTTTTCTATCAATTGCTCGACAGTAATTTGTTCACCCACCGTAATACTTATGCTATCTTGAGAGAAGCCACAAACCTATGGCCCCCGGGTCTATCTCTTATCATATTTTCTTCCAATCTACTTTTATTTGCATCTTTACTTTTTGCATCTATATTATAAAATACCAAAAATGTATTTATCTTATCTTACTATCTTTATTAGATCTCACTTTCGCAAGTGGCCGTGAAGGGATTGACAACCCCTTTATTATGTTGGTTGCGAGTTCTTTGTTTGTTTGTGTAGGTGCATGGGACTTTTGAGGAGCCTCCTACTGGATTGATACCTTGGTTCTCAAAAACTGAGGGAAATACTTACGCTACTATTGCC
Source organism: Aegilops speltoides (assembly GCA_021437245.1). Taxonomy (NCBI): domain Eukaryota; kingdom Viridiplantae; phylum Streptophyta; class Magnoliopsida; order Poales; family Poaceae; genus Aegilops; species Aegilops speltoides. The sequence goes on from CM038147.1 coordinate 219,206,749, forward strand.
GCATCACCCTTTCCTCTTCAAGGAAAACCAACGCAAGCTCAAGACGTAGCACCCGTCCGGTGGGTCCTTGCTGTCAGGTGGAGGAATAATTATTTTGTGCATAATAAGGAGGTACTTCCTTGCGGCTGCCATGGACCAAGCTGTCATCCTCTCCACGTACACTATTCTTCTGATGGAATTCGGTCGTTGACTACATTGACCACGCCGCGCCGAGAGCACCACGGCAGTGGACGACGGCAAGGCCTAGGAAGGGGATGACGCAGAGCCACGGAAGACGCGACAGTGGATGCCCACGTGGAGAGGAGTACGAGGGTTCACTGGTTCGGTTGCGCTGCCATTGCCGCAGAATAACAGGGGGTGTGGGTGAGTGGAGTGGAGGGATGGCCTTGCCAGCGGTGGGAGTAGTATGGGGGCGGTGAGGCCTCATGGCAAAGACCGACCCCACGGGAGGCGAGGAAGCGAGCAGCATGACTGGCGCTACTCTCGGCGGCTGGAGCAAGAAGACCAGAGGTTGAAGAAGCACTACAGCCGTTGGATGGACATCGTACGACCAGTCGAGCTAGAATCGTGCATATTGACTAAGTTGACAAAGCCCTTCGTCCCCGTCAACTTAGTAGGCCCACTATATTGGGTCCCAGCTAGCAGGGGGAGTATTCTTTTTTTGGGTGTAATAAGGAGGCACTTCCTTTCGTGCGAAGATTTAGCTGGTGGGTCCGAGCTGTCAGCGGCAGTAACATTTTTTCGCAAAATACAGAGGCCCTTTCTGTGGGTCCCAGATCTCAGGTGGAGGAATCATTATGTTGCGCGTAATAAGGAGGCATTTCCTTGCGTGCGGCCGTGGACCCAACTATTAGCCTCTCCACGTACAGTCCACTTCAGATGCATGTCGGTCGTTGACCATGTTGACCACGCCACGCCGAGAGCACCAGGGCGGTGGATGACAGCGAGGCCTAGGAAGGGAATGACACAGAGGCATGGAAGACTCGACAGTTGTTTCCCACGTGGAGGAGAGTACGACTGTACGAGGGTTTACTGGTTCGTCTGCCGTCGCCGGAGAATAACAGTAGGTGTGGGACTGTGGGTGAGTAGAGGGATGGCTAGGCCAGCTATGGGAGTACGGTGGGCGGTGAGGCTGCTGCGGCAACCTGACAACGACCATGGGGAGGAGGGCGCAGCAGTCCGTCGGCGCTTGTTTGAGCGGCCGAGCAGGAGAGCGATGATTGAAGAAGACGACGGCCGTTGGATGGACATCCAACGATATCTGAGCCATCTGTGGAAAGCCTCAAATATGTGGAAAACAGCATACAAACCATCTGCCATTATTTCAAATAATTTATAGCCCATTTGCTAATTCTTACGGGTTTTTTTGGAGCCCATATTCTTGTTGTTAGCATTACAACCCATATTGTGGCCACGGTTAAAAAATTATACCAAATTTTGCATATGTCGGTGCGGTCTCAACTGTTTTTAATCCTGAAATTTCGAGTCACATTCAGACTGATTTTAAAAATATATGTATATCAATATAAAATCCAAAAAATTGCCCACGCATAAAAATCAATGCAATTTAATATCCCAAAATGAAAAAAAGATATTTGAAACTAATTGCCGGTTTGATGTGTTTTAAAAATGTACAACCCATTTCTCATTACCGATAGGCCATTTTCTCGGCCAGCGGAATGAAGCTCTCCTCGTCTTGAAAGATTTGTAGCCCAACAGGCCTGATAAAGTGACTTACTTGACAAATCACAAAAAAACTGGGCTAGCCATTTTCAGAAAGAAAAAAAAACTACTGGGCTGGTCTGTGGTAAACATAAAAGAAAAGGCTGTCTAGACATGCTAGAGTGTCCCGCACATCCCAGTTGACACCCTGCTTCCGTCCCCAAAAAAAATAGATAAATGCCACTCCAATTATGGCGATTCATATAAATGCCACTGCAATTTCCAAACTTTGAAAAATGCCACTGCAATTTTTGCAACTTTGAAAAACGCCACTGCAGTTTGCAAACTTTGAAAAACGCCACTCCAGACTTCAAAAAATGCCACTAGAAATGGCATGAAATGGCATTTTTCAAAGTTTGGACATTGCAGTGGCATTTCTTGGAGGCATTTATCAAATTAACCCAAAACAAAAATAACTGGGCGAACTGCTGGGTCCCTGGTGTCAGCCGCTCGTTGTGCAATTCTCTCATTTATTGACTACGTTGACAATGGCATGGGACCCAGATGTCAGAAATCCACTAGGAGGAGCCATTTTTTATTGGCTTGAAATAAGGAGGCACTTGCTTGCGTACTGCCATGACCTTGGCGGGTCCCTGCTGTCATCCTCTCCACGTACAATCATCTCCTGATTGTGTACGCGTCAACTTGCTAGGCCCACAAGTCAGCCTCTAAACCCGTGGAGGACAAATACAACCCATTTAAAAAAATAACAGCCCATTCCATACGTTCAAACGGAAAGTTCAACATTCAGAGCAAAGTAACAGGTCTGATCCACATATAGAGTACTGAACTTCCACGTTGACAACCATCATAGCCAAGTTAACTATCTACTCCCACTAATACTCTAGTAGCATACAAGTATTAACTTACTCTTAGCTAACTAGACAATGCCGGCCACCATCTGTGGTACACGCTAAACGCCGGCACTGGCATCCTGCGCCTTGCCTCGGACTTGCCAGAGGTGCGATAGGGCACGTTGCTCGCGCGTGTTGGCCCTTTCCATGCCGGCGTGGTCCACCGAAGCTTCGGCTTCCAAGCGGGAAACCCACTTGACGAGCTGGTAGTAAAAATCGGCATCGCGAACGCGTGCGTGCCTGACAGCCTCCAGGGCTATTTGCCGGGCGCCGGCCTCCATGTAGTCGGCCCACTTGCGGGAGCTCTGCTCGCGACTTAGAGCGTCGGTGCGCTGCTGCTCCATGTCCCGCTGGCGGCTCAAATCGGCGATACACTGCTCCTCCGCCAGGCGGTCGCGCTCCAACAACTCCTGCTCCTCCGTCATGCGGTCGCACTCCAACAACTCCTTGATCTGCGCATTGCCATATAAAGATAGATAGAATGCCTCCTCCCTCCGTCTGCCTTCCGGTGAAAAACCGAACACTAGTTCCGACAGAGACCGCCTCCGGCGTCGCCTACCGCGGACGGGCGGGGGCATGGCGGATGTGGCGAGCGACGTCGGGCCGGTGGGGGCTTATGAGGATATGGCGAGTTGGGTCACGGTGGCACCGGAGAAGGCCAGGAGACAGTACTTATAGGGGGAAGGTAGCGCGACGGTCATCGGAATTCAATGCATAATGGCTTAGCGCGCCAGCTTGCCGTGGAAAACTAGGGAAACTAAAATTATGACTGTGCCGTCCCATCCCGTCTAGGTCGCACGCCAGCATGACAGTTAAACGAGTGCACTCGAATCATCTCCCTCCTTGTCAATAATGATTCCACGGATTTAAAAAGCCCACAACAATTAAAGTGTATCTTTTTTCGCATCAGTTAGCTGCCTTAATTATGGTCGGTTGCATGCAGGCACTCAGAATTGCTCGCAGGCAGTATGCGAAGCAGCATGCAACGAGTTCCAGCCGAGGGCACGCATGCAGCCACTTAAATTGCTGGAATTAATTAGGCTTAAACTTATGCATGCCGTTAATTATTGCCATGCCTTGGTCTTGCTGCTTTGCTCACGGGACTAATAAACCCGGACAGAGGGAGTACCTTGGTTGGTGAGAGGTTTGAATTAAGCCCTGCAAACCGGAAAGGAGGTACTAGTACGTGCGTGATCTGCTATTTATTCGTGTAGGATTGAGTAGGTCATTTCTTGAATTGAGCCCTGCAAACCGGAAAGGAGGTAGTACATGCGTGATCCGCTATTTATCCGTGTAGGATTGATAGTGTAGCTTGTTAGTTTCTTCAGAGGTAGGCATTTTTATCCGTGTAGGATCGATAGTGTAGCTTGTCAGTTTCTTCAGAGGTAGGCATTTTTATTCAAAAAACTACCACTTCGCATCTTCGTGTCATAAATAAAACTGCCAGAGCACATTTGTAGGCTAGCTAGTGATCGATCGATAACTTGTACACACCGAGCAAGCGAAATAAGTAGCTGTTAATGCATCTCAATGATTCATAGATCATATACAAATATGTAGCTCCAAAAGCAAAGATCAGCAACTTCGGATCTTGCGTCGCAACTAAAACTAACTAGTACGATTCCCATACATAAGATCAACATGTTAATGCATCTCAATGATTCACAGATCATATACAAATATGTAGCTCCAAAAGCAAAGATCTAGAAAAAACATATGTTCTTCCGACTAACATGGATGCTTCTCTTGGCCAACATTCAGTACAGACTGAAAGACAAATTTGTTTGTGAAGTATACAATTCCTCTTGCAAACATAAGTGGTTTCACCAATAGCTGGAACCATGAGAATGAACCACACATGATAGAGGAACATCCACTGCAATATGATTTGGTCTTCTCTCGATCACACCGCGAGACTATTTTCGGAATACAAACTTTATCTTAGGAAAAATGATGCCCATTGTATAATCAGACCAAAGCAATGAAGCACCTAGTTTTGGCCAGTAAATAGTATAGTACTACTTTTCTGCAATCCATGAAGTGACTATCCAATCTTTGTGTCTATTTTCAAATGGCACTGCATGCAGTGACTATACTATTCTCTTGTGCAGTTCAACCAAAATAGCAACGGGCTGACATCTTTGTCTGCACAAATATCAAGCAGCTAGTAAACATATACCACACCATGTTCGCAGTGATGGAAGAGGTGAAATCGATACAACCGAAATTGAGCATCCAATCATTGAATCATGTCTTGCACCTCCAATGTAGGTCCACCCTGCCAATAAATTCACATGCAAACCACTAGTATTACTATCTAATGACAGTACAAAAAGAGTAGCAAGATAGTAGCAAACCATGTACCTTCGTAATGAACATCTCGTAGTGCCACCAATTGGATATAAAGGTTTGAAAAAAACATGCTCCTAATGTTGAACCAGTTGGACTTTTTGTGCAGTTCCACTAAAATCGAGCATCCCTGTTTGCATAGATATTGAAAGTTTGATTACTATAAAAGTGGCACTAGTTGAAGCATAGACTCACAAATATAAGCATTCCAATTTCTTAATGGGAAAAGGTAGCAAGACTGTTTCTAACCACCTATTTAAAGGAATAAATAAAGCAACAACGGCTGATGTCAGGAAGGCATACATAGTTTTTTCTAAAAAACTGAGCCATTCCTGACCTTTCCTCTTCTTTTAAGCAAATTTTGTGCAGTTCTACTAAAATAAAATGCCAACACCGCCATGACAATTCAGTGACACTGTACAAAAGGAAATGACTTAACATTACATCATGATGTCAGGTATGTAGTCGACAGGCATTAGAGACAAACATACAGACCTCCTCCATTAACATAATGAACATTAATTTTAACAAAGGTGTGACTAGCTTTACCGGGATAATTTGAGTGAACTCTACACCCTCTATTCCTTAATATAAGACGTTTTTGCGGTTCAATTTAAAGTACCCAAACATCTAGCATTTAGAAAAACAGGTAGTAGTTTTCTTGAGCACATATCTGGGAAAGCTTGCCACACTTTATTTATGTCCATACGCTAATGCAACACCATTCGAATACTACAAATATTCAATAATCCAGTGGCTAGTGCAACAGTAGAGTAGTTAGTTTATTATAGGGTACAGTACAATGGTTTTACTAAACAGATTTCAATAAACTCTAGCACTGGAAGGTTTCTATAAGAATTAACAATACAAAATGTAAAGGTAACAAGTTTCAGCATTGGTATACTAGCTATGCATGAGCATTAAACCAAATATAAAAGTCTGAAGGTAACTAGCATTATTAACTAATGACAGTATAAAAAATTGCAAACCATGTACCTCCAAGGTAAATATCATTTCAAACTCGGGGGGACCTTAAAAATTGCTATCCCAATCTTGATAATCGATCAAACATAAAAACTTGATCGAACGAATCAAGAGAACAGCCGGAGGAGGAGGTGCCCACTCTTGACATTTCCTCTTGTCTTCATAATTGTCTGTGTAGTTTAACCAAAATAAAATGACATCAGCGCCTTGGCATTTTGGTGACACTGTACAAAAAAATTAACTTATCTCATGAAAGTGAGGTATGTAATCTATAAGCATTAACAGTGCAAAAATTTGAAGGTAGTAACAAGTTTCATCGTTGGTATACTGGCTGTGCAACAACATTAGAATGCCATAGATGAAAAATCTTTAATACATCCACAATCAACAGCTAACCCTGAAATTATCCAGTGACATTAAATGGCATTGCTTAAATTTATCGGTGGCATTAGACTGAGAGCGGCATTAGTTAAATGTGGCATCACTTTAGGAGTAGCATTGCTTGACTTGACCGCTGGTGTTATACTTACAGCAAAAAAAGTGGCAATAAGAGCATGGGAGGCCCATTTGGACAGTGGGCGCACCAGTACGATGTACCTCCACGGACGCAGAGTGGTGAGGGAGGTATGGTTGCCCAAAGCAAGAAATATCCATGCAGCATATGTGGATTACATCCCATTTTTGTTCTCTTTAGCCACCTTTTTCCTATGTGAGGACAACAAACCGATTGACCTGGTCATTCTCTATTGCATTGTCATGCCTATCTACCCTTCTTCAACCAATAGACACGAGACTCGTTCCTTAGCTACTGATTTTCCCCTTTTCAACCTAGATGTGGGTTCGATGCCTACTCTCTTGGGCGATCTGATCTCCTTCCTTTCCTTATTCAACCCAGACATGGATTAGTCTGCATGAAGTAGGGTTTCCTTTAATAGTGCAAATTATGGTTTTCGTCTGCGTGGCCAGCAGAGTAGAGGATAGCAAATTGGGAAGATGGTGGAGTGGAAAAAGATCCACATGCAACGACGTGGCAAATGGGGCAATAGAACAAGGGTATGGTTCGAAAAGAGGTAGCATACCTGAGGGTCGGAGGGAAGTGGCTTCGCTCATGGTCGTCATCCTCCGCACACACTACGACAGCGAGCTTGGGGACGGAGGCCATCCCGCGCGGGCGCTAGGTCTGAGAGGACGGCCTTGTCGTCAATGCGTGACCTCGCTCGCCGACGATGAGTGCGTCAACGCTGCACGTCCTTTTCTTCCCCGGCGGATCTATGACCACTGGTAAGGAGGGAGAGAGGGGCCGTATTTTTTAGATCTGGAGAGAGGGTGGTAGTGTGAGAAGCAAGTGGGCAGCTCTTGGCAAGAAAGCGCTGAAGCTCCAGCCTATATATCTTTTTTATACTACTAGTACTGGAGGTGGAGTAGTGGTAGAGTAGTTTATATTTTCTCTGCGTACAGTACCAGTTAGTCGTGCTTCAAAACTAAATGACACGCCATTAAAAAATAAAGGTCGATAACTAATGCGGCACCTCGGGCCAACGCGGCCAGATCGCATTTTGCACGAGAAATTACACACCATGTTTCGTTGACATGTGGTCTTGTTCCAACATATCAGTGAGACGACGGCGAGTAGTAGGAGTATTTCCGAACGGACGTGTAGGCCGGGGCGCCTCTTCATGAACCGTGGCAAACTGGCAACCGTCCACCGACTCTTCGCCTTTCCCTCTCGATTTGGAACTGTTGTCGCACCCTCTTCCTCTCCCTCCTCCGTTTTCCTTTAGCCCTTCACCCTTTCTTCTGCCATTGTTTGATCGTCTTCTCCATGGAGGGAACAGGACGGAAACGACCCCGTTATTCTTGCCCCGATCTGAAAGATGACATGGTGGAGGAACTCATTGATCGGTGCGACGTCATCACCTCGGCTAGCATGGCAGGTTCGTTCAAGCCCATTCTCGACTCAACTAATAACATCATTACAAGGAACCCAAGAGTCAAGGAGCGGTTTGATCTCCCCTATCTTCTTCGCCGTGACCACGATGGTGGCGCCCGACATGACGGAGGCCTCGCCCTATGCAAGTTGATGCCGCTTGATAATGATCATTATGATGTTAAGATGCCATCGCTAAGGGCAAGGCTTGGGCAAAGCGCAAATGGAGATTGGGTTGTTTACATTGGGTCCAACTGCGAGTGGGAACTTGTGAATGTGTACACTCGTGACCGGGTTCCACTTCCAAAAATCTCAACAGACTGCCCAGGGGTTGAGCACACCGGTATTGTACACACGTTCAAATACAATCATGGTGACTGTCTTCTACGGAAGATAGCAATTTGTCGAGTTCCCAACCGCTCTTGGAATTACAACAACTATGAAGTTGTTGCTATCTTCGACAAGCTTGTTGCCATCCTTGGTGGTTTGACTCGATCGATAATGCTCAAAAATCAGTTTCTGTACATGGATGAGTACTGTGATGCAATTCAATACTAGGGCCTTGTGTTTGCTGCCACCACTCGTGGCACTGTTTTTGCATGGCATCCTCGTAGTTTCGGTACGTTTATCTTCCACCGTAATTATAATTGTTTCATCCACATGCATGCGGATTAGCAAGTTTCCCTTTACTAATTAACCTTCTTCTTGTGTTTCTAAGGTCCTGTGAACATTCCACCACCTATGCTTGAAATTTTTTATAACCAAGGGGGAGATGATGATGGTGATGATCACGAGCATGAGGACGAGCAGCGCCCATATACTCTTTGGCGCCTGGCAACTAATTCCGATGGATCACCTCTTCTTGTGTGTATACAGCCCACTAATGATGTTACTAAAGGAAATATGCCCTAGAGGCAATACTAAAGTTATTATTTATTTCCTCATATCATGATAAATGTTTATTATTCATGCTAGAATTGTATTAACCGGAAACATGATACATGTGTGAATACATAGACAAACACAATGTCACTAGTATGCCTCTACTTGAACTAGCTCATTGATCAAAGATGGTTATGTTTCCTAACCATAGGCATGTGTTGTCATTTGATTAATGGGATCACATCATTAGAAGAATGATGTGATTGACTTGACCCATTCTGTTAGCTTAGCACTTGATCGTTTAGTATGTTGCTATTACTTTCTTCATGACTTATACAAAGTCCCTGCAACTATGAGATTGTGCAACTCCCGTTTACCGGAGGAACACTTTGTGTGCTACCAAATGTCACAACATAACTGGGTGATTATAAAGGTGCTCTACAGGTGTCTCCAAAGGTACATGTTGAGTTGGCATAATTCGAGATTAGGTTTTGTCACTCCGATTTTCGGAGAGGTATCTCTGGGCCCTCTCGGTAATACTCATCACCTAAGCCTTGCAAGCATTGTAACTAATGAGTTAATTATGAAATGATGTATTACGGAACGAGTAAAGAGACTTGCCGGTAACGAGATTGAACTAGGTATTGGATACCGACGATCAAATCTCGGGCAAGTAACATACCGATGACAAAGGGAACAATGTATGTTGTTATGCGGTTTGACCGATAAAGATCTTCGTAGAATATGTAGGAATCAATATGAACATCCAGGTTCCACTATTGGTTATTGGCCGAGAATAGTTCTAGGTCATGTCTACATAGTTCTCGAACCCGTAGGGTCGGCACGTTTAACGTTACGATGACAGTTTTATTATGAGTTTATAAGTTTTGATGTACCGAAGGTTGTTCGGAGTCCCGGATGTGATCACGGACATGACGAGGAGTCTCGAAATGGTCGAGACATAAAGATTGATATATTGGGCGGATATATTTGGACACCGGAAAGGTTCGGATGAGATTGGGACTATAACAGGAGTTAGGAGGTTCTGGAACCCCTAGTAAGTATATGGGCCTTATTGGGCCTTAGTGGAAAGGAGGAGAAGGAGCAAGGAGGCGCCCCCAAGCCCAATCCGGGTGGGAGGGGGCCGCCCCTTTCCTTCTTCCCTCCCCACTCTTCCTTCCTCTCCTATTCCTAATAGGAAAGGGGGGCCAAACCTACTTGGAGTAGGTTTGCCCCCCCCTAGGGCGCGCCTCCCCTCTTGGCCGGCCCCCTCCTCCTCTCCCCCTTTATATACGGGGGAGGGGGCACCTCATAGACACACAAGTTGATCTATGGATCGTTCCTTAGCCGTGTGCGGTGCCCCCCTCCACCATAATCCACCTCGGTCATATTGTCGCGGAGTTTAGGAGAAGCCCTGCGCCGGTAGAACATCATCATCGTCACATGGCCGTCGTGCTGACGGAACTCATCCCTGACGCTTCGCTGGATTGGAGCCCGGGGGACGTCATCAAGCTGGACGTGTGCTGAACACGGAGGTGCCGTACGTTCGGTGCTTGGATCGGTTGAGTCGTGAAGACGTACAACTACATCAACCGCGTTGTCATAACGCTTCCGCTTGACGGTCTACGAGGGTACGTAGACAACACTCTCCCCTCTCGTTGCTATGATATCACCATGATCTTGCGTGTGCGTAGGAAAATTTTGAAATTACTACGTTCCCCAACAGTGGCATCCGAGCCTAGGTTTTATGCGTTGATGTTATATGCACGAGTAGAACACAAGTGAGTTGTGGGCGATATAAGTCATACTGCTTACCCAGCATGTCATACTTTGATTCGGCGGTATTGTTGCATGAAGCGGCCCGGACCGACATTACGCGTACGCTTACGCGAGACTGGTTTTACCGCCGTGCTTTGCACATAGGTGACTAGCGGGTGTCAGTTTCTCCAAATTTAGTAGAACCGAGTGTGGCTACGCCCGGTCCTTGCGAAGGTTAAAACAGCACCAACTTGACAAACTATCGTTGTGGTTTTGATGCGTAGGTAAGAACGGTTCTTGCTCAGCCCGTAGCAGCCACGTAAAACTTGCAACAACAAAGTAGAGGGCGTCTAACTTGTTTTTGCAGGGCATGTTGTGATGTGATATGGCCAAGATGTGATGCTATATTTTATTGTATGAGATGATCATGTTTTGTAACCGAAGTTATCGGCAACTGGCAGGAGCCATATGGTTGTCGCTTTATTGTATGAAATGCAAACGCTCTGTAATTGCTTTACTTTATCACAAAGCGGTAGCGATAGTCATAGAAGAAATAGATGGCGTAAACGACAACGATGCTATGATGGAGATCAAGGTGTCGCGCCGGTGACGATGGTGATCACGATGGTGCTTCGGAGATGGAGATCACAAGCACAAGATGATCATGGCCATATCATATCACTTATATTGATTGCATGTGATGTTTATCCTTTATGCATCTTATCTTGCTTTGATTGGCGGTAGCATTTTAAGATGATCTCTCACTAAAAATTATCAAGAAGTGTTCTCCTGAGTATGCACCATTGCCAAAGTTAAATCGTGCCTAGACACCACGTGATGATCGGGTGTGATAAGCTCTCGTCCATCTACAACGGGTGCAAGCCAGTTTTGCACACGAGAATACTCGAGTTAAAGTTGTGAGCCTAGCATATGCGATATGGCCTCGGAACACGGAGACCGAAAGGTCGGCGTGAATCATATAGTAGATATGATCAACATAGAGATGTTCACCATTGAAAACTACTCCATCTCACGTGATGATCGGTTATGGTTTAGTTGATTTGGATCACGTGATCACTTAGATGACTAGAGATGTGTCTGTCTAAGTGGGAGTTCTTAAATAATATGATTAATTGAACTTAAATTTATCATGAACTTAGTACCTGATAGTATTTTGCTTGTCTATGTTTGTTGTAGATAGATGGCTCGTGCTGTTGTTCCGTTGAATTTTAATGCGTTCCTTGAGAAAGCAAAGTTGAAAGATGATGGTAGCAATTACACGAACTGGGTCCGTAACTTGAGCATTATCCTCATTGCTGCACAGAAGAATTACGTCCTGGAAGCACCGCTGGGTGCCAGGCCTGCTGCAGGAGCAACACCAGATGTTGTGAACGTCTGGCAGATCAAAGCGATGACTACTCTATAGTTCGATGTGCCATGCTTTACGGCTTAGAACCGGGTCTTCAACGGCGTTTTGAGCGTCATGGAGCATATGAGATGTTCGGGAGTTGAAGTTAATATTTCAAGCAAATGCCCGGATTGAGAGATATGAAGTCTCCAATAAGTTCTCTGCTGCAAGATGGAGGAGAATAGTTACGTCGGTGAGCATATACTCAAAATGTGCGGGTATAATAATCACTTGATTCAAGCGGGAGTTAATCTTCCGGATGATAGCGTCATTGACAAATTCTCCAATCACTGCCACCAAGCTACAAGAGCTTTGTGGTGAACTATAATATGCAAGGGATGAACAAGACAATTCGAGCTCTTCGCAATGCTAAAGGCTGCGGAGGTAGAAATCAGAAGGAGCATCAAGTGTTGATGGTCAACAAGACCACTAGTTTCAAGAAAAATGGCAAAGGGAAGAAGAAGGAACTTCAAGAAGAACAGCAAGCAAGTTGCTGCTCAAGAGAAGAAACCCAAGTCGGACCTAAGCCTGAAACTGAGTGCTTCTACCGCAAGCGCACTAGTCCTTTGAAGCGGAACTGCCCCAAGTATTTGGCGGATAAGAAGGATGGCAAAGTGAACAAAGGTATATGTGATATACATGTTATTGATGTGTACCTAACTAGAGCTCGTAGTAGCACTGGGTATTTGATCTTGGTTACATTGCTAATATTTGCAACTCGAAGCAGGGACTACGGAATAAGCAAGCAGCGCCCAGGGCGAGGTGGCGATGCGCGTGGGAAGCGGTTCCAAAGTTGATGTGATCGCGGTCGGCACGCTACCTCTACATCTACCTTCGGGATTAGTTTTAGACCTGAATAATTGTTATTTGGTGCCAGCGTTGAGCATGAACATTATATCTGGATCTTGTTTGATGCGAGACGGTTATTCATTTAAATCAGAGAATAATGGTTGTTCTATTTATATGAGTAATATCTTTTATGCACCCTTGAAGAGTGGTCTATTTTTATTGAATCTCGATAGTAGTGATACACATATTCATAATGTTGAAGCCAAAAGATGCAGAGTTGATAATGATAGTGTAACTTATTTGTGGCACTGCCGTTTAGCTCATATCGGTGTAAAGCGCATGAAGAAACTCCATACCGATGGACTTTTGGAATCACTTGATTATGAATCACTTGGTACTTGCGAACCGTGCCTCATGGGCAAGATGACTAAAACACCGTTCTCCGGTACTATGGAGAGAGCAACAGATTTGTTGGAAATCATACATCTGAGATGTATGTGGTCCGATGAATGTTGAAGCTCGTGGCGGATATCGTTATTTTCTCACCTTCACAGATGATTTGAGCAGATATGTGTATATTTACTTAATGAAGCACAAGTCTGAAACATTTGAAAAGTTCAAAGAATTTCAGAGTGAAGTGGAAAATCATCGTAACAAGAAAATAAAGTTTCTACGATCTGATCATGGAGGAGAATATTTAAGTTACGAGTTTGGTTTACATTTGAAACAAAGGCGGAATAGTTTAGCAACTCACGCCACAGAACACCACAAAGAAATGGTGTGTCGAGCGTCATGTCGTACTTTACTAGATATGGTGCGATCTATGATGTCTCTTACTGATTTACCGCTATCGTTTAGGGGTTATGCTTTAGAGACGGCCGCATTCACATTAAATAGGGCACCATCTAAATCCATTGAGACGACACCTTAGAAACCAAATTTGCCGTTTCTTAAAGTTTGGGGCTGCAATGCTTATGTGAAGAAACTTCAACCAGATAAGCTCGAACCCAAATCGGAGAGATGTGTCTTCATAGGTTACCCAAAAGAGATTGTTGGGTACACCTTCTATCACAGATCTGAAGGCAAGACATTCGTTGCTAAGAATGGATCCTTTCTAGAGAAGGAGTTTCTCTCAAAAGAAGTGAGTGGGAGGAAAGTAGAACTTGATGAGGTAACGGTACCTGCTCCCTTATTGGGAAGTAGTTCATCACAAGAATCGGTTCCTGTGACAACTACACCAATTAGTGAGGAAGCTAATGATATTGATCATGAAACTTCAGACCAAGTGTCTACCGAACCTCGTAGGTCTACCAGAGTAAGATCCGCACTAGAGTGGTACGGTAATCCTGTTCTGGAAGTCATGTTATTTGACCATGATGAACCTATGAACTATGAGGAAGCGATGATGAGCCCAGATTCCGCAAAATGGCTAGAGGCCATGAAATCTGAGATGGGATCCATGTATGAGAACAAAGTATGGACTTTGGTTGACTTGCCGATGATCGGCAAGCCATTGAGAATAAATGGATCTTTAAGAAGAAGACTGATCTTGTGGTAATGTTCTCGTCTATAAAGCTCGACTTGTTGCGAAAGGTTTTCAACAAGTTCAAGGGGTTGACTACGATGAGACTTTCTCACCCATAGCGATGCTTAAGTCTGTCCGAATCATGTTAGCGATTGCCGCATTTTATGATTATGAAATTTGGCAGATGGATGTAAAAACTGCATTCATGAATGGATTTCTAGAAGTAGAGTTGTATATGATGCAACCGGAGGGTTTTGTCGATCCTAAGGGAGCTAACAAAGTATGCAAGCTCCAGCGATCAATCTATGGTCTGGTGCAAGCCTCTCGGAGTTGGAATAAACGCTTTGATAGTGTGATCAAAGCATATGGTTTTATACTGAGACTTTTGGAGAAGCTTGTATTTACAAGAAAGTGAGTGGGAGCTCTGTAGCATTTCTAATATTATATGTGGATGACATATTGTTGATTGGAAATGATATAGAATTTCTGGATAGCATAAAAGGATACTTAAATAAAAGTTTTTCAATGAAAGACCTCGGTGAAGCTGCTTACATATTGGGAATTAAGATCTATAGAGATAGATCAAGACGCTTGATTGGACTTTCACAAAGCATGTACCTTGATAAAGTATTGAAAAAGTTCAATATGGAACAGGCGAAGAAAGGGTTCTTGCCTGTATTACAAGGTATAAAGTTGAGTCAGACTCAATGCCCGACCACTGCAGAAGATAGAGAGAAAATGAAAGGAGTTCCCTATGATTCAGCCATAGGCTCTATCATGTATGCAATGTTGTGTACCAGACCTGATGTGTGCCTTGCTATTAGTTTGGCAGGGAGGTACCAAAGTAATCCAGGAGTGGGTCCTTTGGACAGCGGTCAAGAACATCTGAAATACGAAAAGGACTAAGGATATGTTTCTCGTATATGGAGGTGACAAAGAGCTAGTCGTAAATGGTTACGTCGATGCAAGCTTTGACAACGATCCGGACGATTCTAAATCGCAAACCGGATCGTATTTTTATTAAGCGATGGAGCTGTAAGTTGGTGCGATTGTAAACAAAGCGTCATGGCGGGATCTACATGTGAAGCGGAGTACATAGCTGCTTCGGAAGCAGCAAATGAAGGAGTCTGGATGAAGGAGTTCATTTCCGATCTAGGTGTTGTACCTAGTGCATCGGGACCAATGAACATCTTCTGTGACAATACTGGTGCAATTGCCTTGGCAAAGGAATCTAGATTTCACAAGAGGACCAAGCACATCAAGAGACGCTTCAATTCCATTTGGGGCCAAGTCCAAGTGGGAGACATAGAGATTTGCAAAATACATACGGATCTGAATGTTGCAGACCCGTTGACTAAGCCTCTCTCACGATCAAAACATGATCAGCACCAAGACTCCATGGGTGTTAGAATCATTACTATGTAATCTAGATTATTGACTCTAGTGCAAGTGGGAGACTGAAGGAAATATGCCCTAGAGGAAATAATAAAGTTATTATTTATTTCCTCATATCATGATAAATGTTTATTATTCATGCTAGAATTGTATTAACTGGAAACATGATACATGTGTGAATACATAGACAAACATAATGTCACTAGTATGCCTCTACTTGAACTAGCTCATTGATCAAAGATGGTTATGTTTCCTAACCATAGGCATGTGTTGTCATTTGATTAATGGGATCACATCATTAGAAGAATGATGTGATTGACTTGACCCATTCTGTTAGCTTAGCACTTGATCGTTCAGTATGTTGCTATTGCTTTCTTCATGACTTATACAAAGTTCCTGCAACTATGAGATTGTGCAACTCCCGTTTATCGGAGGAACACTTTGTGTGCTACCAAACGTCACAATGTAACTGGGTGATTATAAAGGTGCTCTACAGGTGTCTCCAAAGGTACATGTTGAGTTGGCATAATTTGAGATTAGGTTTTGTCACTCCGATTGTCGGAGAGGTATCTCTGGGCCCTCTCGGTAATACTCATCACCTAAGCCTTGCAAGCATTGTAACTAATGAGTTAGTTATGAAATAATGTATTACGGAATGAGTAAAGAGACTTGCCGGTAACGAGATTGAACTAGGTATTGGATACCGACGATGAAATCTCGGGCAAGTAACATACCGATGACAAAGGGAACAACGTATGTTGTTATGCGGTTTGACCGATAAAGATCTTCGTAGAATATGTAGGAACCAATATGAACATCCAGGTTCCACTATTGGTTATTGACCGAGAATAGTTCTAGGTCATGTCTACATAGTTTTCGAACCGTAGGGTCCTTGCACGCTAACGTTACGATGGCAGTTTTATTATGAGTTTATAAGTTTTGATGTACGAAGGTTGTTGAGTCCGGATATGATCACGGACATGACGAGGAGTCTCGAAATGCTCGAGACATAAAGATTGATATATTGGACGGATATATTTGGACACCGGAAAGGTTCGGATGAGATTGGGACTATCTGGAGTTAGGGAGGTTACCGGAAGCCCGGTAAGTATATGTGCCTTATTGGGCCTTAGTGGAAAGGAGGAGAAGGAGCAAAGGAGGCGCGCCCCAAGCCCAATCCGACTGGGAGGGGCGGCCCCTTTCCTTCTTCCTCCCTCTCTTCCTTCCTCTCCTACTCCTAATAGGAAGGGGGCCAAACCTACTTGGAGTAGGTTTGCCCCCTAAGGCGCGCCTCCCCTCTTGGCCGGCCCCCTCCTCCTCTCCCCCTTTATATACGGGGGAGGGGGGCACCTCATAGACACACAAGTTGATCTATGGATCGTTCCTTAGCCGTGTGTGGTGCCCCCCTCCACCATAATCCACCTCGGTCATATCGTCGCAGAGTTTAGGCGAAGCCCTGCGCCGGTAGAACATCATCATCGTCACGCCATCGTCTTGTGGAACTCATCGGCGACGCCGCTGGATTGGAGCAGGGGCGTCATCGAGCTGGGCGTGTGCTGAACACGGAGGTGCCGTGCGTTCGGTGCTTGGATCTGTTGGGTCGTGAAGGCGTCGACTACATCAACAGCGTTGTCATAACGCTTCCGCTTGCGGTCTCACGAGTGCGTAGACAACACTCTCCCCTCTCGTTGCTATGCCATCACCATGATCTTGCGTGTGCGTAGGAAAATTTTGAAATTACTACGTTCCCCAACAGTTACTGCTAAGGAAGCAGGTGTAGTCTCCCATGATCGCACTCTCCGGACCTATTCCAACACCCGTTGCATGGTATTCGGGATGGATACTAGTGTGCTAGCGCCAACTCCTTCTCCCTGGTACAGAATTGATAGTCTTGGAGAAAACTCGCTCTTCCTTGGACAAAACTATCTAATGATGGTGAAAGGCGATCCAACTGCTATTGACATAATGTTACTACCATTTATGAGAAGCAACTGTGTCTATACCTCGGACATTTGGGTGGTTCCCTACCCTGGTACTGATATAGTAGGCTGCTTCAGCCTGGATGATCACTCCTGCGTTGGTCTCGGATCGACAATGGATGGCCCGTCGAAGAATCACTTGTGGTTCAAAGCAAGCGTTTCCAACGCCGAGGAATGGTTGAGTTGAAGTTCATTTCATTGCTTGTTATTTGTTGTGTGGTGAAAACTTTAGTATTTATAATGTCCTCGTTGTCGATGTGGGTTGATGACCTGTTGTATGTAATAAAATGATATGCTTGTGATAAACTTACTACATTTATGAATGGCTTTCGAGTCGCTTCTCTGAGTGAGTGGTGCGAGGAGGCAAAAAAATATTTTCCGAATACATAATTGTACGTGCATTGCAACAGGTTATCGGATGAGGCCAATCAACAATAGTAGTACACTATTTGTACTAGCTTCACATGCTTCGCGCGTCGTGCGGGTGTTTTTACTGTAGCCATATTGTACTACGTAACCAGCACCTCGAATCCTCGATACTAGTACTATATAGTAAGTAGTAGGAGTAGTAGGGTGGCATGGCCCAGAACAAGCATTCACGTCCAGGAGTACGGCACACACCACCAGCACGACTTCCATCTGACACCATATTTCTTGGAGTCTGTGCTAGAGCAATCTCTTCAACCTCATCGTTTCTCTAACTTAGCCATCGCGTGGCGGGCGAGGTGGGGGTTTGCCGATTGTCGGTTTCCTTAACTGCGGTCCCACTTGTAAGGCCAACTCCAACGCACGACCCCAAACGGACCTCCGTTTTGCACGAACTCCAACGATAATTTTGACTAGAAAAGCAAGACCAAAGAAAACAAGAACCACAAGAATACATTTTACTACACCTGTAAGTTGGATTAGTCTCTTTTCGATGCATTCATTGTTGATCTGCGGAGGCTTGATCTTGCGCGCTTCTTTCTTCTTCGAGTGTAAAGAAGTAGACGTTGCTTCCTCGCATCTAGTCTCATGTCTAGCCTCTATTCTACTAGGAGTATCAACAAGTGCACTAATCTCATCTCTAGCCTCTGTGCTAGCTAAAAGTGATAGAACATCTACTAAATTGCGCTCTATCAATATGTGGATGTACTCTTCTTCCCAATACAAAAACTTGCATCCAATCTACTCCCTCCGTTGCACAATACATGCCTTCTATTTGTCAAAATATATATGTATCTAGACATGTTTTAGTATATAGGTACATCCATTTTTGGACAAATGGAAGTCAAGTATTTTGGAACGGAGGGAATACACAATAAAAATTTTAAGTTAGCACAACTAGTCTAATCCGAGAGCACAACTGAAGATTTGGTCGGGTTCTTCCTCCTTTTGCCGACACGTGGGACATCCAGCATCCAGTCGTGTCATGAAAGAAAATAGAGTGGTAGCTGAAGCCATGAGATGTGCATCTTGGGTTAAACTGTAAATAGAATCTTACTAGTCTTGAGTAACTCCAAAAGCGCCCACCGAAGATCTTTCTTGGATTTGTTTTTCATCACCAGCACGTCAAGGTGAAAGATGTGCAGGTTCAGTGGGTCCGCTTGCGTTTTCACTGACATGTGGGACCGCATGTGAGTAAACAGACAATGGGCTCTGCGCGTCCACTAGCTGGCTGAGAAGAGAGATAGAGGAGGGTTGAGCACGGACTATAGGAAATTTGTTCTACGTACCTTGATATAGGCTCGATATAGTGGGGTGGCATGGTCCATAACTAGCATTCACGTCTAGCAGTACGGCACACACCACCCACACGAGTCCCATCCGACACCAATTTTCTTGGAGTCCGTGCTACAGCCATCTTTTCTCCCTCCTATTTTCTCAGCCATCGCGCGGTGGGCGGGGTGGGGGTTTGCCGATAGTCGGTTTGCTCAACTGCGGTCCCACTTGTAAGTAAAAAATGCAACACCGCACGCATTCCCACTTGAGCGGCGTGCCGGACCAACCGTGTGGGGGTGCGATGCGAACACGACAGGCTTTTCCTTTTGAACTCATAACTTGTAAAATTTGGTTCTGCTCCATGGCGCGACCGATAGATAGAAAATAACAATTTTGCCTAGAGTAATGAGAAGTTTGGTTCTGGCGCCGTTCATGGATGGAGTATGTACGAAAATTATGAAGTTGATGCGAAAGGTAAGATAATTACTGTAGTATCATATACTACTACATGGATTTGATAGAAAGATAAAAATACATACGGATCCATCAACGACATCCTCATGCCCTAGTGCGCCGGGTCACCAACCGACGTGTGAGGAGCAGTGGCGTTGGCGGCGAGCTCAACGTGCTTCTGAACAGCGTCGTCCAAGGTTGCCCTGCGGTCCAAGAAGGCCAGCGTCCTATCGTCCTCCTCTTGCATGTGGTAGTCCTTGTGGACGATTTGTGCGTAGACATGGGTGATTATGTCAATGGTGTCTTGCTGCGCCAGTCTTTGCTGGCCAGCGACCTCGAGTGGACATTCTCGGTAGCGACGGCGGGGCGATCCGCAGGCCCACCGGTCGTCGAAGAGGTTGTCACCATAGTGGCTGTTGAGGGTGGTGGGCATCGCAGAGCCTGGGCGTGTCGGCTGGAGGCTTACGTCAAAGTCGTTCGCGAGCTTCTTGACAATGGTGAACTTGTCGAGGAAACCGACGAGGACCTCATCGAACAAGGAGACGAAGTTGTCGTCCGGCCCCTCGCCCTGGCAGCCTCAAGCAATACTACCTGGAGACGTTCCTTGGTGCCGGGCCACAGGCCGGCGTCGTGGACCATCTGGCACAGCCGGCTGATGCTCGCGCTCATCGCCTCCATGGGTCTAGCTTAGCTTCTAGTCAATTGATCTTGCGATTCGAGTGATCACTCTTGCCCTTGGTTAGCGTGCGTAGGTGCGTAGGATTTCATACTACTCCTCGGCCCTCTACTGCACCTGCCTTTGGCTGTATGATAGGTGGGCCAGCCATCCCCTGGGCCCACGTGTCATTCACCCAAAGGCGGTTGCCGTAAGTCAATGAAGCTGCGTCCCCCTCCGTGCCGGTGCAGTATAGTCATCTCACCAGACCTCTAGTTGGGGTCAAACGAGAGAAGTTTGATGTTTACTAGTTTATTGGTCCCCTTTGCATTTTGCGCGAAGTTTTGACCTTTGATCTAACTAATAAAATGTTAATGCATGTACACAAAAATGTTGTGTAAGTCACCTTACAAAAACCAAATAATCCCAAAACACTTAGGCACGGTGCATTAACTCCCTCCTTGTTTCTTATTTCGTGACATATCAACCAATGAGAGATGTGGGCCATGCATGCTTTCAATGACTTGAGACTACCAAACATGACATGCAGTGTTTAGTTCATTGCATGTAATCCTATTAGTACTCTAGTTAGGAAAAAACATTAAGTTCTCTCGCCGATAGGAATAAAACACCATGTATTTATTTACAAAGGGAGTAGTACTAGATATTGCTAGTCAAATACTAAAATCCAAATGGACGTGGTAGTACTCCTAAATCCAGATGGTGGGGGCAGCGAGACGGTGGTGCTACTAGTACTAGTAGTAGTACAACCAATGTAGTAGTAGGAGTACTAGCACTGTACTACCCGTTGGTCAAATTATTACGTCTTTCCTCCTCACGGTGAAGTGACAAGACCTGCTTGGGAGATGACACCTGAGTATAGGCGCTGTGTTCGGCATACCATAGTCAGCCTCACCGTATGCAGTCACTATCATCATGGCTGTAGAGCTAGCCTGCTTACAACTAGTCATGTTCGACATAATTTCCTGTGCGTAGATGCCCGTGCATTGCACGGAACACCAAGATTGGGGGTGGACGGCTCCGGCAGCGGCCATCGCGCTAGATTTTTCCACGGCCTTCTAGATGTGGTGGGGAAGAGATAAGGCTGATTGTGAGAGATAAGGAGTTGTTTGTAAATAGGAAACAAGTGCGGCCATCTTTTTGCAAAAATGGAGAAGCTTGGTTTGTATGCGTCAGATCTAGATCCGACGGCTATTGGTGAAAGATGGGAGGCACAACATCATCACCAACTCAGGACCTGTTTGATTCGTAGGATTTTGAAAATGCAGGAATAGGACACGGCAATATTACAAGTTTCAAACTGATATTACAAATGTTAGGAGTAATGCTGCACCTATGAAGAGGGAATTACTAGGAAGTTTACGTAAGAACTTTCGTTACTTTAGGTGGATGCAGCATTATCGTACAAACTAAAATCCACCGCCCTGACAAGTCACTAATGGGCAAATAAGTTTCGAGTCTCTGGCCTCAGCTTCTGCGGAGACTTTGTCATTTAGGCTTAGACGCTTGCGGTGATCAGCACGCCATTCATTGTTGCGCCAGAGAACACCAAACCTCATTACCTTGAGCACACTTGCCTCCAGAACAAAGAACCTGGCCAATTTAATCTCAGATGTGCTGCCTCGGTAGTCGATCAAATCAATTTCTGTAAGATGGAGATCAAGGCATTCGATGAGATTGTTATAGTGCAGCACATTTTTCACTTTCGGGTCTTTTTTATCTACAAAAGAAGAGAACATATTAGAGCAGCTGGCTGCATAAGATTCCCGTGTCATCAAGAGGTACCAATATCATTCACTCATACGATAGGGTTGGCTGGCTAGTGATATTTTTTCACTCTCTCTCTCTCTCTCTCTCTCTCTCTGTTTCCTCTCATTTAACTAGGAGCACGTGAAGAGCTTGGGCATTTGTTGCCTTCCACTATGTGGCCGATGCCATATTTCGCAAAAGTATGCCACATAATACGCATCGATGTCAAATCAAAAGATTTTGGCACCGCTCTCGCGATGTGAGAGAGTTGGCATCATTGTGCACACAGACCCACATGTATAAACAAATCAATCAAACCAACTACACCAGCCTCTCACTCTCCCAAACAAGTGTTTTTTATTGCCTCAGTCCTCTCTCTCCCACGCGGTGTTTTTTCATTGCGTGAGTTAATTTGGCACCGGAGCAAAGTAGGTGATCCAGATTGGGGCACCAGGTGAGCAATGGTTTGAAACAAGTGAATTTGGCACATGTTTTGGCCTACATAGCCCACTTTTGTACTCCCTCCGTCCCAAAATTCTTGTCTTCAATTTGTCTAAGTACGGATGTATCTAGTTACATTTTAGTGTTAGAAACATCCATATCTAAACAAATGTAAGACAAGAATTTTGGGACGGAGGGAATACTACCTCGTATTTAGTATAAAATTTTGACCATAGATTTACCTAAGAAAATGCCAATGCATGTCACTAAAAATTACACCATTTGAAATTATGTTCAAATACGAATCCAACGATATAGTACTTAGTGACATGCATTAACCTTTTGTTAGTTAAATCTATGGTAAAATTTTGATACTACAAAATTGGAAGAGTAAACCAGGACGGAGGTAGTACTTGCTCTTAGGGTAACCATAGAGTTACTGGAGTAGTCTAAGTTACTATCCACTATGACTAGCCTAGGCTACTATAGTAGTACAGCATAAAAACGATGCAGGTGATCACGTGAGAAAAAAATACTAAAACTTTTCTTTCGGTGCAGTGCGTAGATGCAGTTTTGAACACTACACTTGTCATCGTAATTTGGGAAAATTACGAAAAAAATTGAGCTACGTTGTGATTACCGTTTACTTATAGGAAAGAAGTTTCACCTCGATGATTAGCTTCTCCGTGCACGGAAAGCATGTAAGGAATCCAACAACTTGATCCAGATTGGGGCCAATAGATTTTAGTGCTAAGATCTTCACTGTGCGCATGGACTGGGTCAAGCTTGTGGGCATCATTTTCTGGAAGACAGTCATAAATACATCAAGAAGAAATTTAAAAATGTGAATTTCAAGAAGACGGAGAAGAAGATGAGTGTTGTACCTGAACGATTACGGATCAAATAAAGAGTTCGGAGAATTTGGCAGACGAGTACACCAATGCTGTCAATTTTGGCGCGTCAATGACCCTGATTTTTGTTGGACCTTCTAGATCCGATACAAGCAATCTCTCAAGGAAAGGCGCATTCTCAATGACCATAACGTGGAACAGCTGGAGTGATCTCTTCCCAATTGATGTCTTGTTGTGGGGCCAGCAAGACACATAAATCCATCGGAGATTCGTCGAGGCGATGTGGAGGCTAATGAACCCGTGGATCTGCTCAAGACGAAGGTACTCGAGCGCAGTACAGCTGCGAGCAGGTGCTCCATAGCCTTCTTCGAGATGAAAATGTTGAAGAGGTCGAGCTGCTTGAGTTGAGGGAGAAGAAGGGCGGGCGGCGGCATTAATCTAGGGAAGATAGCAGGAGCTAAAGTTGGCGCGGCGCAGCATTGGCGTGAGGCAGAGCACGGACGGCGGCAGAGAGCGACATCGTCCAGCTTCAAAGCTGAGCTCCTCGAGCTGATCTAGGGCGGGGGATAAGAACCACTCGTCGAACTTGGGTTGGACCTTGCAGTTGGTACTGAACATGCGGATGTCAAGGCGTCTGGCTGGCCCAGAGTGAGATGAAAGGATCTTGGAGACTGCGGCCATGCATTTGCAATCCCCGTCACAGAGGCAGCTGTCGACGGTGAGGTTGAGGGGGACGCAGTGCCAGAGGGGGCGCCACCACCGGGAGAGCAGGGCGGTCCGCACGGCAGATTTGGTGGGGAGGAGGCCGATGATGACGAGCAGCATGTCATCGGGAGGCTCTTGATGAAGTTCAGCTCGCGGATGCGGTTTTGGCTCGAGCCGCCTCGCTTGTTGGCTGCCTCGCCGTCCATCTCAACCGGCGGCGGCGCCGTGTACACGCAGTGCTGGTGTGTGTTGTGTGTTGGGTGTCTTGAGTCGTCCTACATGCATGCCGCCGCTTGCGGTGGTGAATTGTCTTGTGAGTCGTCCTTCACGCGCAAGAAGTTTGTCCTCAATGCGCCCTCAATTTACTAGCGTGCGGGGTGCTACCCCGAGTGGTTTCAACTTTGTTTACTTCACCGCATGTCAGATGGGCCTCTAGTTTACTTATTTTCACCCACTGCCACATGGGCCAGCACACGAAGATACAGATCACGAGCTGACAAGGCAGCATGTGGATTGGTTGACCGGTCAACTAAACAATATACGGAGCTATACGGTGACACAGTGAGCATATAATCCGTCGGTATAGAGAGTTCGAGTGAGAGGGGAGGCCCGTGAGAGATAGCAGAGAGAGAGAAAGAGCTACTCCATCCGTTCGATAATGTAGTTCCAACATTTTTTTTAAGTCAAACTTTTGAAACTTTGACCAAGTTTATAAAGAAATTACTTATATCTACAATACCAAAGATAAATGATAGTATGAAGTAAGTACATGTTGTGATGAATCTAATGATCATTCCAGATGTAAATGTTTTTCTCCACATATACCTGGTCAAACTTTTCTGAGGTTTGACTTTTCAAAACATCCATATGCTTATGGACGTGTGAGTCCCTAACTAGAGAGAGAGAGAGAGAGAGAGAGTGTGTGTGTGTGTGTGTGTGTGTGTGTGTGAAAGAGACATGGACAACACACGATAAAAGTAGAGAAAAAGCGTGCGTGTCTTATGCAAACATATCACACATGCATCTTCGACAACGGAGGCAAGGTGAGGAGATAGTGTGTGGTTGTTTGGAACCGAGAGAGCAAGACCCTAGCACGTGGCCAAGAGTGGTCGACAAACAAGGAGAGAGGTCGAGAGAGCGTCGGAGAAAATGCGACATGGGGAGGAGAGAGTGTATGTTTGTCATAGAGATCCCCGGAGATCGTGATGGGACTACATGGGTGGGAGATCGAGTGACAAGGTGTGTGCACGATAGAAGATGCCCCGAGAGATATCAAGATGGACGTATGGATGGAAGGAGACAATACGTGTGTTCCTGATGGCTAGTAAGAGATAATCATACTTAGGAGGGGGGGAGTGCTTGCGCCTAGGGCCCTGTTTGGATACTCTAACTCAGTTAGAGGTTAGAGTTAGATTCTAACCCTGAACTAACCCTGAACTAACTCTAAGTAAAGAGGTGTTTGGATGGCAGGGTTAGATGGAGCGCGGATATGGCGAGGCACCTTCACGGGCGGTGCGAGAGGGAGGGAGGGAGAGGACGAGAAGCTTCGAGAAAGTGGGGAGGGATCTGCTGCGGGGAGAGCGAGAGAAAAAAGTGTTTATTAGTGGTCCCGTGAAGAACTAACCCAAATAAGCACCTCTTGGATGGGTTATTTTTTTGGATGGGTTAGATGCATCTAACCCAAACTAACCCTCCTATTTGGATCTTTTTGGGTTAGTTGACTCCAAACTAACCCAAACTAACTCTAACCCATGGATCCAAACAGAGCCTATGATGGAGTGAGGGATTATGGTACTTAGGGGGGTGTGTGTCACATGGAGAGAAAACAAGGTCGGAGAGTGTTGGATGGGTCTATATGTATAGCATGAGAGAGACATGTGTATGTGTGAACTAGGGAGATATAAGGCCAGTTTGGCTTGCGTCCTGAGCATCTTTTGTCTGGCCTGGGGTTGTGGCTGGATTTCATGCACGCTTGTTTGGCTGCTACCCTGTGAAAAAGAAAGCCCGCCTGGCCTGGGTTCCCTTGCACTTTAGTTAGCCTGGCTGAACTCCAGACACTGCAAGTAGCCTGGCCCAGGCGACCGATTTCGAACGCCTGGCCGTGCCTGGTCGTGCAGCCATGAGGCTAACAGCAACATGGATGGAATTAGCATTACATAATTGATGCATGGATTGATTGATGGGACGTTGATGCTTTGCCTGGCCCAAGCATGAACCAAATGCTTCAGCACCACACAAGCCTGGCCAGGCAGAAATATTTTACATTTCACGTCCACACCAGGCAGTACCGGCCATCAAAGTCATGAGGGTCAGGTCATGAACCAAACTGACCAATAAAGTTTGAGAGAGATTGAGGAGCCCCGATAAGGCTGAGTGGTGCGTCAGATAGCTGAGAGGGGGAAAGAGATATTCCATCCGCTCGATAATGCAGTGCATGTAAATTTTTTAGAAGTCAAACTTTGGAAACTTTGATCAGGTTGACGCAAATGTTATTTATATCTACAATACCAAAGATACATCATACAAAACTACATCTCATGGTGAATCTAATGGTATATGTTTGCCGTACTAGATGTAATTCTTTTTCTCCACGTACATGGTCAAACTTTGTGATGTTTGACCTTGCAATAAATCTATATGCTATGGACCGAGGAGAGTGCCTCGGTCAAGACAGATCAAGTGCGTGTGAAGGAGAATGAGTAAGTGTGCAAAAAGAGTATGTGTGTGAAAGAGAAAGTGACAACAAACGATAAATTAGAGAGAGAGTGTGTTTTTTAGTTTCTTATGCAAACATATCACGATGCATCTCCGAGATGGAAAAGCGAGGCGAGGAGATACACGAAGATAGCTAGTGTGTGATTGTTTGCAGCGGAGAGAGACACCTCAGTAGCACATGTCCAATAGAGGTCTAGCCAACAAGGAAAAAAGGTCGAGAGGGACACATGGATGGCATGGGCGCATGGGGAGGGAGAGAGGGTGTGTGTGAGAGAGATCCCTCGAGATCGTGAGGGACTATATGGGTGGGAGATCGAGGAGTGCGTCTTGCGATAGAAAGATGCCCCGAGAGAAATCGAGATAGACCATGCACATGTTTGTGATGGAGACTAAGATTAGCTAGTCATATACATATAGGGGGGACTGCGTGTGCCTACAATTGAGTGAGAGACCATCATACTTGGCTAGCTGGGCATGAGATTGTGTGTGTGTGCGTGTGAGATGGAGAGAGAATGAGGGAGAGAGATAGAGTTTTAGATGGGCCTATCGAGTGCGAGTGAGATATGCATGTGTATGTGTGACCCAGGTGGATGGAGAGTTTGAGAGAGGGGGGAAGAGCTCCGAGACGACATAGTGGTGCGTGAGAGAGTTACGGGCAAAGAGCCAAGGAATTTGTGTGCGTACGATGAGTGCACCCAAGATATCTAGCTTGGACTAGCTAGAGTATCATACATAGTGCGAGAGAGACCTATAGATGGTGTATATATGCATGCGAACTAGAAAGACCCCCCCAACAGACACACACACACAAAGAGAGAGAGAGAGAGAGAGAGAGAGAGAGAGAGATGGAGAGAAAGGGAGAGAGACCAACAAGGTTTTTGTGTCAGATGCGTGCGACAGAATTGAAGATTGTCGGCGAGAGAGAGAGAGAGAATAGGAGTGCGGGAGAGGGGGAGGTCGCGTTTTATGCATCAAAGACTGATATAAACCATGTTTCAATATAAACTTGCATTTAGATATTTAAATTGGAGAACATGTTGTCTGCAATCCACACATGAACGGATATATGCGTATATCAAACAAGTTCATTAATTTGACTTTCAACATGTTCATGGAGTACTATAATATTGTACAACATGCTACTCGATTGAGGTGTTCAATTTTGGATTTAGTTCACTATTTTGACCTACTGAACGAGCTATTTCATTGAATCGAGATATTTCATTTTGGGTTTGATTCACGTTTTTGAGTGGGTCAACTATTTGTCATATAGTAAATCGCTAGCAACGAGCATGTAAAAACACATTACTCCCGAGCATCATCTCTCCATCTAAAAAAGAAGTGGCAAGCTAATATTTCAAAATTTGATTCGAATCGACTTGGTAAGGTAGACGTGGATGCTCGTTCTCCAAAAATTTGAACGAACCATTAAACATCCTCTCTGCTCGGTGGAATTCGCCCGAGCAAATAAATGGAGACGTGAAATTACCGTCCTATGTGGGACACGCATCAATTGGCCCATTGTACATCGAGGGTAGGTTAAGTAACTTCATCCAAGCGCCTTCTCCTCGGCGAAATGACATGTGCCGAATAATTCATAAACCATGGTCGGCAAAACACGCTCTCCTCGCCCGAAATAGCTCGCGCCCGCTATTTCAAAACACGCTCTCCTCACCCGAGATCGCTCGCGCCCATAGTTGAAAACACGCCCTCCTCGCCCGAAATCGCTCCCGCCCACTATTTGGGGAGAAGCAAAGTTACTCTACTATCCCGACCCTCGGTTACACAGACCCAAGCCGAGAAGCCTATAGGCAAGGGTAGAATCTGAACTCCCCTCACATTTCGCACAAATGTGTCCGTAAGACATGGTTCCACTCCCCTCCCAATTCCCCCCCCCCCCCCCCCATTCATACCTCGTGGGCGCCAAATCACCTTCTCCCCCGGAAGCTCCCTTCTCCCGAGCCACGAAACCTCAGCCCCACCTCCATGGCACCCTCCACCGCACCAATTTCACAGCCGCCCTCCTCCCTAATGCCGGAGATGCTGTCCATTTGTCGTCGTGCACTGGGCCATGTGCCTCTTACTCCGTGCTGCTGGTGCTGCCTCGACGACGGCTGCGTGAACCGTACCGGAGCTGATTCACCCCCCTCATTGTTCACGATGCCGGAGCGGCTCCAACTTCGGGTCTGTCTAGAGTCCTGGCGTTGCTTCCGCGTAGCCATCGACCGTCGCGACATCACTCTTTCCCCGCCGCTGGTCGCCACTGCAACCGCGCCAGCGCCGGCCTCACCGACTCGGCAGCTGGATCTGCCTACTTCACCATGCCGCCAGATAGGTCGCACCCTCATCTCAAATCACTTTATTTAGGCGTCAGTTGTCTGAATTTTTATTTTGGGCTAATCGATCCCAATGGGAAGCAGCACCCCTCGAGGTGGTGGAGATCCTAGGCTGTCGGTCAGCTGGTGTCTAACGTAAGGGTGCGGGGCCGCAAGTTCGCTGCGGAAGCAGCGCTTAGATGGCTATCTTTCAGAGTTGCGTGGGTAGGTACTGCCGCCGCTGGATCTGGATGATGGGGAGTCTTTGTGGATTGGCCCGGGGGCGGCGCAACCACGGCAGTGCGGTGGGGCGGGGAGCGGGGTTTTGGCCAGGGCCACCGACGGTAGAGGCAGGCTGCTCTGCCGTTGGTCGCTGGCTCTTCGGGGAAGAGTCCGAACAATGTCAGCCGGGAGGCACAAGACAGCCATCAAGCCATCCGGCGTAGATCGGAGAGTACCAACATAAAATAAAATCGTGTGACCCCAATTTAGTCTTCAGTCAACAGACGTGTGACCACTCTCGTACCTTGTTGTTGATCTCTTATTGTATTTCGTCAGATCAAAGAGATATGTCATTCTTAACATTATGCGTTATCTGCATCTTCAGACACACCGTCTTCCGACTCACCGCAGCTGCTCCAACAAGGGAAGCATACACCAGAAGGGAGCTATAGTCCCCACTCAACAGTTCCCTGCATCGAATGCGCGTGCCCGACATGGACAGCCACAACAACTGCAGGGCCATCGACAAGTCAGCACATGATGCTCACTCCTATGGATGGCAGCCAGATAGGTTGTACCCTCATCTTACTTGTGTGCAACATTTATGGCTTTGTTATTCATCTAAGCATGGAAAATAGATCATCACATTTCACTGTATATTCATGCTGATCTCTTACGGGTCTTGTTCAGGAGTTCACGCCGTTCCATAGTTATGCTAAGATACTTGTTCTTTAGGTAACGTTGTTCCATAGTTATCATTCATCAGCCAATGCTATCCCACAGGCTAGTGATTATAGTATTATACCACTTCTAGTATTACCTATGTTGTTCTTTAATACTTTTGTGTGCCATCTAGTTAATCTCGAGTACAAACGATACATATTCTATAGCTTTCATCTGTGTTCTCCCTTTAGTTTATGAGACCTGTTGCTGCTAGTTAACCCCAGTCCTACTATTTATGTTGTCTCCTACAAGCACTCATTACATAAATCTAACTACTAGTTGTCTTCCATGCATGTCAGATATAATTGCACACACTGATATATCCACAAGAACCTCACGGAGCAATGTAAAGGCCAATAAACTTGATGTCAATGATACCCAATATGATGGAACATGTAAAGGCAGTTCTTCAGAAGACTTGCAGAAAGATGATGAATCCTCTTCACCCCACAAGGTCCTTGCTCTAACTTGGCCTGTGATATGGGTACAACATGCATATAATGTCCTGGAGTGTATCTACTCATTGCAATGCCATGTGCTTAGCATGCTGATCATGCATGTAAATATGTCATGCCTTCCTGTTTTTCAAGACCTATTCCATTCATGATAACATGTTTTCAAATTCAAGTACTATCATTCTACTCTATCGCAATGCCATCTCGCTTAATTTGGACATCATGCTTCAATATCTTATGCATTGTTATTCATCAAGATGTACTTCATCATACGCCATACCATGTTTTTTACATTGAAGTGTTGTTCTAGTGCTCTGTTGCAATGCCATCTTATTTTCCCAATCATACACGTGTATGTTGCCTTAGTTATTTCATGTATTCCGCTAGCATATAGTTTTACATTCAACTAGTGTTTTTTGCTTTGTGTTGTCTGTCGTATCCCTAGCTCTTACACCATACTCCCTCCGTCCGGATTACATGTTGCGAAATGGATAAAAAGGATGTATCTAGAACTGAAATACGCCTAGACCCATCCATTTTTTCCGGATGGAGGAATACATGTCAATATGTCATGCCTTTCTATTCTTCATCCTATTCCATCTCTCTGCATCGCATGTTTTATAATTAAAGCACCATTCTTCTATACAAGGCATGCAAGGGAAGATGACTATGTTAGAATCAAGGGTTACAAACAAGGCCTTTGCAAAAGATCCAAACGCCAAGAGATAATAAACCAACTCTAGTTTTTATAGATCTTGCTCCAAAGACAGAGAAACCCAACTCCTACTGATAATAAGCAGATTCCAGTGGCCAAAGAACTAGTCCGCTCCAGTCCAGCAAAAATATGTCAACTCAATTCTAAGAAGCGTGTTCGTATCCTTGCATCATGAAATTTTATAGCATGCTGATCATATTTTCTACATGTTTCTTACCCATCTCTCTTTTAGAAAATAAGCTTAACAGATAGAAGAATTTCTTCAATGGTATCGTTTATGAGGAAAAATTCTTGTAGGAATTCTCTGTGCTCCAATGTAGATGTAAGTACCTGTTGTATATCACTATATTTTTACATCAGCATGTATTTTGTTAATTGGCGTGAATCCAACCTTTATCTGATCTAAATTTAGTTGTAGCAAAATGTATGATTAAAGGGCACAATGTTAATTTCTGTAAGGAAAACTGCCTGGTAGTCTTGCATCCTGAGCTGCATGAGTGTACTATCTCATCGATGGTTTTGAATACTTTGGTTCTCCAAAGGGTTTTTCGGTGTTTTTTACCGTGTTGTCTGTCGTATCCTAGCTCTTACATCATACTCCCTCCGTCCGGATTAAATGTCGAGAAATGGATAAAACTGGATGTATCTAGAACTGAAATCGCCTAGACCCATCCATTTATTTCCGGATGGAGGAATACATGTCAATATGTCATGCCTTTCTATTCTTTAGTACCTATTCCATCTCTGTTGTAGCATGTTTTATAACCTGAATCACCATTCTTCTATATAAGGCATGCAAGGGAAGACGGCTATGTTAGAATCGAAGGGTTACAAACCAGGTCTTTGCAAAAGATCCAAACGCCAAGAGATAATAAACCAACTCCATT
Source organism: Aegilops speltoides (assembly GCA_021437245.1). Taxonomy (NCBI): domain Eukaryota; kingdom Viridiplantae; phylum Streptophyta; class Magnoliopsida; order Poales; family Poaceae; genus Aegilops; species Aegilops speltoides. The sequence continues at coordinate 219,238,929 of CM038147.1, forward strand.
TTTCATAGATACTTGCTCCAACAGAGAAACCCAACTCCCACTAATAATAAGCATATTCCAAAGGCCAAAGAACTAGTCCGCTCGATCCAAAGAAAAGAATGTCAACTCCATTCTAAGAAGCGTGTGTATCCTCGCATCATGAAATTTTATAGCGTTCTGATCATATTTTCTACATGTTTCTTACCCATCTCTCTTTTAGAAAATGAGGTTAAACGATAGAAGACTTCCTCCATTGGGATCGTATTCGAGGAAAATATCTTGCGGAATTCTCTGTGCTCCAATGCTGATGTAAGTACCTGTTGTATATCACTATATTTTTACATCAACATGTATTTTGTTAATCGGCGTGAATCTAACCTTTATCTGATCTAAAATTAGTTGTAGCAAAATGTTAAAGGCGCCAATGTTGATTTTTGTAAGGAAAACTGCCTGGTAGTTTTGCATACTGAGCTGCATGAATGTACTATCTCATATCATGCACATTACTGAATTGTTGTGCTTCTCTGGTTGCCCATTCATTCATTGTGTCAATGTTGCTTTCGTACTTCCTTACCTGGCTGATGATAGTTGTGCCATATTGTGTTAATTTGGTGTAGGCTAGTTGCCCAAACGTTCGTTGTGTCAATGTTGCTTTCCTATTATCGACTTGGCCAATGATAGCAATGCTAGTGTGTTAATTTTGTGCGAGCTCTCAAGATAAGAAGACAAACTCGAAAACAGCAAGGCAACCCCATTGTTTCTTTCCGTAAATCTAGGCCGTAATATGGCAATAACTCATGATTAATCTGTTTGGTTCCGTCCTAATTTATGTTATGATGCGATGGTGAGACACTCTCCACTATCAATAATACAAGCCTCCAAAATTGCCATCTGAATCATTCAAGATCCTCTGTCTCGGATGCAATGGAATAAATGTATGTTTGTGAACCAATTAATGGCTGAAGCAATGATGGAAATGGTGGATGAATCAGAGGTGCAGAGTCGTGCGACACAACAACTGATCAATGTTTTCAGAGAGAGTGTAGCAAAGCAGCAAGAACTTGCCCACATACTTATGGGCGTCATCTGTGCTGAGGTTGCAGATTGTGACGTTGTAGATGGTTAGGTTCTGCTCATTTATTTGCACTGGCATCAATCTTTGATTTCCCAATGGATGTAATTTCATGTAATATATGCTGGATGTGCAACGTTATTCCCTATATGTCGTACCTTTGCTTGATCGGTTTTGGTCTTGTGCATAATTGCTCATCGTAATGGGATCAAATTATCTAATTTGGCCTAAAGACATGTATGAACTTTAGTGGGCCCATTAAGTTAATGGGCCGTTACTAGGCCGAAAGTTAATGGTCGGCCCTCTTACCTCTCGGGTCGTTAACAGGCCGACATCAAGCGGGCAACAGGTGGCCCCAATTTATTTCATGGGCCGTTAATAGGACGTTACTAAGTTTGGGCTACATATGGCCCAACTATACTGTAGGCCTTTAGCAGGCCGAAAGAGACAGCGGGCTTGTACTGGACCATGAAGAGCATGGGCCGCTAAGAGCCCGAAAGTCAGGTCGTACTGTAAATGGCCCAACTGTGTTGTGGGCCTTTAGCAGGCCGAAAGAGAAACCGGGCTGGTATTGGACCATGAATGGCATGGGCCGATAAAAGGCCAAAACTAAGGTCCGACTACAAATGGCCCAACTCATTTATGGTCCGTTAACAGGACAAAAGGCACACAGGGCCGGGAATTGGCCCAACACTTAAATGGGTCGCTAAAGGCCAAAACTCAGGTCCGACTACAAATGGCCCAACTGATTTATGGCCCTCAACAGGCTGAAAGTGACACCGGGCCAGAAATTGGCCCAACACTTAAATGGGCCGCAAAAAGGCCGAAACTTAGGTCTGACTACAAATGGCCCATCAGATTTATCGGCCGTCAACAGGCTGAAAGACACACCGGGCCGGAAATTAGCCCAACATTTAAATGGGTCGCTAAAAGGCCGAAAGATGTACATCCTGAAAATTGGCCCATCCATTAAATGGGTCGTTAACAGGGCGAAATCTCATCGGGCCGATATTGAGTCCAATTATATAGTGGGTTGTTAACAGGCTCGAACTGACGATGGGCTGCAATGGTGTCAAATCTTTAACGGGCCGTTGACGGGCCGAATTGGCACATCTCGTATGGGTCGTGGGCTTAAATGGACCTGAGACAAGTAGGCCTTATATGGGCCGGCCTGCTAATTTTTACTGGGCCGGCCTTTTTCACCGGAATGGACCACTGTTGGGCCGTGCCACGTGTCGACCTATCATAGGCGCCTCCTGTCCAATGAGTGGATGACATCTGTCCCAACGGTGAGGCAACACGTGTTTCCTGTGGCCAATGATGATTTTACACGTGGAAAATCCCCATTGGTCCGGGCTGTTAACGGGTTATCGGATCCATAGCCGGACCTGATAGCTTAAGGGCGTTCCGCTATAGTAGATGCCACGTGTCGGTCACCCTTGATGAAAGCACTTCTGTGACGCGCGATTTATTGTCATGGAAGTGGACACTTCTATGATGATACTTTTGGTAATGTCATGGAACACTTCTACGACAGCACAGGTATGACTATCTTGATTCTGTCATAAAATCATCATGGATGTACATGCATGACAAAAAACGCGACCTTCTCTGACAAACACGTATCATCACGGAAGTGTATTTTTTTGTAGTGTAGCCTTCTGCAACTGGGAACGCTCTTGATTCTGACTCGAGTCAAGCTCGACAGTTCGGGCGGCCGCGTTAAGGGCGGTAAGGTGGTTCGCCCCGCAGCAAGCACACCCGGGAGGCCAATGGGGATCCGTTCTCAAGACGCCGCCCTAGGTTTACGTGCTAGCAAGCCTAACCGGTTAACGTAGGGTGGACATATAAAGGAAAATCGAACAGGAAAATAACATGCATTGTATGAAAAGTATTGCAGAGTCATATTACATCACTTGTTGCCGCAGTTCTAACTAAAGATAAAAATCGTCTTGGTTGTGAACCTGCAACAACGGAAAGAAACGGGGTGCCAAATCCCGGCGCTGGCCCTCCACCCTCTGGATTCCGTCGATGCGTCTGATGATGGGCTTGATACGCTCCTTGAGCGCCGCGATGTCCGCATCCTCCGGCAGGCTCTCCAGCGCAGCTTCGAAGTCGAGGTCCGGATTCCAGTGCGCCACCTTGGCGAGGACCTTGGGCATGGCACCCCGGCAGAGTCTCTGGGACTCATCGGCCAGAGAGGACTGCCAGTTGGAGTGGAGCTGCTCCAGGGCCCCGAGGACACCCTCGAAGAACAGGGTCAGCTTGGTATTGGTAGTCCCGCTGCGCTCTGGGGCGTACCTCACATTTTGCATCCCCATGGTAGCCAGTTGCGTGATGATCCTGCTGGCGACGTCCTCAAGGCGGCTAATCTAGCGATTCTCGCCCTCCACAAAATCCTTGTGGCTAGCAGCTTCGTTCTTCCACTGCAGCTTCTCGGCCTCCAGATCCTTGGCCAGGGTCTCCTCCCGAGCCTTGGCCACTAAGAGCATCTCCTCGAGGTCCTCCAGCTTCAACTTCAGGTCTTTGTTGGAGTTGTTGGCTTCGGAGAGCTCCCCGGCCCTGCTGACGGCCGCGCCCTGCGCCTCCTTCAGGGCGCTGTTGAGCGTGTCCTTCTCCGTGGACAACTTCAGGGCTTGCTCCTTCAGCCCATCCCGCTCCACCTCCAGCTCCTTCACCCTGCCAGCATGAACCAGAGCCTGGGCATCGAGCGCCTCCCTGTGCCTCTGCTCTAGCTCTTGGGTCTGCAGCACGACGAGCTTCTCCACCTCATCATCCTTGTCGTGGAGCGTTGCGGCAAGCTTCTCCACAGGCGCGACAAGGTCCTCCTCCTAGGAGTCCAGCGCGGCCTAGTGCTGGGTTCGAGCAGCCTCGGCCGCGGCAGACAAGTTCTTCGTCATCTCCTGGGCCTTCTCAATGTCGGCCTGCTTCATGGTGAGCTCCACATCATGCTTGGCAAGCTCGCCATGGGCGGCCTTCAGCTCTTCACAAGCCTGGCGGAACCAAGTCTGCGTCTCGGCGACGCACACCTTGAGGTCCGCCTCCGCCTTGTCCACTATTGCCATCCTGGACTTGGCCTTGTCCAAGCGGGCGCGGTGGAGCACCTGGAGCTTCCGGAAATTGGCGCCCATGGCCTAGAGAAGCCGCTCCTCCTGAGAACCGTCGCCACCGGTGCTCGGCTCGTCAACAACCTCGAGCCCGGTGGCGGCAAGCACCTCTTCGTCGAATACCTCTCCCTCGATGGGCGCCCTGGAGCTGGATGCCCCTGGAAGGTGGACGAAAAGGTCGTCACTCACCCTTAGATACCTGCCGGAGCCAGAGGCGGCGGAGGAGGAAGGCTGGTCATCAACCACCTCCTCCTCGGCGGCGGCCTTGCCGGCCTCCCCGGCAGGTCCCTTGTCGGCCTCTCCGGCAGGCCCCTTGCCGGGCTCCCCGGTAGGCCCCTTGGCGGCATCCTCACTAGCGCCCTTGGTGGCCTCCTCGGTGGTGATCTTCTCGGCCTCCGCCTCGGCGTCCTTGGCGACGTCCCCGATGATGATGTCTATGTCCTACTGGTCCGCCGACAGATAATCTGGATACCAAGAAGGGGATGAGACAAAGCCGACCAAGAGCCAGCAAGGAAAGAAAAAGAAAAGGGACAAAAGATGAGCGACTTACCCGTGCCGGGCTGGGAGGCAGAAGTCCCCTCCCCGCCAACATTTGGCGCCGAGGCGAAGCCACCAACGCCCGGGTTCTCCTCCTCCTCCTCTGTGTGCATGGGCTTGGTGCTTGGCACTCTTGCCAGGGACGCCCCTCGGGGCGGCGTAGTCGATGGGGGCGGCATGTTGGGGGTAGCCCTCTGTGACTCCTCCTGCTGCTGTCCTCCTCCTGCAACCGCGGCAAGGTCAGCACCAAGAGATCATGCCCTCAACACACGTCGACGAGGGGTGAGCGGTGAACTTATGCTGGGGGCTGTGCCGAGGGCTGCTGTCCGGACTGCTCAACACCACGAGCGGTGTGCCAAAAGTGCCTGCCGGGGGCTGGCCGCTTGCCGAAGCCCTGGCCCTCTTCACCCTCTGGGCCATTGTTTCCGCGTCCCTGCAAAGATGAACACAAATCGAGATAAGTGGCACGGTCTGAGGTGGGTGGAGATGACAGAAAGGAACAATACTTACTCGTCCTCCACCTCCTCCTCTACTGCTTTCCTCTTCCTCATTGGGCTGAGGGACCCGAAGTCGAAGGTGACGCCTGCATTGTCGTCTGCCGGAGGAGGGGAAGTTGATGGAGTCCGAGGGCATTTGGACGAAGAAGAGGCGGTCGCCCTCTTCTTCGCCACCGCGGCCTTCACCGACTTCTTCACCGTCGCGGCCCTTGTCTAGCGCCCAGATCACTCCTGGTCTTGTCGTGGTTGTACGACCCTGCCGGGCCGGACCGGCTCACCAGAGGTGGCTCGCCGCAGGACCCGCCCTCTTCCTGTGGCCGGAGGATCGACAGCCTCAGCCTCCTCCTCCGACGACTTGTCGACCACATCCTCGACGAGAGGAGCCCCAATGCCGGCGCTGCTGGCCTCCCCAGCGGCCTCCGCCCACTGGGCGAGCTCCTTCTCCTCCGCTTCCGCCACGGCCTTGTCCTCCACGCTACCGGTGTTGCCGGCCTCCTCGGCAAGCTTCGCCTCCATCGCCCTGGCGGCGATGTAGTCCAGCTCCGCCTCGGCGATGACGTACCCCTCATGCAAGGTGTCGAAGAACTCCTGCACTTGAATTTCCTCTGACTCGACCTAGCTCGGGTCAAGGCCATGCGCGTTGAAGCCCGACATCATGGCGATGATGTCGGTCCGGCGCGAGTTGTTGCTCAGTGGGACCACTCCCGCCGGCAGCTTGAACAAGGGCCCCTTGGCGACCTTGCCGGCCTTTGAAGCGGCCCTTGCGGCCTTGCCGGTCCGCTCGACCTTGCCATCGCGGTTCACATCGAGCTGGAAGAGTCACTGACAGAAGTGGGCGTGCCCCATCACCGTGAAGTTGTGGTCGAGGCCGGGGCGAAGCCTCAAGATGCCGGCAGCGTTCATGAAGAGCCAGGCCGACCTCCCCTTGTTATGCAGCGGAGCGATTCGGCGGCGGATGAAATCCGCACCGATCATCTCAAGGGTGAGCCCGACCTCGGTAAGGCAAAGGATCCTGGAGGTGGCAACCGTGAGCTTCGCATCGTCGGTGTCAACGTCGCTCTAGTCGCCCCGGCGAACCGACGGCGTGTCGCGGACCCAGCAAAAGCCCAACGGGTCCTTCTCTTCAATCCAGCACCACCATCGCCGCCATTCTTCCCACCTCTCCTTCATGGCGCCCTCCGGGTATGCCCCCTTGGACCGTGGGATCCAGGCGACACAACCGGAAATGGTGCCCCCCGGTTGGATCCGAGGGAAGAAGTAGTGGCGGAAGAGCGCCGTGTTGGGATGCGCCCCGGCGAAGCCCTCGCAGAGGTGCGCGGAAAGAGCCATGCACGCCACAGCATTCTGAGTAAAATCCAAAATGTGGAAGCCGTAGGTGTGCACGACGTCATTGAAGAAATGAGAGGAGGGGGGACAGAGCCCGCAGGAGAAGTAGTCGACAAGGAATGGATACCGATTTGGGGCGGCCTCGGTGCAATTAGCGGGGATGATGCGCGTGGCTGGATGCCCCATCGTCTCTCCGCCCGTCTTGCACCCCCATAGGGGCTTGAAGCAGTCCCGGAGATCGAACACATCGACCGTCAAGGGGAAGTAGGCGAGCTGCGTCCGCTGCGCCGCCAATGCACTCTCTGGCGGCTCCGTCGCCCCAGCATCTTTGGCCATTCCCTTGCCCTTGGTGGATTTGGGAGCCATGGCAGCTGCGAGAAGCAAGGGATGGAGGATAGTGAAGGAGCAGTGGCGGCGAGCGAAGGCGAGAGCTCGAGAAGGAGGAAGAAAGGGGCGGCGGCTCTGAGATTGGAGAAGACGCAGGAAAGGGTGTAAAGTGAGCAGCGCGCCCGCGGATATTCCTTTTTACGGGGAAGGCGCGGGCCGCCTCCTTTCCCATTAACTGTGATGTGACGCATGCGTGCGGGAACCGCCCCACGCATGCCCCCCACGTCACGCACGCCCCCCTCCCCCCACGTCGCGCATTCAATGCGGGTCATGGGGAAGTGCAGCAGACGAAGAGTTACTACGGTAGAAATCCGCCCGCCTGCCCGCGCACCGTTTTGGGCCTGGCCCAACAACGTGTCACGCTTATGTGTGGCCCATGCCCGGGGGCTCCTATTAGTGTACAAAAGTAGGGGCACCCCTTTGTACCCCTTTACTTGTGCACGGGCAGTCGGAGCCACGCGCCGCGGCCACCCTAAGCAGGGCAGAGGAGTGGAGCTGGAGAGAAGTCAAAGCACAAGATGGCCAAGGCAACGCCAAGACCAAGGACATAAAGGACAGAAGGGCGAAGCAGGCTCCCCCAGCAAGACCCTTGCCGGGGCAGCCCCGACAAGGGCCTTGCGAGGGCGGCACGCCTGACGCCTACAGAGTGAGTGACCCTTGAGCCCACGGGTTCCAACCCAACCAACTACATTGGAACTAGAGCTCGGGAGGCACCTCCGTGGTGTCATGCAAATCTTTGTCAGGATCATAAACATGCGAGATCAGATGAGGACCAGAAGACGGCGACCGTCGGCGGGATCCCGGCCGAGGGAATCCACAAGACCCCTGGCAAGCGCCTTGCCGGGGACGACCACAGCGCCACGGCAAGACCCTTATCGGGCCTCCCGGCAAGACCCTTGCCGAGGGCGCCAGCAGGGCCACTGCCAGGCCTGCACCAGCCAAGACTCCACCGCCGTCCCCAAGCAGCTGCTAGCTCAACCAGCCGGGAAGGCACCTGCATGGCGACGGGCGGCTTCCGAGCCAACTCAGCAAGCACCTGCGTGGTGGCATGCAAATCTTCGTGAAGACCCTACCACCGCGCCACCTCAGCTGCCTGCCTGCCTACATGGCGCCGCATGCATCGCTGGCCCGGGCGCGTGTCGAAGCAAGGCGAGGCGGCGACGGATGGGACGGGCCTCGTTCCCGTCCCTGATAAAGGTAAGGGACACCTATGCTACGCATTAAATGCATCTTGTCCTCTAACACGGGCAATAAGCTCGTAGCACTGTATACCTTTCCACCTCCTGTGTGCCACTGTGGCAGCCCCTTTCGACTATAAAAGGAGGCCCATGGCGTACTGGAGAGGATTCAGCTCTTTTGAACTACGCAGCCACCATAGCTAGTTCGAGAGCTCAAGAACTCTCTCAAATACACACCAAAGTAGGACTAGGGTATTACGCATCCTCGCGGCCCGAACCTGGGTAAACAATCTGTGTGCTTCCTGTTAGACCTGCTCTCCTCTCGACCCCGCGCCCACCAACCGTAGTAGGGATTCTTGTGATCCCATAGGTGTCGTTTCCCACCGACAGAAAAGACCATCGCTCGTCCCCAACCGCCACTCATAAGGAAGACAATCAAAAAAATAAATCATGCTCCGACGTCATCACATAACAGTTCACCATACGTGCATGCTACGGGAATCACAAACTTTAACACAAGTATCTCTCAAATTCACAACTACTCAACTAGCATGACTCTAATATCACCATCTTCATATCTCAAAACAATCATAAATAATCAAAATTCTCATAGTATTCAATGCACTTTATATGAAAGTTCTTATTATATCCCTCTTGGATGCCTATCATATTAGGACTAGTTTGATAACCCAAGCAAATTACCATGTTGTTTAAGACTCTCAAAATAATATAATTGAAGCATGAGAGTTCATCTATTTCTTCAAAATAAAACCATCGTTGTGCTCTAAAAAGACATATGTGAAGTACTAGAGCAAATGACAAACTACTCCAAAAGATATAAGTGAAGATCAATGAGTAGTCGAATAATTATGTAACTATGTGAAGACTCTCTAACATTTAAGAATTTCAGATCTTGGGATTTTATTCAGACGGCAAGCAAAACAAAATAAAATAAAATGACGCTCCAAGCAAAACACATATCATGTGGTGAATAAAAATATAGCTCCAAGTAAGGTTACCGATGAACGAAGACGAAAGAGGGGATGCCATCTGGCGCATCCCCAAGCTTAGGCTCTTGGTTGTCCTTGAATATTACCTTGGTATGCCTTGGGAATTCCCAAGATTTGTCTCTTGCCACTCCTTATTCCATAGTCCATCGAATCTTTACCCAAAACTTGAAAACTTCACAACACAAAACTCAACAGAAAACTCGTAAACTCCGTTAGAATAAGAAAATAAATCACCACTTAGGTACTGTTGTGGACTAATTATAAATTCATATTGGTGTAATATCTACTGTATTCCAACTTCTCTATGGTCCATACCCTCCGATACTACTCATTGATTCATCAAAATAAGCAAACAACACATAGAAAATAGAATCTGTCAAAAACAGAACAGTCTGTAGTAATCTATAACTCCCGAATACTTATGTAACTCAAAAAATTCTGAAATAAATTGGTGGACGTGAGGAATATGTCTGTTAATATTCTTCAAAAAGAATCAACTTAAAAGCACTCTTCTGTTAAAAATGAAAATTATTCTTGTGAGTACAAAGTTTCTGTTTTTTACAGCAAGATCGCATTAACTTTCACCCAAGTCATCCCAAAGGTTCTACTTGGCACTTTATTGAAACAAAAGCTATAAAACATGATTAATACAGTAGCATAATCATGTGAACACACAAAATAGTAAAGGTAAATATTGGGTTGTCTCCAAACAAGGGCTTTTCTTTAATGCCTTTTTAGCTAGGCATGATGATTCCAATGATGCTCGTATAAAAGATACGAATTGACCCGGCCCGCGGTATGACCCGGACGGGACATGGTGCCTCATTGGCAACCCGGTGCAACTGGGCAGCTCATTGGTGAGCCAGTTAGTGGGTCAGACAAGTGACAAGGCCCAAGGCCCACAAGGCGACTCGTGGAAAGGCCGGCTCAAGGTACGGTATCCGGTGGGCCGGATTGAGAGGAAAAGCATAAGGAATATCTCCCTTACTTGGGAAGTAAGACCTAGCTAGCAAGAAAAGCATAAGGAACTATTACAAGGATTCCACTTGAAATATAAAATAGACTAGTCCTAATCCTACTAGGATTATACATGTAAGCCGACCCCTTCTACTTATATAAGGAGGGGCACCCCAAGAGGGACAATTTAGACAGACAGACAAGTCTTACACAAGATTAAATTAAGTAGGTGCTCTCGAGATAGAGGTAGCGAAACACGGCCCTTGTAATTGAGATCATCATCATCTTAGCAATCAAGCAGGATGTAGGCTTTTACCTACACCTTGAGGGGCCTAACCTGGGTAAAACCCGCGTCTCTCGATTCTAACCAACTTCGTTCAAGCAATCACCTAGCAGCGATGTCCTCACGACTAAGTCCTTTCACAAGGACATCTGCCATGACAAAACCACAACATAGGGGTTGATGCACGTTTTCGTCCTTGTTTCTCTGGTAGAAATCTTGGGGAACTCTTTGAGGTTCTTTGTGTTGGATTGAGTATTATGAATCTGATTTTTTTTATGCATATCGTATAAACAACTCATGGATACTCGTGGTGACATTGGAGTATCTAGGTGACATTAGAGTTGGTTGATGTGTATCATATGGTGTTATTTTAGTACGAACTCTTGGGATGTTTGTGACACTTATAGGATAGCTCGATAGATCGATCGGAAAGGATAACTTTGAGGTGGTTTCGTACCCTACAAACAATTTCTTCTTATGTTCTCCGCTAGATAAGAACTTTGGAGTGATTCTTCATCGCACGTTGAGGGATGGTTATATGATCCAATTATATTAGCATTGTTGAGAGATTTCACTAGTGAAAGTATGAGCCCTAGGCCATGTTTCTAAGCATTGCAATACCGTTTGTGCTCTGTTTTGTTACTTGTTACCTTATTGTTTTTTATTGTTACTATTACAAATATCAATATCTACTATCATTACTACACTTGTATCACCATCTCTTCGCCGAACTAGTGCACCTATACAATTGACCGTTGTATTTAGTGAGTTGGGCTCACAAGAGATTTTTTATTATTTGGTTGCAGGGTAGTTTGAGACAGACCATCTTCATCCTACGCCTCCCATAGATTGATAAACCTTATGTCATCCACTTGAGGGAAATTTGCTACTGTCCTACAAAACTCTGCGCTTGGAGGACCAACACGAGTATACAAGAACAAGTTGTGTAATTGACATCACGCGCACGAGCCTGCAATGCCCTGCCCCTGCGCCCGCCTCTGCTCGCCGCACCCCCGGACGCGCTCGCCCGACACTCTGGCCGCTACACTATACCTCGCGCGCACCCGCTGCCGGCCGCTGCTCGCCGCTGCTCGCCTGCTAATGTCGCTGACATTTGCATGCTCCCCCGCCCCCCCCCCCCCGGCTGTTTGTCGCCGATGGTCCTGCCGGCGGCCTCACCGTGCTCTGGCCTTGTCAGTGGCTGCGTGCGTGCGTCCCAGCCGAGGGAGGCCGGCTAGTGCCACTGACACCTGGGCCCTGACCCCCTGGTTAATTAGGGTTTAAGCATAAATTTGTTTAGGAGCTAATTACCCCCCCCCCCTAGACAATGACAAGTGGGCCCCCTGAGTTAAACTACCCCTTTAACTTAACTCTGCCTATGACATGTAGGCCCCACCGCATTGTTCACATATGACCAGTCAACTATTGATTAGTCAACTGTTGACTCAACACCCCTGTGGCCCACTGTCATACTAATAAGCTAGCTCTCTCTTTGTATATAGTATTAAATCCAGAAATTTAGAAAATCATTTAAATTTTTTGGAAAAACATATAAAATAAATCGTGACTCAGATTAAACTAAATTATATATGAAAGTTGCTCAGAAAAATGTAACGAATTTGTTTAAGCTATCTGCATACCTGCCACACCCCTCTAACATAGCAAATCTCGCCAATATACCAAAAACCACCTGGAGTTGGGAAACGGATGTTTACCCTCTTCTTTTAAAATGCCTAGGGATGCGTTAGAGTGCTGCATTTGTCTGCTCCGTTATTTAACTATTTCCCCTCTTCCCTATTATTTCGGTAGACCACGAGACTGCCGGTGACGCTCGGTACAACTACATCGTCGACGTCCCCTCCTTCTCGGCAGAGATTTCAGGCAAGCAAAACCCCCTTGATCATTCCAATACCGCCTATTCTTCCCTCTACTGCTTGCATTAGAGTAGTGTTACTGTTACTGCCTTACTATTTGATCCTATATTGCTGCATAGCATGTCCTTGATACTGTTGTTGATAATTTTACCTATTATCCTATATGTTTAGTATAGGTATGCTAGTATTCCATCAGTGGCCCTACATTCTTGTCCGCCTGCCATGCCATACAATCGGTCTGTGATCACGGATACACACACACTATACATGATACCTGATATGACCAAAGTCGGGTTGGCTGATAGAGTACCTGCGAGTGATTCACGGACTGGGGGCTGAGAGGACATTTATCCGATGGCCCCCTGAGTGATTCTTTGTGGCGGAGCGATAGGGAAGGTTGAGACCACCTAGGAGAGAGGTGGGCCTGGTCCCTAGTCGGTGTCTACGGTTACTTCATCATAACACACTTAATGAATTGGCCACTAGCCTTTTCGCACTAACCGCCACGCAGGATGAGTTATGGGCACTCGGCGTCGTACGATTTCTCCCGAAAGCTTTTCGACGTCACAGATGAGAGGCACGTGTCTGGGTGGTCCGCATAATCACCTGCTTTGTATAAAGAGGTAGCCAGGACTGGGCCCAGTCATACATGCAACATGCAGGAGTGCAAAGGGCGATGGGCCCAAGACCCCTCAGCACTTAGGATGTAGACCAGTGTGCTGACCTCTCTGGAGAGCCTAGGTAGGACTATGACATGTTGATCTTCCGAGGCCGGGCATTACCCAGGGAAGTGTGTCCGGGCAGAGGTGATTGAGCGTATCGAGTAATATGGTGCACCCCTGCAAGGAAGTGATCTATTCGAATAACCATGTCCACGGTAACAGGACAACTTGGAGTTGTATTCCGACCTCTTACAACTAAAACCCGATACGTGATAAAATACACCCAGATAAGTGACAAATACAACCGGGTGATCGCTCTCCCATAGGGAGACAAGGAGAGGATCTCCGGGTAGGATTATTGCTATACGATGATACTTGTTACCATTCCAGCTACTCTCTTCTACTTCTTCAAGATGGTGGCTGCCAGAAGATGTAGTCTTCGATAGGATGAGCTTCTCCCCCTTTATTCTAGCATTCTGCAGTTTAGTCCATGGATACTACCCCTTTTATTGATACCGATGCATATGTAGTGTAAATCTGATGTAAGTCTTGCGAGTACTTTGGATGATTACTCATGGTTGCTTTGCTACCCCTTTTCTTTCGACCCGGTTACCGTAACAGATGATGGTGCCGCAGATGGAGGTCCCCCCAGTGGAGGTACTACATAGAGATCGACGATCATGAGTAGTCCAGAGGTCCCAAGCAGGAGGCCTCGCCTTTCGATCTAGTCTCATTGTTTTCCTCAGCCTTCTTAAGGCAAAATTTGTCTAACTATGTCTGTACTCAAATAATATTTGCTTGATGACTTATGATTCGGGTCCTCGTGGCCCCTGGCTTGTAATATAAAGATTTGTGTTTATCCTTTGTGTCATAGAGTTGTGTTGTGATATCTTCCCGTGAGTCTCTGATATTGATCATGCATGTTTCCATGTATGATTAGTGCACGATTGAATCGGGGTGTCACAACAGTTGTAGTGACTGGGCCTGGCTAGCTCAAGCCTGGCTCACATGAGGTTGGTTGAGCAAATGCAGCCTCTAAGCCAACATCTGCAACCTGTTTGGTGGCCCGCATTTAGTTCTTACGCATTAGGGGCTAGCTTAGCGCGTGGTGTTTGGTTGCCCGCTTGTGTACGCACAAACACAAGGCCTTCTGTTTGGTTGCATGCAACTCAATGCGGTGGTGAGGTTACCAGCACACAGCGGCATCGGGAAGAACACACACAACAGAACATAGTAGTACTAAGCAGTTATAAATATTGTGCCACACATAAACAGATAAGTTCAAATGCAAAGTAGTTCGATATTAAACTAAAGCAACTTGAGCATATGAGGGGCTGTCCTAGGCATTCATGGCGAAGGCATCGTTGTACCTCTCGCGCCTGGTCACCACTTCAATGCCATCGTCATTGAAGACGATGACCTTCAGCATGTCAGGAGTCAGCAACTTGAAGGTCACCATGAAGCCTATCTTGATCTGATGGATGGCGGCGAAGGTGGCCCAACCTTGATCGAGGGTGACCCTGCCATTCAATAGCCGGATAGAGATCCTCCAGAAGCAGCCGATGTTCGTCTTCAACTTGAACTCCTATGGCACAGACGGAAAGTGCCTCATGAAGTCCAACGACATAGGTATGGCCTTGAGCTGGGGGGCCATGATCACATTACAGAAGGTGGTTGGCCCTCCAACCTCATGGTAGTGGCCATAGTTCCTGCTCTTACCGGTGGGGGGCACCTCCGGCACGTCGTCGTCCATGGTTGGGCTCTGGACAGGTGTCACCTCTAAGGGTGGCACATCGTTCTTTCCCTTGTCCTGCTCCTTTGATAGCACCACCTCCTTTCCATTGTTCTCTGTGTAGATCTAGATTATGAGGAGGTTCAAAGACTGGGTCAGCATCTGCATTATGAACCTTGCAACATCACCATTAAAACCTATGCACATGTGCCCCTTTATTAACCCACCTTGACAGTCACCACTTACCCAGTCTCTCACTCTTCCTCCAACCTAACGCCATGAACTCCAACAACAAGTCCAACCCCAACCCCAACGCCAATGCCAACCCCTTCCCTTTGGGCATTGGATGGACGGCTTTCTTCCTAGGGTGCTCGCTGGGTGACCATGCCAAGTTTGAGAACACCATGGAAGTGTGCTCAAACTTCAGCAGCATGGAAGATCTGCACAAAGAGTCAAACACTTTGTTGAAGAAGGCGGCGCCGGAGGAGTTGGAGACACTGATTCCTCACCCATCGAAGGGCACTATGTCAGTCGACATACTTCGTTGGGCCATGAATCAGGCTAAATCCGGCTGACGATGTCCTGGACTAGGGGGTACTCATCACGTCATCTCCCGATCTGTTAGATTGGGCTGAGGACCCCCATGGCCGTATACTCATGGGCCAGTTCGGACAGCTGCCGCATACAAGGAAGATTCCACAAGACTTGGCGATCAAGACAAGGACTCCTCCCCACCGGCGTATTCGGCTAGGACTCTTGTTATCCTAGGCCTCTGGTGCATTATATAAACCGAGGCCAGGCTAGTCGATAGATAGATACAACAATCATACCATAGGCTAGCTTCTAGGGTTTAGCCTCTATGATCTCGTGGTAGATCAACTCTTGTAATACTTATATCATCAAGATCAATCAAGCAGGAAGTAGGCTATTACCTCCATTGAGAGGGCCCGAACCTAGGTAAACATTGTGTCCCCAGTCTCCTATTATCATCGATCCTAGATGCACAGTTCGGTACCCCCTACCCGAGATCCGCTAGTTTTGACACCGACATTGGTGCTTTCATTGAGAGTTCCGATGTTTGATCGGCAGAAGGATTAATGGCTCGACTGCAGATCAACTGCGATGTCGGCTTCTTCGTCACCGGCTCGACTGGTCACCTTGGCTGGACCGAGGACTGCGCCCTACCTTCGATCATCATGTTCGAAGGAGGGCCTTCATCAACATCAACTCCGATCTTTATCAAGATCATGGAGGAATCATCCAGGGAGCCTGGGGGCTCAATGCCAACATTGCCCTCGGGCGACCGTGCTGTTTTTCTAGACAGCAAACTTGTATCCAACGCCACCGCCTCCTCAAGTGTCGTTTTAACGATTGCTTCGGTGGAATTGTGCGAAATTGAGTCTACAACAACCCTGAAAAAATTTGTCGAGTTCCGATGGAGGAATCTCCGACAATCTACGATATACCGGGGCCCTGTCAAATCTGGACGGGAATCTGGACGAGTTTAGGGCGTGGTCTCCAGAGCCCAGCTCGGGGGTCCTTTGGAAGATCTAACCGTTCATCTACTGCGGAATTCCCATATCTACCACCCCTCCAAATTTCAGCTTGATCTGACGGTTCAAACTCCGGGTACCTTCCGATGAGTGAACCAATTTTCGGATCTGTTATCTGCGCGAATACGGATCCGACCCGAATTCATGTTTCTTTATGAACGTGATATTGGACAACCTTTTTAAAGGAATTCTCTTCTAGGGTATTGTGCGTCGTTCTTAAACATGTGCCCATAAAATTTTAAGCCTCCTCTGAGGTCATCTTCATCATCATGCTGGTGTCAAACCTATCCGGCAATATTGCTCCAAGGCTGCCGACCTACGCTAGACACGTCGTCACTTTGCTGAGCCGAGCTCAACTTCTTTGGATCATCATCTCGGCAAGCCGAACAAGAGTTCGGCATCGCAAAGGATAAATCATCACCAACATCGCCGCCCCACGGATTACACGGAGCGGGCACACCGGCATCGCCGCACGGTCACTTTATCAAGCCGGCATTGACCACGTCACGATCGGCATCGGCAGGGCCACACTGTTGCTTCTTCAAGCCGATGTCTATCACGACGACCTACTTCGACTCATCGGCTGACATCGAGGCTTCGACATCTCGGCTGGACCGGGGGCTTCGCCATCTCTTTATCAACCTACTCCGGAGACTTCGGCGTCACTAGCCGACCAGCTTCGTCATGTCAGCTGGACCGAGGGCTTTGCCTCGGCAAGCCAACCTTTGCCAGCATCGCCATGCCGTCACTTTATCGCCCATCAGGCAATGGGTGTGCGGATCGAGTCCCAATTTTGGGAATCACCTTTATTCGGATTGCTACAACAAATAAAACAAGTGCTATTAATCCTAGTAATTTTTGCTGTTTGGGTTTATTTTTCCCAAGGAATTATTACTCTGGTTTGTCCATCATATGTACACAGGTCTATCAAAGGGTGGCGAAAACACCGCGGCCATGACCTCCAGCTCAACGGCTATGGTGACGGCTGGGGCTAGCGGTTCTACACGCCCGCCGGCTCAAGTTCTGACCGAATTACTAGATGCTTTGGCGGCTTTGATGGGGGTGGAGGTGACCCCAGACACTCAAGAACATCATAAGGTGGATGTTGCGAAGCTACGAGATGAGATAGCTCAATCCAAGGAAGAGCTGGCAGCTGAGAACGCTGGGATGGCCACGGAGCGAGCTGCTTTGGATGCTCAGGCGCAACGGATTCATGCGGAATCTTTCTGGCTTACCTTGGATCAAAACGCGTCAAATGCCATCATGAGAAGGAGGCACTAGAGTTGCTTACCTCCGGAATACGATGCGAGAAACCTTTTTAACACACCTGGGGCAGGGACCAGTGACCGCCCGTGGTGAACCAGGTTGTTGAGGCGCCCGTGACCAGAGCGTCGGTTCAGTCGCGTGCTATGGATCCACCTCGTTTGGATATGACTCTGCCTCAGCATGTTTCGACACCGCCGGGTCATTATTCTAACCCTCTGGATAACATGATTGCTGCGGCGACACGATTGCCGGATCTCCCAATCGAAGGTGAGTCTCCAGCCGTGATAGAGACACGGAGGGCCAGAGAACTTTTTCAGACAGCACTGGCTCAACAGGCAGCTTACTCGTATAGTCGTGAACGGATTCACTCAACCCCTCATCCAAGCCAGAGTTATAGCAGGCATATTGACTCGCCGGCAGTTTTGAGTAGTGAATAGTGCCGTAATCAGCCTCGTAGGCATGACCCGCCGAGCGCTGGCAATGATTTTCAAGCTTTGGACCAGGGCAGGGCGCGGCGCGAGGCAGAGCTGGCGGCTCAGCTAGCGGCTCAACGCAATCTCTGGTTTATCCATCAGCATCGGTGGAGGCAGGACTAACCTCTAGAACCTTGGGCGTGCCATGTTTAGTGCTGGCTCTACACAACGAGCGCTTGCCTAAGAATTTCAAAGGCCCCCGTAAGGTGCCTAACTATACAGCAGATCAACCCCCAGAAGATTGGATTAAGAGTTATGAGATGGCTATGGAGATGTTGGATGTTAGTGATGCTGCGTGTGCTAAGTATTTCACCATCATGTTGGATGGGCCGGCTCGTAACTGGTTGAAAGGATTGCCCTCTAACTCCATTGGTTCATGGGCTGGATTGAAGTCCCGTTTCATTCAGAATTTTAAGGATACATGCAAACAACCCATGTCAATTCTTGACTTAGACACTTGCGTCCAGGGCGAAGGCGAGTCAATGACCCATTGGGTGTGCCAGATCTCAACCATCATTCACTCCTCAAACAGTATTAACGTCGGCTCAGCAGTCCTCATGTTAGAGAAGAATTGTAGTTTCCTTCCCCTCAAACACAAGCTGGGGCGGCTCAAGCGCCATTGTAATGATATGGGGGAGCTCATGGCGGCTCTCGTCAAATACGCCAACTCAGACAG
The DNA here is from genome assembly GCA_021437245.1 of Aegilops speltoides. Taxonomy (NCBI): domain Eukaryota; kingdom Viridiplantae; phylum Streptophyta; class Magnoliopsida; order Poales; family Poaceae; genus Aegilops; species Aegilops speltoides. The sequence continues at coordinate 219,257,498 of CM038147.1, forward strand.
TACTAAGGACCCTGATTCAAATGAGGAGAAATCTTGTAAGGGGAAGAAAAACAGCAAGGGGTAGCAACAGAATACGACGGGTCAAGGTAATAATGGTAAGCTCAAGCACACAGATGGCGGGTCAGATTTTGTGGCTAACACTAGTGTGCAGAACAATGATCGCCGCCGCAAGTGTAAGTTCCAGCCCCAATCTGGAGGGTCATGGTCTAATCTAGAGGCGATGTTGAACCAACCCTATCCAAAGCATAGCCAGCCTAATAGACCGTCAACGCACCTGTGGAAGGATTGTAACATCATGAGGGAGTACAGGAATTACAACCTCAACCAGGACCACAATAATGGTAATGGCCCGCACGGCGGGGCAGGCTCCGGCTCACATAGACCTGGCTTTGGAGGCGGCGGCTCAAACTCCGGTTTTCAGGGCCAAGGCAATCAAGGTGGTTTTAATCAACAGTCTGGTCAAGTGAATCGGCAGCAGCAATCTGGTTATCAGAGTAATCCGAAGTAGTTGAATAGTGGACAGTATCATGTGTTCACCACGAGTTTAGGCAAACAAGACCAGAAGATTCATAAAAGGGCAGTGAACGCAGTTGAGCCGGCGGTTCCCTGTTACTTGCGATGGTCTGAACATCCTATTCTTTGGAGCCGTGAGGATCACCCACCCCGAGTTGACAATCTAGGTTAGTTGGCTTTGGTGGTTGCGCCTTGGGTTCGGGGGTACAAGTTCACTAAAGTACTCATGGATGGAGGCAGCAGCATCAATATCCTTTACTATGATACTTTACGTCGTATGAGTATGACCGATAAGGATCTTAAGCCGTCTAATATTGTCTTTCAAGGTATGGTGCCTGGTAAGTTGGCGTATCTAGTGGGCAAGATATCTTTGGAAGTGGCTTTCGGTGATGATCATGATTCCAGAGCTGAGACATTCACCTTTCAGGTGGTTAAGATCAAGAGCCCTTGTCATGCCTTGTTTGGGTGGCCAGCTTTTGCCAAGTTTATGTCAAGGCATTATTATGTTTATCTGCAGCTTAAGATGTCGGGTCATAAGGGCACCATCACTGTACACAGCAACAGGAAAATAGCCTTGGAATGTGAAGAAGGCGATGCTGCTTATGCTGAGTCTGTTTGTGCAACAGGGGAGTTGAAGTTTTACAAAGATAATGTTGACCCGGCAGATATGACACCTTTGAAGAAACCAACCATAGAGCATGATCCTCTGTTGAAGTTTAAGTCAGAAGATGACACTAAATTGGTTGACTTTGTTCCTGGTGACTCATCCAAGCAGTTCCGTATCAGTGCTAATATGGATCCGAAATAGGAAAGTGCGCTCATCGAGTTCATCCATGAGAACCGGGACATCTTTGCATGGAAACCTTTTCACATGCCAGGTGTATCGAGGGAACTCGCTAAGCACACTCTCAATATTGATCCAAAGTTTAAACCGGTCAAGCAATTCCTTCGTCGTTTTAATGATGAGAGACGCAAGGCCATTGGTGAAGAAGTGGCCCGGCTCTTGGCGGCTGGGTTTATCGTTGAAGTTTTTCAGCCTGAGTGGTTGGCTAACCCGGTGCTAGTGCTTAAGAAGAATGGCACTTGGCAGATGTGTGTGGATTATACAGACATCAACAAGGCCTGTCCAGCTGACCCTTTTGCTCTCCCTCGTATTGATCAGATTATTGATGCTACGGCGGGTTGTGAGTGTTTGAGTTTTCTGGATGCTTATTCTGGTTATCATCAGATCAAGATGGCGGTTAAGGAATAGGAGAAAACAGCCTTCCTTACTCCCTTTGGAGCCTTCTATTATGTGTCTATGCCTTTTGGGCGTAAGAGTGCCCAGGCGACTTATCAGCGATGTGTTCAGAATTGCCTCCATGACCAGATTGGACGTAATGTTCATGCTTATGTAGATGACATTGTTGTAAAATCTAGGAAGAAAGAGACCTTGATAGATGATTTTAAACAGACTTTTGACAATCTCTGGGTCTACAAGATGATGCTTAACCTGGCCAAGTTTGTCTTTGGTGTGCCAGCAGGCATGCTCTTGGGTTTTTTGGTTTCTAAAAGGGGCATTGAAGCTAATTCGGAGAAAATCAAGGCTATCACTTCTTTGGCTAAGCCGGCGTCTATTAATGATGTCCAACGTCTGGCCGGACGTATTGCAGCCTTAAGCCGGTTCATAAGCCGGTTGGGTGAAAAAGTTATCCCTCTGTATCAGATGATGAAGAAAACGGATCACTTTGTCTGGAGTGATGCTGCTGATCAGGCGTTTGAGACCTTGAAAAAAATAGTTAGCTGAGCCGCCGATTCTTGCTGCTCCTATTGATAAGGAGCCCTTGTTGTTATATGTGCCTGCTAATAGCCGAGCCGTCAGTGTGGCAATTGTTGTGGAAAGGAAGGAATTAGGCAAGGAGTATCCGGTTCAGCGGCTGGTTTATTATGTCAATGGGGTACTCATTGAATCCAAGCAGAGATACCCACATTGGTCGCAAGTTGCAAGTTGAAGCTGGTTTATGGGGTGTTCATGGCTAGTCGCAAGTTGAAGCAGTATTTCTTTGGTCATCCCATCACTGTGGTCAGTTCTGCTCCTTTGGGGGATATTATTCAAAACAGAGAGGCCACAGGTCAGGTAGCCAAATGGGCCATTGAGCTTAGACCCCATGGTTTGAAGTATCTGCCTCGGACAGCTATCAAGTCTCAAGCACTTGTGGATTTCATTAATGACTGGACCGAGCTGCAGATGCCTGAGGAGAAGCCGGATAACACATATTGGACTATTCACTTTGATGGATCCAGGCAGTTGGAAGGCTCGGGGCTGTAGTTATTTTGACTTCCCCACGAGGTGATAAATTTTGTTATGCTTTAAGGTTGATGTTCCCTTGTACTAACAATGCATCTGAGTATGAGGCCTTGCTCCATGGTCTTTGAATGGCTAAAGAGATGAATCTAAGCCGGCTAAGGTGTTTTAGCGACTCAGATTTGGTGGCTCAGCAAGTTTCAGGCACTTGGAATTCTAAAGATCCACTCATGGCGGCTTACCGCCGAGAGGTTGATGCTATTGCTGGTCATTTCAAAGGTTATCAAGTGGAACATGTTGATCGAAGGAAAAATGAGGCGACTGATGCTTTAAGCCAGCTAGGGTCCCAGCGTAAGCCGGTACCACCTAATGTTTTCCTTGAAATTCTGCAAAACCCTTCAGTCAAGTTGCCTACGGAGGAAGATCTTGCTATTCCTGACCCGGAGGCGCAGTTGGTGGCAGCTCTTCATGCTATTCCTGATTGGAATGTTCCATATTTGGCTTATATGACCCGGAGCGAGTTACCTGAAGATGAAACTTTGGACAGGCAGATAACCAGGCGGTCTAAGTCAATGATTATTGTCGATGGAGAGTTGCACCGCTAAAGTGTCACAGGGGTGTTTCAACATTGTGTCTCTCCTAAGGAAGGCTGTGAGATTCTACAATAGATTCATGAAGGATATTGTGGTCATCATGCTGGCTCTAAGTCTCTCGTGGCCAAGGCTTTTCGTCATGGGTTTTATTGGCTAACAGCTCATGCTGGTGCAAAGGATTTGGTCAGTAAATGTGATGGCTGTCAGAAGTTTTCAAGAAGAGCTCATGTGCCGGCTCAAGAATTGAGGATGATTCCGATCACTTGGCCGTATGCAGTCTGGGGGCTGGATATGGTTGGATGATACGTCTCCAACGTATCTATTATTTTTTATTGTTCCATGTTGTTATATTATCAATCTTGGATGCTTTATAATCATTTTATAGTCATTCTATATCATTTTTTGGTACTAACCTATTGACATAGTGCCAAGTGCCAGTTGCTGTTTTTTGCATGTTTTTTACATCGCAGAAAATCAATATCAGATGGAGTCCAAATGCAACGAAACTTTACGGAGATTTTTTTGGACTAGAAGACACATAATGGGCCTTGTATGCGCCTGGGGGGTGCTCCGAGGAGAGCACAACCCACCAGGGTGCACCAGGAGGCCCAGGCGCGCCCTGGTGGGTTTTGCCCACCTCGGGTGCCCCCCGGACCGCCTCTTTGCTCTATAAATACCCCAATATTCCCAAAACCCTAGGGGAGTCGATGAAATATTGATCCAGCCGCCGCAGAGTCCATGACCACCAGATCCAATCTAGACACCATCTCGGATGGGGTTCGCCACCTCCATTAGTGCCTCTCCGATGATGTGTGAGTAGTTCTTTGTAGATCTTCGGGTCCGTAGTTAGTAGCTAGATGGCTTTCTCTCTCTCACTGAATTCTCAATACAATGGCCTCTTGGAGATCCATATGATGTAACTCTTTTTGCGATGTGTTTGTTGGGATCTGATGAACTTTGAGTTTATGATCAGTTATATCTTTTTATATCCATGAAAGTATTTGAGTTTCTTTGATCTCTTTTATGCATTATCTCTTATAGCCTTGTATTTCTTCTCCAATATTTGGGTTTTGTTTGGCCAACTTGACCTGTTTATCTTGCAATGGGAAGAGGTGCTTTGTAGTGGGTTCGATCTTACGGTGCTTGATCCTAGTGATAGAAGGGGAACCAACACGTATGTATCATTGCTAATAAGGATAGAACGATGGGATCTATATCTACATAGATAGATCTTGTCTACATCATGTCATCGTTCTTATTGCATTACTTCGTTTCTCCATGAACTTAACACACTAGATGCATGCTGGATAGTGGTCGATGTGTGGAGTAATAGTAGTAGATGCAGGCAGGAGTCGGTCTATTAATCTTGGACGTGATGCCTATATAATGATCATTGCCTGGATATCGTCATGATTATTTGAAGTTCTATCAGTTGCCCAACAGTAATTTGTTTACCCACCATTTTCTATTTTTCTCGAGAGAAGCCACTAGTGAAACCTACGGCCCTCGGGTCTCTTTCTCATATATTCGCCTTTGCAATCTACTTTTCCTTTGCATTTATTTTCAGATCTATTAAACCAAAAATACAAAATTACTTCGCTGCACTCTATTTTATTTGCGATCTATTTATTCAATCTATTACAACTTTCTCCCATCCACGCACCATTTCTGGCGCGGTTACCCGCAAGGGGTTGACAACCCCTTTAACACGTCGGGTTGCGAGGTGTTGTTATTTGTGTGCAGGGGCTGTTTACGTTGTGTTGCTTGGTTCTCCTACTGGTTCAATAACCTTGGTTTATTCACTGAGGGAAATACCAACCGTCATTGTGCTGATCATCCCTTCCTCTTTGGGGAAATACCGACATAGTCCTAGGCGGCGTCAAAAGGAATTTCTGGTGCCATTGCCGGGGAGGATCTTCAACATATACCAGGCTCCTAATCGCAAATCTCATCTCCTCTCAATTTACATTATTTGCCATTCGCCTCTCGTTTTCCTCTCCCCCACTTCACAAAAATTTGTCGTTTTATTCGCCCCTCTTTTTCGTTTGCCATTTTCTTGCCGGATCTATTTTTGTGTGCAATCTTGTTTGTCGTTATCATCATTATGGATAGTTCTTCCTATATTGCTTGCACCTCCGAGAACGAGGTTCTCAACTTTAAACAAAGGGGAGGAGAAAATTTAAAAGATGCTTGGTATAGAATTTGCAATGCTCATAATAGATCTATCCGTAAGCAATCTACCTTTGTTCTTCTTTGTTGTTTTTATGTGGGCATCACCACTTGGTATAGATTCGTCCTTGATACAATTATCGGTGGAAATTTCTTGATGTGTCCTTCTCCTGATGCTTTTAATGCTATGGGAAATTTAGTGGGCTCGCCACCTCTTATGATTAATGAAACAATTTTGACTCTTGAGCATGTTATGGAAATACTAGATGCTATTGAAAAGAAAATGCTCATCGAAGATCATATGGAAATTATAGATAAAAAGATGCATAATTTTGCCACCAAGATTGGGTCAAAAGCGGGAGAAACTTTTAAGTTGTTAAAAGAAAAGGGTACCATAATCAATGAAAGAATAGAAGAAATCTTTAGTAATCTAAGCAGAGCTTTTGCTTTCGCTAAAACTATCGAAAAAACTCCCGTGAAGATTGGAGAAGTTACTCAAGTTACCAAGAACAAGGGTGCAACTTCTAGCAATAGTAATAAAGAAGACCTTAAGATGATTAGTATTCACCCGGATTTTGTTGAAGTGATAAGAGATCCATTTTGCAAGAATGAAATCTTTAAATTTATTCCTAGGAGTATTGTTATTGAAGATCTTTATGCTAAATCTCTTAAGGATTCTAAGTGTTTGATTGAAGAAAAGGACAATGATGACAAAACTTAGATCCTTGCTTTATGCCTAGCTAAGGGCGTAAGACTATAGCGCTTGTTGGGAGGCAACCCAACGAACAAAATTTATTTTTTGCTTTTTGCTTTCTGTTCTTGTGTGTTTGCACAATTATGCTACTGTTATGATTGTGTTTTTTGTGTTTTAATTAGTGTTTGTGCCAAGCAAAGCCTTTAGGATCTTCTTGGGTGATAGTTGTTTGATCTTGCTGAAAAACAGAAACTCATGCACTCACAAAAACAATTGTTAGAAATCACCACAGCATGAAAAATGCCAATTCTTTTTGCAAAAGATGAATATACAAATTATCCTGGTCGTCCTAATTTTTCAGAATTTTTGGAGTTACAGAAGTATTCGAGATAGTCAGATTGCTACAGACTGCTCTATCTTGATAGACTCTGTTTTCTTTGCGTTGTGTACTTATTTTGATGGCTCTATGGTTTTTTTTGATGAGTTTTTGCCATAGAAAAGTTGGAATACAGTAGATATAATGCAAAAACAAAACATGAATTGGTTTGATACAGTACTTATAGTAGTGGTTTGCTTTCTTATACTAACGGATCTCACGAAGGTTTTGTTGAGTTTTGTGTGATTGAAGTTTTCAAGTTTTGGGTTATCTTATGATGGATGGAGGAGGGATAGAAGAGCCTAATCTTGGGGATGCCCCGACATCCCAAGCTATTATCCCAAAATGTGTCGGCGTCCTGGGAATGGGGGTACCTAGATTTGCCTGCTTGCGGCCCGTGGCGTGGCACAATCGATGGACCGGTACGGCCCAGCCTCAGCAGCAACAGCTCAAGACCCTTGCGAGGGGCCAAGCCTCGCGAGGCGGACGACGCCAAGACCTCCCTGGGGCGGCCTCGCTAGGCTGGCTCCCGAGGAGCGGAGATATCTATGCAAGGCGCACCTTGCGAGGTTCACATGACGTGAGCCATGACGACCAAGGCCAGGCAGGCGCCAGCGGGCGCAGCGTACCAGTTTCCTCTTTGGTGCTAAGGAAGCAAGCATAGGCCAGGAGTCCCGAGGAATCAGGCAAATGTTTCCTTATTGTTGCAACGATACCAAGACCACCAGGACGGTAGGACGGAGGTCACCGCAGAGCCGACGACAGCGTCACCACTAGAGCCTTTGGCAGGCGAAGACTACTTTTGTCAGGATAGCTTGTACTAGTTGTCTCCCTCCAAATTTGGCCGTTGTGGGATCCCTTCCTGCCTACATTTGGGAAGAGGACCAAGGCCACTATAAATAGGACTTAGCCACCACCATAGAGGGGCATCTTGGATCGGGTCCATTCCAGCAAGGCCATCTCACCAGCTCATCGAGCTCAAGAACACCTCACTTCCTGAGGCTGTTCCTCCACTATACTAGTTCAACCTCAGCCCCTCGAGGCAATCCACCATCAGACTGGAGTAGGGTATTACACCGCAAGGTCGCCCGAACCAGTATAAATCCATGTGTCTCTTGTTCCTTGGGTTCATCGAGCTAGGCCGTGGAATCGTTGGGCAAGCAGGATAGGGAGAGAGTGTTCTTCGTGCGCACCCCAGAATTTGAACCTCTCAAGGGTCTGCAGAACCCCGAATCCGACATTTGGCGCACCAGGTAGGGGTGTGCCGAAGCCTTTCCTTCGTCAGTCACTGCACCACCGCTCCACTGCTTCCATGGCTGATGCTCACCGAGCTCGCGCTGAGCATCGAGCCGCTCTCAACGCTCGCGTCGCCCAGATGGCGCCCATCGGCAGGCCACCCCATCGCTCTCCATCGCCCGCTGCCAACGGTGCCACCGGCCCGGCAGGGTACGAGCAACAAGCTTTGTCGCAGCGCCCCTCCGTGCGGCGCGATGGGCGCACCGCCACCTCGTCGCTAACTGCAGCTGGTTTGTCATCTCATGCTCGTCGCAGGCCGGCGGACACATAGGCTGCGCTGCTCATGGCGCGCGAGCTCCTGCGCTACCGCCCCATCGATGACTTCTACGAAGACTAGTTGGACCGCATCGCCGAGCTCGTCGGCGCCGCCGGGGGCTCGCCTGCACCATCTCTCTCGCTACCTTGCCCGGCACCTACCGCGGGCGACGTAGCCCACAGAGCGCCTCCGCCACCTCCACGTCAAGACGTCGCCCTCGCACTAAGGCGTGCGGCCCCGCAGCGCAACCTGCCACGCAGGGCGCCCGCGCGTGAAGAAGGAAGCTGCCAGGAGGTCCCACGGTCGCAAGAAGATGCTCCTGTGCTCCCAGCACCACCACGTCAAGACTGTGCGCCACCTGCGGTGGTAGCGCGTGGGTACCAAGACCAGGCTCCGCCTCCATGATGGGCTCCAGTGACTACAGCGGGCTACCGTGCCTTCACTCCCGAGTTGCGGAGCATCGTCTGGCCCGGGAAGTTCAAGCCCAACCTGCCTCCACGCTATGACAGCACCCCCGACCCTGCTGAGTTCCTGCAGCTCTATGAGCTGAGCATCGAGGCGGCCAACGGCGATGAAAAAGTCATGGAGAACTGGTTTCCCATGGCCCTCAAGGATGGTGCGCGTTCGTGGCTCCTGAACCTACCCGCGGGATCGATCTCCTCCTGGGGCGAGATGCGCGAGCTTTTCATCACCAACTTCCAGGGCACTCGCGACCGCCCACCTGCCGCGGGTGACCTGCGGCGCATCAAGCAGCAGCCGGGGGAAACCCTGCAGAAGTACATCCAGCGCTTCAATAGCGTCCGCCTCAAGATCCCCAAGGTGACGGATGAGGAAATCATCTTCGCGTTCTCTGATGGCATTCACAATGTCAAGATGAAGGAGGAGCTCGCCATACACGAGGACTCGTGCACGGCTCTCGAGATGTTCAACATGGCGACCAAGTGCGCGAGAGCTGAGGAAGGGTGCCTCTCCCTCCTCGAGCTCCCAGCTGCCGACCCAGAAGACAAGAAGGCCAAGACCAAGGATGGGAAGTGCAAGGGAGTGGCCGTGCTCGCGGCTGAGCCAGAGATGAAGTGCAGATGCGACCACCCGGAGTCATCCAAGGGAAGCCATCCATTCTGCGCCTTCCACAACATGCACAGCCACAACACCAATGACTGTTAGGAGCTCAGGACCATCCGCGACTGCGCTTCCGTTGACGCCCAGAGAGTAATGACCGAGGCTACGGCCGTGGAGGAGGACGAGGTGGAGGACGCTGGGATGACCGTGGCCCCCGCCAGGAGTGGCGTGACCAACCTCGTGAGGACCGCTGGTAGGGCCAGCCTCGCGAGGGCGCCTAGAGGGATCAGCCTCGTGAGGACCGACCTCAGGGCAAGGCAATCCTCCCTCCGCTGCCACCACCACCAAGGAGGAACGATGATCATCGCTAGGACGAGGGGGCTTGGGGCTTCCAGGAGCCGCGCGCCATCGCCTGCATCTTCGATGGCGCTCAGGCCCCAGCCTCTCAGCGTATCTTCAAGCACTTTGCCCGTGAGGTGAATGCAGTTGAGGGAGTCCTGGACTAGGGGGTGTCCGGATAGCCGGACTATCATCATGGGCCGGACTCCAAGACTATGAAGATACAAGATTGAAGACTTTGTCCCGTGTCCGGATGGGACTTTCCTTGGCGTGGAAGGCAAACTTGGCAATATGGATATGTAGATCTCCTACCATTGTAACCGACTTTGTGCAACCCTAGCCCTCTCCGGTGTCTATATAAACCGGAGGGTTTTAGTCCGTAGGACGAACAACCATTACAACAATCATACCATAGTCTAGCTTCTAGGGTTTAGCCTCCTTGATCTCGTGGTAGATCCACTCTTGTACTACCCATATCATCAATATTAATCAAGCAGGAGTAGGGTTTTACCTCCATCGAGAGGGCCCGAACCTGGGTAAAACATCGTGTCCCTTGTCTCCGTTACCATCCGCCTAGACGCACAGTTCGGGACCCCCTACCCGAGATCCACCGGTTTTGACACCGACATTGGTGCTTTCATTGAGAGTTCCTCTGTGCCGTCGCGATCAGGAAGGATGCCTCTTCCCGTCTTTAAAGACGATATCATCACCAAAGGAGCCTTGGCCGTTGTCCAAACTATCCGGCTAGGTGGTTTTCTCATGACCGTCTGTTCGGCCATCGCTTCAACGATGACCTCTCAGGTCATCAAAAGCAATCTTCACGTCAACTCGGAATTCACCGAGCAGCTGGATCCAATAGAGCTCTCGTCCGTAAACGAGCTCTTGGATCGCATCGCCGCCCTGGGAGTCGCTACAGACTACAATCAGATTGGGCTTAAAATTGATCTGAGAGAGATTAACTCTCCCTAGGTTACCCACCACGTTGCGGTGGTAGAGGAACAACGCGGCGACTCTTCTTCTGTATTGGAAACTAGTTATGTCCGGACTCCTGAACCCTCCATGCCGGATTCCCGCGGAGGGACGGACGTCGATCAAGCTCTGAACCTAAAGTCAGGCATCGGACCAGACTCGTTGGACAACGTCCAGCAATCCAAGCTGCCAAATTCGAAAACTTTTCGGCCCTTGAGCCTCGAGATGGGCAGGGTTCCGGACTCAATTCCACCTACCCACCCAAACATATGCAATCTATCTCAAATCCGGCAAGAACCCGCCGAAACAGTACATCATTACTGGGCCAGATTCCTCCTGGTTATGGACAGGATAAAAGACTGCCATGAGGAAAACGAAATTTCAATTTTCTGCAATAATTGCACGGACAAGGGAATCTTGAACGCCGTAAGTCGTCGTAAAATTACATGCTTCACCGACCTGGCGTCCATAGTACGAAAGTGTTGTGCGATGGAGAGTTTCCGGAAAACCGAAACTAAGTTTTGGGACAATCCGGCTCCGAATACAACCCTAGTCCGAAACAAAAGGGTGCTCATGCTCAGGCACCAGGTACAAAAACCAAAAAGCAAAAACCCCATAAAGGGCACGGAACCGTACTGGAGGGATGGCTCAGCGGACCCTGTAAAATTCACAGTACAGAAGGCGCCACCCCAACACATAGCCTTCGAGCATGTTGGATACTGCGACAAGTGGCGAAAAGTGGCAAATAGCTTCTAGCCCCGGAGAACCACTCCAACAGTACCAGTACGGTGTCGACAGTCTTCGAGACTTTCACATCAAATAATATGCGGAAACGAACAATCTGCAGCCTCGCCGAAGTCTACCAAGTAGCAACAACAAATCCATGGAGCGACACGGCATCACCTTCAACGCCAGCGATTTAACCTAAATTCGAACAGCCCGAGCACCACCGCATTGGTCCTCAGTCCAATAGTGGACGGCTTTCGTCTTACCAAGGTACTCATGGATGGCGGCAGCGGATTAAACCTCATCTACGAGGAAACCCTTCAAAAAATGGAAATAGACTGGAGCCGCATTGAGCGAAGTAGCACAACCTTTAGAGGAATAATCCCAAGCCGGGAAGCACGCTGCACAGGGAAAATCACACTAGATGTGATGTTCGGCTCGCCAGACAATTACAGGTCCGAAGAGGTCACGTTCCAAGTGGCCCCGTTCAGCAACGGATATCACGCTATATTAGGACGAGAGGCATTCACAATTTTTCAAGCCATACCCCATTATGGGTACATGAAGCTTAAGATGCCCGGGAACAGTGGAATAATCACTCTTGTCAGTGATCCGGACACAGCACTCCATGCCGAAAACAAGACAGCCGCACTAGCCCTAGAGGCACTATCTGAAGCCTTAGCGGCAGAGGAGCTCACGGCGTTGCGCTCCACGGTGAATAGGGATGATGTGATACTCGACAAGAGATCCAAGTCCACCTCTTTTAAACCAGCGGACAAAATAGTCAAATTCTAGGTCCATCCAACGGACCCAACAAAGACGGCCTCACTACTAGGAAAAGGCATGCTAGTGGCGCACCAGTTTTGCCTTCTAATGGCGCATGGCTGGTGCGCCACTGGCATCACGCCATTAGAATTTCTTTCTAATGGCGCACCACATGTGCGCCATTAGAATCAGGTATTCTAATGGCGCACTGTGCAATCGCCATTAGTACCGCTCACAAGGCGCCACTATTATCTGCTATACTTACAAATAAGACATTGTAGTGCGCCATTAGTAACAACTTTTTAATTCTTTTCTTCTTAATCTCATGTCACTATTTCACATATGAGATATTCAACACATATATATATACAACAAGCATCCATATAGCAATCATATCCAACACACAAGTTTCATCATATATACATACGCATATAGCCAACACATAGTTCCGCTGCGTTACAAAAGTTTCACATTGTTCATCCAACACCGTTATCCATCAATTCACAAAAGTTTCACATTGATACAAAATAAAAACACAAATGGAAAAGAAGCACCCCATCCACGCAAGCTTCCGCCAATTAAATCAAATCTGCAAAATGATAAACAAGAAGTTAGAAGAAGAAAAGAAGAAGACTAGAAGAATACTAGAAGAGGAAGAACACTAGAAGAAGAATAAGAAGAGTTTTGGAAAAGAAAAGAATAAGAAGAAGACTATAAGCTTATTATGTAAACTTGATCATTTTGTGCTAACATAAGTTATTTTGGAGCTAACCTATAGGAAACTAAGCATATAAGGTCTAAGTTAGTATATTAGAGCCAACTTAGGTAAAATGAAGCTAACCTATGTCATTTTGGAAAAGAAGAAGATTAAGAAAAAGACTATAAGCTTATTATGTAAACTTGATCATTTTGTGCTAACATAAGTTATTTTGGAGCTAACCTATAGGAAACTAAGCATATAAGCTCTAAGTTAGTATATTAGAGCCAACTTAGGTAAAATGAAGCTAACCTATAGGAAACTAAGCATATTAGAGATAACATAGGTAACTAAGTATATATATATCATTTTGGATAGCTAACCTATAGGAGATCTGACATACCTGACAAAGTAGGCAGTTCTTCTCCTTCTTCTCCTTCATCTCCTGATCGCCTAGAGCGGCGAGGCGGTGGAGGCAATGGAGGTAGTGGGATGTAGTCTTCACCACAATTGGCATGGTCATGTCGCCCACCGTGGGATCGCCGCGCCACCACCGTGCGTGGTCATTGTCGAGCACCACCACCATCGCGAGGCCACCTTCAGCACCACCATCGCTAGGTCATCCTCAGCCACCTCCATCTCTTGCCCATGGTCATCCACCACCATCTCTTGCCCTTGGTCACCCACCACCAGCGCTAGGTCATCCTCACCGATGCCCATCGTCATGATGTAGCTCCTCATCCTCACTCTGCTCCTCTTCTCCGCACTCCAATCCGGATCATCCTTCTTGTTGTCTATGCCGGTGCGAATCGCCGCTGCTTCACATCTGACCAGAATCGCTGCTGCTTTCACTACAGCCATAGTCGCCGCTTGCTTTGGCAGAGCGATGTCATTCGCTGCTCCTACCTGTCCAAAATGCAACAATGACCTTTAACAATCGATGTGAGACAAAGCCAAATGTAGAGGAATAAGAAGAGGCGAACGCATCGCATCATCATCGGCAGCAGACGCATGCGACACATAGTCTTGTTGTACACCTTCACGATGAGCATGTTGGCGCTGCTGCAGTACTCAAGACAAGGAAGTACCCCAGCCGCAGGTCGAGGCACGGTAGAAGTTCTCCCACCCACGAGACAAGTACGTGTGGCCCTTCTTGATCGCCAACCGCACATCCCATCGCTCTGAAACCCGCTGCCCGCCTGTCGCAGCTTCACATTATTTGGCGGATCTTCACCCATCAAGATGTTCATAAACTCTGTCAGCAGCCTCTGCAGTTTGGGAAAATGAGTGATGTAGCAAACAACAGATATCATAATGAGATGGGTGAAGGGAGATCTCTCGCTTTATATACCAAAGCCATGGATCCAATCAAGCCTCAAGTATGATAGTGAAGAACTCGAAGCATCCAACTCAGATCTGCGGTGTCGCAGATCGGCGGTGGTTGCTTCCGCCATCTCGATAAGCAGCGAAGAGACCAATTAGTACCCTTACAACAGATCATAAAACATGCATTAGTCGCAGTACCCCATATGTCCTATTTTTAGCAAAGTCATGCTAAAATTCACGGAAAATTTCAGCATGACCTTTGCTAAAAATAGGACATATGGAGTACCCGAATTTGCTGGAATGGAAGTTAATCGACATTCCGGCAAACTCAAGGGCCTCTCGGTGGACAAGGCAAAAAAGGCCTCCATCATAGCATGGAAAATACATTGGCATGTTTTTGCTTATAAAAAGCTAACAAGTGTAAGTCAAAACAATATACCACCAAGTGAACCACCACAACATCTAAAAGCTAACAATTGTTTTTGCTTATAAAAAAGACCAATGGCACATAATGCATCCAGAAGCACAATTCCTAGTGATTTCCTGCTTGAGGCAATCTGCTTTCAACCGGGGTGCACAATCTTCAACATGAGTCGGACCATGATAACCGTTATTTTGCTTATTTCTCAAGCCAAAGTTGAGATCGAACATCACATGAAGTGCAGATTCCTTGAAATGGTAATGATAAATATAGTTCCAAAATATGCAACACATAAGCAGAATTGTATTATGTTTCAATACTTAGCAAGAGTTATAATGCAATATTTCTTTCAGGTTTATCGATGCAAGTATATCATTCCACAAGCTTCAGAGAAGAGCAAGCGAGTACACTAATGCACAATTTAACTGATTTTTTACTCCAATAATACTGGTACACTTACTCTTTGTAATGGAATACCTGATCTTTGATTCAAGTAATAGTGTATGATGGATTTGATTATTCGACTTAAGTTTCTTCAAGTGATGTCATTAGTTTCAGCTTAATCGAGTACTACAGAAATGGAGTACCTAATCTGATCCATTAAAGTCTCCAAATGGAGTACTACAGCTCCTGCACTCGCTTCGATATGTTTGTCTTGATAAGGAAGATTACGTTTCCATGTATAGTTCTAAAGGACTACCAGAACACAAAGGCACCTGCTTCCATGTATAGTTCTAATGTGCATTTTATTTTCTACTTGTAGCCTTGTAATCTTAATTTAAAAAAATATAACAGGGGGTGTGGGGCTTTGCCCTACTGCGCAACTCAAAACAAATGAAGACTATGCAGGACAATTTAGCTGATAAAACAGCGCCTTTGCCCGTAACTCCAGATGCAATGTTAGAGGACCTGCTTTATGTTATAAGACTATGCAGGAGTAACAGAGTTCAAAACAGAGCAGGTGCAGTGAACCTATCGTCTATTACTACACACTCCGGGCAGGATCAGCTGGCTACCTACCTAGCTGTACTTGATTTCAGCAAAGACAATTTACGACCAGCGTCATAACCGTAAGAGCAAACCTATCAGCCAAAACTAATCGCCGCTAGAATCCCGAGCAAGCACAAGAAGGTAGAACGAACGAAGCTGGGGTTTGGTCCAAGTCGAGAGAGCCTAAGCGTGCCCGTGGCCAACAGGCAAGAGCAAGCGATTAATCGACTAGCTGGACCGAGCGGGCGGAGGGGCCAGCCGAGTCGGGCGGCTGGGAACCCAGCCGCCGCCGAGACGGCGCGAGAGGGGATCCGATCGAAACCCCGCCGCCAGGTGGGGAGAGGGGTTGGGGACAAATGGAGTACTGGTCGCCGCCGGGCGTCGGGCGCCGAGGCGGTCGGGCGTCGGGCGTCGAGGCGGTGGGGCAGCGCCGGGCGGCGGGCAGCAGCGCTGGGCGGCGGCGAGGCGGGCGGGCAGCGGCGCTGGGCGGCGTCCGAGGCGCGGGCAGCAGCGCGCTGGGAAGGGGATCGAGGCGGCAGGCAACAAGGCGAGGAAGGGGATCGAGGCGAGGGCGAGGGAGAGAGGGATCGAGGCGAGGGAGAGAGGTGGGCGCCAGGAGGACTATGGATGGATGGAGGCACAATACTAATGGCGCACCAACCATCGGTGCGCCATAGTAGATCTATCCACACTAATGGCGCACCTCACCTTGGTGCGCCATTAGTATTTTTTTTTTCGCCGAGGCAACAGGTTATATTCCACCGAACTGATCCACATCAAGTCCCTCTACTAGCTCATTGACCGGTCAGCAGTTCTCACACCGGAGGTCCCGGGTTCGACTCCTGTGATCCCCAATATTTTTTATGCATTTTAAATGGTGTTTTTTATATTTATTTGTGTTTAAATATGTTCAAACTTGTTTAAATCATAACAATAATATTTTTTATGCATTTTAAATACTGTTTTTTATATTTATTTGTGTTTATCAAACTTGTTTAAATTATAACATGTAATATTTTTTATAAAAATAGTAAAAAGAAATTAAAATATGTTCAAAATGTCTGCGGGTTCTTGTGGGGGCGGGCAGTGCTCGTGGTGGAGCGGGGAGGGTTATGCGATGGGTAGAGCTAGCGGGAGGTCTTGGTGCGATCGAGATGGAGGGGATCGAGATCGAGATGGGGATCGAGATCGAGATGGAGGGGGATACAGTAATATGCATTTTAAATATGTTCAAACTTGTGTTTAAATATGTTCAACTTGTTTAAATCATAACATAATATTTTTATGCATTTTAAATGTTGTTTTTATATTTATTTGTGTTTATCAAACTTGTTTAAATTATAACAGTGTAATATTTTTATAAAAATAGTAAAAAAATAAAAATATGTTCAAAATGTCTTGGTCTTGGGGGCCGGGCAGTGCTCGGCGGTGGAGCGGGGAGGGTTGCGATGGGTGGAGCTAGCGGGAGGTCTTGGTGCGATCGAGATGGAGGGGGATCGAGATCGAGATGGAGGGGGATACAGTAATGGCGCACATCCTATCCGGTGCGCCATTAGAAGTTATATATAGTAATGGCGCATTGTCTGCCTCATGCGCCATTAGTATGTATGGGAAAATGGAAAAAAAAAATTCATACTAATGGCGCACGCCGTCCGGCCGGCGCCATTAGTGTCTTCCACTCTAATGGCGACAGTCTTGGTGCGCCATTAGTATATAGTAGTGGCGCACTGCATCCACGGTGCGCCATTAGAATCAATCCTATCTATAGCCCTTTTCCTAGTAGTGCCTCCACTGGGGCATAGTTAAACCCCGATGTAGACGCCGCACTACAGGAATTCCTTCGGGAGAATTGGGACATCTTTGCCTGGCATCCTTCAGATATGCCAGGAATCCCACGCAAATTGGCAGAACATAGCCTAAACATCCTAAAAGGATTCAAGCCAGTCAAACAGGCTCTTCGGCGATTTTCCGAACCCAAAAGATAGGCAATGGGAGAGGAGCTAGCCAAATTATTGGAAGCCGGATTCATCAAAGACATCAAACATCCGGACCGGCTAGCAAACTTGGTGATGGTACCAAAGAAGGACAAATCCTGGCGCCGATGTGTCGATTTTAAAGACCTCAACAAGGCTTGCCCAAAGGATCCTTTCCCCCTTCCCCGCATCGATCAGATAATCGATGCTACTGCAGGGGACGATTCATTGTGCTTCCTCGACGCATACTCCGGCTACCATCAAATCAAGATGGCGGAGGCAAACCAAGCCGCAACAGCATTCATTATTCCATATGGACCATTCTGCTTCAACACGATGCCCTTCGGACTCAAAAATGCCGGTGCAACATATCAGCGCATGATTCGTACATGTCCGCTACCCATATCGGCAAAACAGTAGAGGTGATACGAGAGCGACGTGGTCGCCAAAACCAAACACGCCGAAACTCTAGTAGACTATTTGAGGCTCACATTCGACAATCTCGAGCATATGATATTAAGTGAACTCGAAAAATGCGCTTTTCGCACCCGGTAGGAAAGCTCTGGCTTCATTGTATCCGGTAGAGGAATTGAAGCAAACCCAGCCAAGATCCGAGCTCACACACCTGGATATTCCAAAAGACCTCAAACAAATACAAAAATTGATCGATGCGTGGCGGCTTTAAGCCGCTTCATCTCCGTTTGGGAGAAAAGGCATTACCCTCTATCGCCTCCTCGGTAGCGCATCAACACTTCGAATGGACGGATGCTGCCACTGCCGGACTCGAAGAAATAAAGGCCATATTGGCAACAAATCTGGTCCTGGACGCGCCTAACCTGGGCAAACCAATGTTGTTATATATCGCGGCAACACATCAAGTAGTAAGCGCGGTGCTCGTCGCCGAACGAGAAACAGAAGGGCATAAATTCCCTCTTCAAAAACCAATGTACTACGTATCCACTGTCTTAACTCCCTGCCAGTCCCGGTACCCGCATTATTAGAAGATAGCATACGCGGTGTTCATGGCATCCCAGAAGCTGCGACACTACTTTCAAGAGTGTTCGATAACAATGGCCTCCGAAGTACCCCTCAACGACATTATAAACAACCGCGACGCGACGGGCAGGATTGCGAAATGGGCCATCGAGCTCTTACCATTCGACATAACCTATAAACCACAGAGAGCTATAAAGTCGCAAGTTTTAGTGGACTTCATCGCTGAATGGACTGAAGCCGAACTCCCTAAAGAGTACGGCGCATACTCCAATTGGATCATGCATTCCGACGGCTCCAAAATGTTGGCCGGCTTGGGGGCTGGCATCGTATTGACGTCCCCAACCAGAGACACAGTCCAATACGTACTTCAGATAATGTCCACGGACTCCAACAATGCAGCCGAATACGAGGCCCTCCTACATGGTCTCCGGATTGCAATCTCCATGGGTATTCAACGCCTAGAGGTGCGTGGGGATTCAAATCTTGCAATATCCCAAGTAAATGGAGACTTTGACGCCAAGGATCCAAAAATGGCAGCCTATCGTAACGATGTCCTAAAAATGTCAGCTCGGTTCGAAGGACTCGAATTCCACCATGTAGCTCGGGATAATAACCAAGCAGCCGACGTGTTGGCACGGATCGGCGCAAAACGCGACGTTGTCCCTCCAAACATCTTCCTGGAGCGGCTTTTTAAGCCATCCGTACTATGGGAAGAGGAGTCCGGAAATAACAATCCGGAAGCAACCGCACCACCCAACACAG
Source organism: Aegilops speltoides (assembly GCA_021437245.1). Lineage (NCBI taxonomy): Eukaryota > Viridiplantae > Streptophyta > Magnoliopsida > Poales > Poaceae > Aegilops > Aegilops speltoides. The sequence continues at coordinate 219,276,702 of CM038147.1, forward strand.
AACAATCTGACATAATCGGCGGCTCAGCCGATGAAATAACACCTTCAGCCCACGAAATAATGGCGGTAATTGCCCGTGGATGTAACCATTCCTAGCCTACTTAATTAGGCAGGAACTTCCCGAAGACCAAAATGAGGCCCGCTGCATAGTTCGGCGATCTAAAGCCTACAAGGTCCATGAGGGAGAACTTTATAAGAAAAGCACAACCGGAGTCCTTCAAAGGTGCATCTCCGAAGAGGAAGGGCGAAACCTTCTGGCTGAAATTCACGCCGGACTAGGCAGACACCACGCTGCTTCCCGGGCCCTCATAGGCAAGGCCTTCCGTACAGGATTTTATTGGCCGACGGCCCGGGCAAATGCTCAGGACTTAGTCCAACGATGCGTCGGTTGTCAGCTCTTTGCTAATCAGAGCCACATGCCACCCACCGCCCTCAAAACTATACCCATCACCTGGCCGTTCGCGGTCTGGGGGCTTGACATGGTTGGACCCCTTGAAGGGGGAACCCACAAACAAAAGTACCTATTGGTCATGGTGGACAAATTCACCAAATGGATAGAGGCCAAGCCAGTTAAAACGGCCGAATCCGGACCAGTGATAGACTTCATATCCGGGGTAGTACACCGTTATGGTGTCCCCCACAGCATCATCACCAATAACGGCACGAACTTCACGGCCGACGAGGTTAAACTTTGGTGCAAAAATATGGGCATTAAGCTTGACTACGCGTCGGTCTATCATCCTCAAACCAACGGTCAAGTTGAACGAGCAAATGGTCTAATAATGAGCGGCATCAAACCCAGACTAGTGCGGTCCCTTACGGAATCTAACACGCACTGGGTAGAGGAGCTCGACTCCGTACTCCGGGGGCTGCGGACCACGCCAAACCGTACTACCGGATTCACACCATTCTTTATGGTATACGGTGCAGAGGCAGTCTTGCCCTGCGACATAATTCATGACTCACCACGAGTGCGCATGTACGAAGAAAGAGAAGCCGAGTTGGATCGGCAGGACAGCTTGGACGCATTAGAGGAGGAGTGAGACGTGGCAAAGGCTCGTTCCGCATTCTATCAACAGCAGGCTCGAAGATATCAAAGCAGAGAAGTACGGGCTAAAACTTACAATGTTGGCGAACTAGTTCTACGCCTGCCGGACAAGAGAAAGGACAAACTCAAGCCCAAATGGGAAGGTCCCTTCATCATCGACCAAGTCCTGACCGGCAGAGCATACCGTCTGCGAAACATATCGGACAACCGACTCGAGCCAAACCCATGGAATGCAGCCCGCCTCCGAAGATTCTACGCCTAGCGCCGGACTCAGAGTTCGTCTCCTTCCCCCGTCCACATTTTATACTTCTGTTGCCTTTTATTTCTCTCTTTTATCCCACTTTTTTCATAAAGCCCTAGAGGGCTGATTTGTGCATTGTTCGCACACACTTGATGTGCTACCCGCACTCATTATACCTGGGGGCTTCTTTAACAGAAGCTTACTTATACGGGCTTCATGCCCAACACATGTGTCAAACTTCCGCATGTACCTTTTATTCACCATTATATGCATCGATATGACTTAAGTTTTGGCCAAGCTGGGTTGCCTGGCTCCTGTGCTTACCCCTACGTTCCCGATTGTTCGGCTAGGAGGTAAAGGGAGCACCTCTGCGATTGTTACTTGCGGCCGGATGTGTACCTCAGACGGGTGAAGCCGAAAGCTAGCGTTCTTAAGGGAATATTCGATCGGTGACTTGAAAGATGATTTTCTACCTATTTATTTATCTGCCCTAGATGTTTTCTGCTCTTTTTCGCAGTCCGACATGCACTTTAGGGCATGCCTCCTGAGGAAAGGAACCCTAACGGAACTATTCTCCCCGGAAGATGTTTCTTACTAACCATGTAATATAACATAATTAGTTGGGCACTTGTGTGATAAAGCACTAATGACCCCTCGCTGGTCTCCATGCATGCGGTTTTTCATAACCGAGAAGGTATTCGGACACACTCCGGACTCTAGGGTCCCAAGGTTGAAGCGAAAAGGTCGGCAAAGACAAACGATCTACAATCCGGCTAGAAGGCATTTTACATGTCATTTTAAATACATCGTCAAATCGACTGACTGTACTCCTCCTCAATCCCGTCTAACAGGCTGTCTAATTTACAGTCACGTTGGGAATACTTAGCGGCCAACTCTACTTGGCCGTACACTAAACTCACAGGGATCTCCTTCCCATCAGGCCCCACAGGTCCGACCTCGGCCATGTGGTTTGGATGCGCCTTCTTGTACCGCGTCTTCACCATGGCCCAGGCCTCCCTGGCACCATGACAGCAGGCCGATATCTTCCATAAAGGAAGCGCTGCCGTGCTCCCTGAAGCTTCTCCGCAAGCTTTCCAAGGCCCTCGGGTAGGGAGACGGACGGCCATAAGGCCTGGACGACGCCACTCATTGCCTGCCGAACACGTTCGAGCAGTTGCACTAGCTCAGGAAGTTGGTCACCCGTTGAACCGGGCATTTCCTCCGCAGGACGACTTGTGAGCACACCTACAGACATATTTCTGTCAATTGACTTCCTCGCCGAACTCTTCTTTTCAAAAGAGTTTACTCAAGCACTTACTATAGATGCCGCGACGAAGCCGCTGATTCTCCTTCACGGAGCCAGACAGCTCGGCCCGAACACCTTTTAGCTCTTCTCCAAGCTGGGTGTGGGCATCCTGGAGTTTGTTCCTCTCTTGCCGCACCATCATAAGCACCCTCTCACCGGCCTTCAGCTAGCGCAGTAGCTGTTGCTTGTCCGGATCAAGTCCGGCAACATCTGCAATATCATTGTCAGACTTATACGCACGCCGCAGACTGCTTATCCTTTTGAAATATGTGTTACCGGAGGGGGTCTCGCCGTCTCGGTGTCTCCTTCTGCGACGGCTAGTGTGGCCTCAAGTTGGGCCTTGCACCCTTGTAGCTCCTGAGACAATTGGGCATTCTTCTCCGTAAGATCATGCATAAAAAATGATCCTTAAATCAGTTATTTTAACTACTTTAAGTCTCGGGGGCTACTGGCATATACAACTATTAAAATCTCTTACCCGTATGTCTTTTACATACTGCTCCGTGGCTCTGGTTAAACCATCTTGAGCGGCACGGAGGTGCGCGTCTCCAGCGTTAAAGGCATTCAACCTCCTGGGAGAAACACGCGTCACGCAAGATCTTGTCGGCGGCGCCTATGATTCATGGCGCTCTCCACCTCAGTCCTGGTGGCAGATAGCCTGTCGGCATCCTCCGTTGGAGGAGTACCCGGCTCGCGCCTTGCACTTGCCTCCCCCTCCGGACCAGGTGGTGGAGCCTGGCTGGCGGAGGCTTGGTTGGCAACCTCTCCGGGCACAGTCCGGCGAGCGCTCTTCCTCCTGGAAAAGTCATGAGCATTAATACACCTCCTAGGAATCTTTTCCCTAAATGACGGTCGCGAGCTATACCGTTGCGGTGACGTTTCGATTCGCACCGCACCCCTCTTCCGCCTGCTGGGCCGGACTGACCCTTGTTGGTCAACCACCGCGGGTTCGGCTTTCCGCCTTGAAGGCACCTCCTGTGAGACACCGTTGTGTACGGTGGTCAGAAATACGCAAGGACGAAATAATGGTGTCAGGACTTCGGTCATAATTACCTGCGAAGCCGGAGCTAAGCCGGGGTAGTCAGCCGTAATGGCGACTAGAGCATTGTCCATGCTGAGTTGGTGGAACACCCCGTCAATTAGCTCCACCTTTATGTCCGGATCCTCTTTGGAAGCCGTATCAAGGGATCTTCCCGGATCCTCGGGTTGTGGAGCCGGACTGTGTATGCCCTCCACATCCCGACGCAGTTCCTACGTCAAAATCATAAAGTAAGGAACTTAACTTTGAAAGCACGGGTCGGATGGATAAACGTCTGCTTACCCAGCTCTGAGGGTTATTCATGGAGAACCCGTTCAATGGACTCGTCTGGAAGAAGTCCTCCTTCTCCCCCTTGTACAGGCCGGACAGGATCTTCACCAGATCCGCGGCCGATCCCGGCCCCTTGCGGCCATGACGGGTGGCGTCATTCTCCCCGTTGAAATCCCACATGGGGTGGCCCCTATATTGGAGCGGCTGCACCCCTCGCATGATGCACGTGGCCATGACTCCGATCATGGTCAATCCGTAATGGGCCAGCAACCTAATCCGGCCCATCAAATAATGGACGCTCCTGTCTTCCTCCTGTTGAGGGCTCATGACGCCAACTTAGCGCTTCTTCAGAAGAGCCTTCACGAACTCCGGGAGGCCGATCCGAACTGGGTCCGACGATGGAGCATCTTCTACATAAAACCATTCCGAGGGCCAGTCTTGGGGCGCCTTCTTTGCTTCCGATAGATATCCGGTCCGGCGATGCGCCATATTTCGCTCCGCCCACTTGATATATTGACCCCTCATGAGAACGAAGTGCGAGGCAAAACAGTCTCTTCCACAGCAAAAAATGGGGCTCGATGCCCGAACAGCTCGCAAAAGAGCTACAAAACCAGCGATGTGTAGAATAGAGGCGGGCGTGAGGTGATGAAGCCGGAGTCCGTAGAACTCCGAGAGCCCCAAGAAACGGATGTATGGGAAATCCGAGCCCCTTATTAGATAAGGGACAAAGCACACCCTCCTCCCTTTGGAGGGACTAGGGGTGGCCTCGCTTGCTTTCCACCTTTGTAGGTGGCCAACCTGCTCGAACCGGGACCATAAAGGCGGAGGAAGGTATCCCTCTGCTTGGGCGTCACCAGCTCGTTGTGCGGAGGCTGAACATCTCCTCCAATCTCTGGCGGAGGGCTGGGAGCCTTGAGAGGAGGAGTCGCGTCGACGATCCATGATAGAATGGATTTTTGGTCAGAAGCGCTCTGATGAGTACTCGCGGAAGGAAGATGGTGTGATTTGGATCTGGATTCTTGCCTCTCTTATAGGCAGATTATTTGCGCAGCTAGGGGGTAAAATATAAAAATACCCTGGCTTTTTGCATTCGTGCGACATGTGGAAGAAGGCCATTATTGGGCATGGAAGCCAAGGAGCGCAACATTTGTGAGGAAGCCGGACACTATTCGGCAAGCACATGGAATTTGGAGAACCCGCCTTGCAACGCCGAAGACAATATACACGTCGGACTCGTCGTTATTGAAGCCTGGTTCGGGGGCTATTGAGGGAGTCCTGGTGAAAGTGCAACTAATCCCCAGGTGGTTTTGGTAATTAATAACAACATATATATCATTGAACTAATCATTTCTTGAGAATATTTCAGAAAGTTCAGTGATATGGGTATGGCAATGACTGATGATGTGGACCCCTCAAAATGCTAAGGAAAACATTGGCAAAAGCTCAAGACTCCATTTTTGGTTTAGTGATCCAAGATCACATTGAGTCCATAGGAAAGCCAATACTATTAAAAGGGGTGAGGTTATGATGATGATCTGGTTGCTCTAAGTGCTTAATGATTTATCTCTCAAACTATCGCAATCTTTCATTCCAACATAAACTCATAAGTAATCTCGGTCCCACCGATTCCAAACTCACCATCACCGAGATGAACCACCTCAGCCATATAGCCAAACCCTAGAATCTCGGATTTTCGATTCCAAACTCGGTCATTCGAAATTGGTGTTGCCAAGCTTCAGTAACATACGTACTCAAATCGGTGTCACCGAGATGAGAAAGTCGGTCCCACCGAGATTGGCAAACCCTAGACTTTGGAAGAATCGGACTAACCGAGATTGTATTTTCGTCCCATCGAAAATCCCAACGTTCACAAGATTTGAACTTTCGATCCGACCGAGTTGTCAACTTCGGTCCGACCGAGATTGGTCAAATGTGTGTAGCAGTTGGATTTTATGTGGAGGCTATAAATACCCCTCCACCTCCTCTTCATTACGTGGAGAGCCATCGAAAGAACTACCACTCCTACCTTACATTTCGAGAAGAAAACTACCTACCCTTGTGTTGAGATCAAGTTGCTCCACTCCCACCATATGAAACTTGATTTCTAGTCTTCCCAAGTTGCTTTCCACTCAATCCCTTCTTCCACCACAGCCAAATCGGTGAGGAGAGTTGAGTGTTGGGGAGATTATCATTTGAAGCACAAGAGCAAGGAGTTCATCATCACCAACCCCATCTATTACCTTTTGGAGGGTGGTGCCTCCTAGATTGGTTAGGTGTCGCTTGGGAGCCTCCGTCATGATGTGGAGTTGAACCAAGGAGTTTGTAAGGGCAAGGAGATCGCCTACTGTGAAGATCTGCCCCGAGTAAGGCTAGTCCTCCGTGGGCGTAAGCCATGATGGCATAGACAAGGTTGCTTCTTCGTGGACCCTTCGTGGGTGGAGCCCTCCGTGGACTCACAAGCAGCCGTTACCCTCCGTGGGTTGAAGTCTCCATCAACGTGGATTGACGATAGCACCACCTATCGGAACCACGAGAAAAAATCTTCGTGTCTCCATTATGCTTGCTCTTCTCCTCCTCTCATTTACTATAATGCAATTTACTTTCCGCTGCCATAACTCTAGAATTGCATGTGTAGGGTGATACTTGACTTGGTTGTCATTGTGAACTTGCTAAGAAACTACTCAAATCAAAAGGCAAAATTTTTGTTGTCAAGTAGTCTAATCACCCCCCTCTAGACATACTTCCGATCCTACAAGTGGTATCGAGCTTTGGTCTCCATTGGATTGGTTTCCATTGCATTGGACTCCATAAGCTTGGTTTCACAACCCTAGGAGAGTATGGCGCCTAGTGAGGGTAATTTTCAGAGAGGTCCTTACTTTGATGGTTCAAACTTTGCTAGTTGGAAGCATAAAATGAAAATGCATATTCTTGGACATGACCTCAGCATGGGGCATTATTTGTGTTGGCTTGCAAGGTGAGTTCTTCAAGAAGGAAAAGTTCGGATCGCGGGTTACTGCAGATGAGTTGCGGATGTTCTGAGAACAATGCTCAAGCTTGTGACATTCTCTTCAATGCTTTGTGTCCCGAGGAGTTCAACAAGATCAGTCGTCTTGAGAATGCAAAAGAGATTTGGGATACTTTGGTCGAAATGCACGAAGGTACCGAGTCCGTGAAGGAATCAAAGCTAGATGTTCTTCAAGGTCAGCTTGACAAGTTCAAGATGAAGGAAGGTGAAGGAGTCGCTGAAATGTACTCTAGGCTTGCTCTCATCACCAATGAGATGGCAGGCTTAGGAAGCGAAGAGATGACCGACTGTCGGTGTACTAAGGTAGGGGTACCTCAGTACCCCAACTTGTGCACGGGCAGCCGCAGCTCCCCGCAGCTAGATCCACCAGATGCTTGCCGGAGACCATCTCCCACTCCATACCAAGCCATTCAAGAACAAAGTGTACAAGACAGAAGCTCAAGACCCCGGCAAGAGGAGCTTGCCGGGAAGGCCATTCTGTGCTCAAGGCTACATCACTCAGAGATCCCCGAGAGGAACTCGTCGGGAGGACTAGAAGATCACGTCCGAAGACATGCCTCGGCCAGTCGGCGTCCCGGCGAGGGCCCGGCAGGCAAGTCATAGAGCCCGACAAGCACCCGGGCCCAAGATCAAGACCCGGCAAGGTGCTTGCCGGGAGAGCTATGCTACGTGCCGCCTCCAGCTCATCGCCCACGCGTCGCCTCCACCTTTTCGAGAGACGCGTGGCGGGTGGCTGTCTTGCATGAGGGGTGCGGTGGCACTCCACGGTGGTGGCTTCGCCGCCGTGGCAAACGGAGACGCAAGGGCGGAACTTTTGGGCGACGGCGACGGCATTTAATGCTCTTGTCCCCTCTCACAAAAGTAGGTAGGATCCACTGCTCATGCAATCGTAGCCGCCTTTGTTCCCGCAGACTGCTCCAACTACCACCTCTTTACGTTTTACCCCTCTACCATACGCTGACACCGTCGGTGACCCTTGCCCTATAAAAGGAGGCCCATGCACAACGTGAGGAGGGTCCGATCATTTGCGACAATTTCATGAGACTCGACTCTTTCATGACTCGCTTGACGCCGGTAGCTACTCTCCGAGCTCCCGAGATCAAATACAACACAAAGCAGAAGAGGGTTTTACGCGACCATCGCGCCCGGCTGGGTAAAAATCCAACGCCGCAAGGCTGACGGCCTCGACCGCTCTCGTGCATCCTCCGCCTCGCATCAACACACGAAGGGGCCGCCCCGCGGCCCCATAGGTGCCGTGCCGCCCATCGCGTCGCGACATCTCTGGCGCGCCCGGTAGGGCGCCGAGGTTGTGCGGACTGATCCGCCTTCGTGCGGCTGCGCTCTTCACCAACCTCTTCGGTTTCGCCGCCAGCTTCATCGACAATTGCGCCATGGCCCTCAAGACGAGCTTCGAGGGTCGCAGACTATCTCCGTCTTCTCCACCGCCACCGAGCCAACGGTGGGCGGAGGAGACGCCGGTGGAAGGGTGGACGCCGGCGAGGGCACTCGCGCGCCACCAGATCGAAGACGAGCGGAGGATCACGCCGCCTCCGTCGCCCACGCCCGTCCCAGCGTCACGGCAGCCAAAGAGCGCCGTGCCACGGAGGATGGTACTCGCGTCTTGAGGCGAGAACGCGCTGGGGCTCAAGGGTGCTCCGGACCGCTGTCCATGCATGAGCAAAAGCGAGAGTGCCGAGGAGAACTCTGCCCTCCTATCGCTACTAGAGTCCGAGCATGCTCTGTACCTCGCGCCCGCCGCCCCGCTCCCCTGCACTCCGCAAGCGCATCTCCCTGGGCGCAGATCGCTGTCGAGGACGCGCCATCGAGCTCTAAGTCCGGCAAGGGCGGCTCGTACTCACTCCGCAAGTACAGCCCCTCGGAACGCCATAAGCCCGGCGAGAACAGCTCGTGCTTGTTCGGCGAGCGCACCTCCTCGAGTGCTGCTGCGCCGTCGAGGACGCGCCGTTGAGCTCCATCCGCAAGAGCGTAGATACAAGAAAAAGAAAAGCTAAGTCGCCGCGCTTTAAATGCGAGCACTTCTTATTCCACGCCGTTATCCGTTATATCCTCTCGCGTTTGTCGCCAGCGTAAACCTGCGGCGCCGAGGAGCCTGCTCGTGAACGGTCGCACCCTTACTTTGCTTCAACACGCCAACGAAGTTAAGAGTGGATAGCGACCAGCTTCGCGCCCTCGTTTACTTTCGAAGTCTGTTCCAGCAAGTCAAGCGCGCCGCGAATTCTAGACACGGCAAGGTTGCTTGCGGAAGCGACGCCAGCCAGCGGGCTGCGCGATGTCTGTGCTCAGAAGCGCTGCGTTAAGCACCGGCAAGTTCCCTAGAAGCGCAGGGTGAAAACGCACAAAAGATACAGGGCAGAGGGTATAACGTAGCAAGCTTTGCCGTGAGATGTCCTTGGTATGGGAGACTTGTGCGCGAGAGGAGCCAAGCCGTGGTCCAGTTGCGTGCTTGGTTTGTTTCCGAGTCCGCTCAACAAACACAAGTGTGCTGCTGCACCCTTATCTTGCTTTCGAGCTTGCTCAGCAAGGTAAGCGTCGCAACTGACCCGGCGAGGTTGCTTGCTGGAAGCGACACCACCAGCGGGCTGTCCCGCGGCAAGCGTGTTCGCCCCGGCAAGCTCCCCGAGAGCGTAGAGTACAAACATACGAAGGATAAAGCTCGGCATCGTATTGCGTAGTCAAGATTTATATACGCATACATGTGCGCTTGGCAGTTGCATATATACATCAGCTGTTTTTTATATGACTGCGATTGCAGCGACAGGGAGGAACCGAGAGGCCACACCAGCACCTAAGGTCCGGCAAGTCCGGGTCGCCGGGGGCTGCAGGCGCCAAGGTTCTTCCTCGGCAAACCAGCCTCGCTGGGGGCTGCGAGCGCCAAGATTCGTCTCCGGCAAGCCAGAGTTGCTGGGGGCTGCAGTATCAGCTAAGTTTTTCATCCCTCGTCATGCATCCTCCTATGGACCGGGAGATGCGGGGCTGCATCTTTGAACGAGCGTGTCTTGTAAAAACCCGTACGTGGAGGAACCAAGTCGTGGCCCAGTTGCGTACTTGGTTTGTTTCCGAGTCCGCTCAACAAACCCAAGTGTGCCGCCGCACCCTTATCTTGCTTTCGAGCATGCTCAGCAAGTTAAGCGTCGCAACTGGCCCGGCAAGGTTGCTTGTCGGAAGCGACACCACCAGCGGGCTGTCCCGCGGTCGCTAAGCGTGTTCGCCCCGGCAAGCTCCCCGATAGCGTAAGAACATACAAGACACGCAGTCAAGTAAAAGACTCAGTCCGGCAAGCTTTCCTCCTCTTTTCATTAAAAACATCCAGTTTAGTACAAGTCCATAGAGGATGAAAAACATGATAGAGAGGATTACAAGTTCTTAAATGCAGCTAATGCCCGAGGGCTTACAAATCAAAAAGATAAGGTGCCCGTGATCCCTCTCCTGTTTCTCTGTTCAGGAGTTCAGAGGTAGGTCAGGAGCCCCCGCAAGATAAGCTTGCCGGAGAGGAGACCCCTGCAAGAGGAGCTTGTCGGGAAGGGGCGAAGGAGCGCCTAGGGGTGGTGGTGCCGCCGCCGCCCGGAGCTGCGCAAGGTGACGGGCATGGGGAACGATGCCCGGAGAGCCAGCCGACAAGCCCCTGAAGCCCACGGAGAGCCACGGGCCGAAGACCCCAAGAGAACACCCCGAGCCGCCAGAGCTTGGCGGAGTCGGAGGCGTCGAGGCAGAGCTTGAAGACGGAGTGGTGGGACATCGGCACGAGGGCACCTCGCCTCGTACTCGACTTAACGGCCTTTGCCGGCCGTCCCCCTCTTCCTCTTCTGCTGCCTCTCACGCCAGCCGCCAAGGAGACGGCCCGGGGAGTTCGAGGCCCGCAACCCGAAGATGGGGTTGCGGTGGCCTTATGAGGCAGCGGTGTCCGACGCCTGGTCGGGCCCGCCATCCCCTCGCCGCCGCTAACGCTCTCCTCCTCGTCGCTTCGCTCGAGGAGGAGCTTCATATCCGAGGAGCTGTCCACACAGCAGCGCACCCGGGTTCCATAGTCGCCGAAGACCTTGACGGCGAGGAGGTCACCATCCAATAACTTGAAATGGAGGGTGAACCCCGCCGTCAAGCTATGGATCCGGGCGAATGTCTTCCACCCTCGGTCGAAGAACATCACGCCGGGGGCTGGGGACACGACACTCACCCGAGTGCCGCTGATCCCACAGCCCCTCATGCGCAACTCCATCACGTCGGGTGGATCCGGTCCCATCGCGTCCGCGAACGGGACCGCAGCGGAGGCGACGGCGAGGCGCCGCCGGCTTGATGAAGAACTCCCGGGGTCATCTCCGGTGTGGACCGCGCCATGGTCGAGACGCCCGGGAGACGGGGAGGCGGCGTCGCCACGGCCGCCTCTCCCCGACCGCCTCGCCACGCCCTCGGCCTCGCCCACGCCCGCCCCTCCCTCTCCTCTCGTGGCGGGCTCTACCGCCACGGGAGCGGATGGGGAGTGGTGCGCTGCCTAGAAGCAACCAGCGCCGCCACCGTCGAGCCGGGATTCCCTCCTTCCATGGCGGCAAGAGGAACGTAAGACGAAGACGAAGGAGGTGGATGGGTGTGGCCGTTGCACCCCTTCCGCCTCTATTTAAAGGGCGAGGTGGGGCTCAACCGCCCGCCGACCAATCAGAAGCGAGGAGGCCAGAGGAGCGGGCCGACTTGCCTCTCCGCCCGTGGACGGCTCGGTCTCCCACCTTCGCCGCCCACGCACCCGTGCATGAGGGCAGCGTGGTAGCGGAGCCGAGCGACGGGTGAAGCGACCCGCTCTGCGCCACGATCACGGGGTGGATGCCTTAAAACTGCATCGCCACCCACATCTCCCACGACGCCGCAATCGACGCGTGCCGTTTGAAGCGGCGGATGCGAAGCAGGTTCGGCGCGCCATGGGCTTCGTGCCCTGCAGATTGTCTTGGGCCTGGCCCAACAGCGCTGGCACCGTGTGGCCCAGGCCGGGGCTCTGTGCCGGTGTACTAAGGTAGGGGTACCTCAGTACCCCAACTTGTGCACGGGCAGCCGCAGCTCCCCGCAGCTAGATCCACCAGATGCTTGCCGGAGACCATCTCCCACTCCATACCAAGCCATTCAAGAACAAAGTGTACAAGACAGAAGCTCAAGACCCCGGCAAGAGGAGCTTGCCGGGAAGGCCATTCCAGGCTCAAGGCTACATCACTCCTGCAGATCCCCGGCGAGAGGAACTCGTCGGGAGGACTAGAAGATCACGTCACAGAAGACATGCCTCGGCGCTGTACGCGTCCCGGCGAGGGCCCGGGCAGCGGCAAGTCATAGAGCCCGACAAGCACCCGGGCCCGGCAAGATCAAGACCCCGGCAAGGTGCTTGCCGGGGAGAGCTATGCTACGTGCCCGCACTCCAGCTCATCTGCCCACGCGTCGCCTCCAGCCTTTTCCAGAGACGCGTGGCGGGTGGCTGTGCTGCATGAGGGGTGCGGTGGCACTCCACGGTGGTAACCGCACCCGCCGGCAAACGGAGACGCAAGGGCGGAACTTTTGGGGCGGCGGCGACGGGCATTTAATGCTCTTGTCCCCTCTCTGTCAAAAGTAGGTAGGATCCACTGTTCATGCAATCAGTAGCCGACTTTGTTCCCGTGACTGCTCCAACTACCACCTCTTTTACGTTTTTACCCCTCTACCATACGTTGACACCTGTCGGTGACCCCTTGCCCTATAAAAGGAGGCCCATGCACAACGTAGAGGAGGGTCCGATCATTTGCGACACTCGCGAGACTCGACTCTTTCATGACTCGCACGCTCGGGGTAGCTACTCTCCGAGCTCCCCGAGATCAAATACAAAGCAAAGCAGCAGAGGTTTTACGCGACCATCGCGGCCGGCTGGGTAAAATCCAACGCGCACAGCGCGCGACGGCCTCGATCTGCTCTCTGTGCATCCTCCGCCCTCGTACCGAACACACGAAGGGGCCGTCCCCCGCGGCCCCATAGGTGCCGTGCCGCCCATCGCGCGCGACGGCCTCGATCTGCTCTCTGTGCATCCTCCGCCCTCGTACCGAACACACGAAGGGGCCGTCCCCGGTGGCCCCATAGGTGCCGTGCCGCCCATCGCGGCCGCGACACCGACCGATTCATCATCAAGAAGATCCTCAGAGCTTTGGATGGAAAGTATGACACCGTGTGCACTTTGATCCAAATGATGCCAAATTACAAAGATCTCAAGCCTACCGAAGTCATTGGAAGGATTGTTGCTCATGAGATGACACTTAAAGATAAGGAAGAGCTTCACAACAAGTCAAGTGGTGCTTACAAAGCTGCAGTTGAAGCTCCCACATCCTCAAGTGACAAGCTAGTTTCCAATGAAGAGATAAGCCTAATGGTGAAGAACTTCAACAAATTCTACAAGAGTAGAAGCAAGGAAAGAAGCTCAAAGTCTAGATCATATGATGAAAAGAGATCTTCTAGTCGTGATCGAAACTGCTACAATTGTGGAAGACCCGGACACTACTCAAATGAGTGTTCGACTCCCCACAAGAGAAGAGAAGAATCTCCAAGAAGAAGAAGCTCAAGAGAAGAGTCGCCTCGAAAAGAGAGAAGGAGTAGAGATGATCGTTATGAACGAAGATCCTCTCGAAGAAGCAAGGATTCGGAAAGGAAGGACAAGTCATCAAGGAGCTACACAAGAAGAAAACATCAAGCTCATGTTGGTGAATGGGTTTCCGGCTCCGACTCCGACAATCACTCCGAAAGAAGCTATCACTCCAACTCCAAATACAGTCAAGATGAAGGTGTTGCCGGTCTTGCTCTCGTATCCTCCAACTCCAACTCCTATGACATATTTGATTCACCAAATGAGGGAATTGGAAGATGCTTCATGGCAAAAGGCCCCAAGGTATCACATCCTGAGTTTATTGACTTTGATAGTGATGAGGATGACTTGCTTGGTGAAGATGAGCTTTACATGATAAATCTAGTGAGCTTAGTAATGATGAACATGCTAGTAGTCTTTATAGTCGAGAAGAGTCGAATGACAATGCTATGAAGGAGATTGAGCGCCTAACTAAAGAACTAAACACTCTTAAGTTAGCTCATGAAACAACTCAAGAAGATCATAGAGAGCTCCTAAGATCTCATGAGAAGCTACGCTCGAGAAGCTCAATCTAGAGCAAGAACATGAGTTTCTAAAAGCTATCAATGACGATCTTGAAAGAAGAGTTCTTCATATCTTGCCAAACGACTTCTCTTGTCTAATTTCTTGCCACCTATCAAAACTAAGCATGACAAGCATAAGAAAAATTCTTCATCTAGTAGTAACAATAATCATGCTAAATCAAATGTTGTTACTTCTAGTAATTCTCTTGATTCCACTAACAATGTTTCAAGCCAAGTTTCACTTGAGCAAGAAAATAGTCTATTGAAAGGGATTATAGAGAAAGGTGTCTACAAGAGTCTTGCCGGAAGCAAGAGCTTTGAGGAAATTGTTCGCAAACAAGGAAGACACCGAAGAATCAAGGAATTGGTTTTGAGCGAAAGTTCAACGCCGAGGGTGTTGAATGGGAAGAAGGTCAATATCCCACTCCAAAGTTTGTCTCTCAAGAGGAGAAGTATGATCCTACTTCTTCCAATGAGGAACAAGCTCAAGATGACCTTCCACCACAAGACCACAAGCTAAAAGGCAAGGACAAGCTTCAAGAGGAGATTGATGCATTCATTGAAGCACCCAAGGCCATGGTCAAGTGGGTTCCCAAGGCAACTTCAAGTTCTACTTCAACAAGCTCAACTACTACCCCAAGGATTCCCATCAAGATGATGTGGATCCCGAAGAAGAAGAACTAGAGAGTTCTTGAGGGTGACTCCGCCAATATACTTCACTCATATTCATTTTGGCAAGGACTTGTGCAATCAACTTCCACATCTTGCACTAGTTCATGGAGTCACAAACCCTCATGTTGGTAAGTCAAGGGACAAGGTAATCATTGTTTTCATGGACATCATCTATTGTGAACTTCAATCTATGTCCATGGATATTCTTGTTTGTTCCTTGTGGGACTAACCCATGTAGGTATTGAAAGTGCCCGAATCGAAAGGATTGCTCCAAACTCTTGATGATCTTCATCAACATTGAGCATCCACATCTTCAACATCTACATGAAGTCTTCAACGACAACCCAAGGTTAGTTTGACCCTTTAAAAGGGGTTCTCACATCAAGGGGGAGCTTTGCTCTAAAGAAATGAGCTAAAGCATCTTCTAATGATGTGAACACATCAATGCTTTATGGAAAAGTGGTAACCCCACTTGTGCTTAAACGATGAGTATGACCTATGATCAAATGTTCTCATTTGACTCCTAAGTCAATATACTCATATATAGATGACCTAGTCATCGCCAAATTGTGTGCTAACTGTTAGTGTTTTGTTTGTGCATGTTTGACACATATTTCATTTGCTACCTTATTGTGTGAGCATGTTGGATGCATGATTTTATCCATTCGAGGACATCCATTTGTTGCTTTGGTCTTTATGGTTTTCTTTATTTTTGACCAAATGGATGGACAAGAATGCCTAAGTTCCTCCTAGCTATCTATGCTTTCTTGTCTCAAATTCTATTCATGCTTATATCACAAACTTTGAACAAGACTTTTTGGACAGACCGAGTGAGGAGCACTCTGAGCCACCGATCCGTCAAAAGCCTAACTTCCAAAACCTTCTAAGTACTTTCGGTCAAACCGATATACTCAAATCGGATGACCGAAATCACTTGGATTGATCTAGGTTTTCACCTCGGTGAAACCGAAGTTTCAAATTTCGGCGTGACGAAGTGTAATCGCACGCAGCTAACCATCTCGGTCCCACCGAAGTTTTCAAACTTCGGTCCCACCGACAACCGAAGGGTATATATACTCGAGGACGAGCGCGTTGATTACTTCTTCAAACGCTTTGCCTCAAACCCTTATGCCGCCGCCTTGGTCTCCGGATCGCCTCCGCCGTCGCTTGCGGCGCCCTCGCCCTTGGTCTCCATCGCCGTCAGCGGTCCTTCTCATCGCGCCGTTGCGCCGTGTGAAGCTCCATCGCATTGGGTGAGTTTCATCCTCTCGTGCTCCAACCGCTGATTCAATGCACGATAGGCGTTGCCATGTTTCTTGCCAAGATTGAGATCTTCCCATCCAGCCGCTTAGGTCATAGAACAAATTTCGAGTGAAAATTTTAGGTTAGGTTTCCGCCAACACATCTCGGTGTGACCGATTCAACATTTTCGGATCGACCGATTTGGCCTCGGCCATTGCCTGCACTTTTCGGTGAAACCGAAGTTGTAAATCGGTAAGACCGAAGTGAAGATTCAAGTGAAACCCTAGCAGTCTCGGCTAGACCGAAACCCATTTCGTCCAACCGAAAGTGGTGTATGTGGTCTGTTTAGACATTTCGGTTTCACGAATTGATAGACTCGATCGAGACCGACATGTATTCTGTGAAAACCTAAAACTAAAGTTTGAACTTATTCTTTTGCAAAATCCTCTGCAGCTTTGTGATAACTCTTCTATTCTCGCCTATACCTATTCTATTCACAAAGTTGTCACCATGTCTCAAGGAAGTGACAATCGACAGTCCGAGATGCCAGTTGAGATTCCAGAGGCAGCTACAAGTCCAGAAGCAAGCAGTTTTTCAGATGATGGAGAGAGAAGCACTCCAAGTGGACTGCCTGCAGCTGCCACCAGGGCCAGGAGGAAGAGGAATTCAGATGAGGAAGATTCAGATTTTGTTGCAGATGAGGAAATAACTTCTAAGCCTAAAAGGCAAGTGGTTGCCAAGAGCTATCAAGGGCAACAATCAAAGAAAGGCATAAGCAAAGTGGCAAAATCTTCTGTTGCACAGAAGCTCAGCATGGAAGAAACCTCCAGCAAAATCAAGAAGACTTCCAAGAGGAAGAGGAAAGTTCATGAAGAAACTGCTGATGATGATGATTACGATGAGGAAGCACCTCGGCCTCCTCGAAGCGAAGTTGATGGGTGATGCCATCGAGGCAGGAGCACCCACAAAGGCTAAGCAATCAGTTCCAAAAAAGGCAGCCCAAGCCAAACCAGCTGCCAAGCCAAAGAAGACTGTGAGGAACATACCTGCTTCAGAGAAGAAGAAGGACAATGTGCCACCTGCAGAATCAGATGATGAGGCTCATGTTTTGCTCAAGCTCAGATGTAAACTGCCGGTTCATAATGAAGCTCATCCTCGAGCTGAAAATATGAAGGAGAGAAAGGACAAAGGTCTCGAGCTATGGAGGCAAGCAGATCCATATGCCACCAGGAGAAGAACAAGATTGACCCAACATTCCACACTAGAGAGCAACAAGACTTTTATGAGACAGTGCTCATGGACAAGAAGCCAATTGTTGCCGACACCGTGATCGTTATTTGGAAATACATCGACAAAGGAAGAGCACGAGACTACTTCCCACATGTGCATGAAAGCTTCACCGCTTGTGGGATTGCAGAGTTCGTTGGTCGAAATTGACCTTGGAGCGATGAGATGATCATGCGCTTCTATGCCACCGCACACTTCTATCGGATGGCAGGATTGTATGGATGATGAAGGATGTAGATTCCATTCTCTTGTTGAAGAATGGAGAGCATTGCTGAATGCACCTGTTTCAAGGAAGATGATGTTGATGTGTATGGCATTCGAAGAAAAATCACGAGTCAATGAAGAACATGTACAATGAAGTCAAGGAGAAGGATGTAGAGATATGGAAGCTTGGTTCGGTCTACTATCTTCAGCAGGTCTCCCAACCACCAACACCATTACGAGGCATACTTTGATGCCTAAGTCGGGACCACCGCATGATAAGAGGGTACTCTATCAACATGCTGCACATTCTAGATCGTAAGACACCTTTTAAGGTGATGGACCCGATAGTTGAGACTATCAAGAGGACAAAGACTGACTGAGAAGAGGTCGTGTGGGTTTGCTCTGCATATTCAGGATGCTCATTAATGCCAAGTTTGGCACGGACACCTACCCGTTGGATAGACCCCACTTGCCACCGCAGCCCAACATGAGGATAACGAGGTTGTGATGACCGAGGATGCTCCCACATCTGTAGAAGGACATGCTAAGTCTGAAGCTGCCAAACAAGCTAAAGCCGAGAAGGAAGCAGCAGAAGAAGCCCAAGAGCGCTAGTAACAACTTCTTGAAGCCACTCAGAGAATTGAGCTACGCCTGCCAGCATAGTGCGCCTCGGGAGAGCCTTGAGAGGATCGTTGAGGATAAGTTCCATGCTCGACGCTGCCGATCAAGTGCAGTCAGGTCACCGTCAACAAGCTTGAGGCGGACATCGAGGAAGCTAAGAGGGAGAAGGCAGAACTCATGAGAGATGGAAGGTGATATGGTCCAGATGACTATGAGCAGCCTGCTCCAAAGGCCCACAAAGCCCAGATCAGCTGCTATTCCAAAGTCGAACCCTGGGGCTACTACATCAAGACCTCCTACAGCTCCATCGGTTCAAAGACCAGCTCAAGATCCACTCCTCCAGCTCCACAGACTTCAGCAGAAGCTTTGCAGATGCAGCTATCTCCACTCCATCGACGCAGACAGAGCCGCCCGCAGAGTCCCGAGTGACGATTAGCTCTATACCTTCGAACTTTTGGTAACTTGTTGCCAAAGGGGAGAAATTGTATAGATCATAGGACTTCGAGAGAGTGTGCTCGTTTTTGCTCTTTCGCTTATGGTTTTCCTTGAGATACTTTTGAGTTCTTTGAGATACTTCGTGTTTGATACTACGCTTGTTTCTATCTTGATGAGTGCTTGATCATACTGTGCTTAATGTGTGCTTGATGTCTATCATATTCCATTCATATCTTGTATGATCATTTACTCATGTCTTGGTGATTGGGTGCATGCTATTCATTCTTATCATTTTGTGCGCCCCACCAAGATGTATGTGACATGGAAGAGTAACCCATGATCCTAATCGATTGTGCATTTGCATTCAAACGCAAATCTTAAATAATGCACAAATTTAGGGGAGCTCTTGCTTATCACATACTTCTCAAAGCGACGATGTTATTCATTGATTATATCATTTGTCGAAGTTTGATCTATATGTTGTCATCAATTACCAAAAGGGGAGATTGAAAGTGCAACTAATCCCGTGTGGTTTTGGTAATTAATAACAACATATATATCATTGAACTAATCATTTCTTGAGAATATTTCGTAAAGTTCAAGATATGGGTATGGCAATGACCGATGATGTGGACCCTCAAAATGCTAAGGAAAACATTGGCAAAAGCTCAAGACTCCATTTTTGGTTTAGTGATCCAAGATCACATTGAGTCCATAGGAAAGCCAATACTATTAAAAGGGGGTGAGGTTATGATGATGATCTGGTTGCTCTAAGTGCTTAGTGATTTATCTCTCAAACTATCAGCAATCTTTCATTCCAACATAAACTCATAAGTAATCTCGGTCCCACCGATTCCAAACTCACTCACACCGAGATGAACCACCTCAGCCATATAGCCAAACCCTAGAATCTCGGATTTTCCGATTCCAAACTCGGTCATTCCGAAATTGGTGTTGCCAAGCTTCAGAATCAGACTCAAATCGGTGTCACCGAGATGAGAAAGTCGGTCCCACCGAGATTGGCAAACCCTAGACTTTGGAAGAATCGGACTAACCGAGATTGTATTTTCGTCCCACCGAAAATCCCAACGCTCACAAGATTTGAACTTTCGTCCGACCGAGTTGTCAACTTTGGTCCGACCGAGATTGGTCAAATGTGTGTAACGGTTGGATTTTGTGTGGAGGCTATAAATACCCTCCACCTCCTCTTCATTCGTGAGAGAGCCATCGAAAGAACTACCACTCCTACCTTACATTTCGAGAAGAAAACTACCTACCCTTGTGTTGAGATCAAGTTGCTCCACTCCCACCATATGAAACTTGATTTCTAGTCTTCCCAAGTTGCTTTCCACTCAATCCTTCTTCCACCACAGCCAAATCAAGTGAGGAGAGTTGAGTGTTGGGGAGATTATCATTTGAAGCACAAGAGCAAGGAGTTCATCATCACCAACCCCATCTATTACCTTTTGGAGGGTGGTGCCTCCTAGATTGGTTAGGTGTCGCTGGGAGCCTCCGTCATGATGTGGAGTTGAACCAAGGAGTTTGTAAGGGCAAGGAGATCGCCTACTTCGTGAAGATCTACCCCGAGTAAGGCTAGTCCTCCATGGGCATAAGCCATGATGGCATAGACAAGGTTGCTTCTTCGTGGACCCTTCGTGGGTGGAGCCTCCGTGGACTCTCAAGCCGTTACCCTCCGTGGGTTGAAGTCTCCATCAACGTGGATTGACGATAGCACCACCTATCGGAACCACGAGAAAAAATCTTCGTGTCTCATTGCGTTTGCTCTTCTCCTCCTCTCATTTACTATACGTGCAATTTACTTTCCGCTGCCATAACTCTAGAATTGCATGTGTAGGGTGATACTTGACTTGGTTGTCATTGTGAACTTGCTAAGAAACTACTCAAATCAAAAGGCAAAATTTTTAAGTTGTCAAGTAGTCTAATCACCCCCCCTCTAGACATACTTCCGATCCTACACCTGGACTAGGGGGTGTCCGGATAGCCGGACTATCATCATCGGCCGGACTCCAAGACTATGAAGATACAAGATTGAAGACTTCGTCCCGTGTCCGGATGGGACTTTCCTTGGCGTGGAAGGCAAGCTTGGCAATATGGATATGTAGATCTCCTACCATTGTAACCGACTTTGTGTAACCCTAGCCCTCTCCGGTGTCTATATAAACCGGAAGGTTTTAGTCCGTAGGACGAACAACTATTACAACAATCATACCATAGGCTAGCTTCTAGGGTTTAGCCTCCTTGATCTCGTGGTAGATCCACTCTTGTACTACCCATATCATCAATATTAATCAAGCAGGAGTAGGGTTTTACCTCCATCGAGAGGGCCCGAACCTGGGTAAAAACATCGTGTCCCTTGTCTCCTGTTACCATCCGCCTAGACGCACAATTCGGGACCCCCTACCCGAGATCTGCCGGTTTTGACACCGACAGCAGCCCTCCCCAGGCTCGAGGCCACACGCCCGCTCAGGTGGTCTAAGTGCACCATCACCTTCAGCTCATCCGACCAGCTCAAGTGCGCGGAAACTGTCGGCGCCCTCCCGATGCTCTGTTTGCCCGTCATCAGCAATGTCCTTGTCACCAAGACCCTCATCGATGGTGGTGCAGGGCTCAATGTTCTTTCCATCGAGACGTTCGACCGCCTCCAGGTGCCATATGATCAGCTGCAGCCCACCAAGCCTTTCTCATGAGTGACTAATGGCTACACCACTCGGATAGGGCAGATTTGCCTCCCTGTCACCTTCGGCGAACGCGATAACTACCGTACAAGCTCATCGACTTTGACGTCGCCCACATCCGCTTACCGTACAATGCCATCCTTGGGTATCCGGCCCTGGCTAAGTTCATGGCGGTGACTCATCAAGGCTACATCGTCCTCAAGATGCCAGGGAACCGTGAGGTCATCACAGTCGCCTGCGAGGAGAAAGACGCGGTGTGCTCTCTCGAGCGCACCTACCAGGATGCGGCGGTCGAGGACCCGGACAACGAAGGCGCCATATACCCTCCTGAGGTTGTCCCCATGAAGAAGAAGCAGCTTCTCCGCCAAGAACCACAGGAGAGCGGTGTCTCTAGTGGCACCACCTCAGGACCTGTGCCCACAGGTGGGGCACCTCCCTCCCTTGCATAGGAAGGCGTGCCCGGCACCCTCCTCAGGCTGGGCTCGAGGGCTCTCTTCTAGAGCGCCTCAGACTTAGCCAACATCACGAGGGAGGCGCTCGGGAACTGCATGGAGGCACGCTTAATTGCAAGCTTCCCTCATGAGGGCACAAGGCACGGGGTGCCTGGTGCTCAGGAGTTCATCACCAAGGCCACCAAGGAGCTTCAAGAGGCAAGAGCCATGCGCGGCCACCACCGCCCACCACCTGGCGTAGCTCCTTATCCTAGCGAGGACGGCGAGCTGAGCATCTGCGTCAACATTCCAGGGCTCAACTAGGCCACATCTCAGGAGCGCTTCTGGCCATCGCGCATAGGTCGATGCGGGGGGCCCCCTCACAGCTACGTTCGCATGCCTTTGGGCTTGCCGAACGCGGCTGCCACCTCCTAGTGCCACCTGTGGAGCGTCCTGTTGGCTCAGGAGGCCAGGCACCAGGTGGTCCTGGCGGAGATGTCGATGGTTCTTCCCGAGCCCCCAGAGCCTCCCGAGGCTCAGGACCCTGGCGGCTCGTGAGGAGCAACTTCTTCAGCACTCGTCTTCAGCTACTTCAACACCTCTTCAGCAACGGTGCCAGGTGACATTTTCTGGTTTGTTCAGTTGGGGGCGCCCTTCGGGCTGCACTATCCCCAGGCCGTATGGGCCTATCCCTGCGACATGTATCCTCTTGCATCTTTAACTTACTTTGTTGGAGGGCGCCCCTCGGGCTGCATCATCCCTAGGCCGCATGGGTCCATCCCTGTGGCATGTATCGTTCTTGCATCTACCTGAACTAGCTTGCATCCTCCCATGAGTCACTTTATGATTATCACCAGCCAGTCTAGCACTACGATGCCATGAACGTCGTACGCCCTTGCGAATCCACCCACGACTGCCTCATGACTAAGGGCCGGCACGATGTTTGTGCTCGGGTCCATCCATGTAGCGTCGCTAAATCCAAGAGGCTGAGCTCTGGCTCATGGGCCAGCTCCCGTGTACGTCACCTCCCATGGTCCTTGGTGCTTGGTCCTCGCATGAGCTAATCGCAGACAGATGAGCAAGGGCGCGTGACCCGGTGTCTTGCCACCACGGGAGCCGCGCGCTGATTGTCTTTCTTCGGGATTTTTCGCATGAGAAGACTGGGCACGGAGTCTGTGCTCGGGTCCGTCCCTGCAGCGTCGATAAACCCAATGACTAAGCTATGTCTGGCTGACCGGTCGCGTTCACGTCACATCCTGGGGTCATTGGTGTTTGGCCTTCTCATGTGATCACCTCAGGAGATTCATTCAGCGCAGGTTGTCTAACCATCTCGCAGGACCAACACAGCTATCAAGAATCAAGTTTAGGCGCAACCCGCCTTGATGTAGGGCCTCGTGAGTCCAAAGGTTGGCTCACGAAAGTGCCTGCACACCTCGCCTAGCCCTACCGCAAGCCACATGTCGTATGGGCTACATGCCCCGGGGATTCCACTCATATGGAGCCCCCACCCACGCACCAGTGGAAGCACCATGCTCCGTGCTGGCAGTCGACATGGTCGAGGAGCGGCTATGCCCATGCAGGTGCGGAAGCGCGATGCTCCGCGCTGGTGATAAACAACTGAGGATGGCCCCATGGCCACATCAACCTCAGGGAGCCATCAGGCTTAGTGTTCGGCCTCACCGAAACACTTTCCCTCCAGGAGAGTCGCGCGAGGGGGCTGGACACGGGGGCTATGCTCAGGTCACGCCTAGTGTACGCCGACCTGCCAGGTCCCTCAGACCTGGTCGTCGCGCGCCCCTGCCGAGCGGGACCTCGGCGAGGAAAGGTATGGAGGTCTGTTCGTACGTCAAGGGGGACTCTTGAGCATCGCGACTCAGGAGCCTAACTAGTCACGTAGTCCCTCACCCCTTAGTTTCGTCCTAGTGATCTGGACGACCTAACGGTGGCTGAGGCATGCGCGGGGCCAGGCCCTACCGACGCAGAACGCTAAGACCTGCTCTTGCATCTCTTCCCCCGGGGTTGTTCGTACGTCAAGGGGGACTCCTGAGCACTGCGACTTAGGAGCCTAACTGGTCACGTAGCCCCTCACCCCTCAGTCTCGTCCTGGTGATCCGGACGACCCAACGGTGGCTGAGGCATGCACGGGGTCGGGCCCTGCCGACGCAGAATACTAAAGCAACGGGAAGGAAATAGCAGAACCCTAACAAATTATTACAAGACATATGGTTTCTCCAAATACCAAGCATAAGTTTTAACGCCTCCATGAGGCACGGTGCATGTTGTAGGAAATAAAAGTGGAGGGAAGCGCCGCCAGCAAGCCTTCTCTTCAGCCTTGGGAGCAGCCGTCGCTCGCAAGGAGTACTCCTTCATTGGCCATGTCGCCATCACCCGTGCCATCAGTTGTGGTCGTAGCATCGGTGGCACCATCAACCGGGGGCGCGGGGTCGATGGCAAGGAACTTCTCTAGCAGGCCATCCACCCGGTCCTTCATGGCTTCGGCAGCGGCTGTGCAGTGCTCCTCATCCACAGGCTCAAGCAGAGCACTGAGGTCGATGCAAGGATCGCGAAGATGAAGGTGGTTGAAGACGCGCGTCAAAGCCGAAGCGGACAGCGCATAGGCTTCCCCTTCCACCATGGGGCCGACCCCATTAACAACACCCTCGAGCGCCGTGACAAGCTGAGGGAGTAGCTTGGCGGGGCCTTCCTCAGTGGTCACCAACGGCTTCTTCAAACCTCCCCCGTAGAGCTCTTGCAGTGCCTTGTGGGACTGTAGCTCAAGAGAGTTGAAGGCTGCACGATCCTCGACAAGATCCTTCACCTTGGCTTCTAGCCGGGCCTTCTCTGCCTCCACCTTCTCCTTCAGCTTCTCAAGGCGACTGCGCTCTAGGGACTGCGCCCGTGCCGACTTGTCGGTGTACAAAAAGAGGGGCACGCTTTTGTACCCCTTTACCTGTGCACGGGCAGTCGGAGCCGCGCCCACGGTCACACAAAGCAGAACAGGGGAGGTGAGCCAAGGTAAGACCGAAGCCGAAGATAATCAGAGCAACGCCAAGGCCGAGACCACAAAGAGCAGAGGGACGAAGCAGGTTCCCCCGTCAAGACCCTTGCCGGGGCAGCCTCAGCAGCCCCGGCAAGACGCTTGTCGGGGCAGCTCGCCCCACACCAACAGAGCGAGCCACCCTTGAGCCCACGGTCCCCAACGCCATCATCCATGTGGGGCTAGGGCTCGGGAGGGCACCTCTGCGGTGGCATGCAGATCTTTGTGAAGACATATTCAAGATCAGATGAGGATTAGAAGACGACGATCCTCGGCAAGATCCTTGCCGAGGAAGGCCACCAGACCCCCGGCAAGGTCCTTGCCGGGCCACACGGCAAGACCCTTGGCGGACCACCCGGCAAGGCCCTCGCCAAGGACGCCAGCAGGGTCACCGCCAGGCCCACGCCAACTAGGCTTCCACCGCCGTTCACATGCAGCTGCCAGACCCAACCAGCTGGGCGGGCACTGCAGGGCAACATGCAGCCCCTGTGCCAACTCATCGAAAGTGCCCGTGGCGGCATGCGATCTTCGTGAAGGCTCCACCACCGCGCCACCTCACTGCCCCGCCTCCGCCTCCCCGGCACCACATGCCTCACCGGCTGTATGCTGCGGTCAAAGCGAGGAGGAGCGACGATGGACGGGATGGGCCTCGCCCCCGTCCCCAATAAAGCAAGGGGACACCTAAGCTACGCATTAAATGCATCTTGTCTTGTAATATGAGCGATAAGCTCAGGGCACTGTACGCCTTTCCACCTCCTGTGTGCCACTCTGGCAGCCCCTTTTGACTAAAAAAGGAGGCCCATGGCATCCTGGAGAAGGATTCGGCTCTTTCGAACCACGCACTGACCATAGCTAGTTCGAGAGCCCAAGAACTCTCTGAAATACACCCACCAAAGCAGGACTAGGGTTTTACGCATCCTCGCGGCCCGAACCTGGGTAAACGATCCTTGTGTTGTCTTCTAGCCCTGCTCTTCCCGCAACCCCGCGCCCCGGCAACCATAGTAGGGATTCTTGTGATCCCATAGGTATTGTTCCACACCGACATCTTTGGCGTGCCAGGTAGGGGGCGCAATTGTGAGAATCTGGTCTAGTAGTTAGCCTAGCAGTTCTTCGTCGCCATGGCTCCTAAGAAGAAGACGGCCACTGCGATCGGCTCGTTGGGAGCCGAACGGCCCGTGCCAAGTGACGAAAGCGGACCGCCGCATGACAGACCCGGCCACGGTCCGCGAAAGCACCAGATTGCCCAGCAGCCGGAGCTCGGCGAAGCGCGCTGTTCACGCTGCTGCACGACCGCTACACGTCGCCGGATCCAAAGACGGAGTTGGGCCCCCTGCAGGCGGCACGGGGCCCTCCAGGAGTGTCATTGTGCCACCTCCGGGTGGCGCAGCGACCTCCAGGACACCCACACCGGCGACCACCGCGTGTTCTTCCCATGGTGTGCACGCCGAGCAGCGTCACCACGTTGGTAACCCTGGGCACCGTCGTGGGAAGAGCCATGTGCGTCATCCGCAAGATGAAGGGGTTCAGCACGCTCGCCGAAGCGCTGGCGAAAATGGCACGCAACTGGTGGGTCGTAACGGAGCTCCTTCTAACGTAGTTAGAAGTCGAAGCGCGCCGCGATCCACGCAGCTGTCACCGCCGCCCATGCCAGCGGAAGCTTTGGCATGTGCGCAGCTGCTCCTCGACTTCCCTCCTGTTGCGGAGAAGCTCGACGAGTGGAGGGCCACCATCCGAGCCTCGTCGCCGTAGCCAACAAAGACGATCTGCGACTGGCGGGGCCCTCGGCTCGGCGCTCCACCGAGCCACCACATGCTGGTGCCGGGAGGACCGGGGGAGCTGCGGCCACGGTGCACTCTCCTCCTCCTCGCCTGCTGCCGCGGGCGTCGGCCCATCGTGACGACGTTTGTGATAACATCTCCATAGCGTTGTCCGACCCGCGGACCCTCCGCGACCAGCGTCAGGTCCTTCGGGAACGAGCTCACAAAGACGCTCGAACCACCGTTGAGCGTCGGCGAAACGCGCCGCCAGTCGGACAAGCGGGTGGAACCTGCTATGGACCACCCGGCACCGGGGGGGCGGCGGCCTACCTTACGAGGTGGGCTGCCCGGCCTTTACCCGTGAGTTGCGGCAGTTCCAGTGGCCGTCCCACCGCACGTTCAAGCCCGACGTCAGCGAGAAATACACTGGCAAGACCCATCCATCTGAGTTCCTCAGCATCTAGACCATCGTGATGCAGGCTGCTGGGGCTCGCGAAGACAAGGTGCTTGCCAACTATTTCCCGCTGGCGCTCAAGCCCAATGTGATTTCTTGGTTGATGCACTTGCCGGTGGATTCCATTTCTTCTTGGTCGAATATGTGCCATGAGTTCATTGGCGCCTTCACAGGAGGCCACCAAGCTCATGGCCAGGCCTGTGATCTGCATATCATTCCCCAGAAGGAAGGGGAGACCCTGCGCAAGTACATCCAGAGATTCAGCCAAGTGCAGTACAACATCCTCGACGTTCATCCCTCCGCTGTGATTAGCGCGTTCCACCAAAACGTGTGCAATCGCAAGATGCACGAGGAGCTGGCGATGACCAAGGTTAAGGATGTGGCCGAGCTCTACGTTCTGGCCGATAGATGTGCCCAGGCTGAAGAGGGAAGGAAGTACCCCGGCGAAGACGCCGGCACGGAAACCGAATCTACCGATGAGGACGTCGCTACCCCGACGAAGAAGGGTCGGCGTCGCAATAGGAAACGCATGGGCAAGGCCGTGCTTGCCGTTGAGGGATCTGACGACACCGGTGCCGGCAAGAAGGTCAAGGCAGGCGCTCCCGACAAGGATATTGCCGAGTGCGCCACCTGCCGGCCCTTGGCAGCTACCGACAAGCCAGGGAGCTCCGACAAGCAATACTGCAAGATCCACCGCACCAAGGGCCATGACCTCCAGAACTGTCGACAAGTCGAGCTGCTTGCTAAGAAGCAAAAGGCTGAGTACGAGAGGCAGGACAAGGAGAAGAACCAGGACGGTGCTGAGGGATCCGGCAAGAAGCGTGGCGGCCAAGGAGGCCGCCCCGGCAAGGACAACAAGCAAGAGAGGCCCGCCCGGGGCCGCGACAAGAAACAAGAAGACGATGATCATGACGAGGACGATGAGTCTGTTGAGCGAGGGTTCTAGAAGGCTACGGAGGCCATGTGCGTCGATGGCGGCGCCTCGCTACATACCTCTCACCGCCAGCTCAAGCAGTGGGCGCGTGAGATTACAGCAGCAAAGCTGTCGTTCGATGCTCAGAAGCCGCTGAAGTGGTCTAGCACGCCCCTCATCTTTGACGTCAAGGACCACCCTGACCGCATTACCGCGGTCGGGTGTTTGCCATTGTTGGTCTCACCAACGATATGCAACCTCAGGGTGAACAAGCTGTTGGTTGACGGCGGGGCCGACCTAAACCTGATCTCGCCTTTCGTGATCAAAAAGTTGCAAATCCCTGATGGAGACCTCGAGGAAATGGGCACATTTCAAGGGGTCAATTCGGCGAGGAGCCAGCCAAAGGCAAAGGTCACACTGCCCGTGACATTTGGAGGAGAGTTGAACTACAGGATGGAGAGGATCGTCTTCGATGTGGCCGAGATCCCCTTGCCCTACAACGGGATCCTCGGCCGCCCGGCACTAGCCAAGTTCATGGCAGCGTCACATTACGCCTACAACATGCTAAAGATGCCCGGGCTGTTGACCATCATCTCCGTCCCCTCCGACATGAAGGACGCGCTGATTTGCGCCGACCAACTCTACCGGGAGGCAGTTGCAGCAGCCGCCACCAAGGCACCTGCTCCTACCGCTGAAATCTCGGGAGGGAGGAAGAAGCCCGGCAAGACCTCTCGCACCCACTCCGGCAAGCGCACCTCTTCGGAGTGTTGTGCTGCTGTTGAGAATGTGCCAGAGAGCTCTACCGACTAGAGCAAGAGATCCTGAGCCGAGCCACCGCAAACCAAGAAGGTGTCCGCCAGGGAGGATGGCACGGGAGGGGCCTTCACCATAGGCTCCACCCTCGACAGCAAATAGGAAGGCGCACTCGTCACCTTCCTGCGGGCGAATGTCGACGTGTTTGCATGGCAAGCATTCGACATCCCCGGTGTTCACAGGGAGGTGATTGAGCACCACCTAGCTGTCTGCCCCCACGCGCGGCCCGTCAAGCAGAAGGTCAGAAAGCAGGCTCTAGAGAGGCAGGAGTTCATCACAGAGGAGATCAGGAAGTTGGAAGCGGCAGGTTTGGTGAGAGGTGTGCTCCACCCGACGTGGTTGGCCAATCCGGTAGTGGTGCGCAAGGCGAATGGGAAGTGGAGACTGTGTATTGATTACACAGATATCAATAAGGCTTGTCCTAAGGACCCCTTCCCGTTGTCGCGCATTGACCAGATTGTTGACTCCACGGCCGGGTGTGATCTGTTGTCATTCCTCGACGCCTACTCGAGCTACCACCAGATCTTCATGACAAGAGAGGATGAAGAAAGGACAGCGTTCATCACCCCATGTGGTACGTATTGCTTTTTACAGATGCCTTTCGGGTTGAAGAGCAGTGGCTCAACATTTGCAAGAGCAGTCCTAATTGGCTTTGAACCTCAGCTCCATAGAAATATGGAGGCCTACATGGATGACATAGTGGTGAAAACCAAGGACGGGCCAACTCTTGTGCAAGATCTGGAAGAGACATTTGCTAACCTGCGCAAGATCAACCTCAAGCTGAACCCTGAGAAGTGTGTCTTCGGCGTTCCATCCGGCAAGCTTCTCGCGTTCTTTGTGTCGCAGCGCGGGATTGAGGCAAACCCAGACAAGATCAAGGCTATTGAGCAGATTGAGGCGCCCAAGCGGATCAAGGATGTGCGCCGGCTCACCGGTTGCATTGCCGCCATGAGCCGATTCATCTCCAAGTCCGCCGAGCGCGCCCTTCCCTTCTTCAAAATCTTAAAGAAGGCAGGCCCAATAGAGTGGACCCCAGAAGCCGAGGCAGCATTGTAGGATCTGAAGAAATACCTTTCCTCCAGGCCAATACTGGTTGCGTCTAAACCACAAGAGCCATTGTTGCTGTATCTGGCGGCGACGAATCAAGTGGTCAGCGTCGTGCGGGTGGCACAGAGGGAGGTCAACGAGGAGGCAATGATGGTGGCAGAACCAGCGGATGGCAAGCCCAAAATTCCCCCGCCAGAGCCTGGTGCCAGCAAGGCGAGGCCCCCGGCAGAGTCTGATGCCGCCAAGGCAGTGCCCGTGCAGTCAAGTGAGGTGATGCAGAAGAAGAAGATGATGCAGCACCCGGTTTACTTTGTCAGCTCCCTCTTGCAAGGAGCTAGATCGAGGTACTCCGGTGTGCATAAATTGATCTTCGGCCTCCTTATGGCCTCGAGGAAGCTGCGTCATTACTTCCAAGCCCACGAGATCAATGTCGTCACCAGCCTCCCACTACAACGGATACTGCATAACCCAGATGCGACTGGAAGGATTGTGGAATGGGCCTTGGAGTTGTCAAGCTTTGGTTTAAAGTATGAAAGTACCTCGACGATTTAAAGCAGAGTCTTGGCGGAGTTCATTGCAGAATGGACCTCGACGCCTGACGAAGAAATCCAGGAGACCACCCTCCCCGGCAAGGAAGAAGACCGCGACTAGATCATGTACTTTGATGGGGCTTTCTCGCTGCAAGGTGCCGGTGCTGGTGTGCTGCTCGTCGCACCCACCGGAGAGCACCTCAAGTACATGATCCAGATGCACTTCCCCAGGGAGATGTCCACCAACAACACTGCTGAGTACGAGGGATAGCTTGCCGGTCTCAGGATCGCAGCAGACCTTGGGGTTAAGAAGCTCATCATCAGGGGTGACTCGCAGCTCATTGTCAGACAGGTCAACAAGGATTATCAGAACCCATTGATGGAAACTTATGTAGATGAGGTGAGGAAGCTGGAGGAACGCTTTGACGGTATCCAGGCGGAGCACGTCCCCCGGGCGGAGAACGGCATCGCCGATTACCTGTCAAAGCGTGCCGCATTCAAGCTACCTATGGAACTGTTGGATTTCGGGTTCCGGCGGACCCTTGAGGTTTGAACACTGGGGTGTGCGCGGAGATTCAACCCTCTACCGGCTTGCTCCTCGCCGAATCACTAGGATCTAAACTACCAAATAGAACAACACAAGAGACACAAGGTTTATACTGGTTCAGGCCACCATTGTGGTCTAATACCCTACTCCAGTGTGTGGTGTGGTGGATTGCCTCTTGGCCTGATGATGAACAATACAAGGAAGAACAGCCTCGCGAGGGTCTGTTCTTGGCTGGTGCTACTTGGTTCTGGCTCTTGGATTCTCGATGCCTCTACCCTGGGGGTGGCTAGTCCTATTTGTAGGCAAAGGCCCTGGGCCTCTTCCCAAATATTGAGCGGGAAGGGTGCCAACAATTGGCCATTTTGAAGGGGAACAGCGGGTACACTTATCCTGACTAAAGTTGGTCCTCGCCTGTCAAAGGCTCTGGTGCTGACACCCGCTTGGGCTCCACAATGACTTCTTCCTTGCCGTTGGGCTGGTCTTGGTCTTGTTGCACCGAAATGGATGCCTTTGCTTGATGCTCTTGCCTGTGCTTGCCCCCTTTGCACCAAAGAGGAAGGGAGGACACTGCGCGGGCTGGTGCCCGGCTGGCGCCCTTGGTTGTCATGGCTTGCGTCACGGGCACCTCGCGGGGTACCCTGCCTTGAACTCTCCGCCTTCTCGTGAGCCAGCCTGACGAGGCCGTGCCTGAGGAAGCCCCTTGTCGTCCGCCCCGCGAGGCTTGGCCCCTCGCGACGGTCTTGAGTTCGTGTTGATGAAGATGGGTTGTGCTGGGCCTCCTTTCGAGCCACACCGCAGGCCGCAGTGCACAAGTCTGGGACCCCTGCCCGAAACGCCGCAGCAAGAGCCCGGGCCACGGCGCGCCGGACTTGGCCGAGCAGAGAGGCGAAGGGGCAGTCGAACGTCATGGCCCCTAACAGCCTGCGGGTTTTGGGCGCCAAGGGATGGTTGATTGGACGTATGGCACTATTCCCCCACGCCTCCTTATTTTATGCCTTGCTAGGCGGACTCGTAGGCGCACACAGCCGCTCCCCTTCCTGCTGCTCGAGCGCTCTCTGTCCTTTCTTCTCTCGAACTCCAGCTCCCACATCCAATCCAATCTCGAACCTCCCCCCTTCCCTTTCTGCCATCATGGCTCCGTCGAGGAAGGGAAGAGGGAAGAAGCCCATGCCGCCACCTCGCTCGTCGTCGGCGGCGGCCCCCGCCATCGATCGACCGGTCATAATCAATCAAGAAGGCCTGGGCAAGGTCAGCTCGGCCATGGCCACCATCTTCAATGAGTGCGGGAGGACGACGGCCTGGCCCGCGTCCCGCTTCGCCATCGACAGGATTGCCACCGAGGTCCGGTACTTCGCCGACGACCTGTGGGTGGGACTGGTTCCCCCCTTCTCTAATTTCTTCAACGCCGTGATTTCCCATTATCAGATCCATATGATGCATCTAGGTCCTGAATCCATCACCCTTCTCGCAGTATTTGCCTTCGTTTGCGAGGCAATGAAGGGCATCCTTCCTCCGGTTGCTTTGCTGCGCCACTTCTTCTCTCTGCGCCTTGTCGATCCCACCCAATGTTCGGGGTCCGTGAGCTTCATCAAGTGCTCGAGACAGCGGCTTCTGGAATTGACTTCAGTCTTCCTCCGCCTCAGACTGGGTTTCGCGAGCGGTGGCTGTATGTGGATGTAGGGGTGCCCAGCCCCCTGCTGACGGAGCCATCTTCACCTGCTGTCCCCAACTCGGACTAGGGCCAGGAGACGCTCGCGAGCCCCCGGCTCGCCTTCGTCTGGCGTCGCTTCGAGTTCCTGAGGGAGCTTTGCGTGATGGCGCCCAAGGTGGTGAAGGAGTTCTTGGTACGCCATGTCGCCCCTCTCCAGCGCCATTCTCATCGAATGTGGGCCTTCAGCGGTCGTGGGGATCGTATGCGGCTCCAGGAAGAGGACCTGACACCTGAAGCGCTGAGGAAGGTGCTCTTGGTCTTGACTGGGGATCCTTCCCCCGGAGGCATTCGTCAAGGGGGGGCCTTGTTGTACCTCTGCTCGAACAGAGGTGACTTCGTGAGCTAGATGCCCATCTTCGACGAATGGGGGCCGCGCCCTGCTGGCCTCTAGGGGCCTCGCGAGAACCCAGTGGTGATGGTCGCCCTCGCAGCCGTCCAGGGCGACTCTTCCTCAAGTGGCGGGGCAGGGAGGCATGAGCCTCCGGAGGTTGAGGGTTCCCCCTCCAAGGCGACAGCACTGGGCGGCACTCACGAGGGAGCGGCCCCCGAGGCCCGTGCTGCCACAACGGAGGGTGGCGAGCGGCCGCCCGCAGTGCCTGCGGCTGAGGCCCCCGAGGCCCTAGCTGCTCTTCTTGGAGAGGCGACCGGTAGCGCGCATCAGGCGAATGCCCCCGACGTGAGTCGCCTCGGTGCTCCCTCTTCGTCGCCAAGCTGACCCCTACGCTCAACTCTTGGGTCGCTTCTGTGTGGACTTTGAGGCCCTCCGGAAGTGAAGGGAGGCCCTGGGCGATGATTACCCTTGCCGCTTGCTGAAGCGTAGGAAGTACTTCACCATCGATGAGTAAGCCTTCTCCCTTCCTAGCTCCTGATTCTTTTGTTGTCTTTCCTGATCCTTGCTTCGCAGGGCCCTTCCTTCCGAGCTCATGGAGGTGGATGAGGAGCCATCCCCCTCGCCTCCGCCCTTTCCGCCGTCTTCGATCGTTCCGAGCAGCAGGGCCCTTGTGGTGAGGCCGGTTGGTGAGCTGAACCTTTCCGAGGCACAGCGCAGTCCTGCGCTCCCCGCGGCCTTCCTTCGCGGGCCTCCTCGTGGCATGGCTGGCCTTCCGTGGGCTTCTCGTCTGGCCGTGGACCATGATTGGCTGGGGTACTCCCAGCGCTCTTCACTTGGAGATGGACTGGCTTTAGGTCGGGCCTCCGGCAGGGCGCGCCTCGTCATCTCAAGGGCGCCAGCCCCCAGCCCCCTGCCCGAGAGGGGAGTGCTGATCCGGGCTCCAAGGCGCTCGCTTGGGGCGGATGATGGTGTGGAAGATGTACTTGAGCGCGCCCGGGACCGTCGCGCTCTTCGCTAAGAGTTCCTCCGGAGGGTGGCTGACGCGGTGAGCCTGCTTGGTGAGGAACTCGCTGATGAGGACGCGCGCCTTGAGGCCGAAGGCCTTCGGCTGGTTGCGGGGAGGCGCGAGCTGGAGGCGGCTGCCGCCCTCGCGCACCGTCGGCGCGATCTCGACGTTGAGGAGGCCAAGGCGTCGCTGGCAGCCTCTCGGGAGGCCCGTTCCCAGGCCATCGAAGAAGCCCGGGAAGCTGACCGGCGATGAGAGGCCACGGAAGAGCGGGAACGGGAACTCCTGGCCCGGTGCCGCTCACTGGAGGAGCAGGTGGAGCTGCATGAGGTGGCCCTTGTGTTGATGAAGGTGGTCTCCGGCGACCCGGCAGAGCTCCAGAAGCGTGAGGAGGCGCTGACGATGGAAGCCGCCGAACGCGCACGCGAGTAAGAGCGCCTGGAGATGAGGGAGCGCTTGGTGACACGGGCGGAGGACGATGTCGCTGCGCGGGAGACCCGCGTCTCAGAGGAGGTCGGACGTCGGGTGGCGACGGCGCGCCTGAACCTTGAGCGCGAGTTCGAGGCGAGGCTAGAGTTGGTCCGGACCGAGGCCGAAGGTAGGACCAACACCCTCAGGGCCAAGCTGGAGGAAGCAACGCGGCGGGTCGATGCCTTGCGGGTCGCACTTGAGGCGGCGCAGGGGGAGTCGGCTACTTCCCATGCCGAGGTGCTTCTTCTTCGCCAACAGGTGGTCGAGGCTGAGGCAGTCGCTCGCCAGAATGCAGACGAGATGCGTCAGCGGCGGCTCTTGGAACATGAGCACGCCCCCATGCTCACCACGCCGGAGAGCCAACACGGCCTTAGGTAACATCTGCAGGCGGCGCCGGCGAGCAGCGTGCCATTAATTCACGCTGGCAACCTTTAGCTCTTCACCGACATCGTGACGCAGCTGGAGGCGCGGTCGGTTCGTGCCAACAGGTTGGTGGAGGAGAGGCGGAGCCTCGCTCGGCGCGCTTTTCCCGTCTTTCAGCCATCTCCGGAATATGGATCCTCATTTTGACTTTGACGCTGCCATCGCCCCAGTCCCCCAGGCCGTCCGAGACGACCTGGCGTATTGGGTGGAAGATAACGTGGACGCCCTTGTCAGGGCCTTCGCTTCAGACAACGATAGCGTGATTGTGGCCGCTGACGAGGGCGGCGTGGTGAATGGCCCTGACGCCGCTGGCGACAACGCGGGAGGGCGATGGCGAGGCCAGCGACGCCAGCGACAGCTCGGGCGGCGCTCCTGAGGATGCATTGGGGGATTTATCTGACTGATAGCGCGTTGTTCCTGTTTCCTTATCCTACATGAATAGAACTCAGGCTTTTGTCCCGATGGTTGTAAGAGCATTTTGGGAGGGGGTGCCCCTCATGTAAAACTTATGTTCAGCGTACTAGAGAATGCTACTTTACTCACATGCCCGTGCCAAGTGGTTGGCCATGTGACGAGCCGGATGGCTAGTTTACCTTTGTCCCGAGCAGGCCCCGAGATACCTCGTCGGAGGCCGTGGCGCCTCGCACGCCTCTTGATTGAATCCGTGGGATCTGCAGTGAAAAACCTCCTGAGAGGGTATGTCGGCGGCACCTTGGCTGCACGCTGGCCCGGTCAGACGACCACTGAGGGGCTCGCATGAGGGAGGCAAATGAGGTGAGGTCAGTAATCAAACGCGAGAAATTGCTCGAACAAGACTAAGCACTCCTTCCCCAAACACACACAAATCTCAAGTTCGAGTCCAACTTAAATCCAGCGGGGGAAAGCAACAACCAAGAGAAAAACAATGAAAGCAGAAAAAGGTCGTAATCCGGCACCTAGTCTAGTCTTGGGCGTCTTCTCACCAAAGCAGAGCTAAGTGCTGCTTTGGGCGTGGGGGAGCCCGGGGCTGAGGCCGGCACCCCTGAGACTCAGGGCGTGTACAGCCCCACTCATTATTACGTGAGAGTGTCATGGGCGGCCAGCTTCCAGCCTTGGGCCTTCTTCATAGAGTACCGGCCTTGCTTCATATCGCTGACGAGGGCCCCGCCTTGCGCCACACTCTAGTGCCATCAGCGACGATCCGGAAGCAGGGCGCCCCCGATGGGGTAGGCGGTGCGCCAGCGGTTCCCCGGCGACCACGGGTCCTCCGCCCGAGGCAGGCCTTGAGGCACCTCCCAGAGGAGGGCCTACCTCTGGGAGCCACGCCTTGTTCGAGCGCCAGGTGGTGATGTTGGATCTCGGCCCTTCTCCTGCAGCCCAGCGCCCTCCCCCGAGGGGTAAGAGGCATGGGAGGCAGGGCAGGCTTGCTTCGGCCGTGGCGACCTGCACCTCCCGTGTGACCCATGATTAGTGTATGCCAGCTCACGAGGGATTAGTGGTACTGATAATTGTCGCTTCGGCATGGCCGTGGGGCCGTCCTCAGGTTCTGGAAGAGCTCAACCGGCACCTCGTCCCCAGCTCGAAATGAGGTGAGCCTGTTAGCGCTTTCGTGGATGCCCTTGATCCATCATGTGGGGCACGTGCTCTTGGGGTTTATCCCGAAGGCAGCGCCATAGGGCTCCACAGCGCCATGCAGCTCTGCTGATGCACCTACTTGGGGGTAGTGCTTGGCGGCCAGGGGCCGTGGTCGCCACGAAGTCCTTCTTCATTACGGGGGCGAATAATCGATCTTTGCCGCTAGATGCGGTCTTAAGCAGCCGCTGGTGTTGGAGTAGCCGTGGAGCCATGCGTCTTGCAGAGGGCCTCGTCGGGAACATGCTGAGCTGAGTGGGAGCTGGGCATGAAGGGTGAGCCCGTGGCGGCGGCCAGGAGCTCCGCCACCAGCTCTACTAGACCGTCGCGGCCGCCCTCCATCGGCTGCACTGCAAGAGCAGCTCTCGAGCCACGTGGCCGCGGCCCTGGTTCGCTTTGCTCCCGCGGTGTACGGTGTCGTGGCAGCTGGCGTGGTTGGAAGGCCCCTTCTTGCCACCACGTCTGCTTGTGGCGTTAAGAGCTGTCGAGGCTGTCGCGTCGCCCGCGACCCTTGGCCTCGTGGACATGAGCTACTGTGGCATGGGGTCACCCGGGCGACGGCTGTCTTGCGGGCGGGCCATGCGCCCGAGATCGAGGTTGCCCGCATGATGGCGGACATGGTGATGACGATGCAATGGGACGCGGAGTGGCAGAAGGTGGATCCCGGCGCACCCCTACCTGGCGCGCCAAATGTCGAATTTCGGGTTCCGGCAGACCCTTGAGGTTCGAACACTAGGGTGCGCGCGGAGATTCAACCCTCTACCGCCTTGCTCCTTGCCGAATAGCTAGGATCTAAACTACCAAACAAAACAACACAAGAGACACAAGGTTTATACTGGTTCAGGCCACCATGGTGGTGTAATACCCTACTCCAGTGTGTGGTGTGGTGGATTGCCTCTTGGGCTGATGATGAACAATAAAAGGAAGAACAGCCTCGCGAGGGTCTGTTCTTGGTTGGTGCTACTTGGTTCTGGCTCTTGGATTCTTGATGCCTCTACCCTCAGGGTGGCTAGTCCTATTTATAGGCAAAGGCCCTGGGCCTCTTCCCAAATATTGAGCGAGAAGGGCGCCAACAATTGGACATTTTGAAGGGCGTACACTTATCCTGACTAAAGTTGGTCCTCGCCTATCAAAGGCTCTGGTGGTGATGCTCGCTTGGGCTCCACAATGACTTCTTCCCTGCCGTTGGGCTGGTCTTGGTCTTGTTGCACCGAAATGGATGCCTTTGCTTGATACTCTCGCCTGCGCTTGCGCCCTTTGCACCAAAGAGGAAGGGAGGACACTGTGCGGGCTGGCGCCCGACTGGCGCCCTTGGTCGTCATGGCTTGCGTCACGGGCACCTCACGATGTACCCTGCCTTGAACTCTCCGCCTCCTCGTGAGCCCGCCTCGACGAGGCCGTGCTGAGAAGCTCCTTGTCGTCCGCCCATGCAGGCTTGGCCTCGCGAGGTCTTGAGTTCGTGTTGATGAAGATGGGTTGTCTTTGGGCCTCCTTGAGCCATGCCGCAGCCCGCAGCGAGCAAGTCTGGGACCCCGTTCCCGAGCGCCGGCAGAACCAGTACCTTTTGCTCCGCTAACTCAACCATCCGTCGAACCATCAGCGGGGCAGAACAAGTGGAGGAAATCAGGTCCCGGCAAGTACTTTCCTACCAAGCCCCCTGGGGCTGCCGGCAAGGGTGCTGCCGCGGATGCTGAGCCTGCCCAAGGGCAACTGGCTCTGGCAGTGCGTCAAGCCCTGGCCGTAGAGACAGCCGCTCCCATGGCGGAAGAAATGCCTTTGGTCCTTGCCGTTGAGCCCCAGGCTCCGGCATGGGCACAGCATACCATCCAATTCCTCCAAATAGGGGAGCTTCCTGAGGAGCAGGAAGAAGCGGAAAAAGTAGCCCATCGGTCCGCCCTGTACCAGTTCGTCGATGACATCCTGTACAGGAGAAGGCCAAACGGTGTGAAATTGAAGTGCATCCCCCGGGAGGAAGGACTGGAGCTGTTGGCGGAGATACATGGAGGCATATGTGGCTCCCACATAGGGTCGCGGGCCCTTGCCGGGAAGGTGTTCCGGCAAGGTTT
Organism: Aegilops speltoides; assembly: GCA_021437245.1. Classification (NCBI taxonomy): domain Eukaryota; kingdom Viridiplantae; phylum Streptophyta; class Magnoliopsida; order Poales; family Poaceae; genus Aegilops; species Aegilops speltoides. Next base: position 219,315,093 of record CM038147.1, read on the forward strand.
CTTCTGGCCCACCGCCCTCCAGGATGCAACGGCACTAGTAACCAAGTGTGAAGCATGTCAATTCCATTCAAAGAAGGTTCATCAACCAGCTCAAGCCCTTCAAACAATCCCTCTCTCCTGGCCATTCTCGGTCTGGGGCTTTGAGTACTTGTACGTTGCGATCGACAACTTCATAAAGTGGCCGGAGGTGGAAGCAGTGAGGAAGGTGACTGCTCAATCAGCTGTCAAGTTTTTCAAGGGACTGGTCAGCCATTTTGGTGTGCCAAACAGAGTCATCACCGACAACGGCATGCAGTTCACGAGCCACAACTTCATGCAATACATTCAAGACCTCGGCAGCAAGGTCTGTTTTGCTTCTGTGGCACACCCACGGAGCAACGGCCAAGCGGAGAGGGCGAATGCTGAAGTGTTGCGAGGCCTAAGGACAAAACTTTTGACAAGTTGCGCAAGAGCGGAAGGCGCTGGATTGATGAATTGCCGGTGGTTCTTTGGTCGATCAGGACGGTGCCAAATCGAGCCACCAGCCAGACACCTTTTGCCCTGGTCTACGGGGCAGAAGTAGTTCTCCCCACCGAACTCATATACGGGTCACCTCGAGTGCTCGCTTATGATGAGCTTGAGCAATAGCAGTTGCGTCGACGCTCCTTGAGGAAGATCGTCTTCGGGCGGCTGTGAGAGCAGCGCGCTACCAGCAAGCCTTGTGCCGCTACCATAGCTGCAAGGTTCATGCCTGAAGCTTTGAGGAAGGCGACCTTGTTCTTCGGCGCGTTCACTCGGCCAAGAATACCAACAAGTTGACACCGAAGTGGGAAGGCCCTTATCGGGTAATACGAGTCACCAGGCCCGGCGCAATCCGTCTGGAGACCGAAGATGCCGTCCCAGTGAGAACCTCCTGGAACATCGAGCATCTTCGCAAGTTTTACCCATAAGGCGCGGCTTGCCGGGCCTCCCGGCAAGCCACCTTTTGTACAAGCTTTTTTGGCAAGGTGTGTAACCCTTCGTACAAAGCCAGGCGTAGACCCTGAGCATAAATAAATGAAGCGCTGGCGCCCTAAGTTATAGCATGCATGCTAGGTCAAGTCTCTTCCTTGGTTAGGGTTCATAGTGCTTAGCGGAGACTAACCCCTAGCCTAGAGGTCGAGTGCGCATCAATCTGTTTCTTTTCTGTCCTCCTTTGGTTCGCAGGGCACATGAGCACTTTTGCTGAGCTACTTGGAAGAAGGGAAATGGACCGGCATTCCAACCCCGGCAAACCAGAGTTGGCGGGGGCTGCAAGCACGGGGATCCAACCGCGGCAAGACAAGGTTGCCGAGGGCTGTAGATCCAGATAAGTCTTTTATCCTCTGCCATGCATTTCAGAACAGGACTGGGGTAGGTGAAACCTTGTTTTTATCTCTAGGCTGCCATGCTCCCCTTTTTCCTATACCTAAGGATTATTTCCTGGGTCCGGATTTGGTTGTAGCCGCGGCGGCAAGGAGGTAGAACAAGGAGCCTAAAGCCCACTTCATCCCTGCCTCCGCCAAGAGCGCGAGAACGGTCAAGTGGAGTGGGGGGACGGCAAGGCCTGTTGCCGGGCGAAAAACGTTTATCTTAAACAATAACAAGGATTCGCTCCTTGTCGCGGGACTTACCCACGACTGAAAAACCCGGCAAGCATCCCTTTTTCATTAAAAACATCCCATACAGGTACAGTCCGTACGAAATGAAAAACATGAACAAAGGGGATTACAAGCTTTAAATTTAGGGCCAATTCCAGTTCTGCCCCTAACTCGAACCCACTACTCGGTTTTGCCCCTAATTTTTAGGTATGTAGTTTGCCCTGCACTTTAGTGTCACTTATAGAAATGCCCTTTTCTTGCCAGTTCTGAAATGCGGTCAGGACTTTGACCACCCAGAAAAAAATAGGAGCTAAACAAAAAAATCTGAAATTTTGTTCTCCACGAGTGCTCCACCACAGATGTCCAAACACAAAAAATAGAAATCAAAAAAATATGCGATTTTGTGGGATTTGAAGATCTTAGGTGCACCTAAGTATCTTCAAACATTGTTTTTTTCCCACAAAATCTCATATCTTGTTTATCTTGAGTTTTTTTTTTATTTTTTCAATTTATTGTTCACATGCGCATAAAATTTATGATTTCCTTTGCCACGGGCTCTGTGGTGTCCGAACGGCACACAAATTCTTGTGCTACTTTATGGACATGACTATCTTTGATCCCACAAAATTTCAGATTATATTGATTTTTTTGCTATTTTTTACTGGGTGGTCAAAGTCCTTTGACCGCATCAGTAACGATAAAAAAGGGCATTTCTATAAGTGACACTAACTACAAGCGAGGGCAAAAATGAGCATACCTAAAAATTAGGGGCAAAACTGAGTAGTGGGTTCGAGTTAAGGGCATAGATGTAAATGTCCCTTAAATTTAACAAGGCCCGAAGGCTTACAGATTAAAAAATAGATAGGGTGCCCGTGATTCCTTTCTTGTCCCTCTCCTCAGGAGGCAGGTCAAGGAGGCGAGAGGACAAAAGGGGCGCCTAGGCGAGCTACGAGTAGCAGAAAGCACCAAGAGAACACCTCGGGGGCCGCCCACAGGTAGGCCGGTGATGACCGTGTCGGGAAAGGGGCTGGAAGACGAGGCGGCAGGACCAGCAGTACGCGACGAAGGCGTCGATGCCCGCGTACTCCGAGTTAACGGCCTTGCCGCCCGCCCTCTTCCTCTTCCGCAGCCTCCCGATGCCAGCCGCCCAAGGAGACGGCCCCGAGAAGTTCAAGGAGATGGCCCCACCCCCGGCAAAACCTTGCCGGAGGAACGACCAGGTGCAGATGCTGCTGCTGCCGCACCCGCCCAAGCGCGGGGTGTCCGACGCCTAGTCGGACTCATCCCCGTCATCTCCCCCGCTGTCCTCCTCATCACCTTCGCTTGAGGAAGAGCTTCCATCGTCGGAATCTCCATCGGAGGAGCTCTCCACGCAGCACTTCAGGCGAGTCCCGAAGTGTCCGAAGACCTTGACGGAGAGCAGGCTGTCCTCCATCAATTTAAAGTAGAGGACGAGCCCCGCCGTCAGTCTGTGGATGCGAGCGAACGTCTTCCACCCGCGACGGAGGTACATGACCCAAGGAGCCAGGAAGTCGACGTCGACCCGCATGCCCCCATTCCCACAACCCCTCATGTGCAATCTGAGGGATTTGGGCCGGTCACGCTCCATCTCCCGAGCAAACGGGGCGGGAAGATGGAGACGGCGAAGCGAAGGCCGGCGCAGCCTAATGAAGGACTCACGGGGCTGATCTCCGACATGGCCTTCCATCAGGAAAGGCACCATTGCCGGGGGCGAAGCCGGCGCGCCGCCCCATCCTCCTCTTGCCCGAGCACTACGACCTCTGCACCGGCTCGCCCCCTCCCCCTTCCCCTCGCGGCCGGTTCCACCACCATAGGCTCAGAATGAGGAGGGACACGCTGTCGAGCGGCGACCGTTGCCGCCACCGTCAAGGGACCCGGATTCCCTTTCTCCATGGCGAGTGAAAGGAAGAAGCAGAAGCAAGAGGAGGCAGATGACAGAAGAATGCGGGACGCCACCCCCCCCCCTTCCCCCTCTTTATAAAGGGGCGGGGTCGGGGGTCGGCTGCCACACTCGGCCAATCCAGCCACCGGAGGCGCAGGGAATCAGGACCGACTCGCTGCCCCAACCAGTGACGGCCCGGTTGTCAGTGTTAAAACCGGCGGATCTCGGGTAGGGGGTCCCGATCTGTGCGTCTCAAGCTGATGGTAATAGGAAGCAAGGGACACGATGTTTACCCAGGTTTGAGCCCTCTCGATGGAGGTAAAACCCTACTTCCTACTTGATTAATATTGATGATATGAGTAGTACAAGAGTAGATCTACCACGAGATCGTAGAGGCTAAACCCTAGAAGCTAGCCTATGATGATTATGATTGTAATTGTGATCGGCCTTCTACGGACCAACCTCTCCGGTTTATATAGACACCGGAGAGGGCTAGGGTTTACACGGTGTCGGTTAAAAGGAAGGAAATACAATATCCGGATCGCCAAGCTTGTCTTCCACGCAAAGGAGAGTCCCATCCGGACACGGGACGGAGTCTTGAGTCTTGTATCTTCACGCTCCAATAGTCTGGACGATGTATATAGTCCGGCTGTCCGGATACCCCCTAATCCAGGACTCCCTCACCGGTTTCCTGCCTCCACCTCTTGCCACCCCAGGCGCATGAAGGACACATGGCAGACGTGCAGAACTGAGGGGACGGGTGAAGCGACCTCTCCCCACCCCGTGATCGTGGGGAGTGGACGCCATGAAGACCGTGACCCGGCCCCGTTCAGTAAATGAGCCGCGCCTCCATGCCTCCCTCTTTTTACAGGGAAGGCGCGATCCGCCTCTTTACTGCGATATGACGCATGCGTGTGGAAACCGCCCCATGCATGCCGCCCACTTCACGCACACCCCTCCATGCCGCGCCACGCGCGCGGGTCGTGGGAAGCGTAGCACGCAAAAAGTCTTACCACGGTAAAAAAATGCCCGGCCTGCCCGCGCACTGTTTTGGGCCTGGCCCAACAATGTGTCGCGCTTATGTGTGGCCTAGGCTCGGGGGCTCCTGTCGGTGTACAAAAAGAGGGTCACGCTTTTGTAGCCCTTTACCTGTGCACGGGCAGTCGGAGCCGCGCCCACGGTCACACAAAGCAGAATAGGGGAGGTGAGCCAAGGTAAGACCGAAGCCCAAGATAATCAGAGCAACACCAAGGCCGAGACCACAAAGAGTAGAGGGACGAAGCAGGTTCCCCCGGCAATACCCTTGCCGGGGCAGCTCTCCCCACACCAACAGAGCAAGCCACCCTTGAGCCCACGGTCCCCAACGCCATCATCCACGTGGGGCCAGGGCTCGGGAAGGCACCTCTGCGGTGGCATGCAGATCTTTGTGAAGACATATTCAAGATCAGATGAGGATTAGAAGATGACGATCCACGGCAAGATCCTTGCCGAGGAAGGCCACCAGACCCCCGGCAAGGTCCTTGCCGGGGACGACAACGCGGCGCGGCAAGACCCTTGCCGGGCCACACGGCAAGACCCTTGGCGGGCCACCCGGCAAGGCCCTCGCCAAGGACGTCAGCAGGGTCACCGCCAGGCCCATGCCAACCAGGCTTCCACCGCCGTTCACATGCAGCTGCCAGACCCAACCAGCTGGGCGGGCACCTGCGTGGCAACATGCAGCTCCTAGGCCAACTCATCGAGCGCCTGTGTGGCGGCATGCAGATCTTCATGAAGGCTCCGCCACTGCGCCACCTCAGCTGCCTGCCTGTCTCCATGGCACCACGCGCCTCACTGGCCAGGGCGCGTGTCAAAGCGAGGAGGAGCGGCGGCGGACGGGACGGGCCTCGCCCCCGTCCCCAGTAAAGCAAGGGGACACCTAAGCTACGCATTAAATGCGTCTTGTCCTATAATACGAGTAATAAGCTCAGGGCACTGTACGCCTTTCCACCTCCTGTGTGCCATTGTGGCAGCCCCTTCCGACTATAAAAGGAGGCCCATGGCATACTGGAGAAGGATTCGGCTCTATCAAACCACGCACTGACCACAGTTAGTTTGAGAGCTCAAGAACTCTCTGAAATACACCCACCAAAGTAGGACTAGGGTTTTACGCATCATCGCGGTCCGAACCTGGGTAAACGATCATTGTGATGTCTTCTAGCCCTGCTCTTCTCGCAACCCCGCGCCCCGGCAACCATAGTAGGGACTCTTGTGATCCCATAGGTGTTGTTCCACACCGACATGACTGCTCCAGGTCGGTGTCATAACCGGTGACCGCGTCTTCTCGAGCCTTCATCTTCTCCTCCCACGCCTCGCGCTAACGAGCCTCGACGGTGCGCTCATTGTGCAGGGCCTCCAGCTCGGCCACCGCCACCCGGCAGTGTTCCTTGGCATCCTCGGCATCCTTTAGTGTCGTGTCGCATGTAGCCGCGGCCAGACCAACGGCCCATTCACCCTCCTCGGAGGCTGCTACCACATGGCTCCATGTCACCCTGACAGACGTGTCGGGTGCAGCTACCCCGAGATCAACTTCAGGGGCCCTGACGCCAAGTGATGGTTGGTGCCTTGGAGGTCGTCCCGAAGCTGGGTCAGTGCGGAAAGAGCCTCCTCCAGGGCGCCAGGTGAAGCAGGAGGATCACAGCCTAGCGCCATCATGGAAGGAGGAGGAGACAGCGTCGGCGCCAAGGCCTGCAGGTCAGCAGCAGCAGAAGAGGACGGGGGCTCCTGGGCCTTCGGGGCCTGAGCAGGCGAGCTGGGGGCGGGCGCCTCCCGAGCTGACTTGGCTGTGGAGATCGCCTTCTCCTAAGGTCAGGCCTCCGAATCTCGCTAGGATGACCCGGCCACTGGGGTGAGAGAGCCATCACCATCCTTCCGTGCCAAAGGTGGCACGGCCGCGGTAAGTTGCTGGGTCTCAATGGTTGCGGCCGTCCCCATCATCTTCTTCACCACCGGTGTTGGCCTGACAGTATGAGGAGGAGGCATTAGGAAACTACGGCAAGGACAGGAACGAAGATCAGGGCGGATCACTTACAGGTCCATGGCGGCGTACTCCCTCGCCCTCTTCTGAAGCACCAAGCCCAAAGGCTTCATGGCCTGGGGCACCGGCGCGCGAGCCCCAGGAGCAGATAAGGGTACGGCAGCTGGATTCGCAGCAGCAGCCGGCGCCGAAGCGGAGGCACCGTCTCGGGAGATCAGCGTCGATCTGCTCTTTGTTGGTACCCCGGCCTGCGGCTTCTTCGGGGGGGTGCCCTTGGACCTCGTGGTGACTCCGACGGGGCGCCGCAACTCCCTCACCGGATGCTCGCCAGTGTCGTCATCGTCAGGAAGGGTGTGGAGGAGATCGGCCAGGTGCAGAGGAGAAGTCTCCCGCGCCCCCTCCCAGGTTGCCTCTAAGTCCGACCCCCTCCTCGAGGTTGGACTCGCCGGAGGAAAACACCACTGGGGCCTCAGTGGGCACTGGCGACACGAGCCCGCGCTCATTGAAGACAGGCATGGTGGTGGCAACCTCCGCCCCATCCGGGCGGCGGTATAGCGGAAGATGAGTATCTAGCGGGTACCCCTGGTCCTCCCCGACAAGGAGGTGGAGAGTCTTGTCCAGCTCCTCGTCGGACAAGGCGTCCGGGTGTAGGCGGAGGTCGCCTCCCTTGCCCATGAGCCTCCACAAGGGGCGCGAGCATGCCTGGAGTGGAGCCAGGCACTGCGACAGAAACTCCTTGATGATCATGTCCCTCGTCAGCTTCTCCGCCTTCGGGTCGTCAAGCTTCAAGTCGGCCACCATCCTCTCCATCATCTGCTTCGCCCGGGGTCGGTGAGCTTCACGCTATTCCACCCCTCGTGAGTTGCAGGCATCCCCGTCGGCAGCGCCAGCCAAGGGTAGGAGCTCTTGGCATCCATGAGGACCCAGTTGTTCCTGAAGCCCTCCACCTTCTTCCTGGCTCTTGAGATTGTGTTGCTCCCGTTAGCCACAACAAAATTGGCGCACCCCGGGCACTGGCCCTCCTTGTTCCGGAGGTAGAAGAAATGGCGAAGCAGCACCACGGACGGCATCACCCCCATGAACGCCTCGTAGTAAAAGGCAAAGATTGACAAGAGGAGGACGGAGTTGGGATGAAGATGGAGGGCGTGGAGATTGTAATGGCTGAGGATGGCATAGAAGAAGTCGGAGAAAGGAGGGACCAGCCCCGCGAAGACACTGTGCATGAAGAAAAGATAGAAGGTACTGCTCGAGGGCTCTGGCTCGGCGCAGCCGGCCCGGAGCGCGGTCTATTTCCCCTCATTGCTGCCGCCTACCGTCATTAGGCGTGCGGCGGCGAGGTTCTTCCCTGAGACCGTAGGTGCGCTCAAGGCAGGCTCGAACCAGGAGGGCGAGCGCGCAGCCTTCGCATAGTCGGACGCAATCGGCTGTGGGCTCGAGGAGGATTTCCGGCGGATCAAGAGTCTCTTGGGGCGAGAAGGAGAAGGGGATATGGAACAAGGTGAAGGAAGGCAATGAAAGCTCTGCAGCGTGTGCCAGCCTTTTTGTCAGACGAGAACGGTTGTCGAGGCAGCATAGGGAAGTGGAGGCTCCCACGTCCCATCAATCGCCACGTGTCAACTGAGACCGCAAGCGGTTGTGGCCCGCGGCGCTCCACACTTTCCCTTTGGCTTCGCCTCAAATCCAAGTCCGAGCGCGCCTTGGGTCAGGGGCTACTGTCGCCGTCCTGGGAATGGGGGTACCCAGACTTGCCTGCCTGCGGCCCGTTGCGTGGCCCCATCGATGGTTCGATACGGCCCAGCCTCAGCAGCAATAGCTTAAGACCCTCGCGATGGTCCAAGCCTCGCGAGGCGGACGACGCCAAGACCTCCCTGGGGCGGCCTCGCTAGGCTGGCTCCCGAGGAATGGAGATATCTATGCAAGGCGCACCTCGCGAGGTTCACATGATGTGAGCCATGACGACCAAGGCTAGGCAGGCGCCAGCGGGTGCAGCATAACAGTTTCCTCTTTGGTGCTAAGGAAGCAAGCGCAGGCAAGGAGTCCTGAGGAATTAGGCAAAGGTTTCCTTATCGGTGCAACAAGACCAAGACCACCAGGACAGTAGGACGGAGGTCATCGCGGAGCCCACGAAAGCGTCACCACCAGAGCCTTTGGCAGGCGAAGACTACTTTTGTCAGGATAGCTTTTACTAGTTGTCTCCCTTCAAAATTGGCTGTTGTGGGATCCCTTCCCGCCTACATTTGGGAAGAGGACCAAGGTCACTATAAATAGGACTTAGCCACCACCATAGAGGGGCATCTTGGATCGGGTCCATTCCACCAAGGCCATCTCACCAGTTCATGGAGCTCAAGAACACCTCACCTCCTGAGGCTATTCATCCATTGTACTAGTTCATCCTCAGCCCCTTGAGGCAATCCACCACCAGACTGGAGTAGAGTATTACACCACAAGGTGACCCGAACCAGTATAAATCCTTGTGTCTCTTGTTCCTTGGGTTCGTCGAGCTAGGCCGTGGAATCGTTGGGTAGGCAGGCTGGGGAGAGAGTGTTCTTCGTGCGCACCCCAGAGTTCAAACCTCTCAAGGGTCTGCGGAACCCCGAATCCGACAAAATGAGCAACCAACTACGCTTGGGAATGCCCCCGAGTGGCATCCCCTCTTTCTTCTAACGACCGTCAGTTTTTTACTCGAAGTTATATTTTTATTCATCACATACTATGTGTTTTTCTTGGAGCGTCTTGTATGATATGAGTCTTTGCTTGTTTTATTTTGTGTTTTAGGTCTTGATCCCTTGTTGGACACACCTATTTGAGAGAGCCAAAATTATGTCATGACTTGTTAGAATTGCTCTCTATGCTTCACTTAAATTTTTTATGAGCTATGGACTTGCTCTAGTGCTTCACTTATATCTTTTTGAGCACAGTGTGCTCTAGTATTTTTTAAGAAATGCTCTCTTTCTTCACTTAGATTAATTTGGGAGTTAGTATAATTTTCAAGAAATCTATGTTGCTTCACTTAAATTATTTTGAGAGAAAGAAAAAAAATTGCTCATGATCTTCACTTATATTTGTTTGAGCTTATGAAAAGCAACACATGAAAATTAGTCCCAAAGTAATAGATATCCAAGGAGATAATAAAAACTTTCATGAAGATCATTGGACAAAATAAACTTTATTCTTAGTAATAGTTTTGAGATATGATGATGTGATATGTGAGTTATGTTGATGAGTAATTATGCTTTAGTAAGAATATTGGTGTTAAGGTTTGTGATTCCCTATGCAAGCACGAAAGTCAATAGTCATGCAATGAAATTATATACTACTTGTGGTGCATTATTCGGTGTTAATTATGCTTAATGCTTGCTTATGACATTATTCATTTCTTGGTTGGTCGCTTCTCAATCTTTTGCTAGCCTTCATTTTGCACTAAGTATGACCTCTACTTGTGCATCCAAAATCCTTTAAACCAGTTTTTGCCACATGAGTCCACTATATCTACCTATATGCGGTATTCTTTTGACATTCTAAGAAAATTTGCATGTGCCATCTCTAATTTTCAAAATAAACTTCTCTTTTGTGTGTTCGTTTCGCTCGCGGAGCGGTGAGGGGTGGCTAATATTTTCCATGCTGGATGTGTTATTCTCACAATGAGTGTTTATTCACTTGTCATTGCACGAGAGTAAGGCAAAGGTTTTAGGGATGCCCACCCCGAAATGAAAAAATGAATTTACTTTATGTTGTCAAATAATAAATTCCTTGGAAAGTGTTGGTATGAAGGCAACCGTGGATACAGCTAGCCATGGAAAGTGAAACTATGGTGGAAAAAGGAATAAACTTTATTTTCTGTTTGGGAACCGCCTATGATATATCTAGCATGGAAAGTGTTGGGAACTCTAAGTCGTTTTTGTTGGTGGGATGGATACACCTCCCAAAATGTTTTTATCTCTAAGTTTTTTGCTTTGAGCTCTGGCACCTCTGCAAATCCCTACTTCCCTCTGTGAAGGGCCTTTCTTTTACTTTATGCAATTTTTATTTTGAATTTGAGTCTCCATCTTCTCTTATAAAAGCACCAACTAGGAGCCAATATGATCGTACTTGAGTATTGGGTGTAGCTAATATGCGAGTGTGTTTCATGAATGGATCAATGGTTGAGCATGATGGGCTAGGGATAACTTATTTTAGCGTTGATATTTTGAAAGACATGGTTGCTTGTTGATATGCTTGAATATCTAAATTATCATGCCAAAACTAGACTATTTCTTTGAATCACATAAAAGTCCAAATGTCCATGCTATAAAGAAAAGAATATGATATGACATGTTATGCAGCATTCCACATCAAAACTTCTGTTTTTATCACGTACCTACTCGAGGACGAGTAGGAGTTAAGCTTGGGGATGCTGATACGTCACCAGAAGACACATAATGGGCCTGGCTGCGCCTGGGGGTGCTCCGAGGAGAGCACAACCCACTAGGGCGCGCCAGGAAGCCCAGGCGCGCCCTGGTGGGTTGTGCCCACCTCGGGTGCCCCCCAGACCGCCTCTTTGCTCTATTAATACCCCAATATTCCCAAAACCCTAGGGGAGTCGACGAAATATTGATCTAGCCGCCGCAGAGTCCATAACCACCAGATCCAATCTAGACACCATCTCGGATGGAGTTCACCACCTCCATTAGTGCCTCTCCGATGATGCGTGAGCAGTTATTTGTAGACCTTCGAGTCCGTAGTTAGTAGCTAGATGGCTTTCTCTCTCTCGCTGAATTCTCAATACAATGGTCTATTGGAGATCCATATGATGTAACTCTTTTTGCGTTGTGTTTTTTGGGATCTGATGAACCTTGAGTTTATGATCAGTTATATCTTTTTATATCCATGAAAGTATTTGAGTTTCTTTGATCTCTTTTATGCATGATCTCTTATAGCCTCGTATTTCTTCTCTGATATTTGGGTTTTGTTTGGCCAACTTGATCTATTTATCTTGCAATGGTAAGAGGTGCTTTGTAGTGGGTTCGATCTTACGGTGCTTGATCCCAGTGACAAAAGGGGAACTGACACGTATGTATTGTTGCGACTAAGGATAAAATGATGGGGTCTATCTCTACGTAGATAGATCTTGTCTACATCATGTCATCATTCTTATTGCATTGCTCCGTTTCTCCATGAACTTAATACACTAGGTGCATGCTGGATAGCGATCGATGTGTGGAGTAATAGTAGTAGATGTAGGCAGGAGTCGGTCTACTAATCTTTTGGACATGATGCCTATATAATGATCATTTCCTGGATATCGTCATGATTATTTGAAGTTCTATCAATTGCCCAACAGTAATTTGTTTACCCACCATTTGCTATTTTTCTCGAGAGAAGATAGTAGTGAAACCTACGGCCCCGGCGTCTCTTTCTCATATATTTCCCTTTGCGATCTACTTTTCCTTTGCATTTATTTTCAGATCTATTAAACCAAAAATACAAAAATAGTTTGTTGCACTTTATTTTATTTGCGATCCATTTATTCAATCTATTACAACTTTCTCCTGTCCATGCAACGTTTCTGGCATCATTACCCGAAAGGGATTGACAACCCCTTTAACACGTAGGGTTGCGAGGTGTTGTTATTTGTGTGCAGGGGCTGCTTATGTTGTGTTGCTTGGTTCTCCTACTGGTTCGATAACCTTGGTTTCTTCATTGAGGGGAATACATACCGCCGCTGTGCTGCATCATCCCTTCCTCTTTGGGGAAATACCAACGTAGTCCTAGCCGACATCATTGGGCCTTTTAAAAGGTCCAAGGATAAAAAGACTCGTCTTTTGGTGGCGGTTGACAAATTTACAAAGTGGGTTGAGGCAGAGCTGGTCAGTAAGTGTGATGCAGCAACGGCGGTTCAATTCATCAAGAAGGTGATTTTCTGTTTTGGCTACCCTCACAGCATTATAACTGATAATGGCACTAATTTGTCTAAAGGTGCTATGAAAGAATTCTGTCAATGAGAGCATATTCGTCTTGATGTGTCATCAGTGGCTCACCCTCAGTCCAATGGCCAAGCTGAAAGAGCCAATCAAGAAATCCTGGGAGGCATAAAAACCCGACTTATGGTCCCGTTGCAGAGGATGCCAGGTTGTTGGGTTGAGGAGTTACCTTCAATGCTTTGGAGTATCAATACCACCCCCAACAGATCTATGGGTTACACACCTTTCTTCATGGTTTACGGAGCAGAGGCGGTTCTCCCAAGTGACATCTGTCACGACTCGCCCCGTGTGGCGGCTTATGTTGAAGCTGATAATGAAAAAGCACGTCAGGATGCTCTTGACCTTCTAGATGAGGAGCGTGACCTTGCGGCGGCTCGTTCGGTGATTTACCAGCAAGATCTGCGTCGTTATCATAGCCGCCGGGTTAGAACCAGGACCTTTCAAGAAGGAGATTTGGTGCTCCGGCTCATCCAAGATCAAACTCACATGCACAAGATATCCCCACCTTGGGAAGGGCCCTTTGTGGTCAGCAAAAATCTGGACAACGGGTCATACTACCTTATCGATGTTCGAGACCACAAGGACTCACGCACGTCGAAGGAGGAGACCCGCCGGCCGTGGAATATTGCTCATCTTCGGCATTATTACACCTGAGCCATCGGCTCTTGTGATGTACATATTTAGACCAATGTATATATTATGATTCAGTTTAATAAAGCTGGCACCCCTAAGAATTCGGGGCCTCTGTCATTTCAATTTCCAACAAAATTGAGTCTTTTTCCCTGATTCACTTGGTCTCATGCGGGCTTCCTGTTCATTGAGCATAGTTGTTCACACCCATGAGATCTGGTTCTCAAGCCGATTTATTGGACATTTGGGGGCTTCCTGTTCAATGAACATAGCTCGCTCACCCATCTTGATCCGGCCTCCGGCCACCTTATTGGACATTTGGGGGCTTCCTGTTCAATGAACATAGCTCGCTCACCCATCTTAATCCAGCCTTCGGCCACCTTATTGGACATTTGGGGGCTTCCTATTCAATGAACATAGCTCACTCACCCATCTTATCCGGCCTCCAGCCACCTTACTGGACATTTGGGGGCTTCCTGTTCAATGAACATAGCTCGCTCACCCATCTTGATCCGGCCTCCGGCCACCTTATTGGTCACATGGGGGCTTCCTGTTCCGCGAGCATAGCTGTTCACACCCATGTGATCCGGTTTTCAAGCCGTACATTGAGTTAAACTTGCCTGTTTGCTTGATGTTGCTCCGCTAGATGACCTACCGTACTCTTGACAGTTACTCTTTAATAAGACCCTGAACTTGTCAAGGTTAAAACGGCGGCCTTTGTCACGTGAGAGCCGGCTTACAGAGAGCTAGGAAAAACTCACCCGTTGTCGCAGTCTCTCTGCTATGTGGCCCGTTTGTACTCTTGCCAGTTACTCTTTTTCAATAAGAACCTGAACTAGTTAAGGTTAAAACAACGGATTTACGTCACGTGAGAGCCGGCTTATGGGATAAAAACAAAAAAATTCAAAAACAGAATAGAGTGGCACTCTTCTGGATTTATATCAAGCTTCTGGCTTGCAGATTTACATATTTATAGCATCAATATGCTACTGGTCTATAGGTATGATATCATATCTGAATAAGTATTTGGTTTTTTTCAAACCGCCCTGGTTATAGACTTTAAGTTGCCAGGACCTATCATGTTGGATGTTATGACCCACCCCGACGAAAACCGCTAGGGCATTTTTTCTTCAATGTGTGCAGATGCATTATGAGATAACATGGTCTACTTTCCATAATCTTTCACGGAAAAAGAATAAGTACCATTAGTTTTCCAGAGAATAAAATGTGCATGATGGCACGACAGGTATGATATCATATCTGAATAAGTATTTGGTTTTTTTCAAACTGCCCTGGTTATAGACTTTAAGTCGCCAGGACCTATCATGTTGGATGTTACGACCTGCCCTGACGAAAACCGCTATGGCATTTTTTCTTCAATGTGTGCAGATGCATTATGAGATAACATGGTCTACTTTCCATAATCTTTCACGGCAAAAGAATAAGTACCATCAGTTTTCCAGAGAATAAAATGTGCATGATGGCATGGCGGATCATTGTTTTACTAACCTATTACATGGCTCCGCGAGCCCAAATGATTAAGTGATTTTAGGCGACATCTGATGATGAAGATTATGAGCAGTCCAGCGGATCAATTTTCCAGGTCTTGGTGTGTTGAGGCTTCTGGATCATCCTGTGCCGGTTCTTCTTTTTCCTCCATTGTCTGGAAGTCAGGTGATGACCAATTGATGCCAGTCAAGGCTCGAAATTTAGCTTTGTCATCGATAAGCTCAGAAGGATCGATTTCAAGGGCGAAAGTATGCTTACCGATTGGAGGGATGAGATCCGCAATTTTGTAAGTCGGCGTTGGCATTTTCTGATTTTCCACCGTATAAGCCGCCTGTTATTTTGACAGGTCTGTTTCTTCGGTAATAAGGCTCGCCAATAGACATATCTCTTTCACACAGGCAGCAAAATCCTTCTTATCGAAGGGAGACTCGTCCTCTTTAAAACTGGGGCAGCCAGTAGCTAGCTCGGCCAGGTCTAATTCTGCCTGCCATGCCTTAGCCCGGCTTAAAGCCGTAATGACACCAGCTCTCGCAGCCAACCACTTGATTTCCTCAATTCTTATGGGTAGGACAGAAAGTTTGCCTAAAACATCACTAAGACGGGATGGTGCTTGATTGGTTGGTGAGATGGTGGCTATTGTGCGCTGAACACCAGTATATAATTGTTCCACCAGCGTATAAACCGCCTTGAGCTTTATCAGCATCTCGTGACCAAGATTGCTGCTCCTGGGGCCTGTGTAATGTAATGTGGTTAAGTCACTAGGCGTTTTACAAAGTGAGTGTGGAAATTCATTACAATATTGAAGTCTTACTTACCAAAAATGGCAGAGCTCATCTGTGTGATATGACGCTTTAAGCCGGTAAGTTCTATGGTGACCTCTTGCAAAGAAGCTTGAGCTTTTTCGGCTCTCTGTATTAGGGCAGTTTTCTCTCAGCCCAGACGGTTTTCTCAGTGTTAAACCCGGTTTCAGTTTCTCTGCTTCATCCAAGCTAAATTTGAACTTGGAGTCAGCCTTCTGGGTCTCAACTTCTTGCAGTTCAAGTCAGTTTTTTGCATCAGCCAATTGAGTTTGAAATTGAGTTGAGGCTTCCTATAAGTAAAAGGTTAAATAATTATCAACAGTTATGTCAGTATAAAATCATAAAAAAGTCCCAAGCCCTTTGCAAGCAATAGCACTTGGCACTTGGGGGCTAATGGGTGCAGAAAGTTTCTTTTATGAAGCAGTGATAGACAAATCCAGTTCATCTTTTTCAAAGATAACCCAGCCTATGAGGGCAATATGGTGAGATTTTATTCATAGTGACGGTGATAGGTCCCAGCTTAACTTGATAAGTTTAAGCTGGCCCTTGGGGGCTACTGGTTTTGACTTTGATACATATCTAAGGCTATCTAAAAGTCTACAGTATATTCAATTCTATCATATTCAGTAGACTTGGGGGCTGAAGGAATATATCTTACAGACAAAGTAGAAGTTTGGTACCTCATATTTCTAATGCATATGTTTGACCATGTCAATCTCTAGATCACGGCTGGTGTGCACCTGGCTAAGGTAGCCGGAGAATACTTCATTAATGCTCAGATGAGAGTAATTGGCCATGTCAAATTTGACTTTGCGCTTCTCGATCAATTCTTCCTTCACGGAATGTCTTGCCAAGACTGTAGGATTTCCCGGCTCACGGAAGCCAGTGCCGGTGATCAAGACATCTTCAGTGCTTTGGCTAGAAGGCTTAATTGGGCTTGGCGGGTTAGCACCTAAAGGATCAATGTTCATATAAACAGTGGAGGCGCCAGGATTCTCTGGTGGCGGGTCATCAGCACTTGCCTCTGGGTGTTGCATAGAAGCCTCAGATACCGGTGCTTCTTTCTCCAGCTCATGAATTTTTGGGTCTTCAACCGGTTTATTAATTTTTGCATTCTTGCTAGGCTTTTCCATCCCACTGCGGAAAAGATACAAGATCAGTATAGGTGCGGGTATGTGAGATAACAAAGAAAAAATCATTACCCAGGGGCAGTCTTGAAAGCCGGCAGCTGGGTTTGAGATGAATCGCTAGAGGAAGAATGAGAAGTCCCCTAATAATTGGAGTTGGAAAGATTAAGTGGTTGGCGAATAAGACCCGCCTTTGGATAGAAAGAGTTTGAATTTTGAGGCACCTCGTTCCGGTGCTTGCGTGGGGCTGGTGTGTTGGGTAACCTGGTGGATAGCTCTCCGCCTCCACTAGTCCGAGTTCTGTGCCAGTTCTCATGCTATTGTTGCTTCAAAATAAAGTTGGGATCCAAGTAAGCTAAGGGGTGAGAAAACTTCACTTTCCGGGTTACTTGTCAAATTTCTGCCTTGGCAAAGGCTCTGAGTCGGAGAAAATAATGGTTACCTCTTCATCACCCGCCTGGCTGGTTTCCGCGTCATCCTGAAAGCAATCAGTGTTAATAAGATAATTGAAAAAAGAGCCAAGGGAATCAAGGTCTACCTCCGACTCGTCATCTTCATCCAAGTTTAAAAGTTCTGAGGTGGTTAATTTCTTCTTATTCTTCTTAAGGGCTTTAGTCTTAGCCCTGGCTTTCTTGGCCGCGTTCTTGTCATACTTCTTGTTCCAAAAGGCGGAGGTAGCCTGTGTAAGACATATGAAGGTAAGAGATACACAGATCATATAAACAGCAAGGCAAAATAAGAGGATTGAGGAGCTTACCTCAGGTGGCGGGTTAAGTTTGCGGAAGGGGTTCAGCCCCACTTTGCTGCAGCTTTCCAAGCATTCCCCCAGAAGGGTTTTCATCATGTCATTGATCGCATTATCAGTCAAACGTGCTTGACAGTGGTGCAGTGGATCTTTGACATCACCAGTATATGTGCACATTAAACTGGACCGGCGGCTCAAAGGTATAATCCTCCAGGCCACCCAGCAATGGACCAGGTCAACACCAGTCAGTCCATTGGCCAGCAACCCTCTGACCTTTGAGAAGGTAGGCATATATTGGGTTCGTTCAGCAGTGGTAAGCCAGTCTGGAAGAGGGTGCTTTGGGTCGAGCCGGTGGTTACAATAACCTGGTAAGGGATTTTCTTCAGCGGGAGATGTGTCTTGGCAATAGAACCAAGTTTGGTTCCAATTCTTAGGATGACTTGGAAGTGTAGTAGAAGGAAAAAACGATGTCTCTTCGCCGCTAAATTGAGACTCCCCAAGCTCCAAGCTGGGCCCATCAGTGAACTCATTTTGGCGGTTCAAATAAAAATATTCTCTGAAGAGTTTTACATTGGGTTCTTCTTGAAGATACACTTCACAGAAGACTTGGAAATTGCAGATATTTGAAACGAAATTGGGTCTGATGTCTTGAGGATGAAGTTGAAAGAAATGCAGAACGTCACAGAAGAATTTTGACCCGGGCGGTGAGAAGCCCCGTTCATGTGATCAGTAAAAACAATAACCTCATTGTCATGCGGCTGAGGTTTGACTTCATATGGTTTTGGAACATGCCAGTGAATGACATTTTTCGCTGGTAAGAAGCCGATTTTGACATATTCCTAAAGCATTTCTTCTGTGACGATAGATGGGACCCAGTCACATGAAGTAATTGTCTTAGTCATGATTGGGGTGCACGGCCTAAACAAGATGATTTAAGACGTGATTAAACCGGTAAGGTATAGCTGAATTATATCAACATTGAGTTGGTGATATAAGGAAACAAAGCGGTGTGGAGTTAAACCAGTAGGCACCTGGGTTACAAATTATTGTTTAAACTGCCGTGAAGGGCTAATGGCTATGGATCTACAGCAGTTCAGAAAATGAAGTAAATTCTAAACCGGAGGTGACGGATTTTGCTTTTGGCATTGAGAACTAGAGGAGAAAATATTGCCAGGTTATATAAGTTATGAAGCGCATGATGGCAGCTCAATGGGGCCAAATGTTATATGGCGAGTCACGGTTTATGGTATAAGCCGCCATGACAATTATGATACTTCTGATCTATTAGTAAATATTTGGCTAAGTGCTGGAAAAACAAGATTATGCAGATTGATTCTATAATTTGGATCTGCTGCAGTTTGGGAAAGAAAAATAAATTCTAAACCTAAAGGTTGTTACAGCGGAGGGACTTTTTTGCTTGAGGATTCTCTGTGTAAGAAAGACGATTCCTATGATTAAGAGGGGGTGTCAAACAACTTCCGCGTGCCCTCAACATTATTTTCAGATTAAAATGAGCGAGGTACAGAGGAATGATGAAGAACAGAGAAGAACACCGATGAACTAAACGAACCCTAGTGCAGATCTAAGGCCTGCGAAAATGAGCACTTGCGGATGCTGATGGATAGCGATGGTGCACCAGCATTCTCTAGTCCAGTTAGGTTGACGCAGCGGCCTGAGTTGGTGCAGCGGATAGAGGTCGGCAGCGACGGAGCTCGGGTCTGCAGAGGAGTCATGAGAGGAAGACAAAGATGAGGAGGCAAGGGGGGGGAATGAAAAGAACCCACGTCCCTATTTATAAGAGGATGGATACAAGGCATGTGTGGGAATCGCGGAGGCCGAAATCATCATGTGGCTATGTGGACGCCTCGATTTTCGGGATGTTCATTAAAAGATAAGGATCTGTTAGGATGTTCTGGGCCTCGTGCGAAATTGATGCAAAACGACGTCATGGCGGGTTAATATGATTTTTGTGAGCTGACGTCATGGCGGGTTACAGCAAGTTCATAAAATGGACGATGCAAGATTTTGGCAAGTCAAGCATTGAAGATTGATATGAACAAGTTCAAATAAACCTGGGGCCTAATGTTGGGGATATAACTATTAGGTATAACCCGCCCGGGAGGGGCCGGGTCTTACCACTGGCAAGTTAACAAGTGAACATGGCGGGTCATGAAAGAAGCCTGTTGAGGGCCCAAGGCCCAGAGGCGGCTTGAGGCCCGAGAGGATGAACCACCATATGTGTAACTTTTATTGTAAGGCAAGCTTAGTTAGTCTTCGAGTCGGACACGTTGTGTATGAGCCGGCCGGGACTCTGTAAGCCGCTGGGCATCAACCTGTGTATATAAAGGGGTGACCCGGCGGCGGGTTGACTCAAGAAACAACAAGTCGAGAACTAGGTCAAGCATATCCGCTCCCTGGTAATTGAAACCCAAGAAATACAACCCCAAACTAGAGTAAGCCTTTACCTCCACCGTGAGGGGCCGAACCAGTATAAACTCTCTATGTCCTTTGTCCTGATTAACCCCTTTAAGCTAACCTAGTTGCAATGGCTCCACACCTAAGTCCTTTCGCCAAGGCATCTGCCCTATTAAGTCCACAGCAACTCTAACCGATATCCTAAAAATAGTGGAGTATATGGTGGAGTAAACCCTGGGCGAAGTATCTTTACTCCACTAAGATTTGACCGGACCTAGCTGATCCCCTATATATAATGGAGTAAAAATAAATTTACATAATTCAACCTAGTTTCAACGTAGTTTTAACCGAAATTTGCATAAATTTAAACATAAGTTCAACCTAGTTTCAACATAGCTTCAACCTAGTCTTGACAACTGAATTTAAATATAAATTTAAACTGAAATCTCAACTAAACTAATCTTCGTATGAGGACAAGCCAATCTTGTCATGGTAAAGGTCGAGCAAATCTTGCCTTGACATGCCACTACCCATTGGGTCCGGGCCAGCGTCATCATCGTTGGAGTCGTGGAAGATGCGCCGCCACTCCTCGGCGTTAAACTCATCCTCTGTGCGGCCATCACCGGCGCTGCCTTGCTCCTCGTTGTCAGAGATGATGATGACATCGCGGTTGACCGCCCGCTCCTGGAAGATGGCCCGCATATTCCATGCTACGCGTGCATGTTCTGATCAATGACTCATGTGTTAATTAAGGCTAGTGTTTGCCCCCTTGTGGTCATTAATTGATTATTCTTTATTGTGCATGATGTTTCTGAGCTAGTTAAGTTCCCCTATAGTATTAGTTAGGATGAGTTTAATAGGTTGTGTATACCTCAGCCAGGCCCGCGCAGAAAGAAAATGCCCTGTTTGGTTACCCTCATTCACTATTGGGCCTGCATAGCACGAACATTAAAGCACCTCTTGGCATGCATTCAGAGGAACGCTCAAATTGGCTAATTTTGTGGATCCAGGCCCGCACAGTGCAGCCCTTGGCAGGTGGGCGTGGGTGGTTGCACACGTGGATGCAGTCCTGAGAAGTTGCGTTGTTTCCAAATGTGTTGTCATAAATTACCCACACCTCCCTTCCTCACTGCTCTCTCCCTCTTCCCACTCATACTAGCGGTGGTGACAGGAGGACGATCCAAGACGGTGGCTACCACGGAAGCGACTGCAGACCTCCACTATAGCGCATTGGCCATGGTGGTAAGTCCTCGTCGTCTTTGTAGATCTGCTTTCGTCTCGAGCTAGATTAGATTTGACCATGCGATTGGAGAGTTAGGGAGGGGATTGAACACATGGGGGTGGTGGATTGACATCCATCGATTCTGCACCGACGGCTTCTAGGGTTCATAGATTCTTTTTCGATTACATCGGGGGTGGGGATTGGGGTACAAACTTTCTTGTCAAGCCGTGGCGACCCTCGACTCGCGTCGAGCGGCGGGGGGCGTAGCCATCTTCTTTTCTTCCTCGTCCTCATCGTCTTCGTCAAGAACGATGGGTCTTGCACGGCCGCCTACTGCCAGCACCCTGGCCACCATCTGCACCTCGTCGTTGTCCTCCCAAACGTCCTACTCCAGTACGCTGTTGCACGCTTGTCTTCAGGTGCCTTGTACTTCATGTACTCGGCCCATCTTGCCCGTTGTCTAGTGTCGCCGGAGTCTGCCTGATTCATGGCCCAGCGCAGGATGTCCACTGACATCGCGCCCTTGGCTGGGTCTGGAATCAGTGTTTTCAGCTCGTCGGCATAGCCTTCTTCATCATAGCGCCAGCCTCCTTGTGCATGTCATCGATGTTGCTGAAGTTCGAGCACACTTCCATGGTGTGCTCGAACTTCTTGCGGTCACCGAGCGAGCACCCAAGGAAGAAGTCCATCTGATGCAGAGCATCCTTCCATCATCCCCATGGACTCTACACCAACACGTCAAGTGCCACGTGTACCTATGACAAGAGCTTGAGCACGCGGCATTGAAACCGAGGTGAACTCACTCCTTCACGAGATCAATATGGACATGAGCGAAACTTGGTTGCTACCTCACCAAAATATGTTATGTGTCATTAGGCATGAAGACAAATGCCACCAAGCAGCTAAGGAGCACCCCAAAGGAGGAGGAGAAGCACACCAAGGCCCCGAGGAAGGATAAGGAGTCCAAGAAGACAAAGGCAGCATGACCCAGGCAACCTCGTGCGCACGGGCCCCTTCAGCCTCGTGCCCACAGGCCTCCCAGGAGCCTTCTAGACTAGAGACGCGCACCCCCGTGCGCATGGGCCTGGGACCTGTAGCACTCCATGTGCACAGACATGTACCATGCACATGGGACCCTCGTGCGCATGGGCCGAACTTACCCCGTGCGCACGAGCCTCCTAGGTTTCGGCCGAGGGCGCCCTTTCTTGCCTCTCAAGTCGTTCCTCTCCACCTCTACCTATATAATTCGTACCAAGGCTACTTGTTAGGGTTAGCAAAGTATATGAGAGATATTTAGAGAGCTTTGCTCATTCTACCCCTCGTCTTAGAGATCAAGACCTCTTTGGAGAGGATCCCAAGTGGATTTCAAGACCTCCTCTTAGGAGAAGACTATCATCAAGACCTCACCTCCTTAGGAGTGGGAAGAACTTTACCTAGTGCTTGTTTCCTTGGATTGTGCTTATATTATTGTGGATCTATGTGTTTGCATTCTAGTGGATGTGTAATTGGGTTTTGTTGGAGTGAATTCCTCTTTGTGTTCTTGGTGTTCATCCCTTTTCCCCCTCCAAGGGTGAAAAGATCCCTCTTAGGATTTTACCCTACAACATCTTGGTATCATGAGCAAGGTTGATTCACATCTTGGAGTCCCTAGCCCCCATATTCTAGCTTGATTTTGTTGTTTTTTGTCCTAATTCCAAAATCCCCACAAAAAATAGCCCCAAAAAATTTCTTGAAACTTGTTAGATCTTGTGAGATTTCATTGATTTGATCCACGAATTTGGTGTTTGGCAAGTGGATCTACCCTTTACCGCCATTCCCCACCCACCCTACCATCGATTTTGGCCAAAAACTTGAAAATCTTCATGGATCTGAAGGTGTTCTTGCGCTCCAAGAACACCCCGTGCGCACGGGTTATCGGGACCCCGTGCTCACTTACCCCATTCGCACGGGCCCCATAGAACTGTTTGGCCACTTCCTGTTTTGCTTCCTTTTGCCATTCCACCACCACCATTTGTCTTCTACAATATTACTCGTTGGTGTTTGAGCTTTTGGGTTGCGGTTGCACGTGTCCTAAGGTGTTTCAACTACTTAGGCATGACTTCTCTTCATCATTACCGCCACTCGTCATCGGCTCGGACTCCACTTCGACTTTGACAGCTCCATCTTCATACCAACCATAAGCAAGGGCGGTAACCTCGACGACACCTTAGTATTACCCTTGCCATTACCTTGATAGCCTCGAGCCTCTTTTACGTAACTTACCTATTGAGACTAGCAAGTTGAGAATTGTCGGGCTATGCTTTTAGTGCACCTTGGTGTTACGTCTCTCCCGTGCATATCCTGCTTGTTATCTCCCATTCCGGCTCGCATATCAAGCATAGTGGCATAGTCAAAAAAAGAGAAAAAGCTTTTAACCAAAAGAAGAGTAGCAAAGAGCTTGTAAGAAATAGCATCGAGCCATTTTTCATAGTTCCATCATCTTGGTTAATACATGCAAGCATACTTGGGATAGTAGATGACCCGTTTCTCTCTTAGGTTGGTGCATTAGCATATCTAGCCCATTGGAGCAATCGAGGTAGCTTCTCTCTAGTATCCATAAACAAGAGAATTTCCCGTGGTTCCACCTCTTAGAGCTCATTCATTGGTTGTGCGGATCCCATCTATCGTCCGTGTGTGTGTTCATAGTGATATCCTTGGGGTTGATCTATTTGTCTTACTTGCGATTTGTGCATCTTTTCAACTTTTTCAACATCTTGACTAACATTTGCTTGAATTATTTGTGCCACTTCCTAACTGAGATCCTCCATAAGCCTTTTACTTGTAGGTGTGATAAAACATAACCCGGAATTCTACTATTATAGCATCACGCGGAATCGTACTCAATACATCCACAATCTTCAGAAAAGGTAACTTTGGTATTGTTCTCTCACTTCCTACTCACCACCTCTTGGTCATGATGGATAGGCCTACTACTTAGGTGAACCCGCTCTTCGAGGATCAAGATGACGAACGCGACTTCGTCACCAAGAATCACTTCTTCATCGCACAACGAGCTCTACATCACAAAAGTGAAGCCTTGGGCGATCACATCGAGCAACTCGCGTTGGTTTATTCAAAGCACCCAGTACTTTCAATGTGTGTCATGCATTATGTGCTTCGCCCATACATTGGTGTGTTTCTTGTGGCCTTGTTTGATGATATACTTGTGTTTAGCAAATCCCTCAAAGATCATGTAACTCATCTTAGGGCTATTTTGCAAACTCTTAGAAAAGATCGACTTTATGCCAATATGGAAAAATGCACTTTTTGTGTTGACAATATTATTTTCTTGGGCTTTGTTGTGTCTGTCCATGTCAAAACCGGCGGATCTCGGGTAGGGGGTCCCGAACTGTGCGTCTAAGGTCGATGGTAACAGGAGACAGGGGACATGATGTTTACCCAGGTTCGGACCCTCTCTATGGAGGTAATACCCTACTTCCTGCTTAATTGATCTCGATGAATATGAGTATTACAAGAGTTGATCTACCACGAGATCGTAATGGCTAGACCCTAGAAGTCTAGCCTGTATGACTATGGTAATGAGTATCTGTGTCCTTTCCGGACTAAGTCCTCCGGTTTATATAGACACCGGGAGGATTTAGGGTTACACAAGGTCGGTTACAAGGGAAAAGAATCTACATATCCGGTCGCCAAGCTTGCCTTCCACGCCAAGGAGAGTCCCATCCGGACACGGGTACAGTCTTTGGTCTTCGTATCTTCATAGCCCATCAGTTCGGCCCATGGCTAACAGTTTGACGCCGAGGACCCTTAGTCCAGACTCCTCAAGAGTCTCTGCTTGGTGTATTAAGGTAGGGGTACCTCAAGACTTAACTTGTGCACGGCAGCCGCAGCTTCCCGCGGCCGGATCCACTATGCGCTTGCCGAGACCATCCCCGATCCATATCAAGCCATTCAAGAACAAAGTGTACAAGATAGAAGATCAAGGCCCCGCAAGAGGAGCTTGCCGAAGGCCGCTCTGTGCTCAAGATTACATCACTATGAAGTCCTGGCGAGAGGAGCTCGCCGGGAGACTAGAAGATCACATCACAAAGACACGCCTCGGCGCTTATACGCGTCGGCGAGGGCCCGGGAGCGACAAGACTACAAGCCCGACAAGCTCCCGGCCCGCAAGATCAAGACCCGGCAAGGTACTTGCCGGGCGAAGCTACGCTGCGTGCCGCCTCCAGCTCATCTGCCCACGCCGCCTTCACCCTCTCCAGAGACGCTGGCGGATGGTCAGTCAAATGAGGGGTGCGGTGGCACTCCACGGCGGTGGATCCATCGCCGTGGCAAACGGAGACGCAAGGGCGGAGTTTTGGGGCGACGGCGACGGGCATTAAATGCTCTTGTCCCCTCTGTCAAAAGTAGGTAGAATCCACTGCTCAAGCTAATCAGAGTCTGCTTGTTCCCCAAGACTGCTCCAACTACCACCTCTTTTACATTTTTACCCTCTACCCCACGCTGACACTGCCGGTGACCCTTGCCCTATAAAAGGAGGCCCATGCACAACGAGAGGAGGTTCAACCCTTAACAACTCGGCGCTGGGATTCTACTGGTTCCATGCACCACACCACCATTCGCCGCTTTCTTGAGCAAGATCAAATACAACTAAAAGCAGCAGAGGGTTTCTGCGACCATCGCGTCTGCTGGGTAAAATCCGCCCAGCGCATCACCTCGATCCGCTCTCAGGCCTCCTCCGCCTCGCACCAAACACACGGCGGCTCTCGCCCCATAGGTGTCCGCGTCGGGCGTGCCACCAGCGCCGCCGCCGCCCGACATCTTTGGCACGCCCGGTAGGGGCGCCGAGGTTGTGCGGACCTGATCGGCGTTCAGCGCGCGCGCTCTTCATCAACCTCTCCAGCCATCGACAGCTTCATCGACAATCGCGTCATGGCCTCAAGACGAGGGCCTCAAGGGTTGCTGAACTGCTCTGCGTCTCACCCGCCGCCACCGGAGCCGGCGGTGGGCGGAGGAGACGCCAGCGAAGGGTGGACATCGGCGAGGGCACTCGCGCGCCACCAGATCGAGGGATGGACGGATGACCGCGCCTCGGTCTCCGCAGATCCGCGTCCATCCCAAAGACACAGCGACCAGCGGCGCCATACCACGAGAGGTGGTATCCGCTGCTTGGGCAAGAATAGGCCGGAGGCTCGCGGATGCTCCGGACTGCTGTCCGGCATGAGCAAAGCGAAGTGCCGAGCAGGCCTTGCTCCTCCTATCGCTACTAGGAGTCCGAGCATGTCTCGTTCCTCGCGCCGCCGCTCCGCTCCCCTCCATTCCGCAAGAGCATCTCCTGAGCGCTTACGCCGTCGCCGAGGACGCGCCATCGAGCTCTAAGTCCGCGAGGACGGCTCGCGCTCACTCCGACAAGCGCAGCTCCTCGACGCTTATAAGCCCGGCGAGACAGCTCGTGCTCGTTCCGATTTAACGCACCTCCCGAGTGCTGCTCGCTGCCAAGGACGCGCCATTGAGCTCCACCAGCAAGTGCAAAGAAACAAGAAAAAGAAAAGCTAAGTCGCTCAAGCCTTCGTGCAGAGCACTCCTTAATTCCATGCTTTTATTCGTTATATCCCTCTCGCGTTAAATCGCTTGTGCTCAAAACACATGGCGCCGAGGAGCTCGCCTGTGAATAGCCGCACTTTATCTTGCTTGAGCACACTCAACGAAGTTAAAAGTGAGCGCGACCAGCTTCGCGCCCTTGTTTCGCTTTCGAGTCTGCTCAAGAAGTTAATTGCGCCGCGACCGACACGGCAAGGTTGCTTGCGGAGCGACACCAGCCAGCCGGGCTGCTGATGTTCCGTACTCAAGAAGCGTGTTAAGCACCGCAAGTTACCTAGAAGCGAGGGGTAAAAGTGCACAAAGGATGTAAAGTAGAGGGTGTAACGTGGCAAGCCCTGCCGTGAGATGTCCTTCAGATGAGAGGCTTGTGCGCGAGAGGAGCCAAGTCGTGGTCCAGCTTATGCTTTGTTTTGTTTCCGAGTCCGCTCAACAAACACAAGTGTGCTGCTGCACCTTATCTTGCTTCCGAGCCTCGCTTTCGACAAGTTAAGCCGTGAATCGCCCGGGCGAGGTTGTTTGCGGAAGCAACACCGCCGGCGGGCTGTCCGCGCTTCGGCAAGCGTGTTCGCCCGGCAAGCTCCCCGCGCGAGAGTACAAACATACGAGGGGCAAAGCGCGGCATCATATTGCAGAGTCGCATAGTCAAAATTTATATACATATACATGAGGATGTTGCGGATCTACCTCAGCTGTTTTCATGACTGGAATTGCAGCAACAAGGAGGAACCAAAAGATCACGCCAGCACCTGGGGCCCGGCAAGCCAGGGTCGCCGGGGGCTGCGAGTGCCAAGGTTCTTCCCCGGCAAGCCAGCCTCGCTGGGGGCTGCGAGCGCCGAGATTCATCTCCGGCGAGCTAGAGTTGCTGAGGGCTGCGATATCAGATGAGTTTTTCATCCCTCGTCATGCATCCTTTTATGGACCGAGGGATGCGGGGCTGCGTTTTTGAACGAGCGTGTCTTGTAAAAACCCGTACGTGGAGGAGCCGAGTCGTGGCCCAGTTGCGTACTTGGTTTGTTTCCGAGTCCGCTCAACAAACACAAGTGTGCCGCTGCACCCTTATCTTGCTTTCGAGCCTGCTTTCGACAAGTTAAGCGTGCCGCGAATGGTCCGCAAGGTTGCTTGCGGAAGCGACACCGACAATGGGCTGTCCCGCGATCGACAAGCGTGTTACGCCCGCAAGCTCCCGATAGCGTAAGAACACACAAGGCACGCAGTCAAGTAAAAGACTCAGTCCGGCAAGCTTTCCCCTCTTTTCATTAAAAACATCCAATTTAGTACAAGTCCATAGAGGATGAAAAACATGATAGAGAGGATTACAAGTTCTTAAATACAGCTGAGGCCCGAGGGCTTACAAATTAAAAAGATAAGGTGCCCGTGATCCCTCTCCTGTTTCTCTGTTCAGGAGTTCAGGAGGTAGGTCAAGGAGCCCCCGGCAAGGTAAGCCTGCCGGGGAAGGAGGCCCCGGCAAGAGGAACTTGTCGGAGAAGGGCGAAAGGAGCGCCTAGGAGAGCGTGGCGGTGACGCCGCCGTGCCCCAGGAGCTGCGCAAGGTGACGGCCATGGGGAACGCATGCCCGGAGAGCCGCGGGCGCCAGAAGACACCAAGAGAACACCCGGGGCCGCCAGAGCTTGGCGGAGACAGGCGCCGGAGGCGAGCTTGAAGACGGGGTGGTGGGACGCCGGCACGAGGGCACCTCGCCCTCGTACTCGATTTAACGGCCTTGCCGTCACTCCCCTCTTCCTCTTCCGCAGCCTCCCACGCCAGGCCGCCAAGAAGACGGCCCCGGAGTTGAAGGCGGCGACCAGGAGATGGGGTTGCGGTGGCGCGCGAGGCAGCGGTGTCCGACGCCTAGTCGGGCCCGCCATCCCTCGCCGCCGCTGCCGCTCTCCTCCTCGTCACTCTCGCCGAGGAGGGGCCTTCACATCCGAGGAGCTGTCCACACAGCAGCGCACCCGGGTTCCATAGTCCCGAAGACCTTGGCGGCGAGAGGTCACCATCCATTAACTTGAAATGGAGGGTGAACCCGCCATCGAGCTATGGATCCGGGCGAATGTCTTCCACCCTCGGTCGAAGAACATCACGCCGGGGGCTGGGGACACGACACTCACTCGAGTGCCGCTGATCCCGCAGCCCCTCATGCGTAGCTCCATCACGTCGGGTGGATCCGGTCCCATCGCGTCCGCAAACGGGACCGGCAGCCGGAGGCGGCGACGAGGCGCCCGACGAAGCTTGATGAAGAACTCCCGTGGGTCATCTCCAAGATGGACCGCACCGTGGTCGAGACGCCGGGGGACGGGAGGCGACGCCACGACCGCCTCTCCCGACCGCCTCGGCCACGCCCTCGCCTGCCCACGCCACCCCTCCCTCTCCCTCTCGGAGCCGGCTCCGCCGGCCACGGAGCAGGATGGGGAGTGGTGCGCTGCCTAGAAGCGACCCGCGCCGCCACCGTCGAAGAGCCGGGATTCCCTCCTTCCATGGCGGCAAGAAGAATTGAAGATGAAGACGAAGGGAGAAGAGGACGAGTGTGGCCATTGTGCTCCCCTTCCGCCCCTTTTAAAGGGGCGAGGTGGGGACTCAACCGCCCCGCTCGACCAATCAGGAAGCGAGGAGGCCAGAGGAGCGGGGCCGACTCGCCTTCTCCTCCCGTGACGGCTCGGTCTCCCACCTTCGCCGCCCACAACCCCCGTGCATGAGGGCCGCGTGGCGAAAAAGTGGAGCCGGAGCGACGGGTGAAGCGACCCCGCTCTGCGCCACGATCACGGGGTGGATGCCTTAAAGGCTGCATGCGCCGCCCATGTCTCCCACGACGCCGCAATCGACGCGTGCCGTTTCGGGGGAAGCGGCGGATGCAGAAGCAGATTCGACGCGCCATCGGCTTCGCGTGCCCGTGCACTGTTTTGGGCCTGGCCCAACAGCGCTCAGACTGTATGGCCCAGTTCCCGGGCTCCTCGGTGTACTAAGGTAGGGGTACCTTAGTACCCCAACTTGTGCACGGGCAGCTGCAGCTTCCCGCGGCTGGATCCACCATGCGCTTGCCGGAGACCATCCCTGATCCATATCAAGCCATTCAAGAACAAAGTGTACAAGATAGAAGATCAAGGCCCCAGCAAGAGGAGCTTGCCGGGAAGGCCGTTCCAGGCTCAAGATTACATCACTCATGCAAGTCCCTGGCGAGAGGAGCTCGCCGGGGAGACTAGAAGATCACATCACAAAAGACACGCCTCGGCGCTATACGCGTCCCGGCGAGGGCCCGGGGAGCGACAAGACTACAAGCCCGACAAGCTCCCGGGCCCGGCAAGATCAAGACCCCGGCAAGGTACTTGCCGGGCGAGCTACGCTGCGTGCCCGCACTCCAGCTCATCTGCCCACGCGTCGCCTTCAGCCCTCTCCAGAGACGCGTGGCGGATGGCTGTGCAGCTGAGGGGGTGCGGTGGCACTCCACGGCGGTGGATCCATCGCCGTGGCAAACGGAGACGCAAGGGCGGGAGCTTTTGGGGCGACGGCGACGGGCATTAAATGCTCTTGTCCCCCTCTGTCAAAAGTAGGTAGAATCCACTGTTCAAGCCTCAGAGCTGCTTTGTTCCCAGACTGCTCCAACTACCACCTCTTTACATTTTACCCCTCTACCCTCGCTGACACTGCCGGTGACCCTTGCCCTATAAAAGGAGGCCCATGCACAACGAGAGGAGGTTCAACCCTTGGCAACTCGAGCGCTGGGATTGGCCGGTTCCATGCACCACACCACCATTCGCCGCTTTCTTGAGCAAGATCAAATACAACTAAAAGCAGCAGAGGGGTTTCTGCGACCATCGCGTCCGAAGCTGGGTAAAATCCGCCCAGCGCGATCGCCTCGATCTGCTCTCTGGCCTCCTCCGCCCTCGTACCGAACACACGAAGGGGCTCCCCGGCCCCATAGGTGTCCCGCGTCGGGCGTGCCACCCAGCGCCGCCCGCGCGCCCCGACAAGCCCCTGAACCAGGCTTCAATGACGAGGTGTTCGGCGCGCAGATTGTCTTCGGTATTGCAAGGCGGGTTCCCCCTCCGACAGCTTCCAAGTAATGTATTCGGCTTTTAATTTAATGTCGCACCCCTCGGCTTCTGTGTATCTTTGACTTCATCTTCCACGTGTCGGGCGAATGCGGTCGGTCAGGGTATTTTTTGCAAATAACACTCTGGCCATGCCAGAAAGAGCGTCTATTTAAAGAGATTGGATCTCATATCCATTCGGCATCACACGGGGAAAATCCTCAGAGACTGCCAGGAAAGACCATTCCAACATGGCTAACATTCCCAGCTCCTTTCCCGTTCTAACCTAGAGAGGGGCGAGTGGGAGAGGTGCTCTATGTCCCATAGCCAATTGGAGAAGTTGCAAATGCACGGATTTCTACCTCCTACAGATATGGTCCTTGTTCGAGCGGGATTAGCCTCCCTCAACGGCAAAACCCAGGCGGAGGATTTCCCCAATCCGTCTATGGGAGAATGAGTGTGCCTCGTCCCCTATTTGCTGAGGGGCGTGGGATTTCCCATTCACCCATTCCTCCGAGGGCTTCTGCAGTATTATGGCCTCCAGCTGCACAATTTTACCCCGGCCTCCATTCTGCACATCGCGGGTTATGTTGCTTTATGCAAACTATTTCTGGGTATTGAGGCCCATTTTGAACCGTGGAGAAAGTTGTTCTACCTTGTCCCGCGTAACCATGAAGGATCAATATTTGAAGTGGGGGGAGCCGAAATATGGCACATTGGCGAGACCGGATATCTATCCGACACGTCGAAGAAGGCGTTTGAAGAGTGGACCTCTGAGTGGTTCTACATTGATAGCGTCATACTTCCAGACCCAGTCCGGAGATGCCTCCCCGAGTTTGCGAGTGTTCCTCTAAAGAAGCACCACAGCTGGCGCCCTTGGAGCCTCGAGGAGGAAGATAGTGCGGAAGTTCATCAACTCCTGAGCAAGATCAGGACGCTTGCCCAGTCCGGGTATACGATAGTCAAAGTGATGGCGACCTCCATAGTACGGGGAGTTCAGCCACTCCAATACAGAGGACTTCCCATGTGGAATTACAATGGGGAAGATGACACCTCCCGCTGCGGCAGGAAAGGTCCGGGCGCCCCTGCCGCCCTAGCCAAAATATTGGCCGAACTGTTTAAAGGCGAGGAAGAGGAGTTCCTGCGCATCACGCGCAGAGAGGGATATTCCATGTACAATCCTCCCAGCTGGGTGAGTCCCCAACTTTTTTGCTCCACTCATTCCTCTCCCTGAGCTTTATTAACCTGTCCATTTATAACAGCACTGGCGAAAGACTTCCGAGGGGCTTTACAGCCTCGCCCCGCAGCCCGAGGGCCACAATCAGGACCTTGATCCTGGATTTGAAGAGGATCCGAATATATTCATGGTGCTCGAGAATGGTGTGTTTTACCAGGCGAGCTACGACGGCACCGAAGTGGCCATCATCGTCGATTACCCTGGTCTTCTCCCCGCTTCACACATAAGTAGTCAGGAGGCATCTTCCCCGAAAGGATTCCCCCAATCTGCCTCACCCACCGCACTGTCTCATGCTTCAAAGGGGAGGCGTTTGATGCCTTCAGCTCGGCTGATGCATACATCTGAGCTGCTCGAGATGGGCTTGGCAAAGCCACAAAGCAGCATTTAACAGATGTGCGGGTAAGGTTTATTTTTTCCGAAAAGGATAAGCACATGCTAGTAGCCCCCGAGACTGAAAGCATTTGGCACAAGTGATTTAAGGATCGATGTATAACCAGGTTCTGTCAGACAGGAACAACCTGCTAGCTCAAGAGCTGGAGCAGTGTTGGACACAGGCAAATGCTTCTACCGCCGAACTGAAAGACTCCAAGGGGGCATCTTCTGGTAAGGATCCCCTCCATCAAGGAATCACGGTTATATAGTAGTTGTGCTAATACTATTGCTTATCTCGTAATAGGATCATCAGATCAACTGGAAGAGAAGTTGAAAACCGCTCAAGTGGGAGAGAAAGAGGCAAAAAGACTACACGCCGTAGGCGAGCGTATCCTGGCCCAAGTCAGAGAGGAGAAAAACAAACTCTAGGACTCAAACACTAAACTGGGCGAAGAACTGAAAGATGTGCGGGCCCAGCTAGCCGACTCCGTGAAGGAGAATAAAAAGCTCAGAGGCGGCATATTTAGTACGTGGCCGGATCTTACCATATAATAATTTGTTGGTAAAAGT
The DNA here is from genome assembly GCA_021437245.1 of Aegilops speltoides. Lineage (NCBI taxonomy): Eukaryota > Viridiplantae > Streptophyta > Magnoliopsida > Poales > Poaceae > Aegilops > Aegilops speltoides. The sequence goes on from CM038147.1 coordinate 219,347,817, forward strand.
AGCTGATATAGCTATGATTGCAGGTATGTTGACAGGCCGTCCCGCAGAGGAGGTGTCTGGATCATCGAGTGATCTCCTGCAAGGGCTGTCGCAGTTGCACGAGAAAGCTCGACAGGCAATGCGGAGTGTAGCCAAGGCCTTATGGCCATCCGACTCCCCTCCAGGTAGTATGGAGAAGCTAGTAGAGCTATTCAAGCGAGCGCGGTGGCGTATCCGACTATGGAAGATATCAGCTTGCCGAGAGGGTGCGCGAGAGGCCTGGGCCATGGTAAAAACATGATATACCAAGCTGGATCTGAATCACATGGTCTGGGTCAGGTCGTTAGGGTCAAATGGGGAAGAAATTCCCGTTAGTTTAGTATATGGCCAAGTAGAGGTGGCTGCTAGATACTCCCAACAGGATTGTAAATTAGACCGCCTATTGGACGGTATAGAGGAGGAAGTTTTTAAGTCCTAAGTGACTATGTATTTTTCCTTCTAGCTGGATTGTAAAACGATTGTCATGGCCGACCTTTTAGCTTCAATCTCTCGACCCGAAGGTGCGGAGTGTTTCCGAATACCTGAGCGGCAAAATAAATCGGGGTATGCGTGGAAACCAGGCATAGGGGTCACCGTTGCTTGAACAGACAATTATCCAGCTAGTTATGTTATATTACATTAAGAGTGTAAGAAACATCTTCCAGAGAGAATAGTTCCGTTAAGGGTTCCTTTCCCTGGGTGTGCATGCATCGATGTGCATGTCTGAACTGTGATAAAGAAAATCACAATGTGTATAGCTTCTGGGGGTTCATGATGGGACGAATGCAAAAACATCTTTAGTTCACCGACCGAATATTCCCTTAAGAACGCTAGCTTTCGGCTTCACCCAGTCTGATGTACACATCCGGATGACCCGGTAGTAACAATCGTAGAGGTGCTCCCTTTATGCCCTAGCCGAACTAACGGGAATGTAGGGCATAAGCACAGGAGCCAGGCAACCCAGCTTGGCCAAAACTTAAGTCATATCGATGCATATAATGGCGAAGAAAAAGTACATATGGGAGAAAACGCATGTGTGAAGAGCTTGATGCTCGGAAAATAACAATAGCAAGCTTTTGTCCAAGAAGCCCCCAGGTATAATATGTACATACTTCAAGATGTATGCGTCAGGGTGTACGGTCTAACCGCACGAAAGCTTTTAAAGCTAAAAATAAAAAAGGGAAAGAGAGAGAAAAAATGACAGAAACAATAGGGGGAAGGAGATGAACAAAGATTTCCGCGCTAGGCATAGAACCTTCGGAGTCTGGTCACGTGCCAGGGGTTCGGCTCTAATCGATTGTCTGACGCATCGTGCAGGCGGTATGCCCCTCCGGTGAGAACTTCGTCGATGATGAAGGGACCCTCCCACTTGGGCTTGAGTTTGTCCTTTTTCTTCTCCGGCAGGCGCAGAACGAGTTCACCGACATTGTAAGTTTTGGCCCGCACCTCTCTGTTTTGATACCTACGAGCCTGCTGTTGATAAAATGCGGAACGGGCTTTTGCGATGTCGCGCTCCTCCTCTAGGGCATCTAAGCTATCCTGTCGATCAAGCTCGGCCTCTCTTTCTTCGTACATGTGCACTCGAGGTGAGTCTTGAATAATGTCGTAGGGTAGTACTGCCTCTCGCCGTACATCATGAAGAAAGGTGTGTATCCGGTAGTGCGATTGGGTGTGGTCCGCAGCCCCCAGAGTATGGAGTCGAGCTCCTCAACCCATTGCTTGTCTGACTCTTTCAAAGACCGCTTTAGTCTAGGCTTAATGCTACTCATAATAAGACCATTGTCTCTTTCGACTTGACCGTTTGTTTGTGGATGATATACAGAGGCGTAATCGAGCTTGATGCCCAGATTAGCGCACCAGGTTTTCACTTCGTCGGCTATGAAATTGGAGCCGTTATCAGTGATGATGTTGAGCGGAACACCGTAACGGTGTACGACGCCAGATATAACGTCTATTACTGGTCCGGACTCGGCTGTTTTAACTGGTTTAGCCTCTATCCACTTGGTGAATTTATCCACCATGACTAGCAAATATTTTTTTCTTATGGCTTCCTCCTTTAAGGGGTCCAACCATATCTAGTCCCCAGACCGCAAAAGGCCAAGTGATGGGGATTGTTTGTAGGGCGGTGGGGCATATGGCTTTGGTTGGCGAAGAGTTGGCATCCAACGCAACATTGGACAAGGTCATGTGCATCCACTCGGGCCGTCGGCCAATAGAATCCAGTACGGAAGGCCTTGCTAACAAGGGCCCGATCTGCGGCGTGGTGCCCGCCTAGAACGGCATAAATCTCAGCCAAGAGCTGCCGCCCCTCCTCCTCGGAGATACATCTTTGAAGGAATCCGGTAGCGCTTTTCTTATATAGCTCCCCGTCGTGGACCTTGTAGGCCTTCAAACGTCGGACAATGCGGTGGGTGAGGGAGTCCTGGACTAGGGGGTGTCCGGATAGCCGAACTATCATCATCGGCCGGACTCCAAGACTATGAAGATACAAGATTGAAGACTTCGTCCCGTGTCCGGATGGGACTTTCCTTGGCGTGGAAGGCAAGCTTGGCAATACGGATATGTAGATCTCCTACCATTGTAACCGACTCTGTGTAACCCTAGCCCTCTCCGTGCCTATATAAACCGGAGGGTTTTAGTCCATAGGACGAACAACAATCATACCTTAGGCTAGCTTCTAGGTTTAGCCTCCTTGATCTCGTGGTAGATCCACTCTTGTACTACCCATATCATCAATATCAATCAAGCAGAGTAGGGTTTTACCTCCATCGAGAGGGCCCAACCTGGGTAAAAACCTCGTGTCCCTTGTCTCCTATTACCATCCGCCTAGACGCGCGCATTCGGGACCCCTACCCGAGATCCGCCAGGTTTGACACCGACATTGATGCTTTCATTGAGAGTTCCTCTGTGTCGTCACCGATAGGCTTGATGGCTCCTTCGATCATCAACAATGATGCAGTCCAGGGTGAGACTTTTCTCCCCGAACAGATCTTCATATTCAGCGGCTTTGCACTGCAGGCCAATTCGCTTGGCCATCTGGAGCAGATCGAAAGCTACGCCCCTGGCCATCAGGTCAGATTTGGAAGTCTAAACTTCACGGCTGACATCCACGGAGACTTGATCTTTGATCGATTCGAGCCACAGCCGAGTGCGCCGCACTGTCTCGATGGGCATGATTTAGCTCTGCTGCCGGACAGTGCCCTGGAGGCCGCACACGAGTCCACTCCGATCCTCAATTTGGAGCCGGCTGCCCAGATCGAGGACGGGTGGCTAGACACCGCCTCGGGGGCTGCTACCCCTATGGCGATGGAGCCGAATACTGACCTTGTCCCTTGTGACACTCATGACTCCGAGGTGCCGGACTCCTCGCCGGACTCCGAACCTCCTGCGCCCCCTCCAATCGAATCCGATTGGGCGCCGATCATGGGGTTCACCTCCGTGGACATCTTTCAACACTCACCTTTTGGCGACATCCTGAATTCGCTAAAGTATCTCTCGCTATCAGGAGAGCCCTGGCCGAATTGCGGTCAGGATGGTTGGGATGCGGACGACGAAGAAATTCAAAGCCCACCCACCACCCACTTTGTAGCCACTGTCGACGATCTAACCGACATGCTAGACTACGACTCCGAAGACATCGACGGTATGGATGACGATGCCGGAGACAACCAAGAACCAGCGCCTACGGGGCACTGGAAGACCACCTCGTCATATGACATATACATGGTGGACATCCCAAAGGATGGGAATGGCGAGGAAGAAGCGGAGGAAGACTCCTCCAAGAAACAGCCCAAGCGTCGGCGTCAGCGGCGCCGCTCTAAATCCTGCCACAGCAAGAAGGGAGATTCCGGCACCGGAGATAATAACACCCCAGAGAGTGCCGAAGTCAACCCCCTCCAGCAAGATTCAGCACAGGAGGACGGAGAAGCCAGCCCTCATGAGAGAGCGGCAGACGAAGAGGTAGAGGATGATAATTACATGCCTCCCTCCGGAGACGAGGCAAGCCTCAACGATGACGAATTCGTCGTGCCCGAGGATCCCGTCGAACAAGAGCGTTTCAAACGCAGGCTAATGGCCACGGCGAACAGCCTAAAGAAAAAGCAGCAACAGCTTAGAGCCGATCAAGACCTGCTAGCCGACAGATGGACTGAAGTCCTTGCGGCCGAAGAGTATGAACTCGAACGCCCCTCCAAAAGCTACCCCAAACGCAAGTTGCTCCCTCGATTAAAGGAGGAGGCATATAAACCTGCATCACCAGCGCACAATACGGCTGACCGACCACCTCGTGGTCATGACAGAGAGGCCTCTAGGCCCTCCACCAGAACCGTACCCCAGCACCGCTTGAAAAGTACGAAGCCACGGGGGAATGCACCGGACTTGCGAGACATATTGGAGGATAAGGCAAGACAATCAAGATCGATCTACGGATCGTGTGGGCGCTCCACGATGCACGACGACGACCGTCGCGCCGGATACAGCAGCTCCGGCCGAGCCGAACACAGTAGACAAAGCTCACTTGAGCTACGTCGTGATATAGCCCAATATAGAGGCGCCGCACACCCACCATGCTTCACAGATGAAGTAATGGATCATCAAATCCCCGAAGGGTTTAAACCCGTGAACATTGAATCCTACGATGGCACAACAGACCCCCGGTTTGGATCGAAGACTATCTCCTTCATATCCACATGGCCCGCGGTGACGATCTTCACGCCATCAAATATCTCCCACTCAAGCTTAAAGGACTAGCTCGGCATTGGCTTAACAGCTTGCCAGCAGAATCAATTGGGTGTTGGGAAGACACGGAAGCCGATTCCTTGACAACTTCCGTGGCACATATAAAGCGACCACCGACGCCGATGACCTAAGCCACATAATTCAGCAGCCAGACGAATCGGCCGCATTACGGACACGGTTCTTAACAAAGAAAAATCAAATCGTCGACTGTCCGGATGCAGAGGCCCTCGCAGCCTTCAAACATAACATCCGCGACGAGTGGCTTGCCCGGCACCTAGGACAGGAAAAGCCGAAACCCATGGCAGCCCTCACATCACTTATGACCCGCTTCTACGCGAGAGAGGATAGCTGGCTAGCCCGCAGTAGCAACCTCAGCAAAAATTCTGGCAGTCCAGATACCAAGGACCGCAATGGCAGGTCGCGTCGCAACAAAAACAAACGCCGCGTCAACGGTGATAACACTGAGGATACGGCAGTCAATGCCGGATTCAGAGGCTCTAAACCCGGTCAGCGGAAAAAGCCATTCAAAAGAACTACTCCGGGTCCGTCCAATTTGGACCGAATACTCGACCGCTCTTGCCAGATACATGGCACCCCCGAAAAGCCAGCTAATCACACCAACAGGGATTGTTGGGTATTCAAGCAGGCAGGCAAGTTAATTGCCGAAAACAATGACAAGGGGCTGCATAGCGATGACGAGGAGGAGACCCGGCCGCCGAACAATAGAGGACAGAAGGATTTCCCCCCACAAGTGCGGACGGTAAACATGATATACACAACCCACATACCTAAGAGGGAGCGCGAGCGCACTCGTGGACGATATGCGATGGAGCCAGTCGCCCCGAAGTTCAACCCATGGTCCTCCTGCCCGATCACTTTTGATCGAAGGGACCACCCCACCAGTATCCGTCACGGCGGATTCACCGCATTGGTTTTAGACCCAATCGTTGATGGATTTCACCTCACCGAGTCCCGATGGATGGCGGCAAGAACTGAACCGCTTTATCGAGGATACAATGTGCAAGATGGGAATAGACCCCTCAAGGATTAAACCAACAAAAACGACCTTCAAGGGCGTCATACCAGGTGTAGAGGCCAATTGTACAGGCTCAGTTACACTGGAAGTGGTCTTTGAATCCCCGGATAACTTCCGAAGCGAGGAGTTAATCTTCGACATAGTTCCGTTCCGCAGCGGCTATCACACTCTGCTCGGACGGACCGCGTTTGCAAAGTTCAACGTGGTGCCGCACTACGCATACCTCATGCTCAAGATGCCAGGCCCTCGAGGAGTCATCACGGTCAACGGAAACATTGAACGCTCCCTCTGAACGGAGGAACACACAACGGCTCTTGCGGCAGAAGTACAGAGCAGCCTCTTAAGGCAATTCTTGAGTCCGGCCGTTAAGCGACCGGACACGGCTAAACGCGCCCGGAGTAACCTACAACAAGACCACCTGGCACGTTCCGAGCACGCGTAGCAATGCGGCCCCAACCCCAGCCCTTGCAAAATTGCAAGACCGGTCCTTCGCATACATCATTACGCTCTGGAGATACCATGGGCATAGGGGGAGGGGCACGACCACGACAGGCCTAGAGTGTGGCTCAACCACACCAGGGGCTCCCAAGTGTGTCACTCTTTTTCTTTTTTCTTTTTTCTTACCCACAGGACTCCGCTCACGGAGGCCTCTGTCCGTGATGAGACTGCCGAACTCACGATGCAACAGCCAGGGGAGGAGAAAGGCTACGACGAGTATCCAGGTGGTCTCCATTACGAGCATTAAATCCGTTTTATACACATCCGCAGCCTACCCCTGGAGGGGGACATGTTTAATAGTCCTATCCCTTGCTTACCGCACTATTTGTATCGCTCTGCATTCATGGCAGTGTTTCTTGAATAAACAATGCATCGCTTTTTGCTTATAATTGCATTTCTTTCTTATATATATGTTCATTTATGACATGTTGCATCCATACACTTTGGTACGGCTAAACACACCAGTGGCTTAAGTTCCCCACATTATGGTGTGATAAGTCCGAACACTTTCACAAGTGCGGCACCCCGAACTTATAGCATTATATGCATCGGCTCCGAATCATGTCTTGGGTCAATAGTTGGGTTTGCCCGGCTCCCATGTTTTGGTACCTTACATTCCGTTGTATCGGCTAAGGTAGCACTGGAGAACCACTGCGATTGCGCCCCGGTTGAGCTGGGCGAGCGCCTCGAGGGAAAGCTAAAACGACCACCGTCATGATAAGGCGAGAGCTGGTCGCTGTTCGAGAGGTCTCTTCGAGTCCCTAAAGAATGCCGCTTAGAGCGAGGAACCGGCTTTGTCCGGCCCAGGCATGGATAGCGCCTCTGAAAGTGCAACTAATCCCCAGGTGGTTTTGGTAATTAATAACAACATATATATCATTGAACTAATCATTTCTTGAGAATATTTCAGAAAGTTCAATGATATGGGTATGGCAATGACCGATGATGTGGACCCTCAAAATGCTAAGGAAAACATTGGCAAAAGCTCAAGACTCCATTTTTGGTTTAGTGATCCAAGATCACATTGAGTCCATAGGAAAGCCAATACTATTAAAAGGGGATGAGGTTATGATGATGATCTGTTGCTCTAAAGTGCTTAGTGATTTATCTCTCAAACAATCAGCAATCTTTCATTCCAACATAAACTCATAAGTAATCTCGGTCCCACCGATTCCAAACTCACCACACCGAGATGAACCACCTCACCATATAGCCAAACCCTAAGAATCTCGGATTTTCCGATTCCAAACTCGGTCATTCGAAATTGGTGTTGCCAAGCTTCAGAATCTTCAGACTCAAATCGGTGTCACCGAGATGAGAAAGTCGGTCCCACCGAGATTGGCAAACCCTAGACTTTGGAAGAATCGGTCTAACCGAGATTGTATTTTCGGTCCCACTGAAAATCCCAACGCTCACAAGATTTGAACTTTCGGTCCGACCGAGTTGTCAACTTGGTCCGACCGAGATTGCTCAAATGTGTGTAACGTTGGATTTTGTGTGGAGGCTATAAATACCCTCCACCTCCTCTTCATTCGTGGAGAGAGCCATCGAAAGAACTACCACTCCTACCTTACATTTACGAGAAGAAAACTACCTACCCTTGTGTTGAGATCAAGTTGCTCCACTCCCACCATATGACACTTGATTTCTAGTCTTTCCAAGTTGCTTTCCACTCAATCCTTCCTCCACCACAGCCAAATCAAGGAGGAGAGTTGAGTGTTGGGGAGATTATCATTTGAAGCACAAGAGCAAGGAGTTCATCATCACCAACCCCATCTATTACCTTTTGGAGGGTGGTGCCTCCTAGATTGGTTAGGTGTCGCTTGGGAGCCTCCGTCATGATGTGGAGTTGAACCAAGGAGTTTGTAAGGGCAAGGAGATCGCCTACTTCGTGAAGATCTACCCGAGTAAGGCTAGTCCTCCGTGGGCGTAAGCCATGATGGCATAGACAAGGTTGCTTCTTCGTGGACCCTTCGTGGGTGGAGCCCTCCGTGGACTCATGGCAGTTTACCCTCCGTGGGTTGAAGTCTCCATCAACGTGGATTGACGATAGCACCACCTATCGGAACCACGAGAAAAATCTCCGTGTTCCATTATGTTTGCTCTTCTCCTCCTCTCATTTACTATACGTGCAATTTACTTTCCGCTGCCATAACTCTAGAATTGCATGTGTAGGGTGATACTTGACTTGGTTTTCATTGTGAACTTGCTAAGAAACTACTCCAATCAAAAGGCAAAATTTTTAAGTTGTCAAGTAGTCTAATCACCCCCCCTCTAGACATACTTCCGATCCTACAAGTGGTATCGAGCTTTGGTCTCCATTGGATTGGTTTCATTGCATTGGACTCCATAAGCTTGGTTTCACAACCTAGGAGAGTATGGCGTCTAGTGAGGGTAATTTTCGAGAGGTCCTTACTTTGATGGTTCAAACTTTGCTAGTTGGAAGCATAAAATGAAAATGCATATTCTTGGACATAACCCCGCCGCATGGGGCATTATTTGTGTTGGCTTGCAAGGTGAGTTCTTCAAGAAGGAAAAGTTCGGATCGTGAAGCTACTGCGGATGAGTTGCGGATGTTACAGAACAATGCTCAAGCTTGTGACATTCTCTTCAATGCTTTGTGTCCCGAGGAGTTCAACAAGATCAGCCGTCTTGAGAATGCAAAAGAGATTTGGGATACTTTGGTCGAAATGCACGAAGGTACCGAGTCCGTGAAGGAATCAAAGCTAGATGTTCTTCAAGGTCAGCTTGACAAGTTCAAGATGAAGGAAGGTGAAGGAGTCGCTGAAATGTACTCTAGGCTTGCTCTC